>CM074185.1:14718922-15918922 GCA_037179385.1 Holothuria scabra
GGAAAGTGTGAATGCATTCCATTAGAGTATTATTTCACTCCAGGAATAATTAAAAGTCACTTCAGGAAGAGTACAAATTCACTCTTTAACGAGTTCCTGCAGGGATCACTCTTTTCATTGAATTGGTCCCTGTGGCACTCCATCAAGAGTGAATTTTCGTTCTTTAGAATAGACTACCTTTAACTTTCACTCTTCTACAGTAGCAAGTGAACGTTCACTCTTTTCTTTTCTTGTGTTGTAAAGGCTGATAATAAGCCACAAAAATTGAGAGACCAATATGTTAAAAAATGTGTACAATAAAATTGATATCACTTTATTTGGTAACATTTTCTCCAACCGAATTAGAGCCCCAGGAAAAGAGACGTCACCGATATTAGAAGTAAATGCCCTAGCAGCAAGGTTCCCCGACTGGCGTGATCGAGTAAGTTTTCATGAACTCTTTTTAAACAAGGGAACAGTGTTAGCACTTGAAAGGGATTTTCCTCCATTGTGAGTTGATTTGCTGAATGACATGCCAATGTGTAATATTTTAAAAGATATGGCACATTCAATGGCTTATACCTGTCATATTAGAAGAAAAATAGAAGGAACTGCCCGCCATCTTCCGAAATAAGTTTGTACCTCGTAACCATCAATAGCCTCGCTTGAAACTATATACAGCGAATGCTCACGGAGAGATTTGAAACAGGAAGATTATGTAGTGTTTGTTGCAGTTTTATTAGAAAGGAAGCAAGTGCAGTCAACCCTACTTGAAGTAGTGTAGTAGAGCCTGATAAGACCTTAAACATTTCTTTTAAACAAGAGAAATGGATTACCAAATAAGGAACAAATAATTATTTTTTAATAATTTGTCTGTATTGCTTGTTACACAAATACTGCAGCACCACGAGGACAAAAGCCTGCCGTTAAGAACCTTCGGAAATTCGCACTAAAGCTTCAGTCTCATCTGAAACAAGATGGTAAATAGCAATTCAAGTCGCATGAAGAGATTTCAAAAGACGTTTGACCAATCGTTAAAAGAGCATTCGATACATCCCGTTCGATTTTTTATTGAGGAAGTAGAAAGGTTGAAAAAAATAACTGTCCAAAAGCTTTTGTGCTTTAATAGAGGCCCTCGAGACTTTAAAGTTGCAGGATGCTGCTAAAAAAGTCAATCTAAGAATACAAAGAAATTTAATATTCATGAGGAGTAAAGAAAAAACAAAAGGCAAAGCAAGAAAGAGTTGACCAACTCTCCCAAAGAGGAAAAGGTTTCTAGAACCGCAAAGTTTCACTGGGAATCAGTTTAAAGCTTGGTGTGAACAAAACTGATATAAGGGATCCCGAAGAATTCTTCCTGCTTCAAAATAATATCAAAGTATTTGAAACATCTTTTTCAAGGAAAAGGGGCTTCGAAAGTTGCTTCAGATTCGTGGTCATCTCAAAAGTATTGAAGGGTTTCACGACGACTTTACTGATAGGAAAATTAAAAGATACATTCAAATATTTAACAATGAAGGAGTAAGCGAGAAAAAATCTGGATCGAAGGTGGAAAGAATATAGTAGCGCTACACAGAACACCATGAACAGCAGCGCTAGCCAGTCCTTTTACCAGTCCATGAACAAGAAATGTCAACGGGGCCTAAACCACTTAACCCACATTTTTCCTAAGACCCTCCAATCTTCATTTTCCTGAGGGGCACGGGTAATTAGATAGCATTGAACGAACCGACTCGCGTCCTCTAATACCTGGGGTCCCTGGACATTGTCCACTCAGTTTCTCTGGTTGCTACGACGCTGTGTCTGATATAGTGTGCCTCCCAGAATATGGTTAATATTCATTACAAACTTTGTTCCTTTGAAAGCAGGAGAACTTGCGAAGTATGCTTGTCCTTGATTTCAAGAATCCGGAAAATAAACATTTTTGTGATTAACTCAATTTTTATGGACACACGCCTCTCAATCCATTCTAAGGAAACGTTCTTACAGTTAAAACGTTGTCTTTGCTACAAATCAATTACATTAAAAAGTATCGTAAGAAAGTGGTAAACTTTTTCCAATTGAAAATTTATTGTTATTCATTTATTCATATATAGGTCTAGTGTACTGTACTTCTTATTTTTTTTCTTTTTCTGATGCTGAAAGGTACACAGTGTATTTATAATCCTTTGTTTATAATAATTATTTTTCTCACAGGGCTTTAACTGCCCATTGACTGTTGAAATACATTTATTGAGTATATGCCATGTAATGCCACATGTCCATTTACAATTGGTCTTGAGTACAAATAAATGTCTGGGTCACTAACCACTGCACAAAATTATGGTCGAGCCACTTGCTGCTGTACAAAACCCAATTTGAGTTACTTCATCCTTAACTTCGTAACTTTTTCTACAGTGGTACAGTGATTTTGTTTCATGTGAATAGTAGCTTTTTAAATAATTAAAAAAGGGGAATTTAGATAAGAGAGATAAGAGAAGACCTGGCAATCAAACTCTATATAGCTTACTTTATTTGTAAAACTTTTATACATTGCTCAAAATAAGGAAGAAGAAGAACTTAAAGGTAGTGTGACATGTCAGCAAAATGTCCCGATTTTACTTGGCAGTTAGGAGTAAGCTTTCCTAGGGACAGTAATCATTTGGAATCTGTCAATATCTTTAACTATTCTCAAGAAATATATAACTCAGTCAAATTTTTGTTCCACAGTGCTGACGTTTTTATTAACCCTTAACTGATTATCTTTTAATTACTCATCAGAAAACTTTTGTGTTTTTAATCGATAATGATGATTTTAAGGACAGTTTAAAATTTCAAAGTAAAACCCTCAGGAAATGATCATGTAACAATTGTCGTTGAAATGATAGTTGCGTAAATATAGGATAACATTAACCTATTATGGCATGTCCCTCCATACGCATCCCAAGATCTGAATATCGAGCTCCTGCTCCTGCATTATTTTAAACTGCAAGTCAAACATTACCCTGTAAAATGGTCAATTTGGACCAGATTTTGATGGGTATTGCAAGGAAATAGCCAATACAATGCATATGTATACTTATCTACGCATTCTTAATTGTTTGTCTAAAAATATGACGTCATAACCTCATGAGAAATGAATGGATATGCTTTTATACATTTGCTAATATGAAGTGGTGAAGATGAAGATTACATAGACAATACGATGGATGTTTCATATGAATAATTACATTAGGAGGTATATTTTATTTCAGAATATGATACTTATTTTTTGAGTTTCCGTAAAGATTGGTCAAGCAGGAGGTGATAGTTATAAAAAGAAATTGTTGAGGTACAAGTCATTGAACTCTGCAAAAGGTGATGTGAAATTTACGCACAACGAGTCTCTTAAATGTAATTTTTTCCGTTTACATCTGACGTCTCTTATTGTCAAAATGGTTGCCGAATTTCGTGTTGAACCCGCATTAAGGACTTTGCTCAATATCTTTGTATCAGGAAGAGTAGAAAAGTCCCACAGTCCTAAGATTCATACAACTATATACCAGGAGGAGTGAAGCAGACCCTGAATCCTAAGATTCATTTCTGTTAACGTATAGATGTCCTAATTTGTATTTTGTTTAATTTATGCCCTCGGCATCGACATCTCCCTAATGTTCATATTGAACAAAACGACACCATTCCGTACAAAAGTAAATAATCTGACAATATGACAAACCAGTCAGTGTGCATATAAATACTTTTATTTTACTTCTTTTGGACTGAAAGTAAAGGAGTGTGTCAATAACGTTTACCACCATTAAAAGCGTGAGGGCCTATTTACAATCTTATTGTGGCTGAACCTTTTCAGTTTCAGGGAAGTGTGACGATTAACGGGATCTACGTGAATCTAAATTGTTCTTCAGAAAGAAATTTCGCGTTGACTGGAAATACTCACAGTGAAAATACCTACGTAGGACTTCAGTCCCTGAGCCAGGAGTGGAAAATTTGGCTTATTGGTACCAAGTTGCGGCACAAAAATTGAGTGCTATCAGCTTGTTCAGCAACATCACTTCAATAGATTTTTGCATTATAGACTTTTCAAAGTCGCAGCTTTAGCCTTCTAATTTGCATAAACAAAATGACCGCCGCTAAAATTGTGAAGTATTTTTTGGTCATTTCTTGGCTTTGGAAAGGAGTATTGAAGTGGAAACAAATGCTGAACTAAAGTGTTGAATACAAAATTACAAAAAGGTTATTAATTTGTTAATATCAAATGGAAATTTATTTGCTTCAATCAAAAATAGCGGAAAATTTTTTTGTGATTTTTTCACATAAACCCGGATTGATTATCGTCATTTTAAGAGCTTATAACAATGACTTTTAACTTATCCGCGCTAAAAAATTTTCTATACCATGTATGCAACGAATCGTCGTGCTACATGACCCATTCAGTGTTGAAGACTTCTTAATTTGTATAAAAAAATGGCCACCACTGAAACTTGGAAATATTCACTTTAGGCCATTGGTTTACTTAGGAATCGAGTATTGAAGTGAAAACAAATGCTAACGTAAACTTTTGGATACAAAACTTTGGTTGGAGGGCACCCACTGTATATGTGTTTATGTCAAATTGAATTTTATTTGCATAATTCTAAAACGGCGTCAAAGTTACATGATTTCGGTGTTTTTTATTCAGGAAAAACTATGGATTATTGCCATTTTAGAGTTATAAAGAGCAATGATGTCAATCTGTTTCATCCTTTTATTATTCAACAACATAAAATGTAAGATACACATGTTGTATAATCTACTTACCAACATATGCATGATAATTTGCCTAAACACAATGGGCTAACATGAAATTTTGAAATTCATTTCATTTCTTGGTCTAAGAAAGCTTTTAGTGTGAAAAACAAGTTTGCGTTTTTGGATCGGAATATCAAAACTAATTGAACACCTGTCATTTCAAATGGAAACTCTTGTGCATAAATCCAAAATGGTGGCGAAGTTGAATATTTTGGTGATAGCTTTCATGAACTGAATGAATAATGCTGTTCCTCTAAGGTTGACAATTTTGAAACATTGAATCGAAAAACGGTAACATGAAGGTATAACAATCTTGCAATAGTAGAGATTCGTTTTGAGCTGAAAACCATTCGCATACATATGATAATTAGTCAAAACCTTTGCATTTTTTGTGACTGCTTCATCCAGGATTCATTTCCAATGGTGTCATTTTGGCATATTATTTTGGTGTTTTTAAGTTTTCTCAACGCATGTTTTATTGACCCTGCAATTAAATGTGTAAAACTTAAAATTAAAAGTAGAAAGATTTTCTAAACACCAATTTTATTTTACCAAATAGCACCTCTGTGTAGGGGTAAAGGAAGAGTAATGTAAACTGTGAAACTGGCTCAAAATCGCCGTAAATTTACAGAACAAAAATGAAGAGAAACATAAAGATTACAGAAAAGCTCTGGTAATGAGTTTCCAGAACTTTTCTGTTGTCCTTATTTATTTCTTTCTTTCGTTGCTCTGTAACTCTACCGTAATTTTTTTAGTGTAGACTATTGAGTTATAAATCCTTTTCCCAGTACCAGCTGTAGGTACATTGATTCATTTGTTGTCGAAAGAGGGTGATCATTTTGCCCAATGTAGTCAAGTGTGTTCTTTCATGTGTAAATGTATGATCATATATTTATGAGAAACCGGGCACAGGGTAAACAGTCCACATTGAACTTTCCTTGACAAACTTTTCGAAAGTAAAAGTAGGTTCACATTACCAGTGAAATGCATTGATAATAACACAGTATTGTATGATGCATGGCAATGAGTGGCTAACATTGCACCAAAGTAAGCTACAAAGCCATGACCCCCTTTTCAAGAGATAAGGAGATAATGAGAACGGCGACATATTTAGATTGTTTTTAAGTCACGGTTGTAACAGACTTTTGCAACCACGACTCAAAAATAGTAATTAGAGAAATTTAGGTTTTATGACCGAAATGAATCAATTGGAAACAACATAGATATGTTCGAAATAAATAATTCTGGTCGTGGTTTGTTAGATTATAATTTAACTTTTCGCCTTTACATTTACAGACTTGTAGACTTTCGTGTTATCTAAAATGGAGGAAGCCAGTACATACATTACTATATACATCCCTATTAAGCTATGCACCATGTCACAGTTTCAGGAGAAACTGTGACATGGTTGCATAGCTTCACAGGGAAAGCTTAACAGGGTACCTTCAAGATAACACGTAGTCGTGTAACTATGGGTGAAGAAAGTTAAAAAAAAAACAACCTCAACGCTAAAATGAATAACTTGAATACAAACACCACTAAAGCTAGTCACAGTTTGACAAAATATTACATCAATGGAACAAGGGGGAGCCAATCAGACCTCAAACATTGGTTGATGAACTGCTTGGCTTTGTTGAAACATCTGATATCAGTCCTGGCTCCACTTTACTGCTTCCTTTAATCACTAAAATGCAAGAAAATGTTGTTACTCTGTATTATCAAAGACCGCCATTTCATTTGTACTTTAGCATTCATAAACCACTGAATGGGTCATGAAAAATACAGAATGAATAACATCTGTGTGGCATAAAAACTACATATGAAAGTATGGAAATGGTTCACCACCCATTACAAATTTTCTCCAAATGTGATTTTATATGCCCTAGTCTACCACATGTAAATTATTTTTGTGTTCCTACGAAGCGTTCAACACTTTTTGTAAGGGAAGTGTATCCTGCTTCAACACTGAGCATCTATACTTTGACCTTGATTTCCAAATCCAGCAGTGTAGCGGGGAATTTTGTGGCCACCCTCAGAAGATTTTAAAGAATTGTTTTGTATTTACACGTATACTTTGACTGGGATTCCGTGGCTAAATAAGTTACCAAATGAATTTGAACTATGAAAATGGGTTCAGATTTAGAAAAATTCTGCACGAAAATAAAAACGTTGGGAAATATATATCCAGAAAAATCGGTCAAATTATTGATAATTGGGACGAAAAACATATTACATAGGTACTTCATGTTTTGAATGCAATGAAAATTATGTTTAAAATTACAAATAAACAATGTATCTTAATATTTTTAGCAGTAAAGTACACGCTTAGGTTTTTGGGGGGCTGTGAAAGTCTTTTACCAAGATTGGTGTAATTCGTTTATTCATCCATTTATTTATATCGTCCGCTAAAAATATAAACAGAAATAAAAACCTACAGGTCACTAGAAGCACAATGGTTTAGCGAGCTATTGCCCATGAAAGAGAGCATACAACAAACGGTATAACAAGAAAAATGAGAAAAAGGAATAAAATACAAAAAAGGAACTAAGACAGGAACAAACAAAGGAATACATAATAAGTGTATTGGTTGATTAGGTATTTTATTACCTTACACTTAAAAGTAGCATATGTTCTAGTATTTTTAATTTCGTTGGGAAGAGAATTTTAACGTTTAAAACAGTAGTCATGTGACAATAATTTCCGGCGTCTACTATGGTGCCTGCTAACCACATAAGTTCTAGTGCTAGGGCGAGAAATTGGTTGAAAAACTCGGGTTAAAAACTTCACTAAATAAAAAGGAAGTTTTTGCGTTTTTCCATTGTTAAAATGTCGGCAAGTCATGACGCTATCAGCCAAGTCAAGACGTGCAATTTCAAAAGGCAGGGTTTTTTTTTATGAGCCTTGGAAATATTAGGGGCGGCCATTAAAGTTACATGACAACTCATATATCTTCATCATTAAATGGCAGTATAAAATGGTAAAATGTTGAAGGTATGATAAAAAACCACGATGAGCGAAAATTACATGAAAAACAACTTCAAATGACAACATTGAACTTATACGTTAGCAATAATCAATAAAATGATGTACATTATTCCCTTCCTTTGAATTAAGCAAATGAACTTCAATGAACACATGAACAACTGGTTGTTCATTCATAAATTCGAAAGTTAAAGTTAGCTCTTGCTTTCACTTTAATATTCTTTTCCTACATGTAAGTCGAGACGTGAGACACGGAATATATTTGAAAGTATCAATAGCTTTAATATTTTATGCAAATGAGAATATCTCGACCATTATATGGTTATGTAACATGGTAATATAGTATAGCTGTAGTGATATTGACCACAGATGGACAAAGGTGTCATCCCTTCAAATACCGATATCCAATTTCTCTCCGTCGAATAAACGACCTAAAACATGCAAATTTGTCGCCAGTTTTGATAAATGCAAATGATTTTCTATATAAAATAACATATTTCTATTTTGCAAGCTTGAACACCGTCAGCATGTGGAAAGTTAGAATACGAAGAAGTGACGTTCATGGTGACATGAAATGAAATAGGGGTAAGGGGTAATACTGTCATTAAGAATTGTGAGGAAAGGAATATTATCCTGCTCATAACTAGGTATCTTACGTATTAGGGGATTTGACACAAAACCGATGAAAGCAGAAAAAGGCTCGGTGAGGCAGGCTCTACATGATATTATGGGTCTACCAGAGAGGTAAATTCCATTCAATTTCGAAAGCCGAGCTGGCTTTTGATATGTCATCAATACGACCAGGATGTTGTTGTCCTATCACAAATGTATATATTTACATATAAATATATATTTATTTATTTATTTATATATATATATAATAAATATATATACATATATATATATATATGTATTTATTAATATATATATATATATATATATAACGCTAATTTTACCACCTTAGGGGGAAATTGTTATATCTGCCTGTACATAGGGCGAAAAAATAACATAACAAATATACATAAGAAAAAGAATTCGCCCTAACGTCTAAGAATATACCTAACGTTATTTCAATAGCCAGCCATCTTTTCTTGTTAACTGCTAAGTGTCCGTAAATTTGACAACTTTGAAGTAATTGTATCTGGTTTGTAACTAGCTTGTCAAAGGGCGCCCCTCGTAAGGCGCCCTTGTCCGTTAACGTATTCCTATAGAAAAAGTGTGTGGAAAGGTTAAGGCAAAACTGATATTTCGCCCCAAACTTTTTCCCCCTACGGTCGACTTTTCAACAACAACTTTCCCCCTAAGTGCCGAATTAGGCAAATATATATACAACAGAGTTCCGATAGCTCAGTTGGTAGAGCGTAGTGCGCGTTGAGCAGTAAGTCGTTGGTTCAAATCCAGCTCGGACCTCAGTTTTTCATCATTTGGTGATATCGTCTTCCTTACCAAGGCAAAGGTTGCCAATGTTACACGCATATTACAAAAAAAAATTATGCGACTGTGTCCGCATCCCACTATTTCTTCAGTTTCTATATTTAGAAGTCGCAACGTCACATCTACACTTCCGTATCTACACAAACTGGGCGGAGCTTACTAGTGACGTAATGATGGAAAACTGTCCCGTCTGGTATTTGAATTAAATTGACCAGTTCTTCCGGCAGAGTCCCGATAGCTCCGTTGGTAGAGCGTACTGTACGTTGAGCAGTAGGTCCTTGGTCCTAACCCAGCTCGGACCTCAGTTTTTCATCATTTCGTGATATCGTCTTTCTTACTTAGGGAAAGGTTGCCAATGTTAGACGCAAATTTCAAAAAAAGTTTATGCGACTGTGTCCGCTTCCCTTCAGTTTATATATATGTAGTGTGAAAGTGTTGTAGTAATACATTCGATCATGAATTTTATACCGATCCAAGTGAGAGAATAGACCCTTATCAAAGAAGGGACGGATTCTAAAAGAAAATACCACAGAGAATAATTGAGTTGCACAGGGAAAAGAACCCACCATCCTCCGCTAAGAGGGCAGAGTGTGTTACCACTAGGTTATTACCGCTCATGATTCACAGAAGTGACATCAAGCTATAAATACCCTGTGGTAATAAAATTTCTCTCCTTGTTACCATGGTAGTCCCCAGAGGGATGAATAATCCGTGGGTCGAAGTTGATGGGTCGAATTTAGAATGTGTAGGTCGAAAATGTTGTAGTAAAACATTCGATCATGAATTTTACGCCGACCCAAGATAGAGTATAGACCCTTATCAAAGAAGGAACGGTTTTAAAAAAAATACCAGAGAGAAAAAATGAGCCGCACGTGGGACCGCACCCACAATCCTCCCCTTTCCGGGCAGAGTCCGTGACACGTACTTATACACATGGACATAGCATGTAACGTGTACGTCCTATCCTTAGCTCGTCGCCACCGACTGGGACAAAAAAGCGCATCAAGATGGCCGCCGTGAACCTATAAATCGTCTGATTTAACGACGACTCTGTAACAATTTAAGCAAAAGTTAAACTTGAATGGGGAAAATATCATATTCCTGCAAATCTTGAAGGGATTTTGACCTTACCTTGCCATTTTAAAAAATATTTCAACTTTCTTGCAAAATATGGTGATATACTTGAGCAAGTCCAAGCTTTCACACAAAACCATAGCAGACGGCCATTTTGGTGCGCTTTTTCTCACACCACGGCTCTGTCCATGTTTAGGAAGTCCGTGGTCCTTGACAACTTGTCTATTATAGTTCGTTATTCACAGAAGTGACAACAGGCTTTAAATACCTGGCGTGAATAAATTCGCTCCCCTTGTTATCATGGTAATCCAAAGCGGGATGAATAATTAGTGGGTCAAAGCACTAAGTTTTAACCCCTCTTCGGTAACAAATAGAGAATGGGATGTAACGGTTTAACAGAACCTTCATCATCTTTCTCACAACATTTCAATGTACTCATTATCTCAAGTTTATAGTGAATGTTTAGCTTTCCAGGCCCGTAGCCAGACAAGGCACCGAAGGGAGTCAAAAATTTTCCGGGGGACAGAAATTTTTCCAGGAGGGCCAAATGTGTAGAAATGTAATAAGTCAATGCCAAACTCTAGGGAGCGAAAACATTTTCAGGAGCTTCACCTCCTTGGTCACTCCCCCCTTGGCTACGGGCCTGTACTTCTCCAAATATTGTTAGTCTTTCGTACTTAGATATATTTCAGGGATGAACATCCTTGTACTTGACTAAATCATGCTTATTCGCAATTCATATACAACCGGGGTTCTGATAAATAGAGAAGAGACTGTTTTACAGGCTTAAGAGTTGTAGACCCAGGCTTCATACTTGATTAACATGGATGTTGAAGGGACTGTGTAAATTTGATAACTCCTTACTTTTTTAATATGTTTTGTTTACTTTACTAAATTTTATTCTTTTTCTCTTGTTCCCGAATTTCTTTAATACATATTTCAAGTTTAGCCTTATCACTTTGTTTAAAGTCCTGATGATACTGTAATATCCCTTTGTAGTAATTCAAAATGGCAGCTAACTTTATCGATGAAGTCAACGAAAAAAGATATTCAACGACCTTCTTGCAAGGAGCTCTCTCTGCCTCAAGGATATTCTGCCTACTGCACCAGTCTTTAAATTTCAACCAGTACCTTAAGTAATCTTTCTCTACCCCTTTCGGATCCGGATCGGATTGCAAGTCAGTTTTTCTCCAAACCGATTCAGTTAAGCAGGAACTTTGGGGTTGTTTCAAGTTTGTTTCCTTTAAATCAGTCACTAGCTTCACTACGTCCTCAGGCTTGTTTAGTATCTTTAAAGCATCGATCAGTAGGTCCAGATTTTGAGGGTTGATCTTTCCTACCATTGTCGCTTCCTTGATGAAAAACAGAAATGGATCTCGAGACGTACCCAGTTCATCTTCAAATGATTTTGAAAGCTCCATTAGATACGCCATCTTGATGACATCTTGTCTTTGTAAGTGTGGATGAAGGTGAACGACCATCTCTCGGAAAGAACTTATTGTGAATTTGTCTTCTGTGTTCATGGTTGGGTGCGATGCTATAAGAAGACAGAAAGAATCCACTTGAAAAATTCTTATAAAAACTTGCTTGTCACCAAATACCATAGGGGGGAGGGATAGGATCTCCACATTGGAGTACAGATTGACGCTGTTGTCAAATATTAAAGGGAATAAGATATTGGAGAGGATATCAAACCAAGGTTAGATCATACTTGTTTGCTTTTGAAACCGTGAAGAAATTATCTTGGGTTGAAATATGTTTTGGTTCGATCGAATAGCACTTTGAATTTGAAATGTATTTTATGAATGGTTGGGTACTCAATTCCTCTTATTGACAGATCAAATCCTCCTTATTCCTCCTAATCCTCCTTATTTGACCCAGACATAATAAGACTAATTAATACCAAGAGATTTTCTAAAAATAGTAGTCCAGAACCAAATTAAACTCATTTTTTAACAACTTAAAAATGTCGTCGAATCATGCTTTCTTAGTCCATCCATAGTATAAGGAGGAATCCCATGCAAGGATCCATACATTCCAAAAAGGGGGGCTTACTTAGGAGAAAGCCTGGAAGTGAGAGAGTTGCCTTGCTAATTTCCGGTACGATTTATTGTTGATCTGGCAAAAAGGGGGAGTGAGGCGGTAAATGAACCCTTGGATCTGTGTCTGGATCCTAAGTGTAGTATTCTCCAGGATTCTTCTTATATTGCATATAAGTGTGAAAATTTGCATTGTCATTTGCCGCAGAGAAGAGCTCAGTCACCTATTTTCGTTGGGTTAGGGTACACACTTAGACCAAAGCTTATTATTGCATGTACGTATTGGACGAAAAAGAAACGGCAATACATTAAGTACTGAGCTCGTTTTTATATCACACACTGACCGCGTGTTTGGTTTAACGGTAAGAGCATTCGCCTCTCCCGCGAGAGGCCCGGGATTTATTCACAGGTCGAGTCATACCAAAGACTCTTAAAATTGAACATACTGAACATACTGCGTAATGCTCCGCATAAGCAATGGAGTAGGGAAAACAAGCGAGTGAGACACGATTGGAAAAAGGCCGTGGCCTGTTCGACTTGAACCAATAGGTTGGAAACCAACCGACCGACTAACTAAATAGGTAACTTACATACTAACTATATAACACACTGTGCCCAACAATTCCATGCAACAATAAATCACCGAACTCTCTTATTAAATTATGCCCGTTGTCGTAGTGATGGATAGCAAGGAGTTGTGAGTAATCGAAGCTTAAAACTTTGCCACAAATTTTGAAAGCATCACTTCAGTTTTGATCAGGAAAAGAGTATGTTTCGCTTTACTCTTAACATGGCTACAATAACATCTGAAATGAACTTTAGTGACCTCTCAGTATTCCAATCAATACCTTGTATCTCTTAATCGGTGACCCTGACGTGATCCTCCTGTACCTTTCTTGTCTTCCAGTCGTCACCTAACTTATTCATGCAAATTATATGCAATTTTTTGTGGTTTGTGGTTACTCTAAACTTGTGACGCCGAAGTTTTCTCATCCTTGGTGAATTTTTTATTGATAGTGTTTGCTCCATGACCGCTCTATCATTGGTCTGAGAGAGCAAGCTATAGACAAATTTAAACTGCCATATCAATGGTGTCTTTCTGCTTAGTACCAATTGATATTTTCGGTCACAATTTTGTTACCGATTACCTCCGTCGTCTGCAATCCAGATGGAAGCTATTGTAGAGACCTCATTTGTAATTCTCTCCCCTCAGCATTCTAATCATTACCTTGTATCTGTAAAGGACTATTCTGAAATTTATTCTTCTGGTATTAAGGGTTTTCTCTTTGATCATTCGTCTTTTACGAGAATGGACACCAGGGGGCCGTTCCACAAAGAGTTACGCACAATCTTACATTTGATTCACCATACTTAAGTCAACAGTAAATCTTACTTAAGATCGTGCGTAACTCTTTGGGGAATGGGCCCCAGCTTTGTTGGCTCACAACTTACAGCAACTTGTGTAAATACGTTAAAGAACTACTCTGAGTGCTTCACGCCGAAGGTCCGGGTTTTTCCCCAGGTTGAGTCATACCAAAGACTCTAAAAATGGAACTTACTGACGTTGTGGGTGATGCTCCGCATCAGCAATGGAGTAGGGAAAACAAGCCAGTGAGCCACGACAGCAAAAGGCCGTGGCCGGCTCGACTTGAACCAATTAATAGGTTGGAAATTGGGCCGTAAAACTCTATCTACAATCCTCGACAATCCAAAAATACATAGGACAAATCCCCCTCCCCGTATCAATGCTGAAGTTTCAGGAAACCGTGGACTGCCGCAACATAGAATGGGGGAGTGGGGGAGTGGGGGATGGTTTTCCGTTTATTGCTTGTTTTGCTTGTTTTGTCCAAAGAACAGTACATGAAATTTTTAAAGTAAATTAAATCTCCCACCAACCAGAGTACTATTTTGCCCTCACCCTTCCTCGAATGAGCTGGTTGGGGAAAACAAATTTTTAATCGAGCGCCCAGCGCTAATCTGACACGTCAGCATACCGGTCGGAAAAACTCAACTGTTACTACTTTTCTATAGCTTGAAAACCAACAAGGCAATCTACTCGTTTCAGAGAATTTAAAACGAAAATTTGGAAATTCATATACCTTTGTACAGGCTTCCGACAATCCTCGACAAAAATACATGGGACAAACCCTCTCCCCGTATCAATGTTGAAGTTTCAGGACGCCTTGAACTGCCGCAACATAGAATGGGGGAGTGGGGAATAGTGTTCCGTTCATTGCTTGTTTTGTCCAAAATACAGTACATGAATTTTTTAAAGTAAATTAAATCTCCCACCAACCAGAGTACTATTTTGCCCTCACCCTTCCTGGTATGAGCTTCTTGAGGAAAACAAATTTTTATTCGAGCGCCCAGCGCTAATCTGACACGTCAGCATACCGGTCGGAAAAATTCAACTGTTACTACTTTTCTGTAGCTTGAAAACTTAAAAGGTAACCTACTCGTTTCAGAGAATTTAAAACGAAAATTTGGAAATTCAAATACCTTTGTACAGGCTTCCGACAATCCTCGACAAAAATACATGGGAGAAACCTCGCTCCCCGTATCATTGTTGAAGTTTCATGACGCCTTGGGCTGCCGCAACATTGAATGGGGGAGTGCGAGATTGTGTTCCGTTCATTTCTTGTTTTGCTTGTTTTGTCCTATCATTTTTGTCGAGGATTGTAGTTAACTAACTAACACACGGATTGCTACGAGGGGGTTGTAAAGAAATTATTTCCGCTACGTTTTTAATTTAATTAAAGCTTTGGAATAAGACCATATTAGTATAAAACAACAGAAAACTGCTTTTTAGACCAAAAACACGGAATTCTAAAACACATGAAAATATCAGGAAATACCACTTGAAAGCGATGAGCAGATATACCCGAAAGTGCAATAATATTAATCTTGCATATTCTTTTCGTTTCGTTTCCTTTATTTATTGTCGTTTGAACATTTAAACATGTAAATTTAAGGTATAAATATCACAAAAGAATCAGTGTACTTATGTTAGCGAAAGGAAGTACACAAAAACTCCAGGGGCGTGAGAATGACAACAAGAAGACAGCAAAAAAACAAAAAGTTCTACAAGAGCAAAAGAAGAGAGTGAATACAAATATAGAACAAAAGTCATAGCTACGGAGAAGACAGTGCTTTAGACAATCTAAAAAGGCGAAGCATGATGACCAGAAGTGTGTTGTACCAAGAGCCCCGAAAAAATTAATATGCAACAAATTTCATCAATGAATTACATGAAAGGATGGTTTATCCATAAGAAAGAAATTTTGTCATTCTTGTCTCTTTGCGACGGGAATGCTCATTCTTTCATTTTGCAAATATTGTGAATTAATACTAGAAAATGTTGCATATAACCCAAGCAGATTCCTCTGTCCCTCATGTTGACAACTTTTTACACCGCATGAATAATAAAATGAGCAAGAGGTAACATCTGCTAATACTCTCTTTGACTAGCTTTCTTTTTTAGAGTTCGGTTTGCCAACAATGTGGAAAGTATTTGGCATTTTTATAGGTAAGCCTTTCAGTTCTGAAATTCGAAATTTTTAATTTCGACTCCAAAAAATGTCATCAATGTCCATTATGCATCAAATAATATATGAAATGTTAAATCTGTTTAAAAATGCCACCGTGACCTAACAGTGTGAGTTTCATTCATATGCAGAATGATAAGTTAAGTCAACTCCTTGACTAGCTTTCTTTTTAGAGTTCGGTTCGCCAACAATGTGGAAAGTATTTGGCATTTTTTTTTGGTAAGCCTTTCAATTCTGAAGTTCGAAATTTTTAATTTCGACTCCAAAAAACTTCATCAATGTCCATTATGCATTAAACTTTATGAAATGTTAAATCTGATTAAAATCCCACTGTGACCTAACAGTGTGAGTTTCATTCATATGCAGAATGATACGTTAAGTCGCTCCCAAGAGGTACATTTATATCTCAGTTTTTCAGGACTTTGATGGTTAAATAAACCTGCACACTCGGTCTCAATTCATGAAGAGGTTCAAACCCTTTCCACATTGGGGTGGAGTGAGATGAGAATTTCGCTACTTTGCTACTCAACCATCACCGTTATTGTTTCATGGCTAAACGTGTTAAACACTCTTTTCTTCCAAACGTTTGAAAATTGATTTTTCCGACTTGATAAAGACATCTTTTCCACCATATTTACTATTTTTATAACGGTTCTCTAAAGTATAACTTCACGATAGGTAGGGGAATATATCGAAACATAGAGAGATAAAGAAATTGAGTTCACTTACTTGACTCTTGACGCGGAAATTTGATTGAATTGATATCATCATAGGTTTCCAGGTCACTTATAGGCCGTTTTCCTGATACCTGAAAAAATCAAAAAGCAATGTCAGTAAATTTTTGTGAGATACTGTAAATTTGTAAAATTATTTTATGTTACCGTGGCCAAAACGACGCTTGGGAGTTTCATAGTGGCTCAAAATATTGAAACATTTAGCACCATGCTGCATCTCGGCCCCCTTTTCTTAGACATCCAGGCGGGGCAGGGGTCTGAAAATGAAGAATTCGGAAATTTGCCAGTTGCGAGACCAGTCTAGGGTGTGGTTTTGACAACTCATGAAATTACGAAATTCCCAATCAATTTTCTCTAATAAAAGCTCCATATTCGTTATATTTGATTCAAGAAAGCAAAATTTTCCGCGCGCTTCGCAAATTGCAATTCCTTAGCAGAAGGGCCCGCTCATATCCTCACTTTGGTAAACTTTTTCCGAACTCTGGAAGTGACAAAATCGGAACTTTGCTACACTCAGTGACACCAGATCACCAAGTGACACCGTTAACTTAATACAGTGCTATTTTCATAAATTTTCTTTCACACAATTCCATACTTTCTCCAATATAAGCTCAAAAAATTTCGTCGGAGAGCCTCATTACGTAGGCGTTGGACAACATGTAGCAGCAACGATCTTTGTTCGCCGCCCAACCTCAGATTTGCCGATAGAAAATGCAAATTCTTCAGTAATCCCCCAACTGTTCAAATTTCCTTGCAGGAAACCCAGCATCCAAACTTTTCTGCAATACAAGCTCCATATTTAAAAACATATGGAAAGGGCGAAAATTTCAGCGCGATCCGCGCGCTGCAAATAACGCCCCTGGTACAGCGGTAATCACACTTAAAATGTGGTAAAATTTGGATGCTTGTCTATCACCCCCATTTCCCATTTCCTGAATTCCGATAGGCATCAGAGACTAAACATCGGCCATACATATGGTGGCGCTTCGCTCGGTGTATGTTTGATGTCCCATCCACATGCAGACCCCTCCCCCCTCCCCACCGCAAATTCCTGGATCCGCTACTGCATTTATGGTAACAACATATCACAGTTAAGTTGTATAAATATGGTGATAAATTTTAGAGAAAAACGACTAAATATTGTCCATCAATGTGAACACATGACATCACATCCACTTGTTGCAAGTTCACTCTTTGTAGAAAATATGTCAACTTCAATTCTAATATCTGAAGAACCAAACATTGGAAATGAGTAAAGATTTCACCAGTAAGCTATGCCTAGAATAGTATTTTTCTATTCAAAGTATCAAACGTAAATTTGGTTAGGGACTTTTTTATTTGAAGAGCTGCACACCCGCCTGAAAATAAATTGAAATCATGACTTTTCGAATCATATTAATTCATATGGTCGAATGAGCCTGTAAACCTGAACCGGCCGCACAGAAGCGTTGATAGCGCTACCAGCACCAATGACAGTACTGATTCAATACTGCTATTATTGGTGCTGGTAGCGCTATCAACGCTTCTGGGCGGCCGTTACTGGGCTAAAATTTTGATACAATTAATATACCCTTGACAATTATACGCATTAGTTTATACCTTATAAATAATATATGCCATTTGTATGAGATAGAAGGTTGGGATAGTTTGCCCAGATTAAGAGAAAGACTACTTTTTCCATGTCATATCGAATAACGTTTTTTTTTTTTTTTTTTTTGAAAATTGAAGACCATGCTTTGGAAACGTTTGGGAAGCAAGTGCCGCTCCCCCGTGCCCCTATGGCGAGCCGCTAATGCCCAAATTGGTCCATGTTGTAAAACTGGTGCAATTAAGTACCAAAAATAACCGGGTATGATTGTTTTTCTAAGTAACATATTATTTGTAATGATCGCAATTAACGTATCACGGGAGTAATTTGAAAATTACGCCACCTACATCAAAATATTGCCCCGATCTGGCGAAAACATATTTTTACCCGAAGAAAGATGTCTCCACAAGGAGGAAAGCTAAATAATTTTTTTAGCAAAATATAAAAATACTTGACAAATGGTTCATCCAACTCCGTTCAGCACCAGTGCTAACACACACACACACACACACAAATGTCCATCATCGGTAGAAATATTCAATGATGGAATTGACAAAAAAAACCTCGACAAAAACATTAAATATCTATTTTAACTTAAGCGATAGTATTCAATTCATATAATATCAAATTAAAAAATATTTGCACTCTGTTGAAGAACTTGTTCAAAGCAGGGAAAATAGAATAATACTTGTGTAGACTTGATAGTGTAGTCAGTCATTATACACCTTTCCGTGGCCACACTCACTTGGGTTGGCAATGGACCTGCCTAAAGCATTGAGAAATTTGATCATGTATGAGCAACTGAGAGTGTTTGCTCGAATCTGGATTTCAAAAAAGTAAGACCTGTGCCTAAGGTGGTGGCAGGATTCTTCCCTTAGTCCCCCTCCCGTCTACTTGATCACAAATTAAAACAATCTTATTGCATGGACCATTTTCTAAATAATAATGACGATGACTTGGCCATTGCTCGGCGTCGTGTTTGGCCTCAGGCAAATGACACTAAAAGGGGCCGATATCTCTCAATATTTTTTAAATGCGTTTTGGAAAAAGATCTTTTTTTACTGTTTCTCCCTGAAAAAATAATTTGCCCTGGAGCTATTTTTTCCCTACAGTACCTTATATGGTTACGGATTTGCAACCGGTACCTACCATACATGACGTTACCCGACAAACAAGAGCCTTATCCTTCGAACACAGCGGAAGATACATTAGCCTTGCAAGAACATGCATTGTGCAACATAGGCGAATAATTCCATTCGAATGAGTTTTCAATAACCATGTGTTATTACTAAATCTAAAACCTACCGTTTACACTGATTTACTTACCTGGGTGTCACTCCATTTGACCCCATAAGAGTTACTTGGTCTGTCGAAAACATCGTGTTCTTGTTTTACAAAGAATGACGCCATGTTTAACTAAAGCTTGATCTTAAAACCATTCAAAGCGCGACAAGTTGGTGTGGTGACTCCTCGGTGTAACACATAGAAATAGGTGTGATAGACGTAAAGTACCTGTATGTTTGAAATACAAAGTCCCAAGTTTGAATGAAATTTGGCGCGAGGGATTTTCCAGATCGAAGACGGTTGTTAATGCACTTTTAAAGGTCAAAGTGATAAGCAAAGTAAACCAATTGCCTGTATACATTGATAAAACTTTGCTTATCTTGGTGTACATATTATAAAAATTATTATATTGAATGGGTATGCCGAGGACTGCAGAGTTAATTTTGCGCTATAGACAACATATGCATACATACTTTACGTGACAGATTCCATACTTTATTCACGAGAAGTCAATCAGTCTAGTAAAATACCTGTACCAATGGAAATCATGATGATCGAAACTTGCATCTGGTCATTTCTCTTGTTGATGAGTATAAACCACGGACTTCCTACATACATAGACAGAGCATGTAACGCATACGTCCAATACGTAGATTGTCGCCACCGATTGGGATAAAAGGCGCACCAAGATGGCCATTCATATTCTGGCAATTTGTGTTGAGATTTTAACCTTACCCAGCATTATTTCAAAACTATTACAAGTTTCTGGCAAAATCTGTTGATTTGAACTACTTGAGCAAGTCCAAACTTTCACACACAAAACTTTAGCAGACAGCCAGCTTACTACGCCCAGGGAGCTTTAAGGGAAGCAGAAACAGCGCGTGCTCTTCTTTTGTCATAAGTGCGTAGCCACCACTTAATTGTTGGATTGTCTAATTCCTGAAATTCCTATAAACTAACAGGGATTTGGCATTGAAGACAATTGTTTTCGTCGTCCGCTACATCTGAAAGAGCCCTTAGGATCATTTTCCTCCATTAGTATTACATTGCCAGCCGTCAAAAAAAACTAAATTTATTTCAGCTAGTGCCTCAAAGTGCCACCTTTCAAAAGTGTACAGTGTATTTCTTTATTACTTTTTAAGGAAAGATACATTATTCGCTATTTCAGGAACAATTCAAAAATGTTTGAGATATCATCATAGAAATTTAGGCTCCCTTTGGTTTTCAAACGGGTTCATTCCTTTTTTAATAAAGAAATTAGAATAATAATAGATTCGTGCAACTTAAAAGTGACTGACATTCGTTTTAATAAAAAACCGTGAAAACGTTTCACATGTGTAGGCTGAGCAGATATATCTTTAAAGCAGCATCTTGACAATGGTCTTTGTTACAGGATTACTGCACTTGAAAAGAAGGAGGTCATCATTAAGTAGGAAAGTCAACAAAAGTCAATAATAAAAACAAAGCAAACTATCAATCAAATTTCGGTGCTTGAAGAGGATTTTGTTATTTTCAAGTACATTTTGTCTGACAGATTAAGTCGATGTTTCTCCTTCCCTTACAGCTCCCTGCTACGCCTTATACTCATACGTACGGTAGCGACAATCTAACGTGAATTATGCCCTGTCCATGTGTAGTAAGTCCCTGGTATAAAAGGGAACATAATGTTACGGTCATCAAACTACAAAACCTTCTTTTGAAACATTGCTAGCACATATGATTCACCAGAGAAGAATTTCATTTTTTGTTTTTTTCAGGAAGCTATTACTTGGATTAAAGTTTCTTAAATATAAGTAAAAACCTTTACTCTTCACTGTCCAAGAAACTACTCTAATTACTAAAAGGGAAATATTGCGTTTGTTTTGAAAGAAACATTCATCCTTTTAAAGGTAATATTTATTGACACATGTTGATAGGCTATTAAAAATATTACAGGTTGGAAACCTTTTCAAGAAATAAGTTTCCCACTGATAGACATTGATTTCTGTTGCTCAAGAATAACTGTTCACCCAAACTTTAAACATTTCAAATGATGCAATGTCCCTGGCTCTTCTCCCGCATATTAGTTTGAAGAGATGTAGCTATTGCTGGGGTTTATTATTAAGATTGAATTATTAGATAGTGTCTGAGCCATTTTCTTTGTGCTCCTTGTTGGAGCATTTCAAACCCAATATTTCCCTTTAACAAACACAAATTACCTGAGTTAGTATCTAATCCAAGAAAAGATTACAACTCAATGTTTGGATAGTTAACAAGTAACTCATTTTACCTAACTGTCATCGGGATGATGCATGACCCACTTTAAAAATTCGGCCGAGTTGATTATTTTTTCTGTCCAATTTATTTCATCAATTTACAACTATTTTCTTTCTCGTAATTCCATCACATGTCAAACGAATAAACAAAGACATTTTAAAAAAGAAAGACATTTTAAAAACGAAAACGAAATTCATACGATTGGTAATGATAACCACTTATACAGACGAAAAATTGTACCGTTCTATCAGTGATTTTAAAATTGATAAATAATGGATGGGCAAAAGTAATAAGCAAACACAAAAGTAAAAACGATGCTATAAGTTCTCATACTCTTTGTTACTTTCTCTGTTGCAATATAAATGTCTAGGATGAACTCTCCTTTACCTTTCGCTCATTAACAAACACGCATAAACGAATGAAATAGAAGCGCCTCCTGTTGCTCTCTCAGACTCTAAGAATGGAACCTTCTGGCGTTGTGCTTGATGCTCCGCATAAGCAATGGAGTAGGCAAAACAAGCCAGTGAGCCACAACTGGAAAAAGGCCGTGGCAGGCTCGAGTTGAACCAATAGGTTGGCAACTGGGCCGTTAAACTCGATCTTACTAGCTAGCTCTCAGAGTCGGTCAGACTACTTTTAAGTGATGTGCTCCCCCGAATAACTTGTAATTTTAACCCCACTAATGGGCAAGGGGGGAACGCATAGTCCCGGTTATTTTTTGCGTACGCTAAAATAGAACACTATACAACCGACATGAATGCTACAAGCATGATTTTACCTTAAGGAGTAACAAGACTCACAATATTCAATACCACTGACAAAGGAGTCTTTCTAACATCGTATTTGCGTGAAAAAGTTCAACAATTTACCAATTATAGGTTGCTATGATGCAATTGAGAAAAACACTAATGATGACACAGAAAATGATTGGAATTCAACTTTTGCTACTAAGGAGTGCTAATGTTTTAATCAAGAGTTCGAAATGAACATTAAAAATAAAATTGCCTCTATTCTACAAATCAGGTACAGTGGTATTTTTGATGGCAGGTATTCCCCGTTACCTAATTTTTCCCGATCTACCAATGACAACTCGGGTAAGGTTACGGTTAGGTAAGGTTTGGTTAGGTTAGGTTAGGTTTGGTTGGGTTAGGTATGGTGGAGTTTTACGTCTCAGTTTCCAACCGACTGACTCAAGTCGAGCCGGCCACGGTCTTTTTCCAGTTGTGGCTCACTGGCTTGTTTTCCTTACCCCGTTGCTTATGCTGAGCACCAAGCGCGATGGCAGTAGGTTCCGTTTTTACAGTCTTCGCTATGACTCCCAACCTCTCGACTGCAAGTCTGATGGTCTGACCGCTTGACCATGCACGTCACCTTATTGTTTCGAATCAGCACGGGTTTTCGTTGTGTCTTGCATATCTATTGGTTGCACTTTCAACGAATTTTCAGGTTTCGAGATGTAATTGATGTCTACCCGTATTTTGAGCTGCACAGAGTTGAGAGGACCCGTTGAGATTGGAGAAAAAAAAGACTTACTTCCTTTTTTTTTAAAATATATTTAAAGTCAAACTTGAAGTTAATCGTTAGTTCCAATGATATTGTTATGAAGATACCATGGGCGTCCACAAGGGGGGGGGGCAAGGGGGGGCACTTGCCCCCCCCGGAAAATCAAACTTGTGAAAAAAATAATTAAAAATTAAAATAAAAAAAAAATTAAAAATAAATCATCAAATTACCTTCACTCACAGCGTCAGTTTTTACTTGTGAAATATGCGGACATTTGACCAGGAATAGCAAAAGAGAAGATGGTGCAGTATGCTGAATAGTGAAATCGTAATTTGGGGACCATCATTCGTGATATCTATTGGAAATTTGTAGTTGTAAAAACTATGTACTAGCCTAGTTGTCAGGTATGTAGTGTGCATATGGCATCCGACCATTGATGAATGCGTTGGTCTTGCTTTGGTCCCGTGCTGATCTCAAGTGGTGACGCGCGGGTGTAACTTGGATATACAAGGTGAATACGGGGGTGGGGGGAGGGGGTGTATGCATGGTTCATAATTAGGTAACGGACATAGGCCTATATAGGCTGTTTGACAGTTGTAAGTTTTATCGTGCATTGGCGTGCGAGGCCGTAACCGAGAGGCAGATTTCCCTTCAACAATTTTTTACATTGAAAATTCTAAAAATCTAAAAATTACAGACATGAAATTCCTGTTTCCAGGCTGGGTACATGCAGCTTAGAACACTCACCAAGTGTCGTTTCCGGCCATCGGGAGGGTTTGAAAGGCCCAAAATTTTCTTGTACGCTCCGCGCCAACCGATGATGGCGCTCCGCTTAGATAGTGTACACAATTCAATCATCCATGATTTTCCCGTTCAACAATTTTTTACATTGAAAATTCTAAATATCTAAAAATTACAGACATGAAATTCCTGTTTCAGGGCTGGGTACATGCAGCTTAGAACACTCGCCAAGTGTCATTTCCGGCCATCTGGAGAGTTTGTAAGGCCCAAAATTTTCTTGTACGCTCCGCGCCAACTGATGGTGGCGCTCCGCTTAGATAGTGTACACAATTCAATCATCCATGAATGATCTTGCCCCCCCTTATAAAAATTTCTGCGGACGCCCATGGAAGATACTTCTTTTTATCAGGTGGGAGTGATTGTCACTGGCCGAGCTAGAGATTTCGGTCAGAGGGGCAAAAATAGCTTTCAGGGGCATTTGCTTTAAGAAAGATAGATACCGAGTGAGCCTTCAAACTATAGACCCAGGTCCTCATGGTGGTTATGTTCCTTTTCGTCCGTTATTTTCTTGAATATCCTGGAGGGCTAGAGTAGAAGTGCTTAAGAAAGCCATGTAGCCTACCTAACCCTACTTAAATATTTTAAGTTGTGAACTGCCAGTACCCGCCGCGAAAATGCTGCAAAAAACGATATCACTAGTGAACGAGCATATGGCGTATGGCGTACTCTGCTAAGGCCCGTAGCCAAGGTGGGCGGTGCCCCTCTATAAATGAGCATTTAGATCCCTTTGAGTTTCTTAGCCATATCGACTTTTCCTTTACTTTAAAGGAACAAAAAACTTGGTAAGAACCACTCCGCAATCTGCTGACCAAGTCTTTAGAACTCCATGTAGTGTACGTGGGCACTGCCAGTGCTTATACTTCGCGCTTAAATATATATCTCCCCGAAAGTATCTTGCCCCTTAACTTCTGGCTGCGAAGTACGCAAATATAACTCTTTAAAACTTACCTCATGTCTTAACTTAGGCTAGAATATGCCGCCACTGGTATGTAGTCCATTAGTCCCATTACATTTTAAAGAATATCAATATACGTTTACAAGCCTACTAGGTATCTTGTCCTTTAAACCCCACTCCCCTTCTGAGAACCGAGTTTTGCAAAATTTATAAAATGTTGGTTCCGGCAAAAACTCCTCTTCATTTAAGAGGGTGACCTCTTTCATGTACCTTTTTCAATCCACACCAAATACCACACAGAGAAAAATGGCACCATTTATGGCCCTCAGGCTACGGCAATACTTATAGGCTTAGGAGTATGTAAAACAGTCTTCATTTTTGAATAACCCATCCAGGCTGAGGCACTTCGACGCGGCATTTTCAAGGGCCTTCCATTTTCTGTTTTCGCACCCAGATGGTTTCCCTTGAGTTTGACATTTTGAATGTTTTGTAAAATCTTTCAACATGGTGAGATATGCCACTTACGTTACAAGCTCGTGAACCGGGGCCTAGTATAGTAGCCAAACATCCTAATATGTACACTTGTAAGCAAGGGCGGATATAAGGAAATTTGTTTGGGGGGGGGGGCAAACTCAACTTGAGACCAAGGCGTCTCAAATAGTAACAGGGGGATGTCGTGCAAAAATATTTTTTTGGGGGGAAGGGCATGAGAAATGGTGACTTGACTGCCCGAAAGACTATCTGAGCGCCACCATCAGTTGGCGCTCAGCGTACAGAAAATTTTGAAAAATCGCGACCTCTCAGATAGCCGGAAATTGCATTTGCCAGGCTTGTAAGTAGAATTTAAGCAGTCGTTATTTTGAGTTTTCCTTTGCAATAAAATCTTCATTTTAATAAAAAGAAAATGAAATTGCAAAATGATCAGAAATTACCAGATAAAATGTACTGGCTCCTTTACAGGACGATGTGACATTTTATAATTTTCTTTGTCGCAAAGTAAAATCTCCATTAAAAAGGAATAGACCAAAACCAAATTTTTATTTAATATGTTAAAGACGAACATATTCTAAGCAATCTGGTGAAGTCTTCAATCATTTCTCATGTTCGGTTCTCGAGATATTAGCAATTGAAGTTGACACATTCTCTACAAAAGGTAAACTCGAACCAAGCAGGTGCTATGTCATGTATTCATATTGATGGTCACTGTTTTTTTTGTTTTTGTTTTTTGTTTTTGCTTTTTTTTGTTTATTTTTGATCCTGTTCTTTGATCTTGAATTGATTAGGGATGCTATCTTGCCCTTAAGGCAAATTAAGTTTTGAAACTTCAATTGCTCGGGATGCACTTATGATTACAATATATCACAGTTAAATTGTATAAATATGGTGTTAAATTTTAGAGAAAAACAACTAAACATTTCCATGAATGTGAATACATGACATCACGTCCACTTGCTGCAAGTTAACTCGTTATAGAAAATATGTCAACTTCAATTCTAATATCTCGAGAATCAAACATGGGAAACGAGTAAAAATTTCCCCAGTAAGTTATGCCTAGAATATAATCCTCTTCAAAATATCAAACATAAATTTGTTATGGACTTTTTTGTTTCAAGGAGCTGCACACCGTTGGAAATAAATTGAAATCATAACTTTTCGAATCATATTAACTCATATGACCAGTGGTCGAATGAGCCTTTAAACCTGAACCGGCCACACAGAAGCATTGGTAACGCTACCAGCACAATAACAGTACTGATTCAGTACTGCTATTGGTGCTGGTAGCACTATGAACGCTTCTGGGCGGCCGATACTCTGCTAAAATTTTGATACAATTATGAACTATATCCTTGACAATTACGCATTAGTTTTTACTTTATAAATAATTTATGACATTTGTATGAGAGAGAAGGCTGGGATAGTTTGCCCAGATTAAGGAAAATGCTACTTTTTATTCATTTCGTATCGAATAACGCTATTTTTGGAAAATTGAAGACCATGCTTTGGAAATGTTTGGGGGCAATTGCCCCCTTGCCCCTATGGCGAGCCGCTAATGCTTGTAAGTGAGTCTACCGGGCCGTACGTACTGTACCTCTACCGCTCCACGATATTACAACACTCAAGACATAAGCCTGTTGCAATTAAACATGCATGTTTGTTCACTAACATACTGGAAAGGCATGCATGAACCCAGTAAGCGTTGTAATGGAGCTTACGTTAATCTTTTGTCTATAATGATTCTTAGATGATGACAAAGAAGCTACCTAACAAGACTGTGTTTTGCTGTAAGTCACCCCCCCCCCTCCCTCCCCCGCCTGCATGGCAACTCCGCCACTGCATAAAATGCATAAACGCTAGCATGGATGTCTTGGGGCATCTGTCCCCATGTTTCATATAGAACCATGAACCTATATGATTTATTTATATTTCAAAATATGGAGCTTGTATTTTCATGCGCAGCCTATGTACATATACCGTTGCATGTAAGACTGCAGCTCGGCAATCCCCAGAAATGTTCCTATAGGCACAGTATATAGCACGATAATATTGCTTAGGGAAGTTGTCGAATTGTACTTCATGCAAGCAACACAAGATGAAGCGTAATCAAGTATGAACGTGGCGTCACTTGTGCGGTATACAGTAAAGGGATCACGGAACTATCTAATTACGTGATCGAGCTAACGTCTAAATTGAAGAGCAGGTATATCGGTAGTTTTTGCGAATAAGACTCATCCAACTTTGACCTGCGGAATATCAGGTTGGAGGTGAAAGCAGGCAGAATATGTTTATATTTAAATAGATATTTTTGACAGTTTCTGGGGGCGATGCGCACTGTTTAACGAGAAATTTCCTAACTGGCTAACGATGGTCCTAATCCCTCACCTAATCCCTAACCCTAACAAAGGATACAATCGATACAATACAATGGCAACAGCCAATCAAGAGACAAGTTGTTAAAAAGTGCCACATCTACCCGTTTTTCAGTATACTCAGGAGTCTCAAGCAACTCCCTGGTATACTCAAAACCATCATTTAGATGTACACAACCTTTAAACAATTTAGACTCAAACCATACTAGACACATATTCGGAACTTGAACTTGAAACCTTTTTGGGAACCGACTTTACTATATGACTAACTAACTGAACAACTGACTCGATTGACCGACTAACTAGCTCATTTACTTCATATACTAAACATGATGCAAAAAATACTACTGTGAGTCATACCATGGTGTGAACCATTCCCTACGGTTTTGCCGCAATTCAAGCTATCGCAGATTATCATTACTCGTTTTTTGGTGTCATAACCAGTGTTGTGGTGTTTGATCGGATTGTGCACAATTGCGATGATGTCATTTTAAGTCATATGCCTGCTCTTCAATTTTATCTTTATAACTTCCTATAGTGTATACATGAGATCTTGTCCTGCCGTCTTGCAGTATAGTATCGTACGATGTCGAGTGGTTTCAGAGTCTTAGAACAAAGTCGTACTATCCTATGTGCATACAGTACAAGAAGACCAAAGTCCTACTTAGATGTTTTTACTGTGGGATTTTCCAGTCAACGCGAAATGACCTTTTAATCTTTCATCTTTCTGAGGAACAATTTAGATTCACATAGGCTCCACGTTAATCGTCACACTTCACTGAAAAGTTTCAGCCACGATAAGATTGTAAATATGCCCTCACACTTTTAATGGTGGTAAACGTTATTGACACCTTCCTTTACTTTCGGTTTAAAAATAAGTAAATAAAGAGAAGTTAACTTCACACTGACTGATTTGTCACATTGTCAGATTATTTACTTTTGTACGGAATGGTGGCGTTTTTTTATCAATGGGAACATTAGGATGATGTTGATGCCGAGGGCATAAAGCAAAAAAATACTAATTAAGACATCAATACGTTAACAGGCATGAATCTTTGGATTGAGGGTCTGCTTCACTCCTCTTGGTATATAGTTGTACGAATCTCAGGATTCAGGGCCCTTTTTACTCTTCCTGATACAAAGATGTTGGGCGAAGTCCTCAATGCGAGTTCATCACAGAATTCGACAACCATTTTGACAATAACAGACGGCCCCAGATGTAAAAAAGGAAATATTTCATTTAAGAGACTGGTTGTGCGCAAATTTCACATTACCCCTTGTAGAGTTCAGTGAATAGTACCTCAGCAATTTCCTTTTATAACTATCACCTCCTGGTTGACCAATCTTTTAGGAAACTCTACAAAAATAAGTATCATATTCTTAAAAATAATTTATATTATTCCATATTCAAATCTTGGGATACGTAGGGAGGGACACATTAGAAAATTCACCTGCTTGAAAGAGGGCGTAATGACTTGGCCGATTTATTAATGATAGAAAACCGTAAATAACAAACTGACCTTGAAATTTCTGTCAAGTGTTTACAGTCCATGCAATGATTAGGGATGTACCTCACTCCTGAAAATATCACAAAAAAATGCTCGTTTATAATTATGAACATGTTTTTCGTTAATTCTGGAACATGAAGTACCTACTTGATGTGTTTTTGTCCCAAATATCAATAATTTGAGAGAGTTGTCTAGAAATTTTTCATTTTATTCCCGCATTTTTAATTTCAGTGTCGTGTATAACTTTACTAAATCTGAACCGATTTTTATGGTCCGAGATTCATTTGTTAATTAATTTATCAACTAAATTTCATTCTAGTCACATTTTACGTGGAAAAACAAAGTAATGCTTAAGACGGAATTTTCTGAAGGTGGATGCCCAGTATCTTAAGGTTAACCGCCACTATACGTCATTTCACTGCAGGATTCGGAAATCAACGTCAAAGTATAAATGTCCACCGTTCAAGGAGTGGAATTCTCTAATGCTTGTCAAAAATGGTTAATGTTATCCTATATTTCTGCAACCGACATTTCACAGACAATTGCTTCATAATCATGTCCTGAGGGTTAAATTTTGAAAGTTGAAACTGTCCTTAAAAACATCATCAATTACAAAACGAAAAGCTTTCTGATGAGTAATTAAGAGATAATCTATGTAGGGTTAACAAAAATGTCAGCACTATGCAACACTCCATAAAATTGTTTTATCATAAGCAACATAGGCGGGATTACGGGGGGGCACGAGGGGCACTTGCCCCCCTCCCACTTTTTCCAGAACTTAGTATTTTTACGCCTTAGTCTGGTTGCTTTTGCTACAAAAATACAAACTGGAACTGACAGAGCTACGCGAGTGATACTTAATCAAGTTGTTTAATGTTTAAACAGGTCATATACTGCATTGAAAACTAAATAAAAACAATATTCTTCCAATAAATGTCTCAACGCTGTTTTTTTTTTCGATACGCTTCGCGTTCACCCGTTGTAAATATGTCAGGATTCAGGGTTACGTTTTGTTGAACACCTCTCCCATTGTCACTGAAACTTATCACCAGTGCCCGGGCCGTACACAGGTCTACCGTTATTAGTGAAAGGGGGAGGCAGGTAGGTGGTCGTCTTCTGGTCCCCTTCTCTGACCAAGTGCCCCAAGCTTTCTGAAAGAACGATGATCTTATTTGACTCTAATCTGGAGCTCCACTCTTTTTCGACTGAAGTGAAAAGCGGCCCACCCTTTCTCTAATTTCCATTAATTTCTCTATTGAGATGTCTCAAAAGTCCATTTGTCGGCGTGTTCTGTGCGTTCCATCAAAGATAAGAACTCTATTAAAATCTCATGAAAAGGACTCTAAAGGAAACCAACGGTACGTTTTTGCGTAGTACAAATATCCTCAGGGGTCACCCTTATTCAGCTGTTGTGAAAAGGGACCACTCTTTGTCTGATTTTTTTTTCAATTTCACTATTGAGATGAAGCGCGCCCATTTACAGGTAACGGCTCTGTGAAAGTCACCTGAAAAAGACTATATAGGGAACCAGAGTGTGTTTTTGCTTCAGTAAGAATGTCTTTAGGGGGCCACCGCTATTCAGCTAAGGTTAAATGTGGACCATCCTTTCTCTAATTTTCTTTCAGTTTCATTACTGAGATGTCTCAAACGTTAAATTTTTCGGCGCGCTTCGCGCGCCCCATCATAGACAAAGGTTGAATTCACATCACATAAAAAGCCCCCTAGCTTTCTGAAAAGAAGATCTGGGGCACCAAGGAGGGAACCCCTGAAGGACCGTAATTTTAAGTAATCCATTCTCCCTCCCCGCACCTTATGCATTATCGATTCCGGCCGACTTCAATAATACGGAGTAAGGATGTAATTGAAGAAAGTCAAATTGTGATATTTGTGTTCTGTTAAGTGCCCATCTTATGTAATTTAATGTTGAAGAAAAAATGCATCATTTAAGGCCTACAATTTCGTTAATACCAAGGAGCTTCCGGGGGCTTCGCCCCCTGCATCCCCACCGGGGCTTTGCCCCTGGACCCCCACCGGGGTTTTACCCCTGGACCCCACCAGGGGCCCTAAGGCGGGCCCCTGGACCCCACGCCGGTAGGGGGAGCGCTTCGCGCTCCCGCATTGACAGATTCAAAATGTTTCTTTCCTTAGGAAAGCTTACTCTTTAGCTGCCAAGTAAAGTTAGGGCATTTTGCTGACATGTCATAGTACCTTTAAGTCTTTGTTCTTCCCTTCTTGTGAGCAATTTAAACTCTACTACAAATAAAGAAAGCTAGATATATACAGGTCAGGTCTTCATTGTCCTCTCAAAATGTAGACTCTTAATAATTCACCGCGACCTTGAAATTGGGTTTCTTTTATCTAACTTCCCCATAATCGTAATGATGTCCTTTTATTTCTCAAAGCTAATTGTTTTTACTTCTTAAAAAAGCTATTATTAACATGAAACTAAATCACTGTACTTGTGTTCAAGAAGTTTCGAAGTAAAGGATTTAGTGACTCAAGGTTTTGTAGGACAGCAGCGAGTGACTCGAACATAATTTTGTGCAGTGGTGACTCAAACATTTATTTGTACTAAAAAACAACTGTATATGGGCAAGTGGCACGAGACATGTATTCAATTAATGTAGTTCAGCAGTCAAATTGCAATTAAACCCTCTGTAGAAAATAATTATTAAAAACCACGGACGTATATACATGGAGAGAGCATGTAACGTGTACGTCGTATCCGTAGCTGGTTGCCACCGACTGGGACAAAAAAAAGGCGCACCAAGATGGCCGCCGTGAACCTGTAAATCGTCTGATTTGACTAATATTTTAAGCAAAAGTTAAACTTGAATGTGTAAAAATAACATATTTCTGCAATAAGGGAAGGGATTTTGACCTCACCTTGCCATATTTCAAAAACATTTCAACTTTCTTGGAAAATATGGGAATATACTTGAGCAAGTCCAAACTTCCACAAAATAATCATAGCAGACGGCCAACTTGGTGCACTTTTTCTCACACGTACGGCAGCAACAATCTACCGTGCATTATGCTCTGTCCATGTATACGAAGTCCGTGTTAAAAACATACGCTTACTGTATATATACATTGTGTTCTTTTCAGCATCAGAAGGAAAACTAAGAAGTACACTATAAATGCATACACGAATAACAATAGATTTTCAATTGGAAAACATTTTCTTACAATGCTTTTTAATGTAATTGATTTGTAGCAACCACAACGTTTAAACCGTAAGAATGAGAAAGGTGTCCATGAAAAAATGAGTTAATCAAAAAAATGTTTATTTTCCGGGTTTTTGAAACCAAGGACAAACAGACTTCTCTCCGGCTTTCAAAGGAGCAAATTTTGTAAAACATATTTACCATATTCTGGGAGGCAAATTAATTCATATATGCAGCAGCGTAGCAGGAATATAAACCAAGTGGACAATGTTCAGTGACCGCATCCATTTCGTACAATGCTCACTCCCTACCCTGTGCCCCTGGAGATTGGAAGGGTCTAAGGAAAATAGGTTTAGACCCCGTTGACGTTTCTTGAAATCCGAAAGGTCTGGCTACGCCTCTGCATATGGAACATTGTGTGTCCTGCTGCTCATGCCTTCGCATTCGATTCAGGTTTACTGGCTTTCTCCGTCAGTGCTAAATATTTTAATGTAAGTTTTAATTTTCCGGCATCAGCAAAACCGTCGTGAAACAGTCCTATACTTTTGAGATGGCCTCTTATCGAAGCAACTTTCAAACCCTTATTCTGGTAAAGATGTTTCAAATAGTTTGATATTTTGGCAGAGGAAGCTTTGTTTGGATCTCTTATATTGTTTTGTACACACCAAACTTGAAATAATGTCCAGTGCGATTTGGCGGTTTTGGAAGCCTTTTCTTCTTTTGTAGGAGGTTGCTTAACCCTCTCTTGTTTTTGTTTATGTTTTTCTTTACACCCATAAATATAAATTTCTTTGCATTCTTCGACCACTTTAGCCGCAGCCTGCAACTTTAAACTACGGAGAACCTCTATTAAAAAATCAAAGTTTTGGTCGGTTATTTTTTTCAACCTTTCTGCCTCCTCAATGAAAAAGCGAACAGGATTCGAATGTTCTTTTAACGATTGGTCAAACGTTTCTGGAAATTCCATAACGTATCCCAAATTGCTAATATCATCTTGTTTTAGGTGAGACTGAAGTTTCACGGCTAGTATTCGAAGATTCCTAATGGCCGGCTTTTGTTCCCGTGGTGCTGCAGTATCTGAAAATAAGACAATACAGATGATTTAAATTATAAAAAGCAATAAATTATTTGTTCTTTATTCGTTCATCCCATTCGCTTGTTTAGTCTCTCAGAGCGTTCGCTTGTCAAGTGGTCGTTCGAGGGCAATCCCAGGACTAGTCAAGGCAAAGTTTTTGAAAGAAATTGTTAAGATCATATCAGGCTCTATTACACTACTTCAAGTTGGGGTGACTGCTCTTGCTCTTAAAATAAAACTGCAACAAACACTTTATATCTCCCTGTGTCAAATTTCTCTGTATCTCGCTGTGTAAAGCTCAAGCTAGACTATTTGAATATGAGATCAAACTTATTTTAATTTGTAAGGTGGCGGGCAGTTCTTTCTATTTTTCTTCTAATATAACAGGTATAAAATATTGAGTGTGCGATATCTTTATGACACAAATTACATGTCATTCAGCAAATCAACTGCCGATGGAGGAAGAATCCCTTTCAAGTGCTAACACCGTTTCCTTGGTTTAAACACAATTTATGAAAACTCACTCGATAACGCAACTCGGGGAACCTTGCTGCTAGGGCCACTTCCTCCTGGAATATCGGTGACGTCTCTTTTCCTCGGACTCTAAATCGGTTGGAGAAAATATTACCAAATAAGCTGATATCATTTTACTATTATGATTTTTTTAACATATTGGTCTCTTAATCCTTGTGGCTAACCGTATTTGTCTTTACCCTAAAAGTAAAAAGAGTGAAAGTTCACTTCTGAGAAGAGTAAAAGTTTTATAGTTCCTTCCAAAAGAGTGGAAATTCACTCCAAGAAGAGTGAAATTGACTACAAAAGAGCGAAGTTTAACTCTTGATGGAGTGCCGCTCTTACAAGGAGTGAACCCCTACAGGCACTCGTAAAAGAGTGAATTTTAACCTTTCTTGGAGTGAATTTCACTATCCCTGGTGTCAAATAACACTCTAGTGAATGGAGTGAATTCGCACTGTTCACTCCATTAAAGAATGGCTAAGTTCACCCAGACATAACGGATGAAATATCGCAAGTGAAGTGTGCTTCTCTGGCGTCATCTGAGAACCATCTATACATTTTCATATTACATCCGAGGTCTACTTAAAGGCAGTCAATCTTTGCCTCAAACAACAATTTTCGTAGTCCAAAGAAATTCTCAATCGGCACAAATCTTTGAGTGACAGCAATTAAAAAAAAATGCAGCTCGTATCACACTGCATGTATGTACTGAACTGAGGATGGTTTGATTACACATCGGGGTATTGTGTACCGTGAAGCGATTCTGCTTAGTTTTTGTTTGTATGAGGATACAGTTTTAAGAGGCTTAATAAAGGAAGTACACAGTGACTGTAAAAGATTTAATTTTACAGTGAGACCACTGACAGCTAGGATTCCAGGTAGTGAACGTAGTTTTACAGTTTTGATTCAGACAGCTATATCTTATAAGGACTATATACGTATGTAACCATTTTATTAAAATGACTTGTTCATTCCAAAGACTACACTTGAAGGGAATGTTCGTTTCCGGTAATAAAATGGCTTCATAGGTACCGCTTATATCGGATTTACGCACACCTGTAAAATAACAGGTTGAGCACCGTAATCCCAGCATAGCCGGCGGAAGAAGTTTTTTTACTAGGGGCCACAAGTTTTAGGCAGCCGACATAATGGTGACGCAGTAAGGCGTTCGGTTTTTCGCGAAGCGCAAAAACCCATCGGCATAGGGTCCAGGGGCAAATCCCCGGTAGAGGTCCAGGGGGAGAAGCCCCCGGAAGTTTAGCAATTTTAGTAATCTGACAGGCTCCCAAATGGTCGAAAATCACATTCAAATTAGGGATTTTAACCGATGAATGTAATTCAGGAGTGGGGTGAAGTAAGGCACGAGAATGGAATCGGGAAATATGGTACTCTGGCATTTGATTAAGGAGAAACCTACTTTACAGTAATTTTAGAGAGCAAAGCCAAAATGTTGAAGCTACTAAAAATTGAACATGTGGTTGATAGTTTGAGACAGGGCATTTTATTAATAGGACGTTCTATTTAAAATCTCGAGGCAACATGCGTGGGGTCCAGGGGCCCGCAACAGGACCCCCGGAAGCTCTAACATTTTAGGCCTTTTAGTGGACTTAATGGAAGCAAAAAAGTACCTTTGTATCGGTTTTATTAATAATCCTAAAAGGGACATTTTACTGGGGAAAACGTGCATCATTGAGGCCAATAAGGGGACTGAGGACATGCCCCTAGCTAAATATGTTTAAAAGGCCCTGATTTGAGAAGAAGAAAGATATATATGTGGCTAGAAGTATTAATCCTTTACATTATGTAAATTTGGGGTGAAAAGCACATATTTGCTTATAGACATCAGTTCCCGTAAATTAATGATTTACGACAGGTATATGAGGTATATGATCGAAACTTTTCGATATGCTATGAAGCTTGCAAAAGCTTAGTGACCTTAACCGATCCACCTAAGTTTTTCAATGATTAAACTGCTTAAACCGTTAATTCAAACATAAACAGTGCCATGAAGATTATTACTTTACAATTAAATCATGCATATGATAGAGTAGAGTAATAAATGAGGTCACAAAAAACCTTCTACGTGACTATTTTATACTTAATACACTTACAGATCTCCTTAAAGGACTCTGTGAAAGAAATGGAACGAATCCGAAAGTGGAGTTTACTGAACGGTCGGACATTTTCTCACTGTTTCTTCGAGAATGCTATCGTGCCTTTACAGTCAATGGATTAACAAGCAGTAGCTATTGCATATACGAAATTTAAAAGATGCTAAATTAGTTAACGATTAAGGGAGGGAATTCCAATTATGTTTGTAATAAAAGCACAAAGGTCAGAAAACATGATACGGAAGAGTAGACAGACCATTTGTCCAAGACGTATCATGACTTTCGTTGACTAACATGGTTGTTGAAGATATTCAAAGGTAAAAATCTTAATTTCAAATAGGAATTTTGAAATTGAAATTATAACTTAAATCAGATTCTACTTGTAATCACTGATGAACAATATTCACAGATTAATGATAACGACAGATTGATGTGAAAGTGCAGTTGTGAAACATATGGTCCAAAAACCAGTGGCGGAACCAGGATAAAAAAAGGAGGGGGGGGGGGCAAATGGAGGGAAAAAAACGCTGGGGGAGGGATAAGCGCGTTATCTTGTTAAGCCACTATTATTCCGGAGCTGACTGGGGGCAAAGGTTCTGACTGGGGGAAAATGCCCCCATGTCCTCCCCCTTGGTACCGCCACTGCCAAAAACCAAACTGCGGTGGTACTGTGCTTACACTATTTTATCAAAGCGTAAATGTTTTTTTTTTTTTACACTTTGCGAAAATAGGCATTGCGAGTAAGAGTAAATATTTCTAATTTAAATGGCACATTTCATTATTAACTGGTTGTGGAGAATATGCAATAAGATCAAGCGACTCTACACAGTTGTGAGCTAAACCTGTCCAGACTTCTTTCACTGGCAACGCTCACGTAGTCGCGGTTAGTGATGCATTATCATTGAATAAATTTTACAATGCAACATGATCACAAACGTACCACAAATGTGACAAATGTGCAATTAAAGTTTGTTTCCAATGTGACATTTTGCTTTTAGATCTGGCATCCCTACTACTTCATTTGAAGGTCAGTTTAAGGTAGAGCCTAAAGAGAAATCCGTGAAACATGTGCCGTCACTTGTTGACCTACTCAGCCTGCTCAATGTATCTTCGAATCCTCTGTCTGAGGTGATGAATAGCTGCTTTTAAATAATCCAATTTCACATTCACTTCTGCAACGCAGTAAATACAATCAAGTAGACATTTAAATATTGGTGTTCATGTTGACATACTGTGTTAAACATCCACGAAGAATAAAACAAACCCTTTCTTTTAGGAGTTTGGTGGTTGAAACTCAATCTCCTGCTTCCTCCAAACAGATGATGATCCAGGGATGGTCCAGACGGTCCACTCCGACCTGCTGCTCACGGACATCGAAAATTTCAAAATGCCAATTTTAAACATGTGCGTCACTGGATGGGGCGGCTATCCTCACAAATCAGATGAGCGTTTTCATCCAACCAAATGAACTATAGCGTGCACGTGACCTCAAAAGCGCCTACAGAGCTTAATTTTCAAGTTTAATTTAAGTAAACGAGTACACTTAAAGGACCAAACCTCTCACCCCAAACTACAATTTTGGTACGGGGGCACCGAAATTCTCAATTGGCTAAGCTCTTTGACTGACAGCTAATTGAAACAATGCACAGTACCAAAGCTTATATTACACGGTACTGAGAGTGTTTTGATTATATAAATTGAGTTTTTCTTTACTCACCTTGAAGCAATAAACTGAGATTGTATCTGGATGAGGATGAATTTCAGAAAATTTTGGAAGGGGCTAAGTAAGAAGGTTAGGAGAATTGGTACTGTTTGGGGTGAAAGAACTGTATTTTCAGGGCCATTTCAGGACGCCCCATCCCCCTGATACTTCTCCCGGAGGCCAGCGATCTGCTTTCGGACCCCAGCCTTTGCAAAAAAAAAATGGATCCGCCCTTGCCAAAAATGTTATCAATTCCCCCCCCCCCCCCCCAAAAAAAAAATCTGATGTTGCCTATACCCTTATGCTACAGTATATCTGCGTACATTTAAAAAAAACCTGCCTTAAAGATCATTTGCATAAATTGATTAATTGTGCTCTTTCCCCTCCCTCTCCTCAACCTTTCCACAACCAGAAATGATATTTACAGACAATTTAAGTGGAGCTCGAAAATGGACTGGCGCTTTGGCGCAAAAGCGACAGAGACGGCCCTGGCTGCACCAGAAAACAAAAGATAGGTGTTTGTCTTGCGCTAAAAAGCGTCTGGTACGTGATGCAAACAATCTGAAAGTCACGGATCATTTCCCGCGCAAAATTATTTTTGAAGTGCACTTTGATTTTGGGCAAAAATTGGCACAGAGGACAGCAAAAATATTGAGGGGTAAGTTCGCTTTTTATACCCAACACTGCGCCGAAGCAGTACTACTTTAGCTTATAGTAGCTATAATTCTGGCCAAAAATACATGGGACAGTCCCCCGCTCCCAATTTTTAATGTTGAAACTTTCCAAATTTCGGTTCGGACAACATTGAAGTAGGGGGGGGGGGGGATTTGGAAGACTGATGAAAAATTTGATAGATGTTGCTACATTTGTGTCGGAGAGTCCCATCATTTTTGTCTAGGATTGTAGCAGCACAAATGTAGTGCATACAGCACGTAGACAGGTAGAGAGTATACGTATACAATTACGTAGTCAGACTTCGTAGCCCGGGAAGCAAACTTGGGGAGAGATGAGGTAAAGTCCCCGCAAAATTGAGAAAAATCTCTGCTTTTGATGCTACGAAAAAACTGTCAAAGGTAGCTTGTTTTTTGATGCTTTATTTGGTCATTAAACTAGCTGATAAACATCATTTTGAAAGGAGAGATATCAAAGTAAAACATGGGGAGAAAAAAGTGATACTCCTGAGGTCACAATGATTTTGTCGAATATGAGAGCAGGGAATGCAAGGCCTATTCTGCAAAAGTTTCGTTCATCATCGAAAACTTTCCTTGATCATGACACGTTTTCTTGAACTGAATTTAGAATGGGCATGGGTGAGTGGGTGTGCGGTGCTCTGAAAACCACGTTAGTGCGGTTAGTATAAAACAATTAATTACGATTGCTGCAGTATTTGTGTGGCATGCAAAAATTTACTTTTACACTCGATGTCAGCAAAATGAAATGTAGGCCTATCAAACATGATTACATAACAAGACTTTGTACTGTCGTTTTTTATTTTGTTTGACATATGTTAGTGTTAACATGAGCAAAGACCACAAAGAGTTCATCGGTCTAAATTTTTTTCAAATTGGAAACAGCTCCAGACGATGGTGAAACAGCTCCAGGAAAGCTTCAAAATAGAGTTTCTCGGAAGCTGTTTTTAGCTTCAGAGAGGAACACCTTATTTTCCAGCCCTGGACAGGGTTTTTGAAATATATCACCTCAAGGTTTACTGCATTGTTTTTTATGGGAAAGGCTGTAGGACAAGTGTCAAATATTTATCATTTTCTTGGTTACTCCAGGGACAACTCCCTGCATGGTTACAGGATAATGTTGCCACGACACAAACCTTTGAAGGTCTGTTCATTAACATGCTTGAGTTTAATTGACAAGGTTTTAAAGAAAAACGAATGACAAAGATCACCAAATCCTGTCAACCAGCTTCTGTTTTTCTTAAGTATTAACCAGTTAAAGGACTTGAGATATCTAATTCCACCATTGCCAGTACAATACATGTAAAAAATGCAGTCTTCGAGTTTATATTTAAAAAGCACGCCATCAAAAGAGCGACTGTACGCTCTTTTGAAAGTTAAATAGCATGACACCTTCAAAATCATCCTTAACTTCAGGCGATTATGAATTCCAGACTTGCTATCCGAGGTGATCTCACAAAACTTTCACGAGATTCTCATTCTTCGAGTTTATATTTAAAAAGCACGCCATCAAAAGAGCGACTGTACGCTCTTTTGAAAGTTAAATAGCATGACACCTTCAAAATCATCCTTAACTTCAGGCGATTATGAATTCCAGACTTGCTATCCGAGGAGATCTCACAAAACTTTCACGAGATTCTTATGCGATTTCAATTTCATGAGGAATTTGTGAGATCTTACGAGAATGAGGGACCATGACATCATTCTCGAATGAAATTGTCCCAATGAACAGTATTTAATGTGGTATCGATTGAATAATCTAATCCATCATGATTCCGTAAAGGTGCATTTTCACTCACTTATACGTTGGGGGTCTAAAAATCACAACTTGCTTTACCCATATATATATATATAGCACAAAATTGCTGGCCTCAAGGGTGGGCGTGAGGGTGCAAAGTGGGTTTTCCGAATTTTCTTTCGTAAAATTCCGAATTCTCTCTATGATACAAGCTTAACATTATGTTTTTGTTTTTATTATGCTCGCAAAATTTTCGAAAAGCTTCTCTCGCAACATACTGCGACCCCTCATGCAGTAATGCTCGCACTTGCAGAACGAACTTGTCGCACGCTGGATACGTCACAGAATACCCTTGCCGTAACTTCGACTGCGAACCGATTTGAAACACTATCGAGTCGGTTACATTAGCGATGGCGTGTCGACAGCATTCGCATTATCGACTTTACACCGTTACCAATAAATAACTCATCTGATGTCACGTGAAAGTTGTGTTTCGTTGAAACAGTACGGTGTTTTAATGAATACCCACAAGTTTCTCTACAAATAGCAGGAAAATAGCTTTAGTTTCCACGACGAGGACGTTATCTACGATGAAATGACTTCATCTGTGTCTATACCGCCGTGAACGAATCGTAAAACAACGCTAAACAAAGTTGTGAAATATCAGTGGCAGCGCAGGAGATGACGTCATAATGCTGTAGACGAGTTCCATGCCGTACAATACAAAGCTCGAAAATGACGAAGTGTGACGTCAATGCAAAGGTCCATATTTTGTCAAAATGTGATTTAAAGTGAGACATGCGAGCGGATCTATATGGAAATCAATAAGCGAGTCCGGTAATTCGTTTTGGTGGCTATGCACATTCGCACATCCTTCAAATCGTCGGAATTAACAAACCAATCCCGCACCCACAAGATGTGTTCCAAAATTTGAATTTGCATGAATATTGCCTGACATCATTCCCTTTTAAGCCTTCCATAACATTAAGAGGTATCTCAAGTGTGGTTAAGAGCAGTGAATTGTCTCTAAAGTGGATTTTAATCTGCCTTAAAGTGTGACTGAGACCCCTTTTCGTTCGAGTTGTCTTAGCACTTAGATATTGGTGTGTGCACATTATCAACGGAAACAAAGGGAACGACGTGCACTGGGCTCTGAGCTTGGTTTGCATATCTCACACTGTGTCCCACAACTCCAAGCGGGATCGAATTACTGAACACGCTTATTGATGAAGATTCTTGAAAATCAAATGACCGAATTTAAAGGTAAAGAGCAGTCCCCAAACCTTATTTTTGAAGAAAAGCTAAAGAGAACAGTTTTTATCTTATTTCTCATCAAAGTATCTTTCATTCATTTTATGGTTTAACTATTGCATATTCAAGGTAAACCAAACAGTTATTTCTGATAAATTTTACATTTGAATGGAAACAACGTTGTCACATGACTCCCAAAAACCAATCATAAAACTGGAAAGTGTACTACACTACTTCCATTTGGGGTGACTGCTCTTGCCCTTTAATTTTTAAGCAACCTTTAAACACCACGATACATTTGGAGAGTAATCGACTGAAATTATAAGTCTTTGGCTTAGAACACGAGCGATACCTCAGTCCAATCGAAAGACGTCTTCAGTGGTTCTTCAGCACTCAGAGAACATGGTAGGGACCACAGAGACGGGGAAGGGGTTCGGGCCGGTGAGTCTACCTTTCCAATTTATCTACTGTAGACACTTTTGGATACCATACGTTGTTATAGTGCATTGCGGAACATATGGGTCTCTCTGGTGACTCAATACCCCCTCCCCTACTTCAAATGTGCTCTCGCCAACCTGTAGGGTTACCCGGCTGATGCCATCTGTTGGTACATGACTCACGTACAGACTGACATTTTTCAGAATTACATATTTAACACTTTTTAATAAACCATTTAATTTCAAGTGAAATGTGCACGTGAAAGTGTACTACACTCTAAAAAATGGTTCAAAAAACTTACCAACACTGGACACGTATGTCAAATACCTGAAATTTGTTAAAGTTAACCAATAATTGTTGACTAATGGGTTATCCAAGAGGTTCTTTGTCACTTAATTAGGTAACCAGTCTGTTGGGTAACCAGTCTGTTGGGTAACCAAATAACACATAGGCCTATTGGGGAAAACTTTACCCAATTTCAGGTATTTGACATACATGACCAGTTTTGGTCAATTTTTAACCAACTTTTTAAGATTGTATCTCTCCTTCGTAGCATCCTCGACTTGAACCAATTGATTGGAAACTGGGTCCGTTGTAAATTCAGTTGGCCTTTACAGAAGACAACACAAAGTACGCTGATGAACGTTCGCAGTGTAAAGGCATGTATATCTGAACGCATGCTTAAACAGCGTATAGTCACATTTGACCTTCAGGACAGCAAAATTTCCCCACCTAGTCTACAAAAGTGAAATTGTGCGTTCCATATAGACCTTGGTAGGAGCAGCTGTTTATGGCGGTGTATGAGATAATACCCAAATAAATTGTTTTATTTAAGTGGTTTGATTCTTTATTTACATCTGATAAAAATTTAATTATAAATGCAGGTTTATCAGATATTTCAAGATAAGGCCTCTGAAAACGTCGGCAGTTAGTCTCATTTGCATAACGTGTAGTCATATCGTATCTCTTACTTGTTGCTTGCGAATGTAACTGTTGAAAATCAAACTAGAGGAACTGCAATTCCAATAAACCTCCGTCAAAATTCACCGTTCTACCGATCAATGTCTGATATGCACTTATTCATGCATAAACATGAGATCAATGTGAAACTCTTATGATAGGCCTATCCAGGAGGCCGGGAAAATGCCACATATGGCTAATGTTATCCTTTATCTTTGCAATGTTCGTTTGAAGGACAGTTGCAATGTAAGCATGCGGGTTTCAATTAAAGCTGAACATCACCAGTATCTATTACAAAGGTATAAACGGTCTGATGAGTAATTAAGAGATAATTCATGTAAGGTTAACAAAGATACTTCAGCACAGTGCAACACTAGCTCCATGCAGATCATTATTTTAGCATAAGCAACGCTTCAGAAGCATTAAAATTTTGAACATGGAGTTCTGTTGCAACTTCCTGCTATGAGCATAAAAAAGACGAACATCCTGGCTCAGCATACTGATATACCCCCAGCCATCAACATCGACAGCACGACCTTCGAAGAAGTGGATTCATGCACCCATCTGAGATTAACAATGACCAGCGCTTCCGTTACTATTAGTCTTATTGGCCAAAATTATCTTTCTTATTTTATTTACACCGTAACGTTGCGCCCTATTACGATACCAGGCTCCGCACTTCATGGGATCTATGTCGTCTCAGTCTTAATATATGTATCTTTCGATAATCAAATATTCAAGAAGCGTTTACGCAAATTACGTTGTCATGACGTATAAACTATACTTGACCAAAGAAAGTGTGACTATCATTAAGAAAATAACAATCCCATGTGCTTCAACACTCGCAGAACTAGTCCCTGTTGCACTAGTACTACTAATGCCACTAACATACGTTGTTGGTTGCAGAACACAGCGACAGACATTGTTAAGCTCCTACCAAATCCAGTCGGTAGGTAGAGTGGCGGAGCTAGGGATTTCCGTCAGAGGGGACGAAAATGGTCTGCAGGGGCGCTTCGAAGGAGTAAATACCTTGAGCCTCAGCACGACCGAAGCCACGGCTTTTCACATGCTAGGAAAAGCCCCTTAGCTACTTTTCAAATCTGGTACCCGCCATAGCGGGCACATGGCAGGATGGATTAAGTCAATTTCAATAGAGTATTGTGTGTGTGCATTGATCCATGAAACTACTCAGGAAATGTCCAGTGACCAGCACAGCAGAGGCATTGTGTTCCTATTCTTCTATGACACTGTATACAAAAGCAGTGATAGCTCTCAGGATTTATTTTTTTTTTCTGCTTGGGTACTTCAGTTTTTGCATATGAGCTAAGGGGAGTTTCCTTTCATGCAGACTTTCCATTTGATTGACCTGGTAGAAGATTACTTGACATTTCTCCTCAGCAAGTTTTTCCCTTAAAACATGTTTAAACTTTTTATCCACGGGCCTCCGCGGAAGAAAATGTGGGAGGGGGACAAAATTCTTAAAGAGGGAAAAGCTCCGCGCCACCATGAGCTGGCGCGGAGTGCAAGAAAAGTTTAGCCCACAATGCCTCTCAGATCGCTGGAAATGACATTTCTAAAGCCTATTTACCGTGATAAATAGGAAAACACCGAATGAACTTTTGAGAAATATTGATGTTGGTTTTTCTTCGTCTTTTTCTTTATGTTTTCTTTATGTTAACTTCTTTTTTCAGGTTTGTTTATTTTCCGGGGGGGGGGGGGTAAGTTCCCCCGTTGCCCCTACCTGCTGACGCACATGTTTCTGTCCCCCTCTTCCACATTCTAGTATGAAGGCAGTCATTGTATTTTGTGTGTTATTGTCAGGTCTCGATTTAAGATATCAATGTAATAATGGGCTACTTCGTGAAGTTAAGATTAAACCTGTTAGAGCTAAATAGCAAGACAATAAATATACGAAGAAACATTGATTGACGAAATTTAACATCATGTGAAAACTCTGAAACAGCCATTAATTAAGTACATTTAAAGAAATAGCCAAGGCAAGAGGTTTGCTTGGCTCTCTAGATTCCGAATTCATAATAAATAAAAGTAGCCTAAACTTCTGAACTTAGCTTATTTGATACATTTTTTGGCATTTGAGACAACGGAAGTACAGAAATAAGCTTTTTCACGGGATTATCTTGCAGTGTCAGAAAAAGCCATTTACCGTAAGAATGGACACTTAAAGATGAGCAAAATGGAAACTGCTGTTTAAAGCTCTTAAACCATTACCACTATGATAACAGTTTTATTTTATTTTAACCTGAATGTTCTCTTCAAACTGATTTTGAAAAAATGTCGTTGAAGCTGTTTTGGTATCTTTATAAACTCTTTTTTTTGTCTATGTTGACAATTATCCACGAAACAAGAGGACTATTTACGCTACAATTACTGTTGGACCCTTTGCAACATCTTTCATCGGCAAGGAGGGTTAATTTAATGTCAGTCTGTGTATTTTGTAAGCTTATATTCATGCTTGGTGTGGAAGCAATGAACTAAGCACAACGACAACAGTCAGTAAGGCGTATAAAGGATGAAGATACGTTCCCGCAAAACCTATCCACACAGAAGATGACCCTTTTTATCAGAATAAAGTACAGATAGGACATTACTGGTGGCTGTTTGATCATTTTGCCATCTGGGCCTTAAAACAAAGGTATTAAATTATGTCTTTTGCCAGAAATGGTGCAAGAGTAATTTATGTTTAAAAACCTAAAAAGGGCGCCGACAGACGATTTTGGTCCTTCGGGGGGGGGGCAGCTCCGCCACTGGGTAGGTTTACAAATGTGTCATTCCCTTCTTGTTTCGGCACAATGGCTTCAAGCTGCTAAATCTTTATTGAAGTCATGTCTACACCAATTTGAGCTGCTGAATTTTGTGCAATTAAAACCAAATCATCCCGCTTGCTACACGCCATGTTCGTATGAAATTGTAGGCATGGTGTAGTTATGCATATTCTTGAACTCCTAAAAGCAAGAGACTCTCTTATTGGTTCCCTCAATTACTACCAATTTGATAGTATATTTTTTAAAGTTTTAATTAATCAGTTTGTGCATAAAATTAACTTTGTTCACAGGATTTCCGGTGTAGCGATGCCAGGGGGTGTAAACAGAGGAGGGAACAGTCAGTATATTTCCAGAGGGAGGGGGAAGGGTACAAAATTTCGTAGTCATGTCCAAACCACCTTGAAAACCATAAATGGTACTGACATAATTCGAACGGATTTTTTACTTTAAAAGGCTTCTTCGGCTGCCAAGCTACATAGGAGTTTTTTTTTCCTGACATGCACACTATCTTTAATACTTTGAAGGATTCTGCCGAAATCTTTTGAACGATTTTATAGAAAGTTAGAGAAATAATCAATATTTATTCTATGTCTTCGCTGTATGCCTAATAATTGCAAAATACATGAGATGTTTTTGTGTGCAGTGTGTCCAGGTCCCTGGGCAAAACTTCTGCCTAGCAAATACACAGCATATGCCACCAGCTTTATAATTTACCTACACTTCTTTATGCTGCAAATTTACCACAGTACCAGTTAGTGAGTTAGTCAGTTAGATGGAGTTTTACGGCCCAGTTGCCAACCAGCTGGTTCAAGCTGAGCCGGCTACGACCTTTTTTTCCGGGGTTCACAGCTAGTTGCCGTGGGTGACAATGGGTAGAGCCTTACAAGACTTCTAAATTGTTCCTGGCACTCACGGTGAAATGTATTGTCCGATCCGATATAGATTTTCTAAAAACTAAGAGGAGGGTGCTTCAATTTGAAGAGCAATTCCGATGGTTGAGCAACCGATTATAGGGTCAAGTCCAGTGCTAAGCGGGTGCAAAACTGGAGTATCTGGAGAAAATACACATACATCGAGGCGGGGGAACTGGAGCCCATGCACATGTGAATCACATTCAGACGTTGGTGCACAGCAGCGAGAATAGACCACTCTACCACTCGCCAACCCAAGACCCTGCATATCATGGCTGTCAAGCCTTGAAGGTAGAAGCAGGGAGGTGTTGTTAGTACCACCTCCATGGCCAACTCGCCTGTAACCAGTGATAACACTAGATGATGTCACGCTATACATCTATGTTGTAGCTTTCGAAACTATTTGGTCTAACGGATAATTAGTAGGTGTTTATGTTTCATAATTATACATTGGGAGATAACCGCTTTCGGGGAAAACGAAACTAGTGTGCCACAAATTGGGGAAAAAAATTGCTGGTAGTTACACTTCTCCAACTTGGCAGTATGTCTGGTTCGAAAGTTAATTTCAAAAATCTATTTTAGTAGGAATTAGTATCCTAAATGGTTTCTGAACAATTTCAGAAAGGTCGTGAAATTCCGTTGAAATGAAAGTGATGCCAAGGGACTGAGCTGTAACCTCGGACTTCCTATGTACGTGGACTGGCATACTGCACCTTAGATTGTCGCTACCGAGGTATGAGAAAAGGCGTACCAAGATGGCAGTCTGATGTGGTTTTGTGTGAAGGTTTGGACTTGTTCAAGTAAATCAACATATTTTTGCTAGAAAGTTGAAGTATTTTCGAAAAAAAAGCAAGGTATCACTAAACTTACTACAGGAAAATGATATTGTTTCTCATTCAAATTCTACTTTAATTTAAAATGTTACAGAGTTGTGGTCAAATTATAGCTTCACGGCTGCCATCTTGGTGCGCCTTTTTTGTTCCAGTGGGTGGCGACAATCTACGGATAGGACGTACGCGTTACCTACCCTGTCCATGTATATAGGAAGTGCATTGTTGAACCACTCCCTGCTTCAAGTTTGTGGACATTATGTTTGACACTGATTGATCTAAAATGATTTCGATTAAGATTGCTTTGGACCATAAATGGAAGGTTTGGTTCAAATCCAATGTAATCAAATGAGGAAGGACATGAAGCTACTGGAGTTTTTATGTTCTTTTCTTTTCTTTTCTTTTCGTCAGCCACGTCAACTATAACCAACAATTTAATAGTAGGGGACATTCGTGTATTTTTTAGTGGAAGTCTTGTATAATGTTTCCCTGTTTTTTGTAGTAGTCTTTTATTTTTTACTATTTTATGTGTTTTATATAGTTTTAGCGCATCCTTGGTTTATGAGATGAAATGGACTAAATTCTTCTATGGTCAGCTTGAAGATTCTTATACCTTTCATATCGTATATGTGGTCAGAACGTTAGAAAAAATAACGATAATAAAGTCTATTATTGACACCATGGAGTGATATCACTTTTCCCACTTTTAAGAGAGAGTAAATTCGCTCTTTTGTATTTAGACTGTATGCTGAAAAATGGTGATTTATTTCATCAAAGAAGCTGGTGATAGTGTCTTAAGTCCCTTTTAGAGAGACGCAAATGACGTATTTCAATCATCACTTGTTAAGCTTGTGCCTTTGTCATTCTCATTGTTCAACCAATTTGAAATAGTAAAAAACCCGTTTTCTACGGGATTTCAAAATTATTTATTGTATTAACGATGTGATGATTTCAAGCAGTGGTGGCTTTTATACTTTCGATGAATTTCAGTGAAAGTGTAATTTACGTTAAAGCTTATTTCTACTATTAAATCCACTGGAAAGGAATTTTTTAACTGTTCGCTTTGATTTATAGAACCTGCTATTAAGTTGAAGTTTTACGATGTTATAAATTTCATGGGTAAATTCAGTTATAAGGCCTTTAACAATTTATTGCATAGTCTTAGTTTCAGCTAAACCTCAGGTGGCGAGAAACTTTGAATATAAATATGTTTTAAATGAAGTTGTCCTTACTGTATTTCTCTCTTTCGTTTAAATCGCACTTGCTTTGTCCCGCCAATTTCTTGGCAAACTTTATGTGCGAGATGCTCAGTGGAGTGAAACAGAATTAATTTGGACAGCCCATCGCGCCTGACGGTGGTCTCTTGCTTAGTCTCCGCCAGTCTGGGTGCAAGGTCAATGTCGACCAATCCCAACATCGTCTTGGGCTGAGCCTTTAAGCAGTTTCCTTTGCAATGACTAGCATACTCCCTATACACGAATACGGACAGCAAGTGATTGTCTGATTTCAGTCGGCCATAACTGGGGTCTGTCACGTTTAAATCTTTCGCTTTACCTACTTACCTCTATCATGGATGGTTGTACACTTATTTGTACCTCGAATTCCCCAATTTCACTTAATATGAGGGTTTGAAATTCATGTAAACAATAAATAAAGACGATTTTAGGCTGATGGACCCAACTAATGGCGGCCTACAGTCCCTAAAAACAAGCGCTAATCGGATTTGTCTATACTACCATGGGTTGTTGAGCAATTCGTTGCCGCGTGGAATGGTGGGGAACAGCGTGGAATACACAAACCGAGCTCAGCACATAGTGCATAGCGTTCCCTTGTTTTCGTCTTGCAGAACGTGCATAAAACACTCTTTAAGTGTCTAGCCAACTCGAACGATAAATTTAGTTCTCAGCCCTAATTTACGGCAGATCAGAATGCAAAATTTTACACCAAAAACACATTTTATACAAAATACACTGCACAGAACAGCAACTGAGATATAACTCCTTGGGTTATGCATGGGTTAAGAATGAATCATTTCACTAAACACATATTTTGGAATACGTGTTGTAGGTGAGGGTTTGGTTTGTTCGCCACCGATGATGTGGAGGATGTGCGCACATGCATAGCCACCGAAACGAATTACCAAACATACTCATTTTCATCTGTTCATAGTGCCTTAACAATTGAAAAACGCGTTTTGCGTTTTGTCCCTTCCTCTTAGAATCCTCACCACGATAGGAGAAAATTTTCAGGACATATGCCCCCACTCTCATAATCAAATTGACGTCCCCGATGGTATGATCTATTCGGAGAGTACTTAGTGGTACTGTCTTCTTTCCTTGTGCGTTCCTTTGACTGTGACTTTAAGTTTATCATAAATAACCTTTATGTAAAATAGCATTTTCATTGAGAGTGGTTTTAATGAAAAGTATAAAATAAGAAAAGCTTCATAACAGTATTTTAAATGTTTGTTAAAGAAGGCAATATTTTTGGCGCGTTTCGAGCGTCGCATACCGGTATTGCAACACCTATAAGTAAAGCTCACACTTTAAGAAAGCTCAAGATTTGGGGGAAATTTCCTTGGCTCTGGAAATAAAAAAAAAATCAAAAGATAGGAAATGAGTTTACCTGACGGCAAGGATCATCAAATGATACCGGCAACTTCATTGATGTTTTCCTATATTTTTTAAATTCCTAAACTTCCAAAGTTTCTCTAATAGAAGCTCTCGTATTTATTTAATAAAAACGAAGTTTGGTAAACTTTGTAAATACAGCCAGGAAACTTCGATCTGCTGGCCTAAATAAACATTATTTAACAATGATCCTCAGTCTCCCTTCAATCTCAAATTTTCTAATAGGAAGGCAAAATTCTTCAATAACCCCAAATCTTTTAAACTTCCATACAGGAAACCCAGAATCCGAACCTTTCTGCAACAAATGCTCCATATTTTAAAATACTTGTTCAAGAATAGAAAAATTTTGACGCACATTTCGAACATTGATCGGTTATGTTTAAAGTTTAGAAGAATCTGAAAATCCTAGTGCCCGTCCCTCGTCGAAAAAACAATGTTTTTCTCTTTGCAAGTCGTGATACTTCTATTAAATAAATCATGGCTAAGGAAACCGTCATCTAATCTTCGAAATTGAAATTTACTGAAAGCTCGTAGTCTCTCCGCAGTGACGTTAATTCTGTAATAACATACTTCCTAATAAAAAGTACATTGTACATGAATTGGATCATAGTTAGAAAAAAAATCCTTATCGATGGTACACACTATAAACACAAATTAATCAAACAGTGCGTGAATCCACCATTCACGTTAGTCAACTATCTGACTATATTGACTAATATTTGACCTAGTTGAATTAGTCTCTGCAAGTATTAAGCCTACTTGACTAAGTTTTTACTGATATTCTTTTGTCCATTACTACGAAATTAGTCAGATATCATCACAAGTTGGTCAAGCATGAATGACTAACGTGATAAGTCAGGTCAGACACAACTTGAATAGTGTGTGTTTACAGTGTACTCGCTCTGTTCTTGAGAACAAAACGAAGTTTTGAGCGGTTTGAATCCTCGCTAAACAAGAATAAGTCTTAGACTCAATATGTTACAAAACTTTTCTCCAGTTCGGAAATTTTGTTCTTCTTTCAAAAGGAAGAATCTCTAACTTTCTCCAAACAGCAACACCTTATTCAATAGACTGGTTGGGGAACATCTGTGCACAATACATGCTGGGTAGGAATTGTAAATAAAAAAAAACAGTTACCGCACATACAAAGTCAATGATTTCATTTTCTAATTTGGGGATGAAATTCATTATCATATCGTGTGAATGACGTTTAAGGCCAATAGAAGAACAATAAGAAAAAAAAAGGACAATAAAAGGACAATCAGATAATAGACGGATAAAACAATACAAGGACAATAAGACAATAGAAAGAGAAATACTCTCTCGAAATTCAATCTACAACTTTTAACGAAACCGTTGAATAATGTGTCGTTTCGATATAGCCCGGAGGGAAACGGTTTTATGTTTTCGTTTCTGACTGTATTGACCTTTTTGCGCACCCTAAAAATTAAAAAGACTGAAATTTCACTCGTGAGAAGAGTAAATTTTGAAAACACACTGCCACAGAGTAAAAATTCAACTCCAAGAAGAGCAAAATTTCACTCAGAAAGAGCCTTCCCATGGAGTGTCTCCGGGGAACGGTCTTTAAAAAAGGGGTCTTAATAAGGAGCGGTCCATGGAGGTACTACTCTTAAAGGAGTGAATTTACAAGTAAATTTACACTCCTATGGGAGTGAATTTCACCCTTCTTGGAGCGATCTTCACTCTCAGCGGAGTGAATTAACACTCGAAAGGAGTGAATTTACACATTTCACTCTATTAGAGAGTGACTTAGTTCACTCTTTTGTTTTTAGAGTGTGGACTTTTTCGTTGGTAAGATCAAATTGTATTTCCTGATCTGTCTATTGGATTTATGGGTTCGATCTTGGGCTATCCCACCATAATATTAAAAAAATAAAATTTCTTATGTTGCTTCCTCTCGCCTCTTATTTTCGTTTGCAACCAGCTTGATTCGTTATTGCTCATGTCTATAATTTAGAATTCATGGCGCCTACAAGATCTATCAATCAACCTCAAGATTGGCAAAATGGTTCTATTTCGGCTGGTAGGTAGGCTTTATAAAATAGCTTTCTGTTCGACTTCTGCGATCATACTTGCATATCAATATCGGAGGAGGCTGACGATATTGGAGGTGCCTGGCTATAGCAAATTATATCCTAAAGGTAGGGCTTTTCTCAGTTTTTTATATAAAATTGTGAGAATTAAAACTGAACACTTGAAAGAAATTTCAAACTGTTGGTGTTCTAAATCACTTATCTTTGAAAATTTGTTTATTTGCAAAGGGGGAATATGGTAACCAAACAATACAGTAAAAGCGTTGTGTTGGTGAAAGGAATCATAAAAACTTTCAATGTTTCTTTCAAGAGCAAATTCAGACACCCCAACTTGAATTAGTGTAGGAGACTGTTCTGTGTTAGTACTGGGTATTCAGAATTGTGAAACATTTTTTCTCAATTGTGAAAATTACTGGGAGTAACTGCTTGGTTTATCCTCAATATGCAATACTAAAGTCCTAAGAGAAATAAGAAGAAAATTGTGAGATCTAGCTGTTGCTCTGAAGTAAGTTTGGGGTGACTGCTCTTGCCTTTAGTATCTTCTACCCATAAAGGAGCCTGCTATTTGTGAAAATTAAAGCATATTTGCCGAAATTGCCGATAAAAATTCTCACGAGGATGTCTTATCCCAAGTCGTCCCTCTCACCACAACTCACGGGGCGACGTTTCCTCTCATAAATCAATAGATTTAAAATTAGTCTAATAGAGTTAAACTAAATCTAAAAGAATGGAATAACTGACCAATCGAACGTCCGATTGGTCACTAATTCCACTCTTTTAGATTTTAACTCTAATATTTTAAATCTTACGATTTAAGATAGTTTAATGGTCAACATGCCACACATCATATAAGGTCACCCTCTAAATTCGTCTCACAATGTTGCACGACTTTGATAAACCTGTTGCCTCCTGCTAGTCTAGTAGGATGACTTTATTTGTTTCTTTCAACACCTACTAGGGGCAACCAGAGTTTTGACCGAGAACATTAACTTTTGTTCCACATCTCTTTTCCCTTTCTGAACCGATTATTTACCAAAATTACATGCTGTGACGTCGCTTCTTGCAAAAGCAACATAGACGTCCCAGTGACTGGGGCGTCTGTGTTGCTTTTGCATCAAAGGCGGTAAGGGGTGTAACTTCTATCTGAGTTTGGTACATGATCTGTGACCTCAATTGAGCGATGCTTTCATTGTTTTCACACTGCGTGAAAAGCAATTAACACATGCTGACTGACCTGTTAGTTAAACCCAAATGTTTCGTAACTTTTGGGGTATTGAAACACATCTTTTACTGTCAATCAATAAATCAGATATGAAACTTGACTTAATCAAGTCTGCAAGTAGTGGGCTTCTTTACATCCCTGAGGTGATAAGAGATAATCAGGCAGAAAGGAAGAATGTAACAAAAAGTAAGAGGGAAAGTTTCATCATGAAGACACACCGGAGAGGTAATTCAGCTTAGAGGAAACGTCAATTTTGTGTCACTTACTGTCGAATGAAACTTTCTTAATATATGCCGGGTAAAAAAATTCAACACAGATGTAGTAAGACCAGACAGTTTCATCTACACTGTAACCAAGCAATCACTATGTTAGACCGTGATCACGAATCAGTTTTCGTTATTTTAAGTCAATGTTCAAACGTGGCGCAGAATGTTACTTGTGAATTGAATTGTAAAAACATACAGGCTGTTTGTGGTTTTTAAGTTTTGCTGATGAACTGAGCTTTGTACATGTTCTGTCTAATCAACTACAATCTGACAAACACCAAATAGCAATTCAGAATGAATGCAAATGAAAGGGTATTCCCTGCCGTTCATGTGTCACCCGCCTCGGTACCATCTTTTCTTAAAATATATTGATCAATTTTACTGATAAATTCTCATTCGCCGAATTTTGGCTAATTGGATATAGAAAAGCAAATTTTACAGTGCGCGAAGCGACAGTAATTACCGCCATCATAATTGAATGACATTAGCACTAACGTGTATAAGTTCGAAAAGAATTACCCTTCGGCCTTGACTTGAAGTAATCGCTTGGAAAGTGAGCTGTGAAACTTCATATGACTGACTGGCTGACTAACTGACTGACTGATAGATTGACTGACTGACTGACTGACTGACTGACTGACTGACTGACTGACTGACTGACTGAATGAATGAATGAATGAATGAATGAATGAATGAATGAATGAATGAATGAATGAATGAATGAATGAATGAATGAATGAATGAATGAATAAATGAATGACTAACTTACTCTTCCGCCTTTAAGTTGATATATATTTTGATTTTTAATTTTAGTTATTCGAAGATGAAAAAAATCTGATCTCTAAATGGAGAAAGTTTGCTAAACCAGTCATAGAATCGGTTGTACTCTCGGTGGTACGAGGGAGGTGATGCTGAGACTGAGAGTCGTCATGTCCAGGATCGCAACGCGATGTTGGGCCTAACGTACTATAATCAGGGAGTCTATTGCAACTCCCTCCCCTTTTTTGCACAACGCCCTGAATATCAATTTGTACTGACTTCGATGTTCAGGCATGTTTCGAAATGTATCTACGTTTCTCACGCTACAAGTGTACAGCAGCTTTAATTAGACTTACTGAATTACTAATATTTTTATTTACATTTACAACTAATTCATACTTCCCACACTTGAGAAACACAATGAAATTTAATATTCATCTTCAAATAGACGTATGATCAAAGAGACATCAGTCTAGGGACGTAAACTAGCTATGAATATCTACGAGAAGAAGGTTTAACCTGCTGAAAATCAATTTTAGCGTATAGTGCCTCCAGATTAGTGCAGAACGTTCAATGTTTTTGGTATAAAATGCCTACAATGCCTATCGTGGGTGCTCGTATTCATTTGCTCATGAATATTCACTGTTAAAACATTGATCAGAATACCGCTGTTTGACGAACTTTATAATGTTGGGCGTAGTTGAAAAAGTAATCAATTTGCATTGTTTACTCTTGAATAAACATTGTAAATAAACAGCGTTGGTTTTCTTTCAAATTTAAACACAATTGAGCCATTCACTGGTTTATATCTTTTTTAATTTAACTTGCTTAGTTTTGCTTTAACAGAATTGTGTCATCATTTATGCTGCTTTCCGTTTTCACGCAGACTTCAACATGTTATGGCAAAAAAAAAAACGAATTTAAATGGAAAACGTGTAGTCAATTCAAATTGATTCAATTTGATTTACTTCGTTCACTGTATGCCAGAGAGTCGTGGGGACTTTTAGAAAAAAAAACTTCGTTCACTGCAGGCTATTTCATTATTGATTCCTTTAAGTAGTGCGACTTTTTGTAGTTAGAAATTTGAATTAATGAAAAAGAATCCTTCGCCCACCTTGCATTCAGAAGATAAATCGATTCCAGGGGTAAAATCATTTCAAGTGTAAGAAAACATACCTTACCAATATTCGGAGGCGAACTAGTTATTTAAGCTTATTTATTCCTATCTAAGTGTCCTAATCTTGCATAGTGGTATTCGTAGTTTAATCTTCATCTTCACAAAATAGCTCATTATTACATTAGAATCTTTTGTCGAGACCTGACAATACTTCAAAATATAATGACCGACTTCATACTAGAATGTGAAAGGAAGGGATAGAAACATGGGCGTCCACGGGTAGGGGTAAGGGGGAAACTTGCCCTCCCCTGGAAAATGAAAGACATGAAAAAAAAGACATAAAGAAAAAAAAAGATCAACATTTCTTAACAGTTCACTCAGTATTGTCCCTATTTATATTCGGTAAATAGGCTTTAGAAATGCCATTTCCAGCGATATAGGAGTCATTGTTGACCAAAAGTTTTCTTTGCGCTCCGCGCCAACTCATGGTGGTGCGGAGCTTTTCCCCTAAGAGAATTTGGCTAAAAAGCTTTTGTCCCCCCTCGAATTTTCTTCTGCGGAGGCCCATGGATAGAAAATTCAAACATGTTTTAATAAAAAAAAATTCGGGAGGAGAAATGGCACACAAATCTTCTACCAGGTGCGAAAAATCAAATGGAAAGTCTGAAAAGTCGTGGCAAGGCTTCGATCGTGCTGAGGATCAGGGCATTTACTCCTTCAAAGCGCCCCTGCAGACCATTTTCGCCCCCTCTGACTGAAATCCCTAGCTCCGCCACTGCAAAGGTCTGATTCGTTTTTTGAACATATGTGATCAATCTGTTGAGCGATATAAGTTACATGATGATGACGTAACACTCCTTTCTGAGGTAAATTAAATTCCTAATCCTCTCACCCCAGACAGCACTAATTTTCCCAATTCTCCGTGTGTGTGTGTGTGTGTGTGTTCATACGCCCCAGAGAGAAAAAAATATTGCCACATAGTTCTCTAGAGAGATACAATCATGAAATGAGTAGTCCATATATACTTCCTAATATAAATTGGGGTGACTAAATTTCACCTTTACGATCGTCGCAAAGACGAGTAGTCATTAGTTTTAACACCAACGTTGCTAGGGAGATATGGCTAAAAAACTTTTGTCCTCCCCCTCGAATTTTCTTTTGCGGAGGCCCATGGATAGAAAATTTAAACATGTTTTAATAATTAATTAGCCGGATGATAAACCAACCCCATATTGAAGTAAAAGGTGGAAAATCTTACAGCAAACAATTTGAGTGTGGCAAAATTTAGTGTCACAAATATTACAGGATTATAACTAAATCATGTAATTATTTCCCTTTTTTCTACAGAATATCTTGCAACAGCGTGAAGATGAAATATTTGTCCGACATTATTCCTCAGCTGACGTCACCAGTTGTCCTGACCACGGCCAACATGGGGTATGCTGGAATGGCTGACAACCTGCTAACGAGTATTGACAGGGTCAATTGTAAACCAACTGTCGTGTTAGTTTGCGAAGACCAGTTGATATACGAACAATTCCAAGACAGGGACGGTGTCCACGTGGTTCTCACCGAATTTGGGAAAGATCTTACCGAGGCTCAAGATTTCTTGTCTGATGGTTTTAAGGACCTAGCAAAACGGAGAATTTGGTACGTCCATCACCTTCTCGAGGCAGGGCTCGATACATTGTACCTTGATGCCGATACCGTTTGGCTCCAGGATCCATTTCCCTACTTTGAGGGAAATTTTGATTTGTATGTTCAACTGGAAGATAAAATTCCTTATTGCTCGGGCATGTTCTTTGTAAAAGCAACAGCGACCTCTCTTCGTATGGTACAATATTGGAAGGAGCATGTACATGAAGGAGAGGGGTTGCAAGATCAAGTCGTATACAACGAAGCCATCCGAAAGACAACTAATTTGAAACTAAAAGGACTTCCTGATCATAAGTTCTCTGGAGGTGAAATATACTTCAAATCGATTAAACCGTGGCAAGAAAGAGAACCCAAACCGGTAATCGTTCATGCAACATGGCAGGTTGGTGTGCCGAATAAAATAAACAAACTCAAGGAGTGTGGACTTTGGTTCATTAATTAAAGGGTAAATTTAAACACAATATACCCTCCTTCACTTAAAAATGTAATGAAAAAAATGTTCTCTTTATCTCAAACATATAACGCTCGTCTCGTATGACCCACTACTGGCTGTGGGTTTGGGGTTGTGATGTCAAATTGATTGTCAAAGTGGGTTATCTAACTTGGCGATGATAGTTAATTGCATCTTCAAAAGATATTTCTGGGCTGAGAAATAAAATACCGGAGTTCATTCACTCAATTTAAAATAGTCTGTGGTGTCATTCTTGCACTGGTCTTAGATGGCCCTTTCTTGCCATCCCATTTTATTTTCTAAAATTAACGCTTCTCTTCGAAAGCCCCGCACCCTGTGCCACATTTAATCAGTCTCTCGCGGATGTAATAAGACATTTCAATGGAAAAAACCCTATTTACAAGGTTTAAAATTATGTTACCTTTTGGTACAGTTTCACGGACAGGCTGATTACTTACATATTCAGAAGACCGACAGTATGGTCGAGTGGCTAGAACATCCTACTTGCAGCCGGAAGGTCCGAAGTTCGACTTCTCGTGTCAAAGCGTGTGGTGATTTAAACTAGTTTTAACAAAGAATTCTGCGACAAAACCTGTGGTTTGGTATTAAAAGTTAGGGAAGGTGTGCCAAACCTGTGAGCAGAAGGTTTCAAAAACGCAGGTTTGCCACCCAAGAAGACGCGTGATTTCCTTTGTTTTCCACGAGTGATCACACATGGTTGCAGAAACAAGGTACGCACCTTTTTTGTAAGGAAGGGCACACAATTGAGCGGCAACATGTGACGCAACTCGTGTCCGCCAGGAAAATGTGACTAGTGTTCATAGGACAAAATTTTTCTGTCCAGCTGTGGCGGCAACATGTTTCGAAATTTGTCCAGCTTACACAAGCCTTTAAGCATAAACCTTCTTCGATGCCCCAACATTGACCTACCATATTAGAGTTCTTAATTACTAGTCTGTCGTTCGTAAAACTGCACCCAAAAATCTGTTACAACTCTCCGCCAAGTTGCATTAGTAATAAACAAATAGGCTTTCTTTTCTTCGGGCAATTTTTACAAATCATAAAGCCATTTGCATCTAATTTTTGTATAAACTTTACTTTAAAATTGTTTTATATCAATGAACTAGTTTGTAAGGTTTGAAACCCTTTGAAATTTGCCTACATTGCCATTTATTATTACTCATAATGAGTTCCATAACTGACACCAATTGGTTCAAAACTCAGACTTCAAATCATATCTAACTACATAAGTGATACTTTCCTTCTTCAGTAATTAAACTGAAGGTTATGTTAGATGGAGTTTTACAACACAGTTGGGTTCTAGTCGAGACGGTCACTGCCTTTCCAATGATTAAAAGAGTTAAAAGTTCATAAAACAGAATAGATCATATCATGCAATACAAACCAGCACATTTTAATATCATTTAATTAGTTTAAGGTATAATTAATTCATGCCAAACGGATAACACTACATCCAAACATAGTACTGCTATTGAAGCTGCGTGTTAATACTCCAAGATACAAACGTAGCGAATCGGCTTTGTACCAGCTATATTCGTTCCCTGTGTCAGTGTGTCTATGCATAAAGATAAGGATCTTATCATGTCTCTGCTGTCAATTACAAATTGAACGTGAAACAAATATTTGCATATGCAATGCATAACACATTCCCCATGGAAAAATAAGCATTGGCATAAGCATTGAGAACTATCAAACCCTGTGGGAATTCACTTTTTCCTGTGAAAAATTGAAATTCCCATGTGAAATAAGCTTTCCCCCATCGGATCAGGAAGGTGTTAAGGTGGAGACACAACAGCCCTATCTGTCACACAATAGGTACTTCAAAAATATTAACTCCCATTCAAGCATCAATCTTTGACTGACACGTCTCTTTGTTCCTATTGTTAAGCCTTGTTGACCTGTCCCATGCTTAAGAGGATTCCCTCTTTCACACCCAAGTAATTCTGAAAAAATTGTCTTTTTTAAAAGATGCTTTGATCTGAGGTTTGCTACCGACAGGTTTTAAACTCTAATCAAAAGTTTTAGCTAAACGAATTTCAATGAATGTTAAAATAGTTTTTTACTTTCTTTGTTTTGCAACGAATTCCATGAGTCGTCTACTATAAGCATTGTTAAAGGCTCCATCATTTTACCCAATTTTCGCAACTTTCCGTATAACTCCTAAACACTCTCGAAATATATAAATAGCGTTAAAATTCTCCAAAGAAATAAATAGAAATTACATTTATGCAGGGGGGGTTGCACAAGGATTTCCCTGACAGGGGGCCAGTATTTCAAGGCCTCGACAAAGTTAGTCCAGGTGGGACGTGACTTGACCTTTTGAGGCGCGCGAAGCGCGAAAAATTTTTGGCCTTCTTTTCAACAAATACTTTAAAATCTGGAGATTATTTTGAAGAAAAAAATATTTAAGAAATTTTGCTTTTTGTGAGGACCATTAAAAAGTTGGGGTATTTATTGAAGGATCTATGCTCCATATGGGAAAAGTCCAAAACGTTATACAGGCGACAGCTGTAAATATTTTCGGGTTACGCATTTAGTCGTACCAGGCCTACGTACTAAGGCTTCAACACGAGACTAGGTTGCCCGAAAAGATTTTACCTTTTTTGAACGAAGATTTGAAAATTAAGAGCTTATTTAATTGGAGAAATTTTGAAATTTAATTGAAGAAAATTTGGTTTGGGGTAGAGTTAGTTTAAAATATTTGGGTCTTTTATTAAGTGATATGACTTTCAAGAGCAAAATTGGGTAGAATGTTGCGGTGATTAACAGAGTTGGCCGTGTATTATATATTGTACGAAGTATCCACCGAAATTGGAATTTTTTTTTATGAAAGAATCTGATCTTCCTACAAGAAAATCAAGTCGGGCGTGATCTGCACTTTGGTTGGAGTTACTGAATATCATCATGCAGATTACGGCTCTGGGGCCATATTGGGAAAATTCTCCCCCGGAAACAGTTTGGGTTTCCACACATTTGAAGTTTTATATTTTATATATTGACATAGACGTACGGGAGCGTTTCAGTTTTGTCTCTTTTGTCCGAAAAATGTAATTTTGGCCCGAACAACTATCAAAGTGCAGAGCACAGAAATATTTTAAAAATTGAGAACCTCCAGACAGCAGAAAATGGCATTTCCCGGCCTCGTGCCTCAAAACAAATCAGTCATTATTTCGAGCTTTCTTTCGCAATAAAATTTTCACTTCATAATATTGTCTCAAAACGAAGAACAATTTGCAAGCTTGCAATTTTCTGTTATATCTGTTGGCCCAAAACACCCTATCTAGGCGAAGCGCCACCATCAGTTGAAGCGGAGCTTACAAAAAATTGTTAAAAAAATGACAGACAGCCGGAACAGGCATTTCCAAGACTTTTAACTAATAATAAAGAAGTCGTTATTTTGAGCTTTCCTTTATAAAAATGAAACTTTTACTTCAATAGAAAAAACCGAACTTGCTAAGTGATAAGAAAATTACCAGATAAAAGGGCACTGCTGCAATTAATTAGATAATCTTCTTGTTCTTTTCTACGTGACTTCCCGAAGTCCAGACTGTAAATGATTTTTGTTCCTATGTATTTTAATTTTTGAAAACATGTCACGTTACAAGGTGGCTTCAAATAGATTTCCAGTCAGACTTATTGGGAGACATTTTCACACTACTGTTAAACATCAGCCTTATGTGTAGCTGCAACGGCCTGTCGGATTTTCATTACAGTTACTAGAATTCGGCTGCAGGGACAGGCCACGCGGCAGAACATTAGGCACTACATGCACCTGAACAACCATTCGTCTGTTTTTGTAAGTAAAATTCGGAATAATGAGTTTCCTTGAATAATATGGTCTTCTAGAAAGAAAAATCAAGATGACAGTCCAGATGACTGAAGTTTATAAGACTCGCATCTTTTATCAGCTTAACGTGCAGATGAAGGCTCCCCGACAATATTGGGTTTTCTCAACAACAGGGGCAAGGGCAGCCTTCCCCGACTTGGGCATGAACTTGAGGATTGAAGATGGGATGAGGGATAACAGAGCTAGTAAGAAGTGATTAAAACAGATTCAGATAGGCATTAAAATAACGTCACAAAAGAATGAAATTGTTCAAAAAGAAAAAAAAAGTTCATGATCATCCTTCCAGTAACTTCAGTCCTTTGCGTTCATTTTTAGGCCTCACCGAAGGTAATTGCCGTCCTTCCACGACGGGGGAGGAGATAGGACAAGGTACATGAAATGAAGTTTAACCGAGCAAAGAAGAAGTGATTGAAAATAGATTCCGATATGTATTAAAATAGCAAATATGTTCATCCATCCAGTAATTTCAGTCCTTGTAGGTTTTTTTTTATTATTAATTTTCAATTTTTTAGACCTCCCCGACGAAACCGCCGAGCTTCCCCGACGGGAAGGGGGGGGGGGTATGGCCCCCGGTCCCCACTCTGGCGCCACCCCTGCATTAATGCCGACAAATAACGACGAAAGTGTAAAATTTCATGTTTTAATGACGGCTGGCAACGAAAAGTTAACGAGATACAACGTAAGGGCGTGCCCTCTCACTGGAATTTTGACAATGTATCACTGATCCTAGTTGGTCTAGGTATTGAGATAAAATCTTTGGGAAGAAAAGGAAGGTTATTATCGGCAACAAAGATTACCTCAAAGGGTCAATAGAACGTTGAGTCTCCACCCTTACACCTCCCTGATCGGATGCATACTACTTCCAGTGTCAGATAGCAACTTCACATGTGAAACAAATGAGATCGCATGGGGATTTGTAGATGCACATAGGTTTTCATTGAAAGTTTGGTAAACTTCTGCAGATTTTCCATAGGGAATGTTTGCTTCCCGTGCAACTCCGGTTTTTGTTCTAATTTTTTCATTTTTTTATATCTGCATATTTCTAGCGTACTTACGAATATGAGATTTTCATCTCCAGTTTCGGATAGATGCGTACTGTTTAACAAGGTTTTTCTTCATCAGCTGATGCAATTGTATCGCTTGTATTCTTTGTTAGGGTTGGGGATAAGCGTTAGCCAGGTAGTAAATTTCTTGTTAAACAGCGCCCATCGCCCCTAGTTTCACATAGTGATGGCGGTCTCACAATTTTAAATTCTTAACCTTAAAGGAGCAATCAGAGTGTGACAGAGAATGTAAACCTTTTGTTCCTGCAACTCGTTTTAATGTAAAACAAAAATTTCCAAATATTTAACGACTAATCAGCCCCCACTACATTCTATCCAATCAAGACGTTTAAGACCGTGATCACGGATCATGTTTTCTTAGTTTTAAGCCGACGGACAACGGTTGTAAAGAATTTATGCTGTAAAAAAAAATGTAAAAACAATCTTTGACGCCCCTTTAAAAAGTGGTCCAGGACCAAATTTTGTGTTTGACATAAATACAATGAAGCCCATTCTATACGTTGTAGTAGTTTTCGTTAAATTAAAATGTTCGGATTTCGTACAGAGTGGGAACTTGAAACAAGCAGGTGTGATGTCATGGATTCGCAGGGATGATATTTTTTGTTTTCGTTTAACTTAACATTGCTTTGACCTTGAATTGGTTAGGCCTGCTATCTCTCCCCTAAAACACATGGAGTTTTCAAAATAATTTTCACTGCTAACGATGTATAATTAATTGCGTCAAGATATCAGAGTTGTACGGAATTAATGATTCACTGGCCATCAAAGCGAATCCATGACATCACGCTTGCTTACTTCATGTTCACTTTTGTAGAAATTGAGTCGATGCAATTGCTTATATCTTCAGAAACCAACATGTGCCGTGGAAACTTGACCCTACTTAGGATATTTCTAACTTACCTATTCAACAAAAAATGGATTTTGGATTATTCTGTTCATAATATTTTCTTAATATTAGAGGGCCAGTTTTTGAGTTGAAATGAGTAACTTCACAAGGGTGTTCATGTCAAAACTAAACTAAAAACAGGATGCTACAGTCATGACATGTTTCTGTGCTACGTATTAGGGTTCTAATATTAAAGGAAAACAGTGCAAGCTTTTGATATACAGTATATGCACTTGTGCAATATCTGTGAAATTGAGAAAAGTACTGATAATATTTGATTTGTTTTGAGAACTTAAGGAACACTTGGTACACTTTAGAAAAGCTTGAAAATTTAAGGGATTTATGGAAATTTTGTGGGAGTTTTAAGGAATACTACTGCAAAATTTGTATATTTTGTTAAAGGAAAAACAAAGATGGAGCTTTTGTCCATAAACTGGGGGGGAAGCTCCTGTCTAAGAACATCTTTGACTGGGGAGGCTAAGGTTACAAGGCCCACAACTGCTTCCTGTATAGTTGAAATTGCTTACTTCCAATTTGAATACAACACTAGTTACCATCAACAGCAAACATGTTTGGTATCACCCCCAGATGGTTTGTGAAGATGGACATAGGTATAGAATAAGTTGAGAATTTGGACAGTTCCTTCATGCTTCACTTCAAAAACTACTTAAAATAATGTGACAAAGGAAAAGGATCCAGAAATTAAATAGGAGGGTGCAAGGTTGAGTTATTCACTTTTCTATAAATACATGGGTTGATAAATTTTGATTTTTTTTTACATGAGCTGAGATGCAAAATGGTGCTAAATTTAACACATTTTAAAGAATATTTAAACCTGAGAGATGCCCAAAAGTAGCTGTTGGCTTCTGCCTGAGTCCTGCACTATAAACTGCTGGAAAACTGCACACACAATGCAATAGCACACAAAGAAAAGACACACAGAGACTTCATTTAAAGGGGCAGTGTTGGGCTGGTGTATTTCCAGTGACCGTCAAAACAGTAACAGGATCCGAAAGAGTGACATAACGGATAGCCAATATGATAACATTTATTTAAACAAAAATCATCTTGACACTATAAAGACAGTGAATGAAACAGGAAAAAATAAGAGAGAACAACTGTGACTCTTTGGATCACTAAAACTGTTTTTACCCATGTCATCTTTTGCCTTTATTTCAACTTCAATGGGAATCCTCTAGTTTTAGTCTAAGCCTTATTTTTCTTATTCCTCTTCATACCTTGATAATTTCAAATGATGAAAACAACACTTGGGAAGATATTACTGATGAATGGAGCAAGTGGTCCTGATGATCACTTTGCTCCTGGTTACAATACATTCCCGACAGGGGGAAGGAGTGGACGACATTTTTTTTCAATATTCCATACTTCAAATTGATAATAACAAACCTGTCATCAATTTGCTATTTTTTTTTTTACTTAATAAGAAAAACTACATATTTTGCAGAATGTTCATATATATGATAAAGATATCCCCATTTGGGATAACAGTATGCAGCATATGAGATTAGAAAGAGTTATGGATTCTGAAATGGCGGTGTAAACAAAAAGAGGTATTTAAAGCTATTAAGTATTAGCTAGGCACAGCATGCATATCTAATGAGCAGAAAGGTTTAGTCTTTTGAACCAAATAAGGAAAAAAAAAAGAAAAAAAAACGAGGTAAAAAAGGCCTACTCTAATGAGAAATGTGGCATTAATTACAAGAGAGGAGATTAACTTTTACAGCTATAGTTAAGTACTACTGCAAATTAGTGACATAGTATCATTTGTGACTTTTCCAGGAATGATCTCATTAAATACATAAGGCACACAGGCTAAGAGGATTTGGCAAGATTACACTTAAAATGCACAAAGATGCATGTGTATCTATAAAAAAGACAATAAAATTATAAAAATAATAATAATAATGACAATGTAAAAAGCAACATTTTTATTGGTCCATTACATACCTATGGTAAAAAAATAACATATCTTGATTTTTAATTTAACAAAAGAAAAGAAAAAAAAAAGTATTCTTTTTCTTTCTAGCCACCAAAAAAAAAGTTAAATACCACTAAATCAAGAATATCAATTTTTTTCCATTTACATTTTACATAAAAATATGAGGATCTTGCTCACACATAATGAAGGTATTTAAGATGCTACAAGAAGCATACTGGGCCGGCCTGGAAACCAAATTTCTGCTTCTTCTGTACGAAATCAACGGGAGCAAAGTCTTTAATTGGTAGCAGGTGTCGCTTACTTGTAGTTATTTCAAAGACTGTCTCACCTCTGGTAGGTCTTGTCTATTAAAAAAACATGAACAAACAGTAGAAAAATATCAATGAATGTTAAGGAATTAATCTTCCAAAACAATTCCACAACTGCCAATGTTTTAACAAGATGTTAAGAAACAAAACTAAGACCCCCCCCCTCATGTCAAGGGAGGATCTTCTTCAAGCTGTAGAACCTCATCTGACTGACTAACTTTACAAAGAAAGGCAACAATAACTGTAGAAGAAGTCAATATACAGCTGGTAAATCACAAATTTGCAATGGGAACCAAATCACCATGACAAGTTAAAAGAGGGGTTAAAATTCACAACAGGATTTGGTATGTTAGAGGGGTACTTATTCTGAGCATTTTGGTGAAATGTGTAGATTTTGTAACTCTTTCACACATGAAAATTAAATTTTTGCTAAAAATTCCCCTTAAAATTGATAAAGTTTTGTTTCTTTTCCAAGGCTTTCGTGGTGCCAAATAATCAGACATTCACAAAGTTGCATATTTTTATTCTACTTTTTAAATTTAGAAGCCAAGAGAAATTTTGATTCTAATCTGCTTCTTTGTAGTGGAGCAATTAAAAAAAGACAGCAAAACATTATTTTAGGACATCAAATGCATGTCCTGATTTAGGAGGACCAGACAGCTCGGGGGTGGTGCATTTTTTTCCCTTTTTTTGTTTTGTGGGAGTGAAATATGCAATCACAGGCTATTAGGCACTAGCAGATTTTGCTCATGGAAATTCTCAGGGGGAAAATATTATGGCGGAAGAGGCAATGAATACCACAGTCCCCTTGACAAAAAACTTCTACAGTAAAATAGAACCTTACCTGACATTCGTCTTTAAGTACCCTAATTTCAAAATCAGATCCATATGTGATTTCCTCTCCATTACTGCCCAAGAATGTAAGAGCACTATCAAAGTTGTCATTTTCTGCATCATACCACGCAACTCCACCACTGCAATGGTATGTAAAGTTCTGTGTGACATTGTCACTCAACAATCTTAGGAATGCCATCTGTACTTGACCAACGTTGCTGAAAGTGGTCTGAAGGAGGGAAAAAATGTGAGAAAATGGTTAGAACCCACTGAACCAGTGTTTGCAACTGGGCTGAAAGAAATGTTTGTTTCCCAGATAGGTAGTAAAATAGGGAAGTAAAATGTCCTAACATATCTCTCTACATTTTCATGAACAGAAAGGGATATTTCTTTCCAATTGCTAAAGTTTCCTGGAAAGGAGCTGCCCATCTTCCAAACTTTTTCCAACCATGGTCTGCAAAATGGAGAACAGAGGAAAGGTCTATAAGACTTCTAAGCACTGTGTCAAAACCATAAAACAGCAGCTGCCTTATCTAGACTGCAATGGAATCAGCTAGGTGACAGCTGCCTCATCTAGGCTGCAGCTGCCTCAGCTATTCTGCAACCTGCAACTGTCTCAGCTGGCCTTCAAAGGAATCAGCTAGGCTGCAGCTGCCTCATCTAGGCTGCAGCTGCCTCAGCTATTCTGCAACCTGCAACTGTCTCAGCTGGCCTTCAACAGAATCAGCTACTCTGCAGCCTGCAGCTTCCTCGGCTATTCTGCAGCCTGCAACTGTCTCAGCTGGCCTTCAATGGAATCAGCAAGACTGCAGCCTGCAGCTTCCTCAGCTATGCTGCAGCCTGCAACTGTCTCAGCTGGCCTTCAATAGAATCAGCTCCTCTGCAGCCTGCAGCTTCCTCAGCTATGCTGCCAGCCTGCAACTGTCTCAGCTGGCCTTCAATGGAATCAGCTAGGCTGCAGCTGCCTCAGCCATACTTAATTGCTATACACATTTCAGTTAAGGGAGTTGACTACTGTGATGTGTACAGTACTTGGTACAGTTACTGCAGCTTGGCTAAGGGATCAGCAACTTGGCTAATTTGACACAGTGCCTATTGGTCAAGCTACCCTGGGCCTTAAGTATGAATCATTAATTCAAGTGAGACATTTACCTTGACCCTTTCTTCTATGATAATCATCAACTAGAGAGGTTATGCTGCAAAATCTCAATACTTTTATGCATGATCAATGTTAATCATGAAGCAGCGGAATGATGTGTTTAAGTTTTCCATGATACAACAGAAATAGGCAAACATCCTTTTGGTGATCAGGTACAATATCAAACATAGAAATGAAACATGAAACAAACTTTCCATATCACATAGTCTACAGTACAGGTTGGTTAAGCTATTGTGGTGCACTGCTGTCATTCAAATATTTATAGCAGAGATTTATAATATCCTGATACTGTACATTTTTATGTTAAAAATCAAAAATTTTATCAATTAAAACAAAAAAATCAATAATGATACTTTCATACTAAAAAAATGATCTTTGTAAAGCACACTAACACTACAAAGCATCAGTAATTATCCAGCTAGATGGAGATCAGTCTTATAAGAAAAGAAAAATTTTCAGACCAGTTCCAACAAAACAAGTTTTCCTACTACAACTTTCCCACCTACAATCTTGGACAAAACTAGATGGAACACACCCCCGCTTCCCCGTGCAATGTTGGAGATAACAAAGCCAATTCGGGTCACACCATTTTCTTTGGGACCCAACATTGCACGGGGGGACGGGGGTTTCGTAAATCGCTACTTTCTGTAGGACACAACTTTTCAAAGGGGTTTGGTCGTGGAAAGAGTACTCAGCACCATAGACAACACAATGACATGAGGTGTTTCAACAGTTTTGTCCAAGATTGTTTGAAAATTCAAGGCACATTTTTCAAAGATTGTCCGAGAATCTACTTCAGCAGAAGAATAGTGTGGGCTCATATTTCAAGTCATAACGATCATCTATCTCTTAGGGTGAATTACACTGGCGGATTTGACGACAAGAACAACATTAGGCAATATGGCATGCTACCAACTTGTGATGTAACAACTCAAAAGCGGTAACATGCTCTTCATACATTGACAGCCAAGGAAAGGCATCGTTTGACATGTCAGAAAAAAATATCTTAGCAGTTAAACAAATAGTTGGCCCAATGTAATACTGCATTATAATAGTTTGGATTTGACAAGAATACTTGCCTTTTTCACTTTTTTTGAGCATATTACACTCTTGATCTGAGCATAAGGTCATCAAAAAATTCATTTAAAGGGCCAGTTCTCTCACCCAAACAGTACCAATTCTCCTAACCTTCTTACCGAAGCCCCTCCCACAATTGTCTGAAATTCATCCTCAACCATATACAATCTCAGTTTATTGCTTCAAGGTGAGTGTAGAAAAACTCAATTTATATAATCAAAACACTCTCAGTACCGTTCATGCTGTGTAATATAAGCTTTGGTACTCTGCAATGTTTGAATTAGCTGTCAATCAAAGAGCTGAGCCAGTTGGGAATTTCGGTACCCCTGTACCAAAATTGTAGTGTGGGGTGAGAGGTCTGGCCCTTTACGTGTGGACTTCATTCAATTTCAGTAAATTATAATATGAATATTTTAAATTTTGGTCGAGAAACAGATGAAAATGAATCCATTGTTTCGAAGTATAAAGATTTAGAAGAATTGCTTGATTTTCCCTGCACATAAAATAAAAATAAAAAAAAAAGAAATGTATATTGAATGAAAGCAACAAAAGATGCATTCTAATTCAACGATAAACAGTAGCTAATGCTAAAGAATTTCCCAATTTTATGCAACGCTTTCATTTAAATGTAAAGTTTGAGAAAAGATGAAGTCTACTTACTCCTAGGAAAATGATTTGGAAGTATTTTCGATCCCCACAATTTTATACCCATTACTTAGCAAATGCTCAAAAACCGAACTGGGCGAGCTATCAACGATAAATGGCAGTTGTTAGTGTAAAAATTCACCCCACTGAGTTCTTTGAAAGAGTACGGTTTATCATGGCGCTATTTCGTTCTGCCAAACTCAGTATCTGACTATCTTCCATGAAGGTCTTCACTGTCGTGATTCATGAACTTATGCCAGAGTGCCCTCACCTTAGGGTATATTATGCCATGACGTAGTGACCTCATCATGTACAAAATGATGTTAGCCAACTTACAGGGCCTCAATGCTCTTCGGAGTTTGCCAAAATAACAAATGTCCTACCGTTAGTCCCAATTTTTTAGCTGGCAAAGCTGAGACAAAACTAGATGGAACACCCCCCGCTCCCCCGTGCAATGTTGGAGATAACAAAGCCAATTCGGGATGCACCTTTTTTCTTTGGGACCCAACATTGCACAGGGGGACGAGGGTTTCGTAAATCGCTTTTTTCTGTAGGACACAACTTTTCAAAGGGGCATAGAGGTCATGGAAAGAGTACTCGGCACCATAAACAACACAATGACGTGAGGTGTTCCAACTGTTTTGTCCAAGACTGTATTTTTCCTAACATCAACCTCATATCTCTTATAATCTCACTGAAACCTCTTGGTGAAGAGCACAACTTTTGAAGATTGAGAGCTACTTGCATCCTGTTTGGAAACTCGATCAACTGTAAATAAACTTCTCCATTACAAGACAATGGCTGGGCAAACATCAAGATCATCTTAACAGGTACCCAATGCTTGACTTAACAGAGGCTTGAGGCCAAAGACAAAATAGCAGACTAAAACACACACAAGTGCATGGTGGGAAAAAAGGAGTATAAAAAAAAGGGCAGAAAAGAAGATTTTCTTTTGCACAACTTTTTGACCACTTGTCATGCTGAGAAAAAATAACTAAATTATCAACCTATCAGATTATCAAACTGCATAAGTAATTGTAAAAAAGTATGCTCTACAACTTGAAGATATTATGATCAAATTGTAAATTCTACCAAGAATGGCCATGCTGAATAGGATTTTAGCTTACAGCTATCAACCGGCTAGTGTGACAATTTCTCAATACATGTTATGTATTGAGAAAAAAAAGGGTGCCATTCATTTGACAAACACAATTTTTAGAGGGAAACCATTGTTCATTACTCAAAGACCCTGCACAAATGGCAAACAGCACTTTAAAAAGCTTTCATGACCATTCCAATAGATATACTGTACAAAACTGTTGCTCAATCGCAATTGGGGTATAGACCAATCCAGAGAGTCAAGTAATGGGTTGATTTTAGTCAGACATATCTGGGGTCCATTAGTTTTATTAATTCAATTTCCTTGCTTACCAGCTGTACCAAGGATGGTTGTACCCTGAATAGTTTCTCCATTCCCTCAATTTCACTGAATAGGGGGGGTTTGAAATTCATGTAGACAATAAATGAAGATGATTTAAGGTTGATGGACTCCATAAAAAAATGACTACCTACAGTCACTAAACACAAGCCCTGAACAGATTCTTTGAAAGATCATACAATTTGCAACAAATTCTGCCCAAAAAATAAGCACTTTTGAGAAGGAACAAATCTGTCAAGATAATTTCAGTTTAGATAAACTGATATAATTCTGATATACATTTCGGATCATTGGCACATGCTTGAGGGTTGTGCATGGGTATCTATGTGAGCTTAACCCATGTCTTGTTGAATTTAGTTCCCTCTCCAAATTTTCTTCAACCTTGTGGTCACAGTTATGTTCTCCTCCCCAAAAACTCGCATTCTGGTGGAAGGTCAACAACATCTACAATTTGAGCCACGAAAGCAAAGGGGGAGGGGGCACTCTTTTGGTTAAAATATATCAATAATGAATTCATAATTTGAAGTACCCTCACATATGTCATGTGCAGTATGAAGGGTCAAAGTAACTCTACAGCAAGGGTGGTATTAGAAATGCAATCTGACATTCCCTGGAGCTCTTAAAGAAACATTCTTTTCTCAACAGGGATCTTCCTTCTTTCTCAATATTTTTATCTCAATAACTACATCATAAGTCTATGATCAGTAATGAATTGTTCAAAAGCTTACTTTGACAAAAGGCACAATTGTTTTGCAAAAGGGAGGAGACAGCAGAAACCTTACAATGTCAACAAAGTGCTTTCACTTACGTCACAAGCCCCGCCTATTTTGACAGGCAAAACTAGCTAGTGTAACTAGCTGAGAAGAAGCTGATGATCCACACGGTTGCATTAAACCACTGTTGATTTTTGCCAAGAAGTGGAGGTGGCTTACCAATATAAGTAAAAACACACAAAAATCAGGCAATAATCCAATCTGAAATTGTTGTAGTGTAAGCGACCCTAAACACTTCCCTACCATTGCTAAAAAAGATACTTACCCTGGAACCCTTGGCAAATGTGCTGAAGTATTCTCCTGGTGTCTCTTTACGGAAGGATTTCTCCTCAGACTGGGTGGAGAAAAGCAAAAAGTTTCTCATAAAAAAGTGTCTACTTGTGAATCAATGCACTATGGACTCATTCACAGTTTATCAGTCACTGGTAATTGGCACTGGCTGGCAGAAGAACATGCACAAGAATACATGCAATAGGCTTTACACCTATAGTGCTTTACACGTACTGTGAATGCATGCAGAAAGTAGACCAATTAAAATCATCGCCACATAGCCATGACATCAATTCTTCGTAAACATGAATGAGTCTATATTCCTAATTAGTAAAATGCTCAATATATTCTAGACACAATTCTGGTTTTAACATTGACTTTTAAGTTTAATGGGATCGAAGGATCATTTTGTTGTGAAAACTTGCATTACTTTTAGAACACTTAAATTTCCCACAATTCATGAGTGATGACATTGCACTGTAAAAAAGCAGTGCTGTCTCAGACAGCACCCCTTACAGATTTTGACAGCAGGTTTGCAGCCATGCATGTAATACTTATTTCCTGAAACCTCTCTCCCGTTACTTCCTTTTCCTGCCAGCAGATTTTATCTCTCCTTAGTTGGTTATCCTTCTCCAGAAAATGCCTATGTACACAGAGAAGCAATTCATGGCCACATAGCTTGTTTACACAAGCTTCACAAGCATTTCTACATTAAGTACTGGAAATGCTAATTCCAGAGTGAACATTGAGCTGAAAACCCAACCAGAGACCCACATATCTGGTTTATTAAAAGTATGTATTTCTGTATGAGGCCTTGTCATGCCAGTGCCAGGGTAAACAAAAACTGTATGAATACTTCTTCTGTGAGCCAAAGACATTTTCATATGATGTTATGAAAGTGCATTTTAATATATATCAACAAGGACTTAACACCCTCACACCTGATATGCTGAATGCCAGGGTATTGACTCCGCTACAGCAGATAACTTACATAAATCAGTTTTCAAAATCCCCCGTAGCATAAAAAGTAAGGGTAGGCCTACCGTAGGAATACAGTTTGATTTATTTCCTTTTTGATAATACAAAAACAGGATACCCTTAAATGTGTTTCAGTTTTAGGCCATGATTTGCATTTATTCCTTTACAGATGGCAGATTTGTTACTAGAATTAGACAAAAAATAGTCTGGTGGAAACATTAGTTACTTCACTATAAACTGGAGAAAAAGAAAAAGTGTGCAGTTCTTTCTCAACTTGAAACAGTTTGCAAAATGATCCAAAATAAAAAGTGTAAAGTTTAGTGGATGAATTTTGATGTGAATGAAACAATAAGTGGCAATGAAGTATCACAGGACACCCTGAGTAGACTCATACAACTTTCTGGAGTGAAAACTTTTTTAAAGTGAAACATTTCATGCTGTTTAATGTTACAAGTGCAGAGTGCAAATGGTGTGCTGGATATGGATATCTTTCAAAAAAATGAAATTTTTATATAATTTCTATTTTTGATCACAACAATTTCACATTTGATACTCTCGTCTATGCATACATGGGCAGAGTAATTTAGTACCCCCCCAACACCTATACATGTGCAGAATGTTTTATAAACCTCCCCACACCACCACAAGTACTGTCCCCCCTTCCCCTACCAACAACTCAACCTAACTCTAAACATATTAAGGAAATTCCATTAAGAAACTGCTACCTATGCACAACTTTTAACGCTTCCAAACATCTTGCTAACTTTTCCAGATGAAACACTCAACATGCAAGGATGTTTTAAGACTATACTATAAATCTCGATTTTTCCTACTCACATTTTCCTATTTTCAGTTCCAAGTAAGGGTCACTGACTTACATAATTAAGATCTAGATTAAGATAAGTTTGTTTAGATTTTGTTTAGAATTAGCAGATGTTATTTTGTTTATTTTGTTAATTTTTGGTATTTGTGTGTTGTAAATTAATGACCAATCATTTGGCTTAGCAATGAAACATGACTGTATCAGGCAGACTTTGATGCTATTTTTGTGGAGGGACAATGCCCTGAGGTGGGCTGGAGTCCGGCAAAAAGTCACCCCCACCCCCTGAGAGAATGAGTCCTATATGGCCATAGCAATGAATATTAACTCTAAGGCAAAGACCTCCATGACTGAATGGCAAGCACAAAATTTTTATTATGAAATCAATTTCCATTACACAACATCAGATGATGATTTTTATTTTCACAAAGTAGCTAAATGTTAAAAGTTTTGGACTGCTTAAATTTGATTGCCATTTTGCGAGTATATGTTTCTTGATATCAATTGAGTATTACTCAGAAAAAATCAAATTATTCCTGTCAACTAATAAATTATGATTATGATTATGATTATTAATCTGGGTCATGTTTAAATGGCACCATGGTAAAACCATCTTGTTGTTGAAAAACAACAGCAGGTTCAGACACAAACAGAACAGCTGACTGCATTATGGCCATAATTGCATGAGAGGTTTTACCATGTTGAGTGAGTGCTAGCATTTTCATACAGAAGATAAGAGGCATGATGAATTGAAGAAACCAGGGATGTGTTTTTCCATAACCATTATTAGAAAATGTGTGAAAGGACAATGTGGAGAAAGGCTTTGTCCAACCCATTTGAGAACAAAAACGGGTGTAGAGAAAGGCTTTGTCCCACCCATTCTGGAAGAGAAATAGGTGGGGAGAAAGGCTTTGCCCCACCCATTCTGGAATAGAAATGTGTGTGGAGAAAGGCTTTGTCCCACCCATTCTGGAATAGAAATGTGTGTGGAGAAAGGCTTTGTCCCACCCATTCTGGATGAGAAGAAGGTGGGGAGAAAGGCTTTGTCCAAACCCATTCTGGACAATGGGTGTGGAGAAGTCTAAGTCCACACCCATTCTGGAACAGAAATGGGTGTGGATTAAGGCTTTGTCCCACCCATTCTGGAAGAGAAATGGGTGTGGAAAAGACTAAGGCCACACCCATTGTGGAACAGAAATGTGAAAGGACAAATCCAAAACAAACTAAGCCCAAACATTTCCTGAGATACTTCAAATTACAAGCACTATTTGAGCAAAATCCATAACATGGCCAATGTAAGAAATGATGCTGTACAACTTTGGTTTCTCCCACCCATAAACGTGCATAAAATGATACAAAGAAATTGATATTCCACTTGGTCCTTTCACAAGTTTTCCTAAAAATGCCAGGGACAAAATGAAAACAGTCCTCTTTTTTTCACAAGCATCACACCTCCAATCTTTTTGTATACTCTTGTAACTTTTACAAGTGCTCCTGCAATTACTGAAATCAGAAATTTGTAAGAATTACCTTAAGGGTTCTACAATTTGATGGCTTTTGGTTAACAGAACTAAAATCTTCCCTTCCTTTTGCAACATTTGTGATGCACCTAATTAATTCTCTCAAGAACACAACTGTAGAAGTATAAAGGTGAATTTTCTCCACACCAAGCAGTTAAATTTCTCTAAACTGAGTTCACTTTTAGCCCATTCGACCTCACCCCAACGATTTTTCACACCTTTAAATGTAGTTTTACTTCCCAAGATCATTCTTGACAGCTAAAGGCACCATGGGAGCTTCCTCTAATCAGTTCAAACAAACTGATGTCCTCTACAGTGCATGGAGGTCTTCTCCAAGAGTCTTTATTTAAATTTGTTTCACTGTATTTATCTGTGCAATGAACTTTACCACAAAGCACACCTCCCCAGATATGTGTGTCAATGGTCCATTAATGGGACTTGAGAACATTTTGAGGAACTGTTTCATTTGTCCAGGTAATATTCAAGCCAAATTATAGCTGTAAATTTATACTATCATGATTTTTTTACAGACAAAAGCAGTAACCCAAAACTTGTTTTTGAACAACAGCTAAATCTTGATATTCTTTTTACTTCTTATCTAGGTGTCTTTTATAATATTTCAGACCTCACATATTGCATATTCATGAAAAACAGTTATTCCAGTGAATTTCACAATTAAGAGAAAACATACTGTCTCACGAATCTCCAGAGCCATTTATTAAGAGGATAGTCTACAAGAGTAAGTCAAGTTGGCATGACTGCATTTTCCCTTAAAAGGGCCAATTCTCTCACTTCAACCTTAAATTCTTGTAGGGGTTAACAGAAATTCTCAATTGGCTCAGCTCTTTGATTGGCAGCTAATTCAAAGGATGCAGAGTACCAAATTCTTTATTACCAAGCATGAACTGTACTGGGAGTGTTTTGATTAATATACACATTGAGCTTTTTTAAACTCACCCTGAAGCAATATACACTGGGATTGTGTCTGGATGAGGGTGATTTTCAGACAATTGTGGGAGGGGCTTCAGTAAAAAGGTTAGGAGAATTGGTACTGTTTGGGGTGAGAGAATTGGGCCTTTAATTTTGGCACACTCAGAATTTGTCCAAAAGGGATCTGGCCAAAATATATACGATGTTGCAGCTACATGATCAACCACACAATGAACAACATGGTAAATGCAGGTGATAAAATTAATACATATGGTTTGAATAACCAAAAAATGCTTATATACCACATCGTCATCCAGAGGCAACTGTGTTGAAGAAAATGCAAAAAATAGGAAGAGAGGAAAATGGGAGAAAATTCACATCAATCGAAGAATGTGAAAAATGTATAAAATAACAACACAGATTAACAATTAATATTCTGAGGACCTTACACCCAATTTGTGAATATATCCAAGAGCAAAATGAAAAAAAAAAATGCACTCCTGCCAGACCATGAAGTTTACCACGAATGGATTTCACCGAATGAAAAACTGCAATAGGCCTACTTGAAACTGTTTTTAGCCTTAATATACAATGCAATTTACTATATCCCTTCCCATCTTGTTATACTTTATGATACCTATTCCGTATATTTTTGGTCTAAATATCAATAATTTGACAGATTGGTCTAGAGATTTCTAATTCTATTCTGGCAATTTTTTAATTTCGTTTTGGTGCATAGCTTCACTAAATCTGAACTGATTTTCAAAGGTAAAAACTCATTTGGTGACTAGTTCATCCACTGAATTCCACTCTATTCAAATTACAGGTGGAAACATAAATCAATGCTTAAAACTTTTTTGAAGGTTGATGCCCATTATCTAAAGTTTAACTGCAAAAACAAACCATTGCTGCTGGTTCAGAAATCAAAGTCAAAGAATAAATGTCTACTGTTGAAGGGGCAGAATTCTCCAATGATAGGTCAGGAAAGACAAGTGTGGGTTCTTTCTGTGACTTGATGACCACTGGAGCCACAACCCTGGTGAAGGCCTACCTGGGATGGTCGACTCAGGTATCTAATTTAATCAATTTGATGAATCCATTTGCCCCCTGTGGGCTGGGGTTTTTAGAGTGTACCCACCATGTTTCCTGCCTGTTATGGGGGCCAATGGAGGGAAGCTAAGCTTGAACTTAACCATACTTGAAAATAAAAATGAACTTTGGACTCTTTGTCAAGTTTACTGACAATGTATCACATTCATGTCGGTGTGTTGTTAAACCTTATCTAACTAACTTGATAACGTCAACTTACAATTTTATGGCAGTGCAAAAGCTACTAGAACTTGCACAGAAAATGCATCTGAAGAGGCCAGTAGTAAAAATGTATTAAGCCTATAAATACCCCAAGAAATCAAAATACCAAAGAGGTTTTCTTGAGAGACAAGCATGGGACATGGGCCTTCTCATTGCAAGATACTAAGCTATATCATTAAACTTTAAGAATTAAAACCATTAAACAAGCAGGGCTTACTTATTTTTACACTTTGTGTTATTTTTACTTTTGAAAACTACCCAAACTGTAATCTCTTAAAATGCAAACTTTCAACAATTGAAATCTTTAGTATATCCCACTGCTACTGTAAGTCTATATTGATGCACAATCTGATAAGTTAGTTGATGATAAAATGACTCCAACAAAATCCTACATCCCAAAATAACTCTAAGATACGTGGTTAAAAAATTGATTCCTGACTTTTGGTATCATAAGGAATGAACCATGCAAAAATAACAACTGGGAGTTAAGGGTATTTATCATCCAGAGCAACCTCTATTAGTGTTGCAGTTGAGGCCTGGCAGTCCAGGACCAAGACGAGCCCTGAACAGAGGTGGCTACTACATATAAAGAAGCCACAAGGTCCCTCAAGGGTGGAGCATCTGTTGCCAAGGCACACCTTCACCCTCATAGTCACCTTCACTTGGAAAAATTCAACTATGCATAACCACCAGTGTGACAGTCTTACTTTAGAAAAGTTCACAAACCATTTATCTGACCCAAACCATAATCACAGTCCTATGTAATCCCCTACAATCAGTTAGCTGTTGTTTGTTTAGCTACTGAAGCAAAACAATTATTTATTTTTTGTAATCTATCTTTGGGTGCTATGCTGCTGTATGAGGTTATTAATCTTGTTTAGGAGATGCCTGTCAAAATGTTGGGGAAGGCCCATATGTGGTTTCTGGGATCTTGAAGGATTTGCTGTCCTAATATCTACAACTGAGTCTCATGGTAATGATGTCATTTATTAGATTTGTGCTCAAATGATAGACATCTACTAATTAACTGCTAATGATGGGCATCTGCCAATTATCTGCCAATAATGGGCAAATGAACTAAATGCTATAGCTTCACAGGATATTCATTAAACTTAACAGACTCTATTTTGAATTTAATGGGAGAACTTGCCAACACTTCTAAAATTCTTTCCAATTAAAATGTCTTTGTACAGAGGAGTCATAGGATTTGTTTTGAGGTCCCATTATCAGATATTACCTTGGCACTATTAAGTGGTGGTATGAAAGTGACTGAATGGTCTACAGCTACTTCCAACAATTACTTCTTAATTTGTCAGACAAACATGGGAAGCAGATGTGTCTTACCCCTTCAGTACCCTCATCAGGGTATATACATGTTTGGCCACCAGCTGTGAAATTACAGAAGGCACTGAACGCATCTTCAATACAGCCCTCATTAGGATCAACAAAGTAGGAACCTGTAATACAAGGAATAAACAGGAGAGTGACCTGAAGAAATTAAGTTACCTGAGCCATGGCCGTATAGGGACGGAGGGAGGCCCAATTTGCTGAAAACTTGCTGAATTGGGCAGACTTTGATGCTTCAGTCGGGCAGAGATTATGCCTTGACTGGTGATCTTGAGTGCGGCAAAAGGTCACCTCACCCACCCTGAGAAAAAGAGTACCTTCGAACAGCCATGAACTGGGCCCTCCGGAAAATGCAAACATAATAAATTCCAGAAAGAATTCACATAATGCTTTGAAAAGACCTATTGATGTAATCATCAAATCAAAGGTTGTATAGGACTACATGGTATGGGGGAGGCGGGCAATTTTCACACTGAGACAAATAATCCAATGGGCACCGTTTTTTATAAAGACATAAAGATGCATTTGTGGACTTAATGAGATTTCACAACTAGAATGGTTACACTACATGGACCTGGACCCAAGGTGTACATTTAATGACAAGGGGCACTATCAGGGTATGAAAGAAAATAAAAAGAAATTTGAAAAAGCTGAAAAAGTAATATTAGGTTTTAGTTCAATGTGGCTGGCTTTGCTTTTCCCCAAGGATGCTTAGAGAATTTAATCAACCAATGCTGACTTGGCAAAGCACAGACCAATGCATAGAACGCAAAGCGGCCAGTCTCCTAAAGGTCATGGGTAATAGAGGTTGAGGTATAGAATGCAATCATAGCACATATTCAGTATAACAACTCTCAAGCGGCTTAATGTTCCAACTTCTCTTCTGGTGGCTACTCAACTCAAAAACTTAGGTCAACTTTGCTTCCTCCTGAAAGGCCTCTTCAAATGAGAAAACCATAGATTGACCTTGGATTAAATTCCCACATAACTTTGACAGGGCCAAAAATTCAGCAACAGACCTCATGCTTACTGAGATTCATGGTGTCAAATGCCACCACTTTTCACCCACAATTCAGCCATACTGTTCAACCACACTGGTTGATTCCCAATCCTGTTTGACTTCATTTCATTTATTGTTCCTTTTCACAACAATGTACCATACATGTGAGAAAGATCATTTGGGTCACACAAGAAAAAGTTGTGAAAAGGGAAGGGTGTTAAAAAGCCCCTGAGAGTTTGTCTAGAACACACTCCCAGAAAGCATTAAACCAAAGTAAATGTTTCAAGAATAATTACAACAGTAACCACAAAGTTCACTTATGTCTAACTTAGTTTCAATACCAGTCCACCCCCTTTCTTACACAATGTCAGTACCATAATTATGAATACTCACCATCCACAAGTTCAGGATGACACATCTTTAGATCAAGGCATGTCCTTCCAGGGGTTTCTTCCTTAGTACCATTTGGTGCCTTATATCTATCAAATTCTTCTTTAAGTTCACCTAGGGCCCGGAAGACATCTTCTAGGAATCCAGCAAATCCTTCTGGTACAGAATCTGAGTCAATGTTACCAACGTTATTCAAGAAAGGGATGCCATCATCATTAGCAGAGGGTATGTTATTAGGATTAATCTGTCGTCTCCTCCTCGTAGGTGGGTTAGAGCTATCTGAATAAACACTGTAGTCTGCTACATCTTCATCAGCTGCAGCATTGTCACCACGGGCTGGAGCATTTTCACCTCCACTTAGATCAGGGAACAGCTCTGGTCTAATCTGAATGACACCACGGTTGATCATAGATTGCATTTGCTGCCATAGAAAATCAAAGTTACAGCATCATAAACAAACTGACTTAAAGGCATGAATTGCTAAAGTGAGAACAAAAACAAAAACAAAAACAAACAAACAAAAAAAAAACAAGAAGGAAAAATGATTGAAGAATAAAATCTTCAAGTTAAAAAATTATAAAAACCACAAATGTGAGCAAATTGGAAATGATCTTTAGCAAAAGAATGAAAAATTGAAACCCAAGAATACCTCACATTATCCAATTTTTTTGTTAATATCAATTCTATAAATGGGTATCAAATCGCTGGAATTTATACTAGGGAGCTGCTGTTTGGATGGAGATACAATGATTTGAGATGAGGTTTGTACCAACAGTAATCTGTCTCTTGTATCGTTTTTGGAATTTCTATTAGGCTTGTACTAGAATAGGAAGAAAACACAATAGGTATTTGCCTTCTGCTGTCATTCCAGAAGAACTGATGTACGAAAAATTTTCAGTTAGGTTGAAAGTCAAAATCTGTACAAGAATTTACATCTGGGTATTTCTGGAAACTTCAGGAAACTAATAATCTTGTCAAAAAATTAGAAATCTTCCTCCACAGCTTTAATATTTGTATGTCATGCCTTGTTATTAGGGACAGGCTAAATAAATTCACTTATTTCTATTTAAACAGTGGTTTTGAGTTTATTGCATATGTTCTTAAAGCTGTTGGCAGTATAGACCTATTCATCAAAGTATTGTTCTGCATAAACTACTTTTCTAAGAATTAGTCAGTTGCCTTGAATGAGCTGGTGTTCCTGGAATAATATTGAAGTGAGGCCAAAAGTGAAGAAGGAGAACACCTCAGAAGCAGTTATACAGCTTATCCATATTCAGGGTCTTAAAGTATTATTAAAAGTTCTATTCTGCCTCAATCAAGGTAATGGCTTCCTGTTTATACATATAGTGTACAAGTCCTTAAAAATATTATAATACATCATTAAAATTGACTTCATCCTATTTTGTTTGAACTTTTGAGTACTTCTGTAACTGAGGAAATCTTTACTTTTTGTTGCTGACACTACTAAGTAGTGTATATACTGTATATATACATATATATATATATATATACCACTAGATTGAACATTAGGGGGAAATTTGTATATCTTGATACGTTTAGGCGAAATGAAAAACAATAAAATACATTACTGTATATTTCGCCTTTAAGGAAAAACATATACATGTACGTAAATTCAATAGTCCATTAGTTGTACGTGTTAACAGATAGGCGTCCGTAATTTGGTCAACAGTAATTAGGTATATTACGTACCCCCGTATGTATTTTACTGTACTCTAACGTATTCCTATTAAAACAGTGTGTGAAAAAGTTAAGGGGAACGTAGATTTTCCCCCTAACGTTGATATTTTGCCCAAATATTTCCCCTTATTCCACAGTTAGGTATATATATATATATATATATATAAAGTAAAACAAAAACCCAACACACAAGGATTCAGTTTAATTTTCGGGCAGCACAGTACCCTTGAACACAACTCGTACAACACTAAAACAAAAAGCGAACACTACAAGCCTTAAAACGGAAGAACACACCAGTCTACGTACATACAGACAAGATTACACGCCTTAGTGAATAAGAAGACCTGAAAAGACAGGAACTCTACACTGGAAGAAAACTCGACAACAAACAATAAAAGTTTAACCAAGCGGAGAGGAGAGATCGAAAAAGAAAGCTCAGTTACGTTTTTGTCTGCTGGAACGGTTTTGGGAGTAAAAAGTGTCGTCAATGTTACAGCCATGTGGAACCAAAGTGTTCAATTTCCAAATCCATCGTCTCTTTTTTATCTAATAATCTATCTAATTTACGGATATCCAATTTGTCAAACCCTTCTGTTTTCAACACTTCTAAAATCTGAAATTTAAAGTAATCCCCGCCATGAGATTTAAGATGCACATAAAGTGCAGATGTTCCCGATTTAGAGGTTTCCCCGTTAACAAATTTGCGAAAGTCAGATTTATGACCATTCATTCTCAACCTTATGTTGTTGGTTTGGCCCACATACTGTTTCCCACAAACCTCACATTGGATCATATACACGGCCCACTTAATGTTACAGTTGGTACCTTGATTAGGACATGAAAATGTTCTACCATTACTGAAACTAGTTACTTTGTCCGAGGCTATAGAGGAGTGACAAAGCTGACAAGGCTTTCCATTACATTGGCTGGTAAGGGTCACATCCGTGTCTTCAAACGCGTCAAGAAGAATAGCCCGACATAAGAGCCGACCCAGACTTTTAGCTTGGGAGAATGAAATTATTGGAGGACTCGTAACTAATTTGCGCATACGTTCAGATGTCTGAAGCAGAGGTAAATACTTCTCGAGAGTCCCCTTTATATCTGGTAAGCCGGGGTGAAACTGTACAGTGAAAAAGGTCTTTTTGACATCACTGCTGGGACGCTGTTGTGGGTTGTGGTGAGCATCCAATGCCCGTTTTACCTGCTGTTGCGTTCGCCTTCTCCCATGTCCACGCGGAACAAGATAATCAACCAATTCATTACACCTGGTGTGAGCCGTAGCTGAATTGCTACAGATACGAAGTATCCGGAGAGCCTGTGAATACGCGATAGATTTTTAGTATGGTTAGGATGGCAACTGTTCACATGAAGGAACTGGTGAGTATCTTTAGGCTTACTATATAAATCGGTGGTTATACTGCCATCCTCGTTAAGGGTAACCAAAACATCAAGAAAGTTCACGGACTGGGGTGAGTAATTGTACGTAAACTGGATAGGGGGGTGTACCGTATTTATGTATGAAAGGAACTCAACAAGTTTATCCTTACCCTCTGTCCAAATCATAAAAACGTCATCGATGAACCGGAGCCAGATGGAAGGTTTAACAGCGCATTGCTTTAACAAGTCACGTTCAAAAATAGATAAAAACAGGTTCGCGTACCTAGGGGCTAGTTTAGTTCCAATAGCTGTTCCGCTTCTTTGAATAAAAAACTCCGAGTTAAATTCGAAAACATTTCGCTTCAGCACCAGCTCCGTCATGTCACAGATACCGGAAATAGTTTCAGCTGGAAAAGAGCTTTCCTTAAGAACGGTACGGAGGTTTGCAAGTTCATCATTATGCGGTATACTGGAGTACAATGCTGTTACGTCAATCGTACATAAGATGGAACCTGGAGGAATAGGACAGAGAGCGCGCAGCTTGACAAGAAAGTCTGACGTATCATGTATATAGGACGGAATTTTGGGCACCAGGGAATTTAACTCGGAGTTTTTTCTTCAAACAAGCCGAACTGCTATTGGAACTAAACTAGCCCCTAGTTACGCGAACCTGTTTTTATCTATTTTTGAACGTGACTTGTTAAACCAATGCGCTGTTAAACCTTCCATCTGGCTCCGGTTCATCCATGACGTTTTTATGATTTGGACAGAGGGTAAGGATAAACTTGTTGAGTTCCTTTCATACATAAATACGGTTCACCCCGCCATCCAGTTTACGTGAGATTACTCACCCCAGTCCGTGAACTTTCTTGATGTTTTGGTTACCCTTAATGAGGATGGCAGTATAACTACCGATTTATTTGTAAGCCTACAGATACTCACCAGTTCCTTCATGTGAACAGTTGCCATCCTAACCATACTAAAAAATCTATCGCGTATTCACAGGCTCTCCGGATACTTCGTATCTGTAGCGATTCAGCTATGGCTCACACCAGGTGTAATGAATTGGTTGATTATCTTGTTCGGCATGGACATGGGAGAAGGCGAACGCAACAGCAGGTAAAACGGGCATTGGATGCTCACCACAACCCACAACAGCGTCCCAGCAGTGATGTCAAAAAGACCTTTTTCACTGTACAGTTTCATCCCGGCCTACCAGATATAAAGGGGACTCTCCAGAAGTTTTTACCTCTGCTTCAGACATCTGAACGTATGCGCAAATTAGTTACGAGTCCTCCAATAATTTCATTCTCCCAAGCTTAAAGTCTGGGTCGGCTCTTATGTCGGGCTAAGCTTCGTGACGCGGCTGAAGACACGGATGTGACCCTTACCAGCCAATGTAATGGAAAGCCTTGTCAGCTTTGTCACTCCTTTATAGCCTCGGACAAAGTAACTAGTTTCAGTAATGGTAGAACATTTTCATGTCCTAATCAAGGTACCAACTGTAACATTAAGTGGGCCGTGTATATGATCCAATGTGAGGTTTGTGGGAAACAGTATGTGGGCCAAACCAACAACATAAGGTTGAAAATGAATGGTCATAAATCTGACTTTCGTAAATTTGTTAACGGGGAAACCTCTAAATCGGGAACATCTGCACTTTATGTGCATCTTAAATCTCATGGCGGGGATTACTTTAAATTTCAGAAGTGTTAAAAACAGAAGGGTTTGACAAATTGGATATCCGTAAATTAGATAGATTATTAGATGAAAAAGAAAGACGATGGATTTGGAAATTGAACACTTTGGTTCCACATGGCTGTAACATTGACGACACTTTTTACTCCCAAAACCGTTCCAGCAGACAAAAACGTAACTGAGCTTTCTTTTTCGATCTCTCCTCTCCGCTTGGTTAAACTTTTATTGTTTGTTGTCGAGTTTTCTTCCAGTGTAGAGTTCCCGTCTTTTCAGGTCTTCTTATTCACTAAGGAGTGTAATCTTGTCTGTATGTACGTAGAATGGTGTGTTCTTCCGTTTTAAGGCTTGTAGTGTTCGCTTTTTGTTTTAGTGTTGTACCAGTTGTGTTCAAGGGTACTGTGCTGCCCGAAAATTAAACTGAATCCTCGTGTGTTGGGTTTTTGTTTTACTTTATCTGGAGTGCCTGATATGATGGGTCTTTTTGGACTATATATACATTTATTTTGATAATAGCTGGGACAAGTGATATTTGCTTATTTACTTATATATATATATATATATAGCATTAATTAATTCCGTGTGTTGGACGTAATAAATAAGGAAAAATGGAAAACAGAGTGTGCATATAGATCCAACGAATGTTTCAATAAATCATTCGTTGGATCTATATGCACACTCTGTTTTCCATTTTTCCTTATATATATATAACGCTAATTCCCACCTTAGGGGGAAATTGTTATATCTGCGCGTACATAGGGCGAAAAAACAACAATAAAATACATAAGAAAAAGTATTCCCCTAACATCTAAAAATATAAACAACGTTATTTCAATGGCCAGCCATCCGTTCGTGTTAACAGCTAGGTGTCCGTAAATTTGACAACTTTGAAGTAATTGTATCTACTTTGTAAATCTAGGAAGGCGCCCCTTGTCCATTTACATATTCCTATAGAAAAAGTGTATAGAAACGTTACGGCGAAACTTATATTTCGCCTCAAAAAATTTTTCCCCTTAGGTCAACTTTTCAACAACAAGTTTCCCCCTGAGTGCCGAATTAGTGAAATATATATATACATATATATATTTATGTGGCATTTTGTGTGATGTGTGATATATATATATATCACACATCACACATCACACAAAATGCCCCATAAATCTATGTGGCAGTAAATTACTGAACTTGCTTATTATAACTGTGGCAGGACTGTTGAGAAAATTAGTACAAGAAAGACATAAATCTGTTGACTAATGCAAAAACACTGCATAGTGTTACACAGCTCTTGACACAAAACATGCTGAAAGGGACAAAGAGATGACCCTTAACATGCCTGTAGGCAAAACAAGTTGCGGTGCTAACAAGTGCCCTCAACTTGATTCATCATGATAACTTTGATCAAAATATTTTGAAGAGATCCAATCTTAAAGTTACCCTGTGTTTGGACTTACCTCAACACTGAGTGGTGGACCCTGCAGGAAGAGGCAAGGAAGAAAATGGTTTAGTCCTTCAAATGAAGCAATGAAGAAATCCTGTTATCTACTGTAAATTATAAATTTACAAAAAAAAATTGTCCCAACTGGTTATAGAACCTGTTGAGTGCAATAAAATCTTCGATAAAGCTGTCAACTCATTTTCAATGAAGAAATTTGGTAAGTTTTGTAGGAAGAATATCTTTACTTGGATTAGCTTATCAATTGCCAATAATTTCACAAAAAACAGCTATCACAATAAAACCACAGAATGCAAAATAAATAAAATGTACATGCTGTTTTGATCGTGGTGAAAAAATTGATTTTCTAACTTCAGTTATCATATTGTCCCAATGAGGTATACCAAGTTTCCAAACCCACTGCTGGAGGTCTATTATCATCAATTCTCAGGGCTTCTGTTCCACTTACGTTGCAAAAAATTGCACCGGTACTTTAAGCAGGATTGAAATGAAAACTCCCTCTGCATGCACTGCATGCTGTGCCTAAGGTTTTTTGAGGAGGATTAAATGTCTATGAATGGAGTATTATTGTCTGTCAATCCTCAAATTGTGTAATGGGCGAGGAAGGAAACCATGCACACATTTTTACCATGACCAATTCATCATGTAACCAACAAATAGAGTGAAAACAAAAAATCTCCTCACCCCTCTTATCCAGGAAATCAATCAATTTTATTATGTTAGTACCACAAAAACTTATCCAAAACTCCCCTTGGTACCAACAAAAGCATGGAGGCAAAACAATTTAATGTATTATTAACTCGGGAAGGGGGGGGGGCTTAACTCAGGGGGGGTGACAACATGTATGGTGTTTACATAAACTCTTTACAGGAGATTGGATGCTTAATTGTGTCAACTCTTGAAGTAAATATCCAGTTTGAAGTAGGGCACAACCAATAATTGGAATGGACACTGGATTGGGCAGATATTCACCAACATCAGAAAAATATCAGATCGGCAAGATTTAGCCACAGGAACTTGCAGATATTTGCCGATGTTTTGTACACTGTAAATTTTATTGAAAGTACATTGCTAAACAGGAAACCTATTATTACATAACTTTTTGTCAAGTACTCTGTCCTCTCTGACAAAGAGCCATTAAACAAAACCGAACTGTTAACTGTTTCCCAAGGAAGCTAGTTCCGTACACCCCAGGAACATAATGCTTTGAGGTTTTGCTGGTATTGCTGGTATTGATGTATGCTGTTTTCCATGCATATATCAAAAATTTACCAAAAACAAATGAGCCAGTGCCATTTTGTGGCAAACTAACATAAGATCTGATGACATGTTTTATTTAGAAACTCTTTGTCAAATTTATGGTGTCACTGCAGTTATATCTTAGCACTTAACATGAATGTTCATTGGCATATAGTGACACAAATCATTAAATCATTAATCATTAAATAGACCTATTTGAGTTTTTTTCTCTTGGGTATACTCAAGGTAGCATACTTTATTGAGTAGAAGACACAACATGGAAGAGTAAATCGTTCGTTTTATGCTCATTCTGTATGTAATGTATTCATGCAGGGCTCAGTATGAGCAGAGAGTTGCCACAGAAGCTTGCAGAATGCCAGGGGCATGGTGGGCCTAATGTCTGCAAGCTTCTACATAAAACTAACTTTGCAGTGCTGCCAAGCTCGGTATGTTGTGAATCACTACTGTAGCTTGTATGCAAGATTATAAGGTGTTGCACATACTGTTGCAAGCACTGATCTGAGAAGCAACACTGTGACAGCATGATCAGTCTGCACATCTGTGAAAATTTCACCTTAAGAAAACAAAATACAACCAACATTCAAACATAAATATAATTTTCAGGTGATCTTTTCATTCCCAATCTCAGTCTTGGTTAAGTTAATATTTACAAAGTTGGCAACCAATTTTAGATTACTTAAAGGAATAAATAAATGCACAGCACAGGCAATGTACATGTAGAGAGGCACAGCTCAAAGGTATAAAAAAGGAACGTTCAATTGCACCAAGAAACAGAAGATTTGGAAGCAAAATATTGATCGGATTGGATATTGGTCGATGTTGGGAAAAAAACATTGAACATTGGATCGCAGCAGTAATCACATAGGTTGAGCCCTAGTCTGAACTTACTTGTTTGAGGGTGTGTTCCAGGTCTGGTTCAATCTCAGAGTTAGTTGTTTTGTATTTGCCTAAAATGTTTAATTGGTCCAAATCAGTGTTACAGTTTGTAGTTCGGGTGTTTAACTAGTTTGTCTCCCTGATCCAACTCCATCTTGGAGTACATGGTTTAGTTTAGTGTAAATGAACTTCAATATTCAAACTTAAAAAAGCAAAAGAAAGGTGTTTTGAATTATTACTCACCTCTGGTCCTGGAGGTCCCTACAGGGAGAAACAAGAAAAAAAATATTGATTATTTCACTATAACAACATGTATCCAAAAAAAAAGCTAACTTGTTTTGTATTTTTTTTTTACTCTCTGGGCAAACAAAACAAAATGTACCATTTTTTACCCTTGTAATGCTTTATTGCAATGACAAAGTTTGCTGCAGAGAAATGCTAGTGTTAAAGAAGAAGAACATTTTGATCTAGTGGTACCTGTCAATCAAATTGCACCCACAATTCATAGCATATGCAAAGTTAAACTCCTTGTAGTGTACTTAAATAGGCTGGTGCATTGTCACAAGATTGATCTATGCAAGGTTCTCCCATCTATATTTCCATGACTGTCCATGACTTTTAACAACAAACATTTCATGATTGTCCCACTACCTGTCAAGATGAAACATTTCTCTTTTGACTTTGAGGACAAAAGTTTAGCTAGAACTGAGTCAGTCAAAAAGTCTTTTTCAAACAATTAGATATTCCATGACTTGATTTTAAAGCATGTGGTAACTTTTCATTGATTTTCAAGGCCTGAAGAATGAAAATGTTATTCCACATGATGACCAGTCTAGCCCATTAAAGATTGGTCTTAAAATTCACTGGAGGTGTAATAATTGAACGATGGATAGCAAACTAACTCGGAAAAGTTCTGCCAATAGCAGAATTTACCATTGAATGCACAAAATTCATTGTCCCAGCACCTTACTATTGTACTCACTTGCTCTAATACTAATTCACTAGCTGTTCCTATCTTTAGTGCATTTTAATTGTTGTTGTACAGTAATCCATTGGTCACTGATTACTCCAGAAAATTAATTTGCAGTTATTAAAGAACCAATTTATGCAGTAGAGAATTCAATAGAATCAATATTACTGATTCGGGTAGATATTTAGAGTCCCTCTTTTTGGCCAAAAACTGGCTTGTCAGGTGATATTCTTTATGGGCATAAATGATCATATTGCATGATCTTTAATGTATTGCATGAACCCTAAAAAGCCAGCTTTTGTGCCTAGGCTAGCTGCATAAGGAGGGGCAAAGTGTGAAACAGGAAATTGGGTAAAGAATTTCATTACAGCACTTTTTGTGTTAAAACTGTGGTATCAGGATCACAGTTTTTTAGAGGCAAGAATGACTTTAAGCATGTCATCACATCACTTCTCAAGAATGCAACAAAAATCAAGTTGATCAAAGGTGGCGGTGTGGGGTGTAGAGAGAGGCCAAAATGACGTTATGCATGCCAGCACATTACTTCTCAAGAGTGCAGCACAGACCAAGTTGATCAAAGGCGGCAGTGTGGGGTATAATTGACATCTTAAGTTTGTTACATGACCTGTGCCATCATGTAATCTATGCTTTCATTGTATTCACACTGAATCATTAGAAATAAGGCTGGCATGAAATCTGGACAAACCCCTTAGTTCAGAGACCGACAGGAAAGCCTGATCTTGGTGAATTCTTGCGGTTTACATGGTCAGAGCGCATGTTACTGCGCTTCATAGAGTTGACCTAAAATTTCTTATTTTTGCATTTTTAATCATAAAAACGAAAATCTCGTAACACGTTGACACTAATTTAAACCTTGAAACTGAAAAATCGGTCAACATTAAGTGAAAATAACGATCACATTTCAGAGCAAAATCTGCCAGATTTTGCAAGCCAACCGATCTCGATGGGATTTATTCTTTTTATTTTAATTCCTCATTTTGTCGTTTTTGTATATCAAGACAGGAAACTGATCGAGATTTCATATTTGCATAGTAAATGACTAAAAAAGTAATGTTTTCAGACCGAATGTGGTGATTCATTGGACTTCCGGTCTGCTTGTACTAGAGTTTATTACTTTACACCAGCCAAGGTCATTTAGTTTCTTGCGGTCGGATGACGTCAAAGAATCGCCCAGTTTGAGTGCCGATTTTTCATGGTACAAAATTTCTCATGTGAAAAGCAATCAACACATACTTGACAAGCATGCTGGCTAAACAAAATGTTTTGTAACTTTTTGTGTATTTTGGTACATCTGGTACTGTAAATGTTGTTATCAAATTTGAAACCTTTCTATACCAAGTGAGTACGTAGCTTGCTTCATTTCCTCCTTCATTTCCTCAAGGCGTTAAGATGTAGTCAGGCAGAAAAGGGATGATGTTACAAAAAGTAAGAACGAAAGTTTCATCATGGCTTTTGTAAACTTACCCTTGCACCTGGTTCTCCTGGAGGTCCTGGATCACCAGAATCACCCTTTTGTCCTCGGAGACCTTGAATACCCTACAAAAAAGACATCAAAACAACTTTTTGAAGCACAACTGATGGAATCTTATACTGAATCATCAATTTTTGCTCATCTGTGGAGACACTTAAAGAAGTTTAAAAAGCACTATCCCGTTAAAAGCAAATAGCACGTTCCTAAGCCTGCAATAATTGAGAATCTATCAGAGAACTTTCTGTTCAGGTATCTTGAGATCAATAAAGCTAAAGGCGTTTTCCCCCTTCAAAGACTATTTGTTCAATAGAGCAACAAGGTTGGTTTAAACAGGGTTAACTGCCACACAATTACAGAGAAAAGCTTCACCCGAGTAAAATGCTTTTTCTCGGGTAACATTGGCTTTAAAAGCCATCAATCCTCACATTTACTACACAGAAGGAAGTGAGAATAAAGGCTACTGTACAATAGCCTTGGTAGGCTAGGCCTATTCTCACGTTGGGCTATACAGTAGCCTTAGCCCAATTTACACAAGCACTGTCTATTCATGCCTGTCTATGCATGCTCAGTGACAGTGCGAAGTTGCCCTCAGTCATCGATTTTAATGCTATGATGGGCAGATGAATGACTCAGCTGATGTTTGCTATTCTAAAGTTTGAGCTTTACCACATCAAATCTGCAATATTTTTTTACTGTCAGGAAACACAATGTGCCTGGCACATACTGCATGAACGGTGTGCAGACATTCATGTGTTTCACTTAGTGTAAGACATGGACTTACAGTATGGTGACCATGATTCAGTCAACTAAAATACATTGCTCACAGTGTATGTGCTGTTATGTTTTGTTTACAGTGATGGACTTCAGGTACCCATCGCAATGTACACTCACAACAACCAGAGTTCATCATTCCCTGATGCATGTATGGTTTTGAAAACATTGAAAAGGACTTGCATTGTAAATTATTCGTGCTGAAAATCGCACCATGTGAGAAATCCCTATGGGTGTACGACATGGTAGTCACATTTTCAATTAAGATGTTATTGAATGGGTGAAAAAACCATAAAATCATATTTGCAACAATTTATCATACTATAACAAATTGGTACTAGTTAGAAGGTCTGAATGTGCTTGGAAAATTAATTTTGATGACACATCAAGACAATGAAACAGCAAAGAGGAACTCATGTACTGCAAACATGAATTTCCACTTCTGCTACCATTTTCCCCAAGCATGGCTCTGGTCTAAATACCTTTTGAGGTATTATGGGATGCAGAGTAGTGCAAATCCCTTCTCCTTCCCAAAGCTGCCACCATGCACAAAATGAAACTTGATCTTTTATCAAATGAAACTATGGTAAAAAAGATAACCTATTCATCCTTCTTGTGACAAACCATCTGCTAAATTTTATGAAGTGAAGGGTCCTCAGTCACTTACCGATGGTCCTATGGGGCCCTCTGGTCCAACTGGTCCTTGAGGTCCATCTTGTCCCTAAAAACACATGAGAAAAAGGTTTTCAATAACTCCAAGACAATTATTTTCCTCCATACAGAGGGCATTCACTACTCACACTTCTACCTGTTGGTGCTGACAAAGTAAAGCTACTACAGTGCCTTGATATCATACACAAATTTATTCTTGCAGAAGATGGCAATATGAAAAACACCTTTCCTTTGGCCACCAGCATGTAAAAGTTACTATAAAAAAATTACTAACTTAAATAAAGCTGCTTATAACTATTCATGATGTATTTTTATTACATAATATACATGCCATTCATGGAATTATTGTCCAAAAGACATAAGCAAAATCCTCATTATTATATCAACTTTCTATCGAAAACTAACACAAAATATTCTGTCAGAGGACACAGAATTATTCTGACAAATCTGTTATATTTTGCATCTGTTTTGTACATCCACAAACATCCATCCATCACTTCCCAATGGTATCATTATGAATGTCCAATTTCAAACTGCATTGTTACCCCCTGTGGGTGAGCATCTGTAGAATATGACCAAGGCATTTCCTGCCTGTCCTAAAAAGGGGAGGACTTGCAAGCTATTCGCATCATGTTTGAAACAAAACTTAAAAAAATTGAACCATACTTAAAACACTTTAGAACTTTTCTTTTTATCAAAGTAACACTATGTGACACATTTGCATTGGTCTGTTGTTAAGTTCCATGTAACTAGATAACTAAACAACCAACTGCATTGTCATGGGATATTCCTATTCCAGTAATTAATGCAGCTTTCCTGCCTTTGTAAGGGCATTTTCGGGTCATGGAGTTGTTAGGTCTACACCTCAATGTAAATCAAGTACAGGTTAATGGGTTGGATAGTGTGCTTACAAAAAAGGTGGCCGAAATACGCACGTCGCCATGGGTGGTCTTGGTTAAGGCATGGTTTTCAACCCTGTGACATGGGTCAGACCATGTCATTCTTTTGTCTTTTAGCCAAAAAATTGTCATCATAGGATTAACCCAAGACATAACCATGAAAACACAAGATAGTGTCAACCCATGTCTGACATGGGTGGTTCTTGGATTAAACCATGCCTGGTGTATGTATTGATGAGTTCTTAACCCATGTCAGAACAATGGCAGGGAGAGAAAACACAAGAGTGTAGACCAAGTCAATGCAAGAAGAGTGACATGGGTTGTACCCAAGTCAAATGAGTGTTACTATTGTCTTTTATAACTTAATAGACCATGTCAGACATGGAATTAAATATCAAACAATAGCCGACTTAGTATTTCTAACTGTGGACATCGGTAAACCCAAGAAAATACAAGCCAAACCACTGGTGTGGATAACCATGTCACAGTACATGTCAGACATGGGTGATTCTTGGTAGGACATGGCATGCCATGTGACAAGGGTGACACTGACGTGGTCTATTTCTTGGGCAAGTTTTGCCCAAGAATACCCAAGAAATGCCTTCGGTGAACCCAAGGAATTCGGCCACCTTTTTCGTAACTCTCACCCCAAACTACAATTTTTGTAGAGTAGTTCACAGAAATTCTCAAATGGCACAGCTCCTTGATTGACATAAAGTTAATAAAATGCTGAGTGCTGTAGTTCATATTACTGAGTATACATAGCATGAATTGTAGTGAGTGGGAGTGTTTTGTCTACACATTGAGGTTTTGTACACTCACCCTGAAGCAATAAACTGAAATATTATCTGGGTGAGAACGAGTTTTAGACAGTTGTGGGAGGGGCTTAAGTTAGTAGGTTAGGAGAATTGGTACTGTTTGGGGAGAGAGGATTGGACCTTTAATAAATGATGGTAAACCTGGGAAGCTGAGAGCTGTTTGAATCATTCAGTCATGTTTGTTGTTAACTTAAATATTTAAGATCATTATCAAAAGGTTAGGTGATTCCTTCACAATGTTGAGAAGCTAAGATTTTCCTTTTTTGACTTCTATTGAAAACAGATGAAACTCCTGCAAATTCCTAGCAAATTTTGCTTTTAGACATAAGGTGACCACAAGATGACAGTCTTGGGAATTCTTTGGAAATTTCACCCCAATGTGAAGATTTTGGTAATTGCAGGAAAACAAAAAGGGGTTCACAGCAAGAAAACATCAGTTCAGATAATATGCTTTTGAATCAAGTAGTCAGCTGTACCATTTACTGGAGAAATTGCACCCTTTGTATATTTTCCTGCTTAGGTACTCTCCAAAGATTCGTTCTTTAACTAGAATGCTTGAAAATAACAAACCTGATCTCCTTTAGGTCCCCTTGGACCTGGCTCACCAGGGTTGCCTTTGTCTCCCTTTTCACCAGCTGGGCCAGGTGTTCCGGTTAAACCAAGGTGTCCAATGTCTCCCTATAAAAAACCATTATTATTTTTTATTAATACATAAAAAAACTTTGCAATACAAGTATATTTTATTCATTTGTTTTTAATGGCAATAAGTCTTAAATTGTGATATATGATACACATTTAGATGGGTCTATAATCGCTGGATTGATTCTTTTCTTTAAAGGGAGAGAACAGTCGACCCAAACTTATTTTGAAACAAAATCTAAGTTATTAGATCTTCATTATATTTCAAGACTATTGCATACCAAAGGTACATATTAAAAGCAATGAGTAACTTTAAAGGGCAGAAGCAGTCACCCCAACTTGATGTAGTGTAGTAGACTGTGCAATTTCTTGATTGGCTGTTGAGAGACAGGTAACAACGGTTTTTCTCTTCAAATGTGAAATTTACTCAAAATACCTGCTTGGTTCACCTTAAATATGCAATATTGAAGTTATAAACTATGACAAAAGATACTTTGAAGAGAAATAAGACGAAAATTGTGATGTTTGGCTGTTGCTTCAAAATAAGTTTTGGGGGCCTGCTCTTGACCTGTAATGAATTTCACAATTAAGCAAGCCAATTCATGAAATAAGATAGACTACTATTTTAAATGATATTTAACATATATATATTAAATAGCTGCTCTTGCCCTTTAATTCCTGTATTGTTTAGCTTACAAGGAAATGCATTTTCTTGCCACGTCAAAAGTCCAAAAGAAAATAATTTAAAAATTTTCCCCCTACCCCTCCACCAACACATGCTAGGGGAACAGGATTGTGGTGTTAATGAACTCCTTGTTGAGTCCATCCTGCCTCCTCATTTTAATTAAATAAGTCACATTTGCAAATGGATTTGTCAATAAAGATATGGACAAAAAGGTATTAAGGCAAACTAAAAATTGTACGCCAAAATGCTGTTTCAATATAAATTTGGGAGTCATTACTTTTCTCTTTCATATTAGGAAAAACTATTGAGTTAAGAATTCTTACCTTAATACCAGGTGGTCCAGCGTCACCTCTGTCCCCTTTAGCACCAGGAAGACCCTGGATATGATAAAATAAGATATGAAATATTGTCTTAACATGGGTAAAATTTAATTCAACTGGAGGAAACAAGGTAGAGCTTGATTTTTCCAACAAAGGTGAAAGAATACTTGGTATCAGTTCAGATAGAAACATTTAAAGGCTATTGTCATTCGTCACCCCAGACTAAAATTTTGCCTGTCTCAAGATCATTGAAGTTTGAGAGGTTTCTTGTTGTATTGCAGTAAGACATAGATGTTAGAGATAGACTTCATTACTGAATAACAGCTTCTTTACAAAGACATGACTTTAATACCCCAAAAGGCTTTTTCTGTCAGGTAATTTGGGTTCAAATTTCCTGTTGTATCTTAGTGGCATGATGGGCACATAGAGGCAAAAATAACACACAGTGCACTTGACCATGTGACCTAGCCTGGAGAACTGAAATTTCCAACTTGTCTTTTCCATGTAAATTACATCTGGTTATACTATAAACTTACCCAATGTCAAACAATGACCCATTAGAATTTTTGTTAAGGACATGCTGCTATAATGCCCATTACTGAAACGTTGGACCTTCTAGAAGCTTGAAATCCTGTTGTATGACTGTCTTGGCAGGTTTGTTGACTAACTGTTTTTGGAATGTTTATTCTGAAAGGTTGTGCAGTGGTGGTGGCTAATAATTATTTGGAATCTGCATTGAAGACATTACATTAGGAAGGACACCATTTTATATATTTCCCCAAATCCATGTTCACAAATAATTCTGTGTAAATACTCACAGCAGCACCAGCCAAACCAGGATCTCCTGGAGCCCCTTGTTCACCTGGCTCACCCTGTTTAACAGATAAAATAAACAGAAAAATTCACTGTATGAAACATTAACAAACAGGAAATATCCATTACTAAAAACAGATTTGTAATTATCACTCATCGACAGATCCACAAAAAGCAACTACAACATGCAAACAGAACCAGGAAGATTAGAAAAAGATTTAAGAAGACTGTTCACTATCATATCATATATCACTCCATTTTTTAGTGCACAACCTCATAAACTACACAACTATAAAATGACCTCAGCCATGAAATTTGTAAGAGAAAAAGCATAGTTTGCATTTATTTTTAATTTAACATGACTTGGCCATAGTGTTACTATTTTTCAAGAAAGAGCCAAGCATTGGTAGCCAGATGAATATTTTTTTCCACTTTGTTTGATGACGTCAAAGGCCTACATACTTCCCATGGCAGCTATTAAAATAAAGCATCCTGAGACCTTGACAAAATTTCTGAACAACATTTCCGTAATTGCTTTTAAAACCCAGTGTCAAAAAGCAACAGTGTAGCTTGCTTGGCCCAGCTGCAGCCAGGGTTGTAAAAAAGGTTATTTCCCTGCAAGGATGTTAAGTTTCCTACCATTTTACATGATGCTGTACACAAAAGAAACCAAATTTCCTCCATATACCCAATTTTAAGTACAAAATACAATGAATTTAATGCAATTAACTTCCCAAATTGCAAATTTTTCTCACCCATATCTTCAGGAGCTGCAGTCCTGCTTAATAGCTAAACATACTACAATGCCAGACATGATCAGTCATGTAATCTACGATGTGTGCAGAAATAGAGCAGGATTGGTGCTATTGCAGCCTAGCTGAGACAGTTGCAGCCAAGCTGAGGAGCTGTAGCCTAGCTGCAACTGCTTAAGATGGGCAGCTGCAGCCTATCTGAGGCATTTAGAGCCAAGATGAGGCAACTGCAGCCTGGCTGAGAGAGCTGGAGCCTAGCTGCAACTGCCTCAGCTAGGCAGCTGCTGAGGCAGTTAGAGCCTAGATGAGGCAATTGCAGAATGGCTGAGAGAGCTGCAGCCTAGCTGAGACAGCTGCAGCCCAAATGAGGCAGCTGCTTACCACAGAATAGTCACTTTGGAAACCATGCACACGGCAGAATTCTACCAAACATTTTAACACTGTAGTGAAGGAGAGCCGTGTCAATAAGTGAGACAAGTATGAATCTCTTCAGATGACAAAACAGACTAACCTCAATACCTGGAAGTCCTCTTAACCCTCTTGGTCCATTCTGTCCTGGTGCACCCTACAAGGACAAAAAAAAAAAAACTGATAAAATGTCAACTCTTTACCTATACCGAGATAACCAGATGTCGCATTATTTTGACATCTACAGCATTATGAATGTATTATCACATTGATAAAGACCTTCTACTACTTGAATAAAACTACTATTAGCTACACAAAACATGAAAGTAAAAACAAAAAGAGAAATATGAAAGATGCCAACTCAAAGGTATTGAAAATTTACAAGAAATAATGGGTCACGTAACTGTAACATTAGATTTAAGGGTGTATGTGCATTGATACATGGTAGCATTCTGGTATCAATTAAAAATGGAAAAATGAAAAATTTTATATATCTAAGCCACAATTTTGCATTGGACTTAGATGAGACAAAAAATAGTTTTTCCTTATTTGAAGTATTCTGTTTGTTGCTTAAGCACAACTGCTAATAACTGTTTAAAGATATCATAAAGTAGTGAACATGTTAGACAGCCCTAAAAATCTAATCATTGAAATATTCCAGTTAGCCTTATGTCTACTACTCTTCATCAACCACCCGATAGACGAATCCAACCAGTGCTTGTTTTTAGTGACTGTAGGAAACCATTAGTGGGGTCTGTCAACCTTAAATTGCCTTCATTTATTGTCTAAATGCAATTTCAAACCCTAATATAAAGTGACATTGAGGGAAACAAGAGGTACTTCAGTGTACAATCATCAATGGTACTGGTAGCAAAGAAATTGAAAGATTAAAAGGTTATAGAACCCAGTTATGGCAGACTAAAAAACAAACCATCACTAGTGCTGTCCAGCTTTGTCTATATTGTGCCATTGTATAACAAAGTTTGTAGCACATTCAGCAGATTAGTTGCTAGTTAGACTTGTATCACCAAGTTTCCAACAAATCAATTCAAGTCCAGACAGCCATAGCCTTTTATCTTGTTGGGGCTCACTGGCTGTTTTCCTTACTCCATTGTTTATGTTGAGCACCAAGCACAATGGCAGTGGGTTCCATTTTTAAAGTCTTAAGTATGACCCAGCCAGGACTTGATCTCCCAACCCCCCTACTGCAAGTTCTAATCATGGTCCTCCCCTGATTGAGAAGACACTGAAAATAAGGTATGGCAAAGTTGTTTAGGAGGCCAGAGTGCAGCCAGAGAGAGGGCAGTAGTTACTATTAGCATGAGACCACAACAATATATACAACAGAATTCCCTGCATTTGTTTGACAATTGGACATGAATAAAAGATTCAGACCTCGAATTCTGCAAAATAATGGCATCAGCTACGATCATGCCTTGACCTTTGAGACAATATATGAGCTACCAATAGCAAGACGAAATGTGGCTTATTCCTATTCTACCAAAGATATGCAATAAAATAAAGTTTCATTCCACTGAGAATTACCCTGAGAAATTACAACAAAAGTCTGTATTATTTAGGAGTAGATGAAAAGTCATTGTATTTGATAGAACAATACTTGGTTTATTTACTGCTCAAAAAAATCTTACCACACTCATTGGGCAATGGATTGCAGATTATGCACAAAATATCCCCCTGCCATAAGAATGGCATAAAGGGGTTGCTCTATAATAGACTTGAACTGAAAGGTCTTAAACTTTACATGCCTACCCATCTAGCTGACACTATATCACACATTTGTGTTGGTGGGTGGCTGAACAGAATGTAATTAACCACACATATCTCCTTAGGAGCATCTGTAAACATATGATTAATGTAAAATAAACATTGACACATTGAAAAACAAAAAGCAATATCAAAGAAATACATACTGGATCTCCTGGTGGGCCTGGATCACCCCGTGGGCCAGTCTGACCTGGGTCGCCAGTGTCACCCTTGGGTCCTTCTGGTCCTGGGGGACCATCGCGGCCTGGTTGACCCTATGGAAGATAAACAAAATCGTTAAAATAGTACAAACAGGAGAAAAGGCAAAAAGATGGAAATGTACACACAGTTATGTAAAGGCAAAGTGTTTTTTAAGGGATAAATGGGCAAGGGTGGACAAATTATTGGCTGCCTGCATCCTGGAATTAAATACCTGGCTGCTGACAGACAATGCTCCTCAAAGAATGGTTAAAAACAAAGTCTATCTTATTGTGCTTCAAGTTTTATCAAACAACATCTAATTTGGTCCTGTGACATAACAGAAAATTTGTCCTTGATGAATTGTAAAGAGGTAGCTCTTTTTTAATTGAAAAGCTGTGGCTTTATTCAATACATCTTAAATGTTCCCAAAAACGTGAGGACTTGGCAAATCATTCTGCACTGTCAAACACTTGCAGGTAGAGTTGCCATGTCACACTAGGCACATGGGACTAGCTTTCCCCATACCATTTCGTACTTTCACTATTGAGTTTTATTTTTCATAACAAGCCCCGATGGCTGTTGCTCTAGTCATTTACTCCAGCCTGGTACATACTCTGCCTAAGTTGTTATCATTGTATTGATATTTGCCAAGCATTTCTTCTGTGAGGTGACATATCCATTGCCTTCCATGTACCTTCTTGCTGCACAACCAGCTGACTTGGTGTGAAATTTGTGAATTTTCCCACAATAATTGCAACTGACAAGAAAAACCCAACTTACAGGTGATCCTCTGGCTCCTGGTCGTCCATTGTCTCCTGGAGGACCTTGTACACCCTGAAAGACAAAGACAACAATGAAAGAATGTAACAACCAATAGTAATTATTTAATAGCAATGATAGAAGTAATTTCTCACCAACAGGCATATATTCCCATCTGTACTTCCCCATTGCCCATATCATCCCCATCCCTTGGGCATAAAGGGGTGTGGTATACCTTAGAGTAAACCCCCCAACATGCAAGAAGTAAACAGATACCCACGTGCTTAGATCTCCACTTATACTCCCCCATTTTCCCCTTTTCCCCCCATCCTCTGAGTATAAAGTTAAAGTAACCCGCTCCCCTCCGAACAGAAGTGAGCAGTCACTAACTTTTCTGATTATTTTGTTCGTTTCTTTCAATATGCCTATTCACCTCGGTTAAGTTGAGGTAGCGTTTAGTCACATGACATCTGTCACAACCCTTTTCATCACAATTGATGAATCTTACTTTGATCCACACTTAAGGTATTTTCACTTCAAAACTGAAATGTGCTGCCACTGGCTGGTGGGACAGATTTTTTCACTCAAGAGGAATAGGGACAATGTTACTTTCATGGAAATAATTGAAAGTCACCCAATTCATCCTGGACTAAAAAAATTGGTGTCCACAAAATGCAGCACATTTTGGTTTTGACGAAGCTGCACCTTTTGTAGTCATCTTTTCTCAGACTTCCTTTTTCTGTCGTATATCCAATGGGGTCACTTTCAACTTTGGGTAATCATATACTGCTTCTCATTGCCCATCCCTTCCCCTACCACAACTACCACTGTTGCCACTGCTCACTGCCCTCCTCCCCATTCTCCCCTCTCTCTCTCCTTTCATCATTTCAAAAGAGCTAAATTCTTACCTGTGGGCCTGGATCTCCATCGGCTCCATCAATACCAGGTTCTCCAATTGGTCCCTAGGGTCAAAGAAAATTAATCATTTTACTGTAAATTTGACTCAAAACCATGCATATTGTATTGTACGTGTACACAGAAACAGTTGAATTTACAGTATATGCAGCAGTGTTGGCACTAAGGAATTTGACTTTGGGTGGGAATTCCTCCACTCTCCTCTTCCAAAATGGGAGTTAGTTAGTAACAGAGTTTTACGGCCCAGTTTCCAAACTATTGGTTCAAGTCGAGCCAGCACGACCTTTTTTCCAGTTGTGGCTCACTGGCTTGTGATTTTCAAATTAAGGCTGGGGACGTCATTCCCTCCCATGATCTGTTTTTGAGAGGAATTTCCTAAATGAAGGGTTTTTGTAAAACGCCTGCTGGTGGTGCATCAGGTGCAGGGTCAGCTATCTTTGTCACACATGGGAACTTGGGATTATTCTATTGCCAAATACCCTGTCCTAATGGTACTACAATTTGGGATGCAACACAAAGTGTACTGGAATTTCGTGCATTGTATTTTCTATTGAAAGGGCTTCTAAAGAAAGTAGTGTGATTTCCTTAGCACGAACACTGACGTGCTGTATAATATCCAACTTCTGATGTTAAATATACATTATCCTCAGCGAACATAATGACATATAGACTTTGGCAGATTCATAAAATGTCTCTTGTTACATCGTATCTTACACTACGAGCAATTCAAAAACAAGTCCGCAGCACTGCCAGTTTTATGTGCCTTCTATTTCTAAAAATTTCTAAAATTTTGTCTTCATCTCCATCAGAATTTTGCAAAAGCAATTAATTTTTGGGTTGTTGATACGTTGGTGCCAATTTGGGATGAAATCATTGACATACAAACCTCTGAAGCACTAAGGGCTGGAATGCATTGATAGCATTCTTGGAATGGGAGAAAAATGACTTTTAGAGTAAACAACTCATCAGGCCCTGGGTTTTAGATTTTTCAGATGAGCTGCAAGTCACACACCTCAGGAAATTTAGGAGTGTGGTAGGTGTGCCCTTTTTTAAAAGCTTAATAGGTTTATGTGAGTTCCCATACTTAAGTTAAATCTGCCAAAAATCACACTCCTCACAGTGATTTGAGGTGAGTGGCGGTGTGTGATTGCATTCACACGTCTCAAAATACAAGGCCTGACTTACAGAGAAAATTTGTGTGATTGCATTCACATGTCTCAAAATACAAGGCCTGACTTACAGAGAAAATTTATGTAGAAGTTCCTTTTCACCATGCCATTGTCCTGAAATACCACAGCCCATATAACCATTGTGACAAATATGTTATTTTGCAAAATTGCCATTAAATAATGATATAAAAGTTGAATCAAAATTTGAAGTTTTACTTTTTTTCATGGGAAACAGAGTAACCCATTGATAATTATAATACTACCCACACACAAACAAAATATTTATACTCACTGGAGCTCCTGGTGGTCCTGGGTTACCCGGGTCACCAGGGAAGCCTGTATTTCCCTGTGGACAGAAAAAGAAAAGTGAGAACAAGTTTCAAGCTATTTGGCTAATTTATTTCATGTTTCTAATAGCTAACTTTTGATGCTTACAAAAAATAGCATACAAAGACACAATATGGTAGAAATATTTGAGACAAATACAACTAGAGCAGTGATGCTGCAGAATCTCAATACTTTGTGGATGTTAAGGATACAAAGTTTACATATTGTTGCTGACAATATTTGATGTAAATACAGTCCTCTTTGGTGCTTTGCTTAAAAGATTATCCATCTATTGTTAATATCCTGAGCATTTCATGCTCAAAAATGATCAAATGCATGGAGAACAATTTTTACAATGCTACCGTACAAGTGAGGTACACAATATTGTGCACCATACTGAAACTAAGTAAAGCAGACATAATTAACCAGCCCTATGCAGATCAGTGACATCCTCTAATAAATCTAACATTCCAATGACAGCTGTTTTTGTCCTGCATTCCACACTATTTTCTCTCAAATCAATCTCCCTAATGCTATTTTCACAATCTCATTCAAATATTGGTATTTCACAACTTATGAAGGATTGAGAGCTATTTCTCTGCTGATATCTTGAGCGTTTGCATTGTTACACTGTATGAAAAGTGTGTAGAAAAAACACCCATTCAATACATTATGTTACAGATCCTCAAATAACACTTCAATCAACTACTGAGGGAATATTTTTTTCATCACTACTTAGAGACACTTTGATCATGCCTCCTAGACACATTTTGTGCACTAAAATGTAACTCCATAAATTTTAAATAATCCTGTAGAGCCAAGACACAAAACAAAGACTACCAAACTTTTCTGTTGCTTGTGTCCAACTCTAGGAGCTTATTCCTCTCAAGATAACATCTTGGGAAATATCTGCTTACAGAGCATTTGTTTATTGTCAGAATAAGCAAGGTTATCTTACAGTTACTTCATGCCTGATTTAGCAGAGGTGTGACACCAAGCCTCTAACAGCTGAAAGTTGAACTACAAAATGTAAACATTCTCAGTCAGCAGGTATCTGTGCCTAGCAACCAAAGCTGTGTGCAAAGAATGAAGTTTCTATGACAACTAAAGAGTTTTAAACACAAAATTTGCCAAAACAACTAAGCAACCATCACATTTTTATTGTGAAAAATGCAATGTCTCTCTTGCCCCCCAGCCAAAGAGCATGCTCTCAAATTCTCAAAGACATTGACCACTGATCGAGTCACATTCCCTTGCTCTAAAAAAATTTCATCCACTGGCTAGTGTGACAATTTCTCAATACATGTTATGTATTGAGATAAAAATGAATTTTGGATGTCTTCCTTCCATCAAATACAAAATTTAAAAAAAAAAAATATAATATTTGTAAGCCTTTTTTACTCAGCATGTATCTTTATTATGTAACCAGTGTAGGGTTCAAATGTTATATTTTACACACATGTAACACACATACAACTAAACAAATATTAGAAAGTCTATCAGACTCATTGCTATCACTACTTTTTAGTAACTTACAATACAGATTATGTTATATTAACTTTACTGTGTCTAACTATTACAGTGAAACATGTCATTCCATTTCAGTGCACAGATCCAGAAATGAAAGCAGACAACTTTACTAGAACTGCTATCTTCAGTGCTAACCACAAGTGATGTCAAAACCTTACAATGAAAAGCAAAGGTTTGCTTCCATTCTTTTCAAACAAATCCTTCAAGGTTTTAGTTGAACAGGAAGACAAAGTTCCATACTCTAAGCAAACAAGCAGCCTTACCGGTGGGCCTTTGGGTCCCTCTGGACCTTCAATGCCTCGGTCACCCTGTGGTCCTGGTAGGCCTGGGCTGCCTGGTTCACCCTTTTGACCAAAGTTTCCTTTTTCACCCTACAGAAGAGAGGGGAGGAATACAAGAAAAAAGATGAAAGCCATATATAAAATGAAAGATATTCATTCTCACAACACAATACTACTTTTAAAACATTTTTTATAAAAGTAAACACTAATAATAATTTTCTTACTGCTGCATTTCAGAGAGTATCAAAAATTGTCAGAAATATGATTTTCACAAATGCTATGTTTCTACTTTGAACTCGTCCTAAATCAAGGTTAGTATATGCTTAAAATTACAATCTCTTTCCCATGACTATCCATTAATGACCTCAACTGAGATTTCCAGGACCTTTAAAAACATTAAGATCCCATATTTCCATTTTTTTATGACAAAATACTGTATCTGAAACACTGAGAAAATCTGAACAAGAAGGCCACTTCCTATTAAGTTCCCTGGATTTTCAAGAACCCTTTAAAAGGTTGCTCATTTTTCCTAACTTTCCAGGCCTGGATATTCAAATTTCAGTTTTCCCTGACTTTCCAGGGTTTCCAGGACATGAACAAAACCCTGTAAATTTGTTTCATGTACGATACTTGCATTTCCTGTAACTCCATAAAATATTCCAGTAGTTTTTTTTAACATCAAGTTTCTATTTTGTTTATGAAAAAAATTCACAGAGATCTCCATAGATTCGTTTGTGTTTGTTCTTCATAAGATTTTAATGCCATGACTTTCACAACATTTTAACAAGTCCTTTCAGGTCCTCCAAAAAATGACTTTTCAAGGGTCTGCATGACCAAGGCAAGCCAGCTCTTCAATACTCTAGAGAAAAATCTTACCTGATCTCCTTTGGGGCCCGTCCTTCCTGGAGTACCAACATCGCCTCGTTCACCCTTAAATCAAAGAGAAAACCAGACAAACTGAATGGTAGGAGTTTATACTTTCTCAAGCAAATTAATAGAACTGTATCATTTGGAGACACTTCATAATACAATTGCTTGGCAGCTTAAAACCTTAAAATGAACATGACAAGTATTCCCCATTACCTTTTCTTACCTAACCTGCCAAAGGCAACTCGGGTAAAAGGATTAGACCATCTTATTGATTTGATGAAGAGGACCTTCTATTGGCCCATTAAATCTTTTCTGCATGTTACACATGGGTGACTTTTAACGTTACATGTTTTTAGGAGTCAAGATGAGGTTCACATCTGCCAGGAATTTGCATTGCACAAAGTTAAGAGGATAAGTTATGGTTGGAGTTTTTCTAAATTCTGGCTAATGGACATTTCTCCTAATGAAAAGTGAGAAAATTAAAATCTCCCTACATTCCTTTGTCCTGAAGAGTGAACCAGATATTTTTGAGGAAGTTTGTCCAACCAGGATTTATTTCTACATATCCTTTATCACTTCAGAAGCTGACTCAGCAGTTGAAAATTTTGATTGTAATATGTGTGCAACATGCCTGAAGGATGCTTTAATAGAACAGGACTCTTGCACTTTCTGAATTTATAAGACTTTTCCAGGACTTTCCTATGATCAAATGAGGAATTTTCTTGACATTTCTTTGAATTATCACATAAAATTGAAGCTGAATATGACACAAATTTTCTATATTACCAGTGGCAACACACTCTGAGAATTAAAAAAGAGATTGGAGGAATGGTATTTGATGTAAATTTCTATGACTTTTGAAATATAAAATAATTTTTGAAATTTCGTACCTTTTCCAGTTATTCTGTTAACACAGAGACCCTGTCAAATGTTGATTTCTACACCTCACATTCCTACTGTCCAAGTGTGGTTTATTACATTACTGAATATATCCCTTTAAGAAGATCCATCCTGACTACTGCACTGTTTTTAGGGAATAACTGTGGTTGCAGTAGTACCTGATTCATTACTCCAATTAGCTGCTTCAATGAGCAGCAGTTTTGATGACCATTCTGGTACAACAGAAGCCTAACAACTTTTGGGTTCAGAATAACAACTTCAGGTTATACTCCATTCAATAAGCTGCAAACAATTCTGTGGTGGATTGGGCAGGATTGTCAAAAAATCAGTTAAAAAAAGTCACCAGCATATTCTGCATCTTGTGGCTAGGAATTCCTGGATAGGAATGTTATTGTATGCCATCATTATCAAACTGTGTGGTTGGGCAAGGTAAGAACTCAAACATTTCAACATGACTAATGCATCATGCAATTATTCTAGAAGTTAGCCAGGAGATATTTCACTTTCAAAACTTTATCCTCACTTATAATTTAAGGACATTAAACAGATTCAACAGTGAATGGGTTTGAAACATATTTAAATAACAAACTTGTAAAAATTCTCAGAATACAATGGGAAAAACAGTTCATTTCAACTCAGTAAGTACAACATAGTAAGAACACTAGTACAAAGTAAAATGTCACAGACTACTTGCAAATATGTAGTCATATGAATCAAATAATATTACAAAATAAAATACAAATAAAAATATAGTTTGAATTCTTTCAAAATATGGACAGAATTACTAACTTTACTCCAAAAATTGATGGAATCATCCTTGTCTAAACAAAGATCATTGATGACAGAAACAAAAACAAATTTAATAAATGACAAACTATTCTATGACTTACCTTTTGTCCTGGTGGTCCAACATCACCACGGGCACCTGGCAAACCTTGTGGACCCTAGGAACAGAAGAAATAACAAAATTCAATTGAGCATAAAAACACCCCACTGATGAATTAAATAACCACTTTTAAGGATTGCACTTCAGAATGTATTAGATTTAGTTAGATAGAGTTTTATTGCTCAGTTTTTGACCAATTGGTTTAAGGCGGGCCTACCACAGCCCCTTTTCCAGTTGTGGCTCACTGGCTCAAATGGGAGAATAGTTGCAAAAAGATTCTAAATATATCCTGTTCATGATGTCAAGTCTACAACATCAAGTTTTTTCCTACTTCATTTTTTTTTCTTTTGGTGCTATTTTATGCAAGATATATCTGACTTTGAAAGAAAATCTAAGCTCACAAATTTCTTCTTGTTTCTCTTCCAAGAGTTTTATTTATAACACTAGAGGTTTTATAGTGCATATTCAAGGTAGGCTAAGGAGTTATTTTTTGTAAGATTCAAAATTCAGTGAGTATACTACTGTCACATATTTCTTTAACAGCCAGTCATAAAATGAGGTGGACTTCTTCACTATAAATCCAAATCAATATTACTGAATTTTCCCTTTTATCTCACCTGCAGAGCTCCCAAAATTTGAGAATTTGAAAAAGGGATAATCAGTATTTGGGTTTGGGAATGTGCACACAGTGCACTGTGAGCACAAAGCAAATTCAAGGTGGGGTCCAGAGGTTCTGTGCAGTGCTGGTGGTGGGGCCCTGGGACAAAGTTCAAAGAGGAGGGAGTTCCAGGTTGTGAAGTCCCAACAAAAGTCCTGGTTTCTATGAGATTTAGAGACTTCAGGAGATACTTTCACGGGTTACACTTCACAGGCAATTTTCTTGAATGTTTGCATTCAATGCAGCTTACAATGCACAAACATGACACACCCATTTGAAATGGTGAATGGGAATGAGAACAGTTTAAATGGGGCATTAAGTACATAAAGGGTACAGCCGGGAGGATAAATGGACAAAGTGGAAAGGAGGGAACAAGCATGATTTTAGGGAATTTTCCATTTAAAGTGGAACAGTTGGGAACATGTGTAGAATTCTGCATTCTCTCATGTATGTATGTCTTTATAGTCTGCCATTCTTTGATTGCTAAAAAGACAAAGGAAGTATGTAAAAAAGTCAAAAAAGAAACAAACATACAAAATGAAACCTACCTCGCTTCCCTGTATACCTTGTTCACCTGGTCTTCCTACAGGTCCAGGGCTACCCTAAAGGATACAAATAATGAAATGGGTCAAAAAATGTTGGGAGAGAAAAGTCCACAAAATCAAAATCTTTGTTCTTATTAAACAGTCATTAAACAAGACAATTGCCCTATGTAACACTCATGTTTTTCAACAATTTAAACCTGTCTCCAGATCAATGTCCTGCTTAAAGATGAGACACAATCAACTTTAGGGTCTACCTATCTACCTTGCCATGGTTCCATTCAGATAAAACTTAGAATTGATCTTTATTCTTTTTGGAAATAGTGTCAAGGGGTGGTTATTACTTCAATCAAATAAAAAAGTTTTCAAGTTAAGATTTCAAAAAAAAAACTTCGTACCACCAAACAAGAAAAAAGACCCCTGCATTTTAAGGGACAAATATGAAAGAAGTATTTATTTGATTTGACACATGGGAAGACTTTTTCATTTCTTTAAAATATATGTATAGTGTAATCAAAGGCTGGCAAGGAAGCCATTCAATATTCCCAGATTAATCTTATAATGATAAGATAATGACTCTTCTATTTCCCAAGAAGCATCCTATCTGATAAACAAAAAGAAAAATAGCCAGGAACATCTGAAATCAACAGTCAACCTGAACCTTAGTAAAAAAGATACTAAATGCATCAAAACATAGAAATGTAACAATAGCACCTGCACTGCAAAAAAAAATACACCTAGAAGATTGACTCATTAAAGCCTCTATCATGTCATTATTTTGCCTATGATGTATCACTTTCTGTTGATGTTATGCATTCTGTTACAGTGCAGGTCTAAATCAACTTACCACCTGCCCTGGATCACCAGTCTCACCAGGGGAGCCTGGAGGACCAGGTAGACCCTGTAAACAAGAACAGAAGAAAAATAGTGTAGGAACCTACTATAAAGTACAAAGATACAGGCAAAAAACAACATATGATGTCATATCTGATAATTTCTTTAACCCTATTGCTACGAATGTGTTTTGCTGCCAAACCCCTATTTACCATTGCTATATGGTTTTCCCCACAAAACTGCATCCTGGAATAGCTTCATACAAACCTAAAGGGAAATCAAGTTTTGCGTACGGAATAGGATTGAAGAGAAGATTTTGTACATATGTATATCCTCTTTAGGTTATATACCGTAATCTGTGTAAAATAAGTGCAGCTATGAATACAGCACCTGGACAAGGGTGATAAAGATTTTGACAAAAAAAAAAGGAAAAGATGAATAAGAAAGAAAGTAAAAATTGTTCTTTAGAATATGATCACCAAGATTATTTGCAGAACTCAGAAATTCTAATATGTAACTTAGTACTTACAGAATGGGTGCATATTTTGTGTGCGTACAGAATATATTAACATTTAGCAAAGTAGGGAGGAATGATGGGTCCCCCCTTCAGTAGCAAACAGGGTCAAAATTCTGAGGCTGATTAGAAATGGGAAAAATCCTCACAGGGTCATCTATAAAGAAGTATTCAAGCAGCTAGTAAAGACAGCCATTAGTGGGTTCCTTCAGCCTTTACGTTACCTTAATTTTGTTTCCTATTAACAATTCTAAACCCTCATATTCTGTGAAATTGAGTAAATCAAGGAGTTTTATAGTGTACAATCATCCTTGATACAGTGGGGCAAAATCAGATCATCACTTGACCATTCAAATTTGTCTATAGCTTACAGCACTTAGTGACTTCATCTCTTGAAGAATATAGTTTCTAATGTCAAAGTGCCATACTTCTAGAATTGGAGAATATTTTCCTTCTTTGAGGTTAGGATGTGCATAGATTCAGTGACATGTTTGTTAGCAAACATTTTTTATCACAAAGTACAGGTTCTGTAACGCCCACCTCTCCCCCCTCCTCCCACAACTTACTCTAAATTTCATCCATTCTGGCCCTACATAATAGTAACAATTGATACAGTGCTATTGCACACACGAAGGTTTTCTGAGGTGCCACGGTAAATAAACAATAAAATAAAATCTACTGAGGTGCCAAAGTAAATTTATGATAAAATAAAATCTACTAAGTATTAAATGCCTCATGAAACAGGTCGGTTTTCAACTTGGCCTTAAATATTGCAATACTTGAACTGCCTTTAATGTTTTCAAGCAATGCATTCCACTACTTAGGACCAAAGACAGAAAAACACTTGTCAAATGTTGCATTGCGAGTGAATGGCGCCCTCTTTCAAGACCACTGATGAACATCAAATACTTCATGCTATACTAATGAATGGTTTATCATGGTATCCGTAGCTAGCCCTTACCTGAATACCTGGAGCACCAACTGGACCTGTCTGACCTTGGGCACCCTCATCACCCTAAAAGGAGAATAAAAAAGGATAAATCTCATTAAAAGGGAAAGAACAATCCCCACAAATATATTTTGAAGCAACAGCTAAACCTCACAATTTTCTTCTTACTTCACTCCAAAGTATCTCTCACAATATTCAACAACTTCAATATTACTCATTTGAAGTAATCCAAGCAGTTACTCCAAGTAAATTTCACATTTGAGCAGAAAAATATTGTCACATGACTCTAAAGAGCCAATCCTGAAGCAGGACAGTCTACTACACTACTTCAAATTGGGGACTGCTCTTCCCCTTTAAGAACATCATTTCATTAATGATAAAGTGCATGCCTGAAATGTATTTCCAAGCTGGGTTAAATATCTATGCATGGGAAAATAAGGTGGTAGCATTTCACTACAGTTCCATATGAATGACAAATATATTCCAGCCCATCCATCACCTCCAAGCCTTATTGCAATACTCAGTTTCCTAACTCAAGATATCTCACTCTTTAAAGACTTAACATTTATGGTAATGTGGGCACATTTTCTCAGATTCTTTTTGTTTTTCTTTAGTAGAACATCCTTCAAATTTTGTACTGTTGCTACTGTTGGAATGTTTGGATATTTTTTTCTTGTAGGTCTAGCATTTCCCTACACCATATGTAGGGTATGGCAAACAACTTTGCTTAAAACATTCCCTGAAGAGGTATGAAAATTATAAATAAATTGAAGGTACAATATCAAGTGAATGTGCTGCTATCATCATAAAGTTCCCAAAATGCACTAATTTCAAGAAAAATTGCACTACTTTGAAAATAGGTATCTTCCAAATGCCACATGATACTGAAATGCAATTTTCACTTCCAGAAAGAGAAAAATTTCCTGCATATTTTGAAGTCAATGAATTTCATCTCTGAAATATCCCTTTAATGGCCATCATCAAATTGTGTCTTTGGCCACACAAATGGATATTGAACATGCAATCAGTACACCATGTAAAGTTGATATCAGTAGAGTGAATCTGCTTCATATTTTAATCACTATGAACTCATCAATGGAGTACAAGTCACCCATATTACAGTTTTACAGGAGTTGAAATTTAAATACCTTGGCACCTCTTGGACCCATCTCACCAGGCATACCAGGATCACCATCTTGACCCTAAAACAGAAATGAGAAAGACATCTTGATAAATGTAAAATCTTTGAGTATTTTTCACTTTCAAGTTTCGAGGTAAAGAACATGCTGGTGATGTACTTTTAAATAAACAATGATGCAACCAATTTTTACCCCGCAGCAAAAATATAGATCACATTTGGACTTCATTCATAAACTTTTAAAACCAATTTTTGTTGTTGACTGGGATCATATATGTGGATAAATTCATTCGAACGTGACCCCATCTAAGAAAATCAGGGTTTTCAACAAGTGGGTATTAAAGTTAAGAGGGAATCCTTCCCCAACTTTCTGAAATTGAAAAAGGAAGGGATAATCTCCTCCTTTTTTGCTAAGTATTCTGAGTTGCATTCTGTGTCAACTCATAGATGATATTACAGAGTATAACTCAAATGAAAACATTAACGTATTTGTGTAGCCATCATGAGCTCATATGTTGCTTTTGGCGACATTTTGTCCCCCTTTTATGCAGTCCTGGTGGAAAGCCTGGAAATGTTCACAGGAAATGCAAACTGTGATTTGTGTTGATAATAAGTAAGGTGCTTTAAGCCATTTCTGCAAAGCTAAGGTTTTTAAATGATAGTAAAAAAGATTCATAAAACTTACTGGTGGTCCAAGATCTCCAATTGGTCCACGTTCACCGGTAGGACCTTGTGGACCCTGGAAAGAAAGGAAAGTATGACACATTTATGCTTGAGGAGGAATCAAGTAACAATGAGGAAACTATGTTAGGTTGCATACATCCTTATATATCTCCTGTCATATATCTCCTGCCCAAAACTTCTGTCTAAGTTTTGACAGATTCCACTCTTAGGAAATTAGAATTACTCATCTTCAAGAGAGTTCCTTTGCCCTCCTCCAGATACTGTCCTTGCCCCCCACTCCACCCCCACCCCCATGAGTTAGTTTAGTAAGGAGTTCAGTACTAAACAAAAGAAATAAATAATAAACCTCCCCTGAGACCTAATTTTTCATTCAGAGACATGATAAAACCTCAGGGCCCCACCCCCACCCCCTGGAAAATGCCATGGCTCTATTTCTCACTGCGGCCTGACATTTTGCCTCCCACCATTATCCTCTGCCCTTAGTTTGCCTCCCTCCCCCCCTCCATTTTGACATTTTGATGCCAGCCCTGCCAGTGCAGGAACTTACTGAAAAGAGAAGTCCAGACTCCTACTAACAGTAAGGTAAACAGTAAGAGCACGCGTCATGTAACAGAGGGATGATATCATTTTGAATCAAATGAATAAGTTTAAATTACCTATGCATCAAAACTGAAAAGATTAAACTTACCTCAAGTCCGATTTCACCCTTAGATCCCTTCAAACCCATTGGGCCACGTTCACCTTTGTCTCCATCAAGACCTGGATTACCAGGAGCACCGCCAGGACCAGGTGGGCCCTATAAAAAAAAAAAAGTTCATTGTTAGTCTACATTCAAAGGGATAAACATGTTACAAAACTTTTTTAAGTGAAGAAAAAAGGGAATTAAGTTACATGGTCATCTGTATGAAGACTTTCAAAATCACAAGTATTTTGCTACAAAATCATTGTCTCTTCACCTAACAATGAATAACTGATGTCATTATCATGTGATTAATAAGTTTGAAAGGGGTCTTCTTTTATTCAAAGCTGTTGTGCAACCTGTTAGGTAGCTTGACAGATGAGACAAAACCACAGACTTCTAATGAAAGTGGACAGAGCACAATGTATTCATGTATTATGCATAATTCATTGCCCCTGAAAATACACATTCAACAGTTACATAGTAGACTGTCCCCCTTTTGGGCTGCAGGGGGTGCCCACTGTATTTTTCACTTGCCATGAAAAGCAACTAGAGGGATAGATTTGAACCCTTTCATCTGAATGACACTATCAAACACATTTGTACTGGTGTGTCATTAAATCTCATCCCACTAGCTAACTACATAGCAGACTGTGTAGGACTGACAACCCTACTCCCTCTGTATACTCTACAGGCTACTTCCAGGGTTTTCCTGAGCTCAATTAAATGTCTATTCATGGAATTTATTTGTCTTTCTATATCATCAAATTGTGTTACTTAACAAGGAAGGAACTCAAGTCGACATTTTTAAGTGGCCAATATTCCTGACTTGTCTATCATCCCACAGGAGCCTTTCATTGACTTGCCGTGAAAGAAACATTTGAGTTTTATCTCCTGTGTAACAATACATCAATTTTATATACATAAAATAATGTAAACGTACCAAAGCCTTCTCTACTGGACAATTAACAATATGAAGTTTACTATCGCTAATTTGTGAAGCAAACACTACACAAATGTGAAGACAATAATGACATTATGAGTGACCTCACTGAAAGGTGAATACCAGCCCAGCAGAAAATTCACTTTGAGACCCTTTGTCCACACTTTAACCCAAGGGTTTCAATTGGTCCCAAAGTTGTAAAGGATTTTCAAAAGGGTTTGGTTTATGCAAAGAGTAATTTTATAGTTCCCTTTGAAATATGTCCAATTTCCATTAACAACCAAAGGGAACCCTTTGAATGGGTTTCTTCCGAAAGGCACCATTTAAAACCTTTTATACCCCTTATATATCTGCACTTGCTCAACTTAATTCTTCAAGGCAGGAAAAGCAAAAAATTCCTTTCATAAAGGGCAATGGAATTAGTAACTTAGAGAAATTTTACAGCTGGGTCTCTTACAACCTGGTTCAAGTCGGGCCAGCTATAGCCTTTTTTCAAGTTGTGGCTCACTTGTTTGTTTCCCCTAGTCGATTGCTTAAGCTGAGCACCAAGCACAATGGCATTAATTTCCACTTTTATAGTTTGTCTTCAGTATTGACCATACAGTCAAAGTAAAGGGCTATGAAACCTTCTGCTTGTTGTTTATATCCATCACTGCGAGTCCAATAAAGAAAAAGGTTACTTAAAACTTATCTAACCATAACATTTGTCCTTCACCTCCTAATAGTGTAAGCCAACCACTAAATTGTCTGTGTTGGAATTTATGGAACAAGAATTTAAAACTGTAATGCAGTAAGACATAAAATTATAAATCTTTGACTTTAATGTGACACATTTTAATTTCCCCAGGATTCATTTGTCAACTATCTTTTACAACAGCAATATTAATAAAGACCATGAACTCACTCTTTGGCCCTGTCTTCCTTCTGGCCCAGTTGGGCCGACTGGTCCTTCATCACCCTGTGGGGCAAAACAAAAAAAAAAGATACATTACAGATCTCCAAAAAATAAAACTCTTGTAAAGGAAACATTTGTCATAAACTAATATCAATAAAAGTCTATTCTGTTACAAACAAAAAATTAAGGCTTCTCTACCATTAGTAAGAATCAATGTTAACTCCCCTGATGCCAAATATTACATTTCAGACCAATTGTTATACAAATCCTAGACATACATATATTTACAGTTATGGTTAGGCATCTCCTTTCTCAACTGGACATTTAATCCAAATGTACCCCTGACCCTAACTTAAGCCAACCAGTCACTCAAAAGTACCACACAAAACTATAAAACAAATGTCTTCAAATAAAAAGTCAATGTCACTTACTGGCAGACCCATGTCTCCTTGTGGTCCCTGTGGTCCCTGTAATCCTGGTGGGCCCTGCAAACAGAAGAGAGAAACCATGCAAAAAAGTCAAACTTCAACAAACCTTACTACAGAATTGAGGTACATTTTTTCAAGTTTTCTACAATTTGTTTAAAGACCTTTCACTTTTGAAGATTTTCAAAGATTAATTATTTGTTAGTGCTTCTGTTGAACATTTGCATTTTTAATATACATTCTTCCAGAGTAACTTGAATGTTTGTAGGGTTGTTTCACTTTCCCAGCTCTACTTAAGGACCAACATTTAAAACAAAGATACTTCTTGTAAGGCTACCTAAAGCTTGGGTGAAAAGACTACTAAAGAGAGATAAAAAGCCTTTTAGACTGAAGTGAATAACACTAATTGAAGGTGCCTATTCACTGCAGTTTAAGTTTGGATTTGGGAAGGGGGGGGGGGGAGACATTGAGATAAGATTAACATCTTCATGAACGTATTCAAGGGCACCACTTTGTACTAATAGACCTATTTCCAAATAGCAATTACAATGAATTGTGGGATATAGTTTTGGGTGTACGTCAATTTTCACCATAGTAAAATGCCATTGACAAAAATGACAAACACCAAAACTCAATCCCACAATCCTTTGTAATTGCTACTTGGAAATAGGTCTATGCTAAAAATTAGCGTAATAAGTAAAGTTTCAATCCAATAGTTTTGCCAAATGTTAAACTTTTGAATTTTTTAAATCCTGGCTTATAAAAGTTGTGTGTATTATTTGAAATATTGTAGGATCACCCACTTTTGAAAAATGTAATCTGTTTGTAGTACAGTATATGGGAATTGCCTAGTTTGACAACTTGTCCTCAGTATATAAGGGAAATTTGACACATTTGGAAAAATTTGGTAAATTTCATGAACTGCTCAAGTTTTTACACGTCACCCATATTTCCTCAGGAATGCACCTTCCAACAGCATTCCAAAGGAAATACCTTATGAGATCAAGAAATTGGTAATGACAACCAAAACTGCAAAACTTGTAGACATTTTTACACAAAAAATATATAAATATTTTGCCAGGGTTAAAGTGTACTGTGATCAAGTTTCAGACTCTCTTTATGACCTTGAAAGTAACCTAGTCAAAAAGTCACTTTCAGATAATTCAGGTTGACAAAAATTGTTTTACTTACTTCAAAGTATGTACCAAGGTCTGAAAACGCACCTGTCACTTTCCATCTAATATCAATCATTGGTTGAGCACTTTTCAATCATTTAAAACGTACAGCGGAACGCATATTGTAAATCAAATTAGCTCTTATGAAACTTGCAGCTACATTAAAAGAGAATTTTTTGACATTTCTTTATTTTTCAAACAAACCAAAGAAAACATTTCAGTTAAAGGTTAGAGTTGTTCAGATAGTTTTTTCCTCTTAAATGACATACCATCACATTTTCTGACAAATTTGTTTATTTTTACAGGCATATGCAACCACCTCAACCCAATTTTTTGAAACTTGGGTAGGATATCTAAATGTGAATTCCATTTACCAAAATGTTCCCCTGCAGTGTTACAACTATTTAGTCCAGGTAAGTCCTGAGAATTATTGTACGAAAGTGTTCATTCATTCAGTTCAATAGAATTTCTGAACTAGACTTGGCAAAACCATGATGGTGCTGTAAGATAGGTTTGCCGAACCTTGCAATTTTCTGAAATGATAAATAATTCCCAGATCCAGACAGGAATGAATTTATGAAGATGCTGATTTCGGGCTGGTGTTTAAAGAAGGTCATCCACCTGCTTAATACATTTACAGATTACACAAAAATATCCTTTTTGTACTGAGATCTCCATATGCCTAAATTGACAAAAATGTTACAACAACTTTGACCTTATGGCAAGTCACCCTTCTCTATTTCCCACAAAGCTTTGCATTCCTCAAAACAACAGTCATGTCTAGGATTAACAGAAATCTTCTTTTCACTCAACTCTGCTTGGCTGCTTCTATTTCCAACAATGCTTTGTATTGCTTAATACAGACTACATGCCAAATGCAGACATTTCCAATGATTTTTTCCATAGCTCCATCATGAGTAGATACAGATAAACATGTTACACCAACCTCTGCATTTTTTCATCTTGTAATCACAGTCACCCATAACTCCCACCATGATTTGCATATCAATGGTTCAGTAGCATACCCCTGTAACATGGACTTATGTAGTATCCGTAGCTGGTTGCCACCGAGTGGGACAAGAAACTGGCACCAAGATGGCTGCCGTCGACCTATAAATCGTCTGATTTGACGATGACTCTATTACATTTTAAGCAAAAGTTAAACTTGAATGGGGGAAAATATCATATTCCTGCAATAAGTAAGGGGATTTTTGCGATATTTCAAAAATATTTCAACTTTCTTGCAAAACATGGCGGTATACTTGAGCAAGTCCAAACTTTCACACAAAACCATAGCAGATGGCCATCTTGGTGCACTTTTCTCTCACACATACAGTAGCGACAATGTACCGTGCAGTATGCTCTGTCCATGTATAGGAAGTCCGTGCCCTGTAAACATTCATTTAGTCTTCCACAGCCACTCATATTTCCCAAAATGCTTTGGACACCTCCATATATGCTCCAAGCATTTCTCAAAATGATTCTAATTACTAGATTAACGCCATGTGGAGACAAACCATAAGGATGTTCACCATGGAAATGAATATTCACCATTTTGCCATATTCATTTAGTCCTGTACTCCCAGAATCACTCATATCTTGCAAAATGCTTTGCAGGCCTCCATATAGGCTATAGACATTTCTCACAATGACTTTAGTTACTAGATTAAATCATGTAGACAAGAACAGGAGGGTGCATACCATAGAAATGAATATTCATATGGTAAGTCTTTGCATTTAAATTGGGCAATTAACACAAGTCAAAGTAGTCACTTAAGTTTTTTTCCCATTACTTACAGCAGCGCCTGGGCTTCCAGGCTCTCCTGTCAAACCCCTCGGTCCTGTTGGGCCCTGCAATGAAAACAAACATGGACAAGTTAGCCTGGAATCACTAAAAACTGTACTGTAACCACAGTAAAAATATCAAGTATAGCAACAATTCTCTGCAAAATTACTTTAAGTGGAAGTATGAGTTTGTATAAAGAAATACTTAAACCTCCAAAACTTGTGAAAGCACGAGAGTCAGATAGCTGAAGCTGGAAGCTGTTTACGAGCTTCTAACCTACTTAGAAGGACAATCTTAGCTTCTTTTGGGAATATTCTTTTTCCAAAGTGCAGTTGTTGAATTCGGTTTGCCACACAAAATTTGAGTTCTTTCTTTGTAATGAGCCCATCAGTCAGAAGCATGAGCCAATGAAAGCATGTTTGTTTATGACTTTTCAAATAAACAGTATAGGTGCCATGCCTAGATGCTTAACTGAAAGTGAAATGAATACACAAACTGTGTGGAACATTTATTTGTATCCACAAAAGATGGCCTATACACAAACAGCCTAGGACTGTACTCAGGTTAGTGTAACATTACGCTTAGAACTTAATTGTAGTAAGAAAAATTACCCATGCCTCCAAAATTGATGTCCAATAAACATAAAAATTAAAGGAGGAAAATCTCACCTTAAATCCTAGAGGGAGAACAATGTCTGACACAGTAGCACAACATAGGCTAAGCTATGAATATTTACAGTACGGCCATATTGCTATATATTTTTTGTACAGCAAGCACATCCTAGTCTAACATTAGTGGTTGAATCGTGTAATGAAAATATGGTAGGTGTACAGCCGTATACACTGGATGCATCTTGACTGTGTGGTCGATGCAATCTTGAACGCGAATAGACAGGGACTTTTTATTCAATTCCATTTAAGCTAAGTGTTTGCAACCAGAGATATCTTGGCATGCTCATCTTCCTGCAAACTACCCTTACATATATGCCAACATTATCAGACAGATGAGCTACTGTTTATGACAAGAGTGGCATGAATGCATTGATTCAGTGGGTGGGATCTACGAGACGAAAAGCCCCCTTTCCAGTTCTCAATTTTCACAATACATGTGGAAATAACATAGATGCATGAAAAAACTGACTTCACTTCTTGCATTACAATTTTATCGCTTATTTTTTGCCTCACTTTCATTCAAATACTAAGAGCGAAAAAAACCTAACAGTCTGATTTTTACAGGTTTGAAAAACTTAGAAAGCAGAACAGTAGGCAAGTATATGCCTTAATTGTATTGGAACTGAAAACAGGAAGTGAGGCAGCATTTTTTTGGCAAAATTGAAAAGAAGCAGCCTACAGTATGCTTTGTGGTTTGAGCATCGGCAAAAACAAATACATGAAAGGACACTTTAACTCACAGCAACTCCAGCCTGTCCTGGTGGTCCGTCTTCACCTTTTTCACCATCATCACCCTACAAAGAAGCAGATGAAAAAAAGAGACTCTGATTGGAAGGAAACGCAAACTTTGAAAAACTCGAACTTTCAGTAAACAACCTCAATTTCAGAGTGAAAGAAAATGTACAAATTCCTACAGAAAAGACTCTCTAGCTTTATTTGTACCTAGATTTCTGTCATTAAAAAAAATCTGACACTCATTTACATTCTCCTCCTTCTTGACTTATATTTTTAGTGTATTGTGACAAGAAGGTTAACATTCAGGACATCTATAGAAAGGTAATCTAAGTTCTTACTTAACATTAAACAATTTATAGAATCATTCACTAAACATTTTTACTGCAATGGGTAGTATTTACAAAAAGCTATTTCTAGCAGCAGAAATGCATTCAGTAAATTATTTTTCACAGTATCATTTACCACATTCACCACTAGATAAAGTCTTAACACAGAGTACACATAGTTTCAGCTTCTTTTATTACCTGTGGTCCTGGGAGGCCGCGTTCTCCTGAGAATCCACGAAGACCCTCTGGGCCAGGAGCACCAGGTTGTCCAGGGGTGCCAGGAGGTCCCTAGATAAAAAATAAGGTAATGAATACTTTTTTTTCTATCACTTGCATACAGGTTGATAAAGTTACCTTGTAAATAGTCAGACATTTCTTAACTAAGTTTATAGATTTCAAAAGGTTTGATAAGAAACAATACAGATACCAAACCATGGAGAGTGAACTGAAAAAGAGCATTTTGGAAAGATATTGCAGATATAATTTAAGTCCTTCTTAAAACCTAAACTGAGAAGGGTACAGGTACAAGATGCTACATAAAAAGATAACTAAAACCAGATTTTTCTTTAAAGTGTTTCCTTGATTCTTTTGATAAAAAAAAAATGTAACAGGGGTTGATTAAGTTATAAATACAAACTAAAAAGCCAGCAACCTTTGTTGCATGAGACTTAAAACCATGACGAAAAATTAAAACTGCAGCTTACACAATAAAGCTGTAGAAGATGCAAACATATTTGGTTACTATGCATATCAAAATAGCAGTATGTTCCTTTATCCAGCTATTACAATGTATATTGTGCAATAATGGATTGCTGAGGCAACTGCAGCTTAGCTGAGGCAGCTACAGCCTTCAGCTTGGTATTTTGAAATAAACCCTTCCATTAATGCCCCATGGTAACTTCAAAAGTCACTCTCAGTATTGCAGTCCCTTAAACCTCTAGAGTTGCAGCAGTGTCATCATGGAAAGCTTGATGCACAATGAAACCAAAATACAATAAACCTAGAGTATAATGAACCCCAAATTCCAGCTACCCAACCTCATTGTATTATAAAAGAAAACTTACTGGTGGACCAAGTTCACCATCAGAGCCGGGGGTGCCTGGATTACCTTGTTGTCCTGGAACACCTGGGAAGCCCCTGTCACCTTGAGGACCAATCTCACCACGTGCACCCTTTAAAATTTAAGAATTGAAATCAGTACCATCTTAGAATACTCACAATAATCACACCCAAAATCAAATTGTCATGTAAAGGAATGTACTGTGGCTTTAAAGGTAGTATGACATGTCTGCAAAATGCCAACACTCCACTTGGCAGTTAATACACAGTGAATTTGGAATAATTTCAATATCTTTTTACCATTCTCAAGATATACCTCTTTAAAGTTGGAAAGTTTCTCAAGCAACTTGTTGCTTGTTGCTTATGCAAAAATAATGATGTGGAATGTTGCACAGTATTGACATTTCTTTCGTTAAACCTATGTTATTTATCTCTTAATTACTCACCAGATAGTTAATGGTTTGGTAATTGATACTGATGACTTTCAAGGACACAATTTAAACTTCCAAAATAAAACCCTATCAGGACAAATTAACTAATGTTACAACTGTCCTTGAAATGAAGATTGTAAAAACAAAGGATAACATTAGCCATGTGTGGCATGTCACTCTCATGACATCACAAAAATTGCATATTGAGTTTATATTTAAGTCCAAATCAGAAATTGCTTTTCTGGTCAATTTTTGAAGGACTTTGATGGAAATCACAGCTATTTTCTTGGTTTTTGAAGCTTTTTACATCAAATTCCAATTTGGTCATTTTCATGTCTACGACCTTTAAAGTTCTGGTCAACCCCACTTCCCCTCATTGAATAGAATGTTCAATTTTTGAGGTCATGAATTTACTTACATAGTAATGTAATCATAAACATTCTCTGTTTTATATTATTCAAAGTAAATCAAGAAGTAACAAAAGCTGCTTGAAATCAAAAGAACGAAAAAGCTTTTCCAATAATTCCAACTGGCCATTGTTCACTAAACTGTTAAAAAGCAACAATATCTCTGACTTAGTGCTGGGCATAAGACTAAAATCACTACCAATTGTTTTCAAATGTCTCACACCAGTTAAATTAAGGAAGAAATTATAACTTAAGAACACAATCCAAAGCAAAAAATACGTTATTGGGGAAACTTGTGGCTACTCATTGAGGACTAATGCTGATAACTTAAAGCTGTGCATATGATAAAATTTTATATACAATATGTTGCAGTTATCAGTTTTATTTTTACAGGATATTTGCTAATCTGTCTTCAACAATGCACTTAAATTATACTACAAAATGAAACCATCCAAAAAACTTAAAAAGATGAAAATACAGAATAGGTATGCACAAGGCATATAGAAATAAAATGGGGTTGACACCATATTTAATTACCGGGGGTCCAATGACTCCAGCAATGCCTGGGGGTCCTGGTTGACCTTCTGGACCCTGAAAGAGAAAAGGATTAGAGCATAATTGTCATAAACTTAAGTACTGATGATAAAGCATAAGCTAAATGATACACAGGAAGTAAAACATATATGTTTCTTGCATCTGCAGCTGACTCCTTCAGAGGATCACATTACAGACATTGTGTGTTGGGTCCACTATTTTGCCTTGGTGCTCCAACATTACTACATCAAAGTGGCCTTGCAGCAGCTCTTGTTTATTCTCATGTAATTTCACCCATAAGCTCCCACTTACTGTAGATGGCCATCACTAAGGAGCAAAAGTCACAAAAACAAACCCCTGCTCCCATTTCAATTTTGGCTCAAAGCTGAAGGAGATGAAATGGGGAACATATTGTTGGGGAGGGCAGACCATTTTGGAATTGATCTTAAAGCTTCATTCACATTGTGTGGAAGGACTTACTGACAATGAACTGTTGTGTAAGAGTAGGCAAATGACAACTAAGTCATGCTAATGAGTTTAAAAAGCAATGTGCCCACAAGTACTTCATGCAAATAATTGTAAATTGAGGGAGCTATTACCACAAAAGTGTGATATTCACAGGCTTCTTTTCAGAAATTTGCCATTGTTGTCAGTTTCATGTTTCAGGTCCTAAGCATGTTTAGTCTGATGGAATTTGGTTGTGCAACTGCTTGAAAGAAGTTGCTACACCTCTATGTTACCACTTCAAGATGCACCAGAATAATTTTGTCACAAGGAGGAGAGTCGTATCCAGACTCACAGTTTGGACAGAGCTTAAAAGAGTAAAAATTGTTGAAGTTTTAGCAATTCTGTGTCATCTCTTTTGTCAGGGCCTGTAGGTACCCTCACAATTTCTGCCACCTCAAGGTTCTGACTCCTAGCTCTCCTTGGCAATAGCCCTCAAAACAGTTAAATGAGAAACAAAACAAAGAAAAACTTACTGGTTCACCACGAGGTCCTGGGAATCCAGGGAGACCATCAGATCCTGGGATACCCTACGGATGATTAATTATTAAAAAGAGTTAAAATTCAAAATTATATGGTGAAGATTGCTATCTTGCTTTTTGTTGCCTAATGCTTACTAATGAAGATTCAAAATGTGAACATGATCTGATTTCAGTTTACTATGTACACTGCTTTCACTATTAATATAGGAAATCATTACGGGGATAAACTGAAAGTGATAGATTGGTTGAGCCAGAATCAAAGATTGTGAGCAATGATAGGTCTAACAAACAATTATATTCTCCTGTTAAGTTCATTATACTGCCCTAAGAAAAATTTCAGGTGTGTGTCCAACAACCTGAAGCAAAATTGAGGTTGTCCAAAATATTTTATAGTTGTCTAAATGAAAGTGAAAAAAAAAATATGAGCAATTACATTACCTGTCTCTGCCATAAAAAACAAACATTTGCTTAATTAACTTTTTGTGTTTATACCTTTTATTGCTGTAGAATACCTCTTCTTCAGATGATATTTCATATTTACAAGATATTTTCCAGCAAAAGGTACTTAGTGAAATATTTAACTGCAACTAAATCTGACTGTCCGAGCCAGTTTTATCAAAATTAATGTCAGAGACTCACATTTGGTCCTTTGGGTCCTGGATAGCCACGGGGTCCTTGTGGTCCTTGAATACCCTGCAAAAATAAAAATATGTCTTATACTTTGCATGGTTTGATTGTCATTACGAGTCTACACCAACAATTTTACTTTTTGATGATTTAACTTTTAGCAGAGTGAAAATTAAACTGTGAATAAAAGTAAGAAAAGAACTTACGGTATCTCCCTGAGGACCAGGTAATCCTGAAGTACCTGGCTCTCCAGGCAAACCTGTTTGACCAACAGGTCCAGAGATACCACGCTCGCCTGGCAGACCGATTGGACCTGGTTCACCCATTGGACCTGGATCACCAATGATACCCTTAAGAGAGACAAAGAGACAGGAGAAAGTTAGGATGAAGCTTTTCTTCAACGACAAAAAAAGGTCACAACTTAACTTGACAAGTAAGGAAAAAAAGCTTTCCTGGTGAAAAAAAAAATCTCACAAAAATTGCAAAAAGATGGGACAACATTAGCCATATACTGTACAGGATGGCATGTCACCCTCTATATATCACAAGATTTGCATATTAAGCTAATTTTTATGCATGTTTATGCTAATGTTTTTTAAATCAAATACCCAACTTTTTCATTTTCATTTCACCAGATTTGCATATTAAGCTAATATTTATGTATGTTTATGCTAATGCTTTTTATATCAAATACCCAACTTTGTCATTTTCATGTTACCAGATGTTTAAATGGGTAACAAATACTGTAAATATTTCCTTAATCTTTTGTTTTCTCTTTCTAAGGTATGACCAGTACTTTTGATGAACAATGACTTTTTTTAGTGTACAGAAAATTTATATTTTGTACATAATGTAGATTAAAGGGAAATATTGCATTTGTTTTACAAGGAAATTTTATCCTTTGAAAACCAACATTTATTGGCAAAGAGTGAAAAACAATCACAAATAAGGCAGTATGGTAGACTTCATTTCAAGAAATAAGTTTCCCTCAGACAAAAATACAGATGTTTAATGCTCAAGAAAAATTTGCTCACCCAAACTCTCAACATTTTAAAAGATGCAACTTCCATTACTCTTCTTGTGCATAGTATTTTTAATTGTTGAGCCCGAATGATTTGAAAATGACTAGAACTGCCTGCTACTTTAAATGCTTTGTTGGAGCATTTTAACACAGTATTTCCCTTTAAATTGAAGCCTAACAAAGGAGAGTAGAACTTGACCTTTTTCTATCTCAATATGGTGAGCCACAGATTATTTGCAGTTAACATTAGATCATTTTGAATACGCCAAAGCATAAAAATTTATTGATATAGTAATATTAATGATCATTTTGTCAAACTGATATAAATTCCCCTGTGGGATGACTGTTGAAGAATATTCCCAGACTGATATTAGAGATCAACAAAGGGGACTTGAACCACACTAGAACTTGAAAGGCATTAAACCTTACATACCTCCCTTACTGAAATTAACTATACAACAGATTGGTGTTGCCTTATGTGTGTGTTACACTCACATCTAATTAACAAACTAATTGTGATGTTTGTTACACTCACATCTAATTAACAAACTAATTAACTGGCATAAAGGTAATCTTACCCTTGATCCTTTGCTTCCCATTCTTCCACGTCGTCCTATTCTTCCTGTTTCTCCCTACATAGAAATCAGAGATGCACATCATAAAGTAACCCCATAATGATCATCTAAAAGTTGTTACTCTTTTGAATATATAATTGTAGCGATATATATATATGTAATTCACAGCAATTTTTGATCAACTTTACATGTATCTGTAGTAATCAAAACTCCTACACATTCTCAAGCCCCTGAGACAGCTATGCCAACCAAACTACATATGAAACCGAACAGTCAAGTGATGGTCTGCTTTAGTCCAGCATGACTGGGGTCCCATAAGCTTTAATCTTTAGAATTCTCTGCTTACCTGTATGAATGGATGGATTTCCACTAAAATACTTTATGATTCTCTCAATTTCACTGAATATGATGGTTTAGTGAGGGTTTAGAATTGCATTTAGCTAATCTAATCTAATCGACTCGAAATTACTGGTCCACCCCAAAGTGCTTCAGAAGGCCCAAAGGGCCGGTAGAAATGAGTCATAATTAAAAAGGACACCTGAGAGGGGTAGAACTTCTTACCGACGGAAACACATTCAGACCCAACAAGGGAGGAGGGGGACATGAAGAAGCAGGGCACCAACCACCAAAGGCTCCACAGACACAATCAAGAAAACCACCAAGCCAGCCTGGAGACTGTTAATAGGTCATTTACAATGGTACCGTTGAACCATTATTCAGGGCTAAAAACTCTGATAACCAATGCAATTAAGATTTAAGGAGATGGATCCCATCAAGGGCTGACTTCACCAGCTGCTTGCATTCACATATACCCTTCCAATACTACCTGACTTCATTCCTTCTAGCATGTAACATTATTATTCCTATTGCTATTACTCGTGCTGAGTACCAAGAGGGAAGGCAAAAAGTCCCGGTTTTCAGAGTCTTTGGTATGACTTGAGTGAGATTTGAACCCTAGACTCTTGGCTGAGAGGCAGATGTTCTTGTCCCTGGGCCACATAATCTGACATAAAACATGCAACAAGTAAAATGAAGTACCATCGTACCTTTTCGCCTGCACGACCTGGATAGCCTGGGAGACCAGTAGAACCACGGTGTCCCTAAAAAGGAAGACAATAAATATAAGGCTTACTAGCCTGACTACAGGAGCCCTGATCTCACCTTTTCACTGATAAATAAAAAGTAAAACATTCTCTTAGATGTACCTGTTTATAATTAATGTTGTAAAATCCCTCATCCATCACAAGACCAGTATCTCTACATTGTTGGAAGTAAATATTCACAAATGGGAAACATTCTATGTAAGAGAATATTTTTATGAAGGTGTCATAATAGACTTGTACGAGAGCAGCTAAATTAATCTCATAGCAACCAAATTTTTGCTAGCTTGGTGATGATTAATTCCACTGTAACAAAAGAATAACAGCCTACAACATATTTAAGGTTAAGTAGACAGCTCTTTCCCAAGTTGACTTTCTGTGAAATAGTCCTGACTTATACTGTATTGCTGACCACGTACCAATCTCCAGGCAGAAAGTGCAGAATCATTTCAAGGTGCAACCTACAATTTGTAGCCACTTAAATAATGCCTATTAGGTTTTTCTATTCTAACTGAAATAACAGTATCTTTAGGATTGAGTGGCTATACTGTAGATGTAAGCACCAGATAGAATCATGACATCATCCCTACCAAAATGTTTTAATACTCTCCCAAGAAGGAAGTAGAATTTTCCACAATTTTCTACATATTTTTTTATGTACAGAAAAGAAATCCCCCAAAATGCCATTACTTCCCTCCAGAAGCCATAGAACCTGGAGAGGAGCCTCCTAGTTTTCCAACTTTTGCAACCATGTTATACACAAATATGAACATAAGTGTGATATCTGACTGCTTTCTAATAAAGTTTGATTTCTCCCACCATTTTTGATATATATGAAGGGTTAACACTGTGCATTTTTTTTTGTGAGGCAGCCATCTTACAGATTCCAGCCCCACCCCCACAGAACATTGCACTAATGGCCATCAGTACTGTGCTAGTGAGTAAGGATACTTCTCCTGCCCAGCTGGTACCAAAACTGGCATCAACCCCATGAACTAGTACCACATCACAACCTTTAAAATCTAAGAATAATGCTCTATGCATGAGTCATTCATTCCTAAATGTATCAGGAAACCACTTCATGCATCCTTTGAGGTGATTAATATGACACATTTGTTTCGGGTTTCATCCTACACAGAGACCTACTTTATCGTCGTCTAAGGACTAGGTTCCCAGCAAACTTACCTTCTCTCCTGGAGGTCCCATTGATCCTGGGTCACCTACCATACCGATTTCACCCTGTAAAATTAAAGAAATGAAAGGGAGAGTATACATCAGATGTTTTATTTTTTGCCACGAATATGAAAAGGCTTTAATGTGATCATAGTCATTTGCGAGAGGGAGCCGGGGGGAAATATTCCCCTCTCTCTCTTCAAAAATTATTCTAATGGAAAAGTAGGACTCTTTTCTTGAAATCTATGACACCTTATCAGTACTACAATCAATTTCAACTCCATTTATTCTAACCATTCACTATTGTGCTGTAAATCTTCATTTTTTGTCAAACCAACCAAATTTTTTTTTTAATTCTGTGGCAAAGCTTCAAAAATAGTAAATACCACCCCTGTGTGCTGGAGTTCTTTAAAAAAATACACAAAGCATGTTGGTAATGAGAATACTGCTGGTTATTCTTCTTCTTTTCTGGCCTTAATGCAACATTTTCACATTTCCAACTTGATTTGTTTAATTTTAAGTCACATGATCACATTGTCTTTGACCTAGTTAATCAATCAGGGGTTAGAGGACTCAACGGCCATTTGCAGAGAGCTGCAATAAATTAAAATTACGCTTGGGAATATATGTAAACTGAAATAATTTAGAAAGGTACCAATTAAACTAGTGGTTGAGCTGTGACTAAAACAATAACCAAGAAGTAAAATCCATACTTAAGTGACAGTCATCCAAAACATTGGACAACTCCCTCTACGTAAGCTTACCTTTGGTCCCTGTGAGCCTTCATTACCACGTGGGCCAGGAGCACCAACAGCACCCTGTTCAAAGTAAGCAGGAAAGAAGTCAATGTTAAATCTCAAGGTCTTCGGAAAACTGATTCTTTCATCAATGACTCCCTTGTTAATCCCAACACTATGCATGGTTTCTCTTCCGAGAAATCATACCTTACTACTTTTATATATGGTATTGTTTTGATGGGAAATGAAAGCACTTAGCTGTGTCCTGGAATAGCTCATTATAAACCTATGGTGTGTAACCATGTTCTGGAAAAGGAATAGGATTGTCAAGGAAATATTTTTACACATATGCATCCTCTACGGGCATAGTGACTGCAAATATGGCCACCTTCATACTTAAAGCTTTGGGGAACCTGTACATATGTAGTGTGCATACATAACATAATACATAGCTCAGTATACCAGAATGGATCCCCTTTAGCACAAAGGGTTAACTATTCATACAGCTTTTTCATCTTTTTTCATTTTTTTATTTTAAGCTCTTAAGCCTTCAATTGGATGACATCTGACATGGAAATATTTTATTCAAAATATGGATGAAATTTCTGCATCAAACCACCCCATCCCTTTCTCCTACCCCAGAATGAAATGAAACCATCAGAAAACTTTTTATCATTTCACAAGCAGTTGTTCTGAAAGATAAAAGTCATTTACCTCTTTTGAAATACTGAAATTCTAGATTTTTTCCAGACTTTTTGAAGACTAAAATGGAAAAAATTTAGTCCTAAAAAGAAAGGGATACCTGTACAAAATAGCCTTAGTTTATTTTAACATGTTCATACAGCACGGATGCATGATAAACATAACTGCAACTACAGAAAGCATAAGTTTTCATATTTCAAAACCCTATAGCAACTCATCCATACCTAATGTCCAATATGCAAGGATTTCCAAGATCTTGATAAAATACCAGACCTTTCCTGTTTTTCCCTAAGACAAAGGGACCCTTTCATAATGAAATAGATACTTCACAAAGAAAGAGGACAATTTAAACTCTATGGAAAGATTCATAAAGAGTGCTAACAAAAAAAATCTCTCACAAGTCTGACTTTAAAGAGGCTCATTGAGTTGGTTTATGAGATTCAACAAATTTTTCCAAAGCTGTTAAGTTTTCTTCATATTCCAATGAAATGGTCAAACTTGGACAATCCCCATATCCTACATATAAATTATTGTTTTATGAGTAAGTACTTAACAGCTTAATTCAGCTTTCAAAAATTTGTGGCAAGACCCTTTTTCAAATTATGCACAAAACTGTTACAAGTCAGGACACCACAAAATTCAAAACATTAACTTTTTCTGTAACTATTGAACTATTGAATATGAAAGTTGACTAATCATGCTAATTGCAAGCATTTTCATGTGGTAGCACCCTTGAACACTTTCTTTAAGTTATTGATATCCACTCAATGAATCCCTTTAACAGGCAAGGTAAATTTCGTTGTTGGTATTCACAAAGACAAAAGTTTGTAAATATTTTGCTCAATTTTCTACAAGCTTCAGAGTTGTCTTAAGTACAAGTAGTCGTGGCTACACACAAAAAGGCACTCTATACACATTGTCGGCTGGCACATACTTCCACAGAATGTAGTGCGCACCATTTTTATGACTTGGGAGAATTTGATTGGCTTAAAATATGTCACAGTAAAATCTGCAACCACTCTCACCATTGGCCATACCCAGCATGTACCTACAAAAGTTTGTTTATATCCTGGGTGTCTTCACAAACTGCAGCTGTTGTTTATTGTAAAACCCACTTTGGAAAGTTTCTATGCAAGTCATGAGTGTTTTTAATTTCAAAACATGTCATGCAAAATAGTGATTCCCAGCACACCCCTAATGACTCACCTGTACACCTTTAGGTCCAATATTTCCTTTGAAACCTGGTAATCCATCTGATCCCTAAAAAGAACAACAGATCAAATACATAGTAATTGTCTTGTAGAGTCAAATCAAATAGCAGTCAATACAAATACTGTTTGTAGAATAAGTATCCTCACCCAAACTCTTCAATGAATGTTGCATTGATTCTTGGAGGAAATATCCAATCAAGATAACATAACTGTAGGGCATGTTGTAAAACAGGAAATGAGAAATGAAAAATATACCCTACCACATTTAACCAATGACCTATTATTGTTTTCAAATCTTGAAATCTGAGGATTTTAAGCAAATCTTTATACAAAGTGTAATCCTAATACAGTATGGTGGATAAATAGCAGGGTGGGGGGGGGGGGGGGGAGTGGGGGGGGGGGAAGTCAAGCCTTCACAAAATTGGATACAAACAATATGAAGGGTGGGTTATCTATGATCCTTTGACCAAAACATGTAATCCTGCCCAAAAACTATCTATTAAAGTAGAGCCCCACCATACATTGATGCAAATTATGCAGAAAATTTTGAGAAATTGCTCCCTTTCAGACAGTCATGAATGGCATCTTCCTTGATAGTAGATTCTAGGCTGTCAATATTTTGAACTTTTTCTCTTTGGAAACAAGGTAGGCCTGAAAAAGCCCCTTTCAATATTTTTGTAGAACTGTAGATTAGTTAACATGTTGATTTTGTCAGATTTGTTATTCCTTACATGGCAAAAAATGGGGGCTGAGCCCCTACACCTTCAAATCCCCACCTGTTACCTGACAGTTTTTAATGAGATATCTGGCTCTGAAAGAAAACGTATTTTTCTATTTCTCCCAGGCTGTAGGTTGCACGCTCACCCGAGCAGTAAAACTAAAGTTAAAGACAATAAAATCCACCCATATCCCCCTAAACAAAAAAACAACATGACATAAACAAAAACACACCAATAAATTTGATAATCATTTCAAAAACTTTTGACAAACATGAGAATGTAATAAATTAACTCATCAAACTTACAGCTGACCCCTTATTACCCATGGCTCCCATTGGTCCACGAGCACCTTTGACACCAGGTGGTCCCTGATAACCAATGTTTCCTTGAGGTCCAATAGATCCCTGAAAGAATATTAAAAAAGTTCCAATGTTATGGTATAAAACAAATTCAAGTACTTGTACTGTACAATTAAGTCATATTTACAATTGGTACCAAGTAGCATTACCATCATCTTTATAATATATCATTCTGAAACTTTCTATCATCTTTATAATATATGAAACTTTCTTCCTTAATTTTTGAAGCATTCCAGTGCTCAGCCTGATTACATCTGATCCACTCAGGGAGAAAATGAAGCACACTATATAAACAGGATATGGTCAGGTTTCACATCTGATTCATATCTGATTGACAGTAACAGATGTATTAAAACACAAAAACATAACATTTGGAGTTAGCTCACAGGTCAGTCACGTATGTGTTAATTGCTTTTCAGGCAGTGTGAACACAATGAATGCATCGCTCACTTGAGGTCACAGATCATGTAACAAACTCAGATACCAGTTGAACCCCATCACCTCCCTTGATCTACTTGTGTGTCTATGATGCAATCTTGAGAAGCAGTGTCACAGGATGCCCCTAAAATTGATCTTAAATGCTAGAACTGCCAAAGCAATATATCTCATCTTGAACTTCATAAGATATCATATTTTCCTCTGTGTGCCTATCAACTATTAACTCACAATTAGAAGTTTCTTCTAGTACATGAAATAGCACTAATTTCGTACCAAGTAAGTATGATCATTGACAAAAATATTTACATTGAGTCTGTTTTGAACAATAGGAAGAAATGCAGTATCAGAAATTGTTACAATTACGGTGTTTGGAATAAGCCACTTATTTGGTAATTCATTGGCACACGGAATTGTGGGGCCAATAGAAAAACAGAGCTCAGCACCTAGTGCATGGCATTTCCTTGTTTTCGGGGAGGTAGTGCATACAACACTATAGCATTTTCATCAATATTATTTTTAAGTTATTTGATATTTACTAACCTGTTCTCCCTTAGGTCCTTGGTTGCCATCTGCTCCTGGGTGACCCTACAAATAAAGAATTCATATTAGATTGACTTAAGCTATAAACAGTTCATCAGTTTTTGTACAGAAATAGGTACTTGATAGTAAAATGTGTATATATTTATTTGTCATTTATTCATATATTGTTAAATCACAAAGTTTGTAAAATTACCTCCCTCTGCAAATTATACAAAAACCACTGTGATTACTCAAAACATTTTCCTGAATATGGTAAATTAGCCTCCCCCTCTAGAAAATGCATTACAAAAATATGAATACTCTGCTATTTTCCTTTTGATGCTTACAATTATTTTAAGCTGCTGAAAAACAAAGAACAGAGTCCCTGATTACATTATCCCAATGATGTTGTTTTAACCTTTTATTCGATTTGTTAGAGGGAGTTCATGTTTTGGTGTCCAATCAATTGGTTCAAGTCACGCCAACTAAAGCCTTTTTACCAGTTGTGGCTCTCTGGCTTGTTTTCCCTACTCCATTGCCTATGCCAAGCATTAAACACAATGGCAGAAGCTTTCGTTTTTAAAGTCTTACAAACCTGGCAAGGACTTGAACTCCCCACCTTCTGACTGCAAGTGTGATGCTCTAACCACCTGACCATGCAGTCTGTCAAACCGTTTGTTCAAGTATTACACCTAAGGTCAATCATTTTCCTTAAAGGAAAAAATAGTTCCTTATCCCATACTTCAACCGTGTCACTAGCCTCTTTTCCCTTGCAAAATTCCATCCTCTTTCACCTCACTACTTAGGTTCTTTGGAAATTATTTTTTATGCTTTCACCCAGCTAGATAATGTAAGCATGGAGTGATACAGCAAAGCTTCCAAAAACTTCTGCATCAGCAGAAACCAATTCCAAAAGCTTTTTAAGCTTCTTAAAGACCAACCTAACAATATTAATGTAATTTTTGAAACATAAGAATGTGTATGTGTGGAAAATAAATATCGATATGCAATATACATTGTAAAAAATTGCACTAAAATTTCAAATGACAAGACACTTTCTAAGCGAGTGCCAAACTCACTGGAGGTCCATCTAATCCGGGTGGTCCTGTCAAGCCTGGTTTGCCAACTGGGCCCTGTATACCTGGTGGACCCATAGGCCCCTGAGGACCAAGTGAGCCCTGAAAGAAAAACACACAAAATAGTGATGAAAACATATATTTAATGGTGCTGACATTATTGTCTGTTGACCATGATTCATCATGCTGCTAGAACTTTGTACAAGATAATCAATCTCAAGATAACCAATCTTACCAGACCAAAAGATCTTGTCTGGGTAAAACTTATCACTTTTCTTTCAATTAAGCTAATTCTAGAGAGAAAACGCTTCTTGTCTTTGTTAAGAACTACTTCTCAGTTAAGGATTCCTAACAACATCAAAGTGTCCGTGCAATGCAACCATACAACTTACACCTTTTTACTGGTTATCTCTTTTTTCATGGAAAACAATTACCTCCAAGTACTTTGTTCTTCATTACACATTTTTTTCTCTTGGCCAGGGGAATATTCAAAGATATTTACCATTATATCCCCAAATCCTCTTGTCTAATAATGTATATTACAAGACTGGGATGATGATGACACTACTTTTAACATTCTTTTGCTTCATATTTTGAAACACAAGAGAACGGAAGGTTTACAAAACAGACATCATAGCTGCAGAGAATCATTTGTGCAACTGTCCTTGAGCCTCACTGGGATTTTATGTGAAACTGTAAAATTAACAGGAGGTCCAAAATTTTGGATTAAGGATGAAAGTATAGTACTTACAGGAGGTCCAACTTTTCCTGCTTCTCCTTGAGGGCCTGTAAGTCCGGACACGCCCTGGGATCCCTTCGGGCCTGATGGGCCGGTGTCCCCATCTGAACCCTTTGGAGAAAAAGACATTAAATAAATGAATGCCACAAAATGAATAATAATATTTCTTTGAACCTTCGTACATGATAGAAAACAGGAAGATTTAAAGGTGAGAAAAGTCAGCGAGGGAGCTGGACAAGAGCGAGATAGCTCCCTCAAGTCTGTCAGACAATGGTACTTGAAAAGTAATTTAATCCTCTTCAAGGAGCAAAACTTGATTGACAGGTCACTTTGTTCCTATTGTTTGACTTTTTCAATGATGACCTCCTCCTTTCAAGGTCCAGTAATCCTGTAATAAAGACCATTGTCAAGGCACTGCTTGGATTTTAATGTGCTTATCCCATACATGTCAAACTTTTCACCTTTTGGATCAAGATATTTAGTCACTTTTAAGTTGCACATTTGCATTTTTATTTTAACTTATTTATTAAGGGAAGAAGTGTACCTGTTTAAAATTCTACAGGAGTCTAAATATTCATGTTGATATTTCACACTATTCTAGTTTGTTCTCGGAATAGCAACAAGGGTATTTTCGCTTAAGAAATAAAAAGAAACACGCTGCACCCTTTTAAAATGTTACAACTTATTACGTGAAAAAGCCCTTACTCAAACTACTACTAACAGTCTAAAACTCAACTTTCACGTGGCAAGTCGGCTTTCTATTTGATTTTGGCACTTACAGCTTATAGCCACTTCAATGGTTCAATCAGTAAAAATATGATAAAATCCAATGAACAAGACTCTGCATCAATTGTGAAGATTTGTTTGCTTTGGATGATGTACACAACTGCTTACATTGCAGCCTGAGCCACAATTTATGAAATATAATAAATACAAACTTAGTACTGTTAACCAGTTATTCCAGAAAACTCACAGGGGGTCCCATAAACCCTGGTGCACCACGAGGACCTGAAGGGCCTCTAATACCCGGGGGTCCTGGCATCCCTGGATCACCTGGCTCGCCCTCATGACCCTGAAGGAGAAAAAAATATTTTGAAAATTTAAAAACAATTTTGAAAAGAAGAAAATTTTATTTTCCACATTCAATTCTAATTACAAGAATAACATGCTGTTAATGAAATAATTGGTGAACATATAACAAAGGATTACTTTGCTTCCAATGAGAATCACAATAGTTATACATGCTCCATGAGCTCCCCTTTTAACAGTTTGTTACTGGCCAGAACACAATGTGACCTGGCAAATACCCCCAGACAAATACCCACCCTGACAGATAACCCCTGGACAATATCCCCAAGGCAAGTACCCCAATCAGTATGTACCTGGATGGGTTGTTTTTGTTTTTGTGGTAGAAAAAGACTGAGGATAAATGTCTGGGTGTTTAGTTGGGCAGGTGGTATTTGACCAGGAGGTATTTGTTTGGGGGTAATTATTCAGAATTTGAACACAATATTAAAGAAAGACACCACCACTATGATCTCTGGCTTTAAAGTTACATGAAATGTTTGCTTAGATATTACATCATAATAATACCATTTTCTTATGTGAGTTTCCAAGTTATCTGCCACAAATGCAAACAATTTTTTTTTGGTCACTTTGTCAAAATACCCTGAGTACTAAATGTTATTGACACAGCCCTCATGCAATTCCTTCTTCCCCCTATATACTACTGACTTTTGAAAGAATATAAATTACTTTATATAATTTATTGGGAACATGTGTTATACACATCATATTTATGAACTGCTAATGACCCTGTCACATTATTCCTGACAAGGACTGCATGCAACTTGCGGATATGATTTTGTGCTGCCCACCGCTCTGCACGGATAGCACAGACCTAACTGTATCTTGCACAGATCTTGCCCGTACTTTCTTGCAGGTGGATGTGGAAGTGAAAGGTGCCCACAGCCAAGTTTTGAACATGCTGAAAACTTATTTCGGGTTAACAGCTACGTGAGTTTTCCCATCAAGATTCCCTGCAGCAAGCTTGTGTAGCCTGATGGTACATGTTGAATCTCCCTGCCTATAAAAACCCCGTCCACACCTTTTTGCTTCAGTGAACAAAGGTCCACAAAAACCAGATAAAAAATTACCCTACTGCTTGCCTTTCACACCTTGCAAACAGTGGCACATCTGGCTGGTATCATTCAGCCTTTGTTCACATCTTCCTCTAGCTGCCTCTTATCAAGCCTGTGGTTTCTTGGAGCTTGCTTGAATGAGTTAAGCAGAAAGTCGGGTTAAATTTGATTTCCCCACCAAACCTCCCTTTTGGTGGGGACTCGGGTGAAATATCTAATAGGGTAAGAAATTCCTCATGAATATTGAGACAGGGGCTCAAGCTTGAGGAATGAATGAAGGATCAGTCCAGTGCTGTTTGCACCTTGCCAACATTCTTGCTTTAGATGTGTTTCATAAATAATGGACACATGTTAAAGGGAAAGTTTATGCAAAATTGAATTTTCACATGTGAAAGAGGAACTAAATCTGCACAGTGTGGTGAAAGTTCCATTCAAATTGGACATGTAATTCTTGAGATATCAGTGAATGAAGTCAGTAGATTTTTGTTCCAAAGTAATCTTGAGGACAGAAGAGATCGTATTACTTCCTCACATTGACAAGGAAGGTTTTGTTTCCCTTTGTTTTATCAGACTGCTGCGTTGATCTTGAAGTTAATAGGAAAAGCACCTCCCTGCGGAGAGTGCAAAATTTGTAAAATTCTCATGCCAAGTATGTAATCACTTCCTGATAATATGGGATTGTTGATAAGAAAATTGATCATGTGAACTTTAAAGGAGAGCAAAAGACTGCCCATAAATGTGACTTGAGAAGCACACATTGGATTTCAATGTAAATTTCCCAACAATGCTTAAAATGAGTACCCCTATTAACCTATCAAAACTTGACTGTGATCTTAAAAAAGTTCTTTTAATACTCACTCGTCTACCCTTTGGTCCTTGGTCACCTGTTGGTCCTGGTAGACCAGTTTTACCCTGGAAAAAAAACATAGTAAGATAAAAACAGAGATCTAAAATTTCACTGCAATTATACATCCTTTGGCAGCAGCTTGAACATTTCATCTTTTTGCATTTTAACATGCAAGTCATACAGAATGACACAGCAGCTGTTGATCTACATGTGCAAGATTTAAAACAATTAACACGTCACAGTCATGAAATGGCCCCTTACTGAAAGCATACTTCTAAAATACTGATCTATGGACCTGTGATTGGGCTTTTGGTGCAATGTTAATTCAAGAGTTTGCCCCTCCAGCAAATAGCAGAGATGCCTGTCCACACAAGTTGCAGAGCCATGCATCATCTCTGTTTAGATTTATGCCATGACAAGGCCCCTCGAAGTAACATACACTTCTAAAAGTCCAATAATTGAGCCTTGCAGGTAGGTCTGGTTTTTAATAGAATTTTCAGTCTGAAGTTAGTACCTTCAACACATGATAATGCAGAGATGCTTATCAGGCTTGTGTAAACAAGCTATGTGGGCATGCACTGCTCTTCTGTATACACAGAACTTTTCTGGAGAAAGATAATCAGCTAAGGAGAGATAAGAACTGCTGGCAGGAAATGGAAGAAAACTTGACAGAGGCTTCAGGAAGTAAGAATTACATGCATGGCTGCACAATATCTGTCAAAATCTCTAAGGGGTGGTGCTTGACATGTCACTGGGAAAGGTAAAGATGATCTTAGAGAGATCAGAAATGCAGACAGGGCAGGAGAAACACTGGTCAACGGACTCAGGATATAACCATTTCACCCAAGGCTGTACATTTTCTCTAGAAACCTGAAACAGACATTTCTTGTTATGAATCTTTTCCCAGAGGAGGATAAACACTGTCTACTTCTTGGTTTTTAAACTTTTCTATGAAAAAATTTTATTTGGCATGTTATTTTGCCTTTGCAACTTGAATGACATTTTGCATCAGGCAGAAGTGTTAGACTGGACCAACATAGAGAATACTGTGGGCATATTCTACACCCTCAGCCACAGGACGAGATACAGGCATGGTTCACTGAATTTAAATGTTATGTGTTTGTCTGTTGAATGACTCTTGTCACAAACTGGTGACATGATTAATGAACTTTTGGTCATTCTTGATTAATTCCTTTGTGGATGTGAAGGTTTAGCAAAATAATTTAACGTTTAACCTCAAAAATTTGTGATGGTTTAGCAATTAATCGTGATTACCTTATCACAAAAAAAAACAATTTTAGTATGTAGTGATTCATACTAAATGTAATGCAGAAATAGTAGTAGTTGTTATCTTGCATGGTAAAATCAAATTATTCTAAAACTTTGAAGCCTACAAGGTTCAAGTATGCCCAAAATGTTCCATTTAACAAAAACCAAGGATCGTCCGAGTATACAAATGAATAAAAAACTGTCAAAATCAGGTTTTGCCATTAATCACTTGTAGCACTGTACGAAACGTTTACTCCACATGCGATCGTTCAGCGATTAATTGCTACACGTTCACAGCCCTATTCCTTTGTCAATTAGACATCCATTTTCTTGCAAGATGTCCATACCTTGGCCTCTTGAAGATGTTATTACACAGCTTAGATGTTAAAGGTTATAACCAAACTGTGTTTGATAGTTTTATCTTCACTTCCAAAATTTTGACTCGAGATGTGGCACAATTTTCTGCATACAGCCCTAACTTTTTCACATGACAGTTACAAAGGATTGTGGGATAGGGTTTTGGTATGCATCATTTTTGTCAATGACATTTTTCTGCAGCAAAAAATAATGAACACCAACATACTGTCCTGCAATCCTCTGTAATTGCTATTCCGGACAGGATCTTTTTCTTAAGTCCTCCCGACCCTCTGGCAAAGGAGTTTTCAGCGAAACCAACCTTTAAACTGCTTCCGAAAGAAGCTATACGTCCCCTGAAGGACAATACTTGACCAACCTTAAGGCCCTCAGGACATTTACATCATTGGTCTGTCATGTATGGCTCCATTCTAGACTGGATGAAAAGCAGGACAGATACTACACATGATCTTAGCCAAAAGGTCGAGAAGGGAAAGGATCTATGTTTTAGTTATTTACTAGAACTACAGTACCCCTAAAGCATTCTGACAAGCAAATGTTATAGAATGCAATGTTTTCTCCCTTTCAGCCATACTTAAAAAATTCTGCTATTAACTGACCACAAACTATCTCTTGGGTCAATATCCACAAACCAATGTCATCCCAAAAATTATTGACACAGAATTTTTTCTTCTTCACTCATAAAGAATGCAGTCAAGCATCCAACTTGAGTGTTTTGTGTTGAAAGTAGAATTGGACTTCACTGCACACTTCATACAATACCCTATAGAACTTGCTTTGATATTGGCCCAGAAGACAAGTTTGAAGGCAAAACCACAGATGCAGGGTTTTCATTAGGACTGACAATCCTCTTTCCCTGAGTTATAGGATACATTTTCGGATTGGAGTCTTACAGGCAGTTCCATAGCAGGAACAAAATTTTACAATATTATTGATAGAATTATTCTGCACTTACAACACCGCCCTTGAGACCAGGAAAGCCAGGCAGTCCATCAAATCCTCTGTGTCCCTGTAATGGTAAGAAAAAAGATTATGAATTAATTTTATGAAGTAAACAGTTGGTTTACTCCTCAAAAACATGTTGCTTTGACCTCAATGTTATTTGATCTTCCAAGTTACACCATTTCAAACACAAAAGTGGAGTTTAATGGTAGTTAATAAATATGTAACACCCATGTAATAATCTAATACATTCAGTAACATTCAACATCCAATGGCAAGCTTCAACTTGGTCTTTCAGTAGAAGCCTAACAGACACAAGTCATAACATACAATTCATTTCCTGGGTCCTCCTGTGGCAGAGTTGCTGCCATGGACCAATACGCTGCACAAGTGTCTGGTTCCACATCTCACTCAACATACAAGGGGTTTTTCCAGGCACTGCACTTTTTCATCCTCTCCTAGCTCCCAATCCACTCCCATGTGTCATCGCTTGTATCAATTTTTAGTACCCAGCTGCTCCCCTCCGGGCATTCTTTTCCCCTCTGCCCTTTCCCCAACTTACACCTATGTGTCAAAACCTGTGATCAATATTGATTGTTCTCTGCTGCTGTTCTTAATTTTTTTCCCCTAGCTATCCCCTCCACACCCAGTTGCATGTGTCAAGACCTGTGGCCAATACTGAGCATCGCGCTGCTTTTCTTCAGGCTCCCTTTCCCCTTCTCTTGCTCCCCATCAACTCATATGTGGTGTTACTTGTAATCAATATTAAGTGTCCAGGAGGCCGTTCCACAAAGAGTTACACACAATCTTAAGTTTGATTCACCATACCTAAGCCAACAGTAAATCATACTTAAGATCGTGCGCAACTCTTTGTGGAACGGGCCCCTGATGTTTTCTCCAGGCATCCTTTCCCCCTCAGCCACCCACTCCCACATGCTGTTACTTGTAATCAATATTGAAGGTCCTGCTACTTTCCACCTGCACTCTCCCACCTCACACTTCCCCTCCTATAGACCTATTTCCAAATAACAATTACAATGAATTGTGGGAAAGAGTTTTGGGTGTATGTCATTTTTCACCACAGTAAAATGCCATTGACAAGAATGACAAACACCATAACTCTCTCCCACAATCCTTCGTAACTGCTATTTGGAAATAGGTCTATGTGGGGTTACTTGTCATCAATTTTGAGTACCTCAGCAATGCAATCAGTTGTGCACCTTGCTCACTTTCCAACAAGACAGTGCTTTCTGTTTTATTACGTTCTTCATTTTATTTTATTTCATGCAAAAAATAGCTTAAGTAATTTCAATTGACAATGAAAAATAAACTAAGCAAAATTGGGAGGGTCAGTTACCATCACTACAAAAAAAAGTTTCAATCAACTACTTCATGAATTTCCAGAAATGGTATCTCAAGCACTCTCTATGTATTTCTACCAGGTTACTTACTGTTGCAACAAAATAAGGCAACATGATCAGCCTAAATCATATTTAATTTCTCCTGTATTGCAATGCACAAAGGAGAATTCAACTTTACATATTTACCTTGAGACCCATTGGTCCTGTAAGTCCCCTGGGTCCATCTTTGCCTGGACGTCCCTGTTATTGAAAAAGATGTAAGACAATAGAAGTGTAAGGAATTGAAACTATGATCAACCCCAGTTAATCCTGCCCACAGGTGACTCATAACTTACAGTTTGTCCAATTTAAATAGCACAAAACAGAATGCCAAGTAGCTATGAAATGGAGCTCACCCAGGCATGTCATAAACATAGACCCTGGGTGTAGCCCAGAATGACATACTATTGAAATACAGATTGCTTTAATAACTCTCTTTTGTACCTCGGCCCGGTCAGTGAGAGTAATTTTTCACCCTCTTATTTCACTCTTATATATTTCAATTTGCTGGCTTCACTTTTACAGAAGCAATAAAAACATACTTGCTAAAATTTTTAACTCAGAAAGCAGTAACAGATATCATCCAGCAAATCCTCCGATGCTGATTTGGCTCTCAAATACCACTGATCAGAGGTTTTCTCAAACCAATTTACGTTTATTCTTGCATCTTAGAGCATGCAAAGTGCCAGACTCATGACGCTAGAAACGAATAGCAAGTTTTAGCCATCTCCAGTTGACCACTCTTAATCCAGAATCTATCAGAGAACTTCCTGTTCAGGTGTCTTGAGATCAATAAAGTTAAAGGGGTTTGAACCCTTTTAAAGACTGTTTGCTCAATAGAGCAAGTTTGTTTGTAAAAGGGATTGACTGATGCAATTATAGAGATAAGCTTCACCCGGGAAAAAGCCTTTTTCTCGGGTAATATTGGCTAAAATGTCCTATTCAATTCTAGCAGCATGTGGGTTTCTTTTCCTATGTATGTGTTACCATTGTTCCAGACACACAAAAGATTGTGGGCATGCTTCAATGAACAAAGCAGAGAACTTACAGAAAATGTTAGTTTATTGGCGAGATGTGTCTACAAAAAAACTGAGAACCAGCACAGCAACCGGCATTATGGCCTCATGTATTGTAATACACAAAAAGTTACGTAAACTTTGCGGTTAGCTAACAGTCCAGTCAAGTACTTGTTAATTGCTTTTCAGGCAGTGTGAACACAATGAAAGCATAACTGCATTTGAGTGCACAGATCATGTCACAAACTGAGACATCAGTTACACCCCACACCGAATTTGATCCACTGGGGTGTCTATGATGTTTTCTCAAGAAGCAACATCACAGCATGTGTACACCCATAATCCTTTTCTCCTTCTTCATGTACAAGTTTTCCATACAATAAATTGCATCTAAAAACTACAAAAGCGAATTTGAGTATTTAACTACCTGTATTTTTTTTTCATTTTGTGTTAAGATGATATCTTTCTTTTCTCTTCACTAAAATTTTATTACAAAATATGGTTTCTCATGAAATTGTTCTTACACCTATGACACTATCTGTGCTAATATGCAGGACATTGTACTTCCATTATATATAACACTGGACTTCTAATCATGATATGGCCCTAAATACTGTACAATGATACTATCCTCACACCATATTATTAATACATTTGGATCTTGAGCTAGTTCCTCTTGTCATCACAAATGTCCTGATACCAGATATTTTTCCAACACAACTTTTTAAAAAAATTAAACCTTTCCTAAGCTTATGACCCAAAAAAGGCTACCACAAAATCCTCAGATAAACTAGTTTCATACTTTGAAAAGAAAATATGAAAGTGAAAAGATACAACAGTGAGAATGTTTGACAGTAGGATGCTATAAACACACATCTTGATATACTTACCCTGTTTCCTGCTCTACCATGTTGTCCTGGTGCACCTGGCATCCCCCTGGGTCCAAAGTCTCCTGTGACACCGTTTTCCCCTTTTGGTCCAGATGGGCCTGGTGGTCCCTAAAAATTGGGAAGAAAATACTTCACCATGATTCTGGCTCCAAAAGGGAATAAAATTGTAAAGACAAAGCAAGCAGCAGGACTTCCAACTATTTGTTTCCTTAATCATGACATTTGCAAAATTACTTTCCCATAATTTCCCTTTCTTTAAGATTTCAGTCGAACCTTTCTTAGAGAGCGAAACATTTTTATTTAGATGTAATGCTAGCAGGATAGTAGAAAAAATTAATAGTGTCTGGTCTCAAAAGGGAATTATCACAAATTAGTCTTTGTAATAAAAAGTTGAGTCAATTTCTTACCATTGATCCAGGCCTACCCTGGAGACCTGCTGGTCCTCGCTCTCCTCGCATGGCAATCTGGAAGTTTAAATTAATGAGAAACATTAAATCAAGAGTGCAACATCACTGCTTTCTGGAAAGTTCTGTACTTTCCAATGTTTTTCTAGCAGTCTTTAGTTTGGATATGATGCACAATGTTAGCCAACTTGTAACTTTCAATGGAAACAGAAGGAGAACATTTTGAATTAGTTTGTTCTCTAAATTTTTCTTACACTAGCATCATTTAAAAGCCCTCTCTCTCACCCCACACGGTATAAAGTTTTTCCCTTTACAAAATAAACTTTAGTCCCTCCCCCAATTCAAACAACACCATGAGAACACATGCAATATCTACCAAAGTACTTAATTCAATCAAAATATCTGATACTACGTACGCAACCCCTTGTTTCAAAATTTTTTGGATTATTATGTGTTTTTAATGGATAATTTGTCTAATAATTAAACAGGTAGCATCCGTGTGCTGTAGGGTGGAAATAAAGACCGCAGATACTTTGAAGTACTGCTCTGTTAGGTTGCCTGCTCTGAGTTGAAATTGTTCGAAGAAATGTTGCTTCTCGCATATTGTGTGAGGTATTGGGAATACATCTACTGTAATTACACCAGTCATTTTTGAACAACCAGATGGAAATTGCATTGTGTGAATGAACGTATATCAAAAGGCAGTTATTAGGACTTCTAGTGCTAGGCCCAAGATGTTTGGGCTGAGCATTGTTAGCAGCTACTAATTACAGGGATGCCATATATCAACCTCAACAGCATGAAAATGTATGAACTAGAATCAACTCCATGAATATGTATTAACTAATTTAAAATGTTTAAAAACTCCTTCATTCTTTTGTCCTTTGGGACACACATGATTACCAACCTCACTACCTAATAGTAAGAATAATGTAAATGTAAAGCAAAACTAGGAATGTAACAGCTGTTCATTTTAGGGTGATTAATTTTTTTTTAGAACAAAGCTGATTGACAATTTGTCATTTTGAATGTTTTCTGGTCATTTAAACTACCTCTTTTGGGACAGCGTTGTGTCCTTAAGCAAAACGTTTCATATATATTTCTTCTCTCTCTTCTCTTCAAGTTGGCTCCAGTGTCAATTCCTAAAAGGGAGTGGAAGGATTTAAAACCCATTTGGGCAAACTGTGGCCCCTTGGACAAACTATAGAATGCTTTCACGTTATGTCACAAGTGGGAAACAACACCAACTGCTGAGCAAAAATCAACACTGCTTTAGTGTAACACTATACACATGGGTCATTAGCTGTCTCTCAGCTACCTACACTGAATGCGTATGACAGTCAAAGGGGGCAGGGCTTGTGATGTAGGTGAAAGCAGTCTATACAGGATAGATAACATTTGATCAAATTTGCGCCATTCCTCTGAGGACTATTTACGTCATCAATTCAGAAATCTTAAAAGAGAAACAAATATTTTATGATTAAAATCAACTAACCCGTTGTTCTTCGAGAACTTGTGTAATGGCTTGCAAGTTGGCAGCTGATGCTGGCCCTTTGTCTCCGGCAGTACTCGCTATCATCTGAACGATTTGTTGCTAAACAAGAAGAAAAAAATTGAAATACAAAAATTGATTGAACATCATTTCACACGAACTAAAAGCACATTAACTAGGGACTTAAAACCAGCAAGGTTTGGCAGTTGTAAGGATTATAAAAGCTCAAGGCAGGAGCATGAGACAAGGCAAAGATAAACAGTCTGTTTTTATATTTTCTAAACCCATTTTTGTGTCCTACTTATAGGGGGAGGATGGTTGCATGCATTAAAGGTAGGGCTGCTATGATAATCATTTTTCATTCATCGATATCATCAGTATTTTCACGATGATATTGCAATATTGCACATTCAAAACTGTAGTCTTGACGTTTGCCGTCAGCATGCTAATAATAATATACAGTGCCTGAATCAAGGACATATATACTCAATATGTATACATAAACCAAACTGATAAAATTCATTTTGAAACTCAAAGTGTTATCAGAGATACATTAATTTGGTGGCCTTTTCTTTGATCATTTTCGGTTACTGACAAAAGACAATAAAATATGATATTTCACAGTAGTTTAGTCATTTATTTGTTTCTGTTGCGATATCACATCCTGACAAAACATGGATCCATATCGTTGGGGCAAAACTTTTTCGATAATATGGCAATTATCGTACATTTTATCACTACTGGCAAAGCCCCTCTTTGTTCTCTCACAAACAAGTGTGAAAAATCATCAGTAAACGAACTAAGAATTTAATCCAAATGTTGCATAAAATTTTGTCTAAGCACAATCAAAACTTTCCTAAAGGGAGGTGTGGGCAGTGGTTCTTAACCAATCTTCCCGCCTTCCCACTCTTCCTATTTACAATGTACAATCAAGGTCCTGGCAGGTCTCAACCACAAAAGTTCGCAAACTTTCAACAGCCATGTGTGACCATTCCTAAATGTTGAATTTCCCATAAAAAAGTAGAGTAATAAAATTCTATTTAATTACACAGACCCTTCCAGAATAAAATGTGTAAGTTCTCTCTTAAAATACATTTTTTATATAAAAACTGTAAAAAAGAAAAAAAGTTTACTCTCTTTAATCTCATCCAGATGCCCTCAAACAAATTTTTAGTAATCCACACCCTACAAGTTTTCTTCTCACCAACTGACTTCAAAAGCTTTTTCTAAAAGTGCAAAAAAGGTCAGCATTCCTGTTCAAATACTTTCCCTGGTCAGACACCTAACTGATCTGGACAAGTTTATTTGTACCTTTAACATAAACATTATCTTTGACCTGTCCATTAGTTTACCAAAAAAAGTTACCACACAGAAAACCAAAGAAAGCAACATTGAGCCCACCCACCACTTACAACTAACCCTCCCTGCATTGAAGTAAACTGTAATTTTTATACAATAGTCTGGTCTAGAAATGATTTCATTGAACCACCTAACCCAAAAATTCAAATGATCCATTCTTGATACAATGAAAAGATAATTGCTCAACACTATTTTGAATAAGTGTTTCGTCCATGTTAGCCCCAGGCTGCTAGTTCTATATCTTTCACAAGTATTTGAGAAGATATAAACATGACATAAAGAACTTTTCAGATTGAGCTACAACTTTTAACTCAAGGAAAGGGCAAATACCCCACTGAGATAAGAATTTACTGCTGTAATTTAATAAAAAAAATTGACCTTTTTTGACTGCCAACACACTTAAGTACACTTTTGTGTAAAGACAGAACAGACAGGAATGTAGTCACAAGCCTAGGTGAATTCATTTAACCACTTTTTTTTTTTCTGGCAAGTTTATAGGTGTAGCCCATATAGTGGTTCCTATGGTAGCAACTGTTATGTACAACAGCATGATATGCTGTAGGATCTGTGTGTGCATTTAAGGACTCAACTAAATTTGTCAGAGTATTTTTGGTGAATATAGTAAAGTGTTGAGACTACAAATTTTGAAAAACAACTGACATGGAAAGGCTGAGGCTTATTATGCAAAAACTGAGATGATATTTTACTAATTTTTTTAATAATCTGCTAATTGTGGTTCTGCCACCGTGCCAAAAATATGTTCATTATTGCATACACGTTTCTCTAACAATGAGCCTGATTTGAAATCTTGCATGAATGTGGTGCTCACACCATGTACGGCATCACATCTCATAAACTTTAATAGCAAATAAAATATGTTCGTATCTCTGTATTCATGTTCTGTGTATGAAAAACAAGCACTACCCTTAGTGCTTTCCATAGGTATGTACAAGTAAGTTTGAGATGCATAGAATCAATATTTTAACGTGCTGATGTTTCTTATCAGTATTAAAATGTGACACACTTTGGCAAACAAGTATACTTAAGCAAAGTTTGTGGAACTAAATAGGAAGCGCATACACACCAGTGTGTGCAGTTTGGCCATCGTATCATGACTTCCTATCTTGGCATGCAAAATTGCTTGAGCCTATGTGCCTTCATAATAATCATGACTGACAAAAATGCACTTTCCCAGCCATGGTTGCTAGTGGTTTCTGCTTGTCATTTCAACCAAAGGTGTGTTGGAGAAAAATCTGGTCAGTGTTTAAACAATGCAGAATGCAGGATTCTATAAAACTAGTAAGTAGAGGTGGTAAATTGGACACATATGATACTGTGTGATGTCACTTTCCCTCTTACTTTTTGAAACATTGCCCTTCTCTGTCTGATTACAGCTTATTGTCTCAGGGAGGAAATGAGACACACCTCTTACACACTTGCAGTCAGATTTCAAATCTGATTAATTCATTTACATTAGCACATGTACCAAAATACACAAAATGTTATGTAACATTTCAGGTTAGCTAACAGGCCAACCAAGTATGTGTTCATGCCTTTTAACACAGTGTGAACACATTGAATGCATAGATAACCTTAAGGCACAGATTATGTTGACAAACTCATACACCAGTTTGCACCCCACGAAACATTTGATCTTTGGGAGGTATCTCTGTTGCATTCTTAAGTAGCAACATGACAGCCTGGGCACTAGCATGTATCTTATCTTGTCATTGTCTCCTCCAACTGAAAGAATACATGTATACATTTCAATTGGTAAAGACTGGACAAAATCAACCCATCTCTTGCAAATCTCAGTTTGACTTAGCACTCCATTAACAAAATGTGTGTGACTTCTTACAGTACCAATGGGAAGTACAGTTACAACGATCAAATTGTTAAACTACCCTCTACATTTCAGAGAATCCTTAGATGCCAAACTAGTTATAACTAACACCTATTTATGTGTATCATCCCTGACATTATGTGTCAAGGTTAGGTTAAGCTAAAAGAGACAAGATTAGCCCAAAGCTGGAAAGTCCCAAGACTTATCATTTTACACACTGTGAGGATTGGGTGACCATTAAAAAGCAAACAAAGCTCTTTCAAAATTTTGAAAAGTACAAAACTTTGTAACATTCGCTTCCACCATTACAGCTCCCAACATAAGCCTCTGCTGCTTTCCTTGTATAAACTGCACCAATGTGGCAGGTGTCTGCTTTCTAATTTTATGAGTACCCAAGTGACACTTACCACAGTGCACCCTGTGATAGTTACGTTTTGATATTTCTATGTAATAAAAGCTACGGTCAGACCACCCATTGTATAATATTACTACTAAGTAGTACAGACATCTGTCTTTTACATCAATGTATGTAACACTGCTTCATGGCTTGTTTCTTTCCGGATGTAACTAACAGCAAACATATTGGACCAATAATGAAAACCAGATGAGGTTAATACACATGGCATGTATATTAAATATACTGGACAAATTCAACAAGTCTGTTTGGTGTTCTGTAGCAAATAATCATTTTCAAATCAAGAAGCATTTTGAATTAACAAGGAGGGTTGGCTGGAATAGCCAAAGAAGGTTGAAATCAAGTAATTCTGACTACAAAAATTGCTTTACTGAATGGAACCCAACTATTAAATGATTATTTTAATTTGCCATCCATGTGAGAAATAAATGCCCAAAATATCCTTCCAACAAATATTGTGGTATCACCATATTTTACTATGGTGTAATTGATTAAGTTTGTTCCTGAAGGCCTAGGGTGTGAAATGCTGATTACTGGATACTGATACAAGACTATGGACACTCAGTCCACTTTAACCTCACCTAACAACAGCTGATATATCACAGAAAATACTTGAGAAAGTGATAGCATATTCTGCATGCTAACTTTGGACAGGACATTTGAGAGGAATACTGTAGGACTTTATGCACAAACCACTAAGTGGTTGTGCCCTGGCATTAAATACAGTTACACAGTTACAGAAACAATTCAGTTAGTTAGTTTATAGTTAGATGAGGTTCTACCAATAAGTTTCGAACCAATTAAAACCAGGTGCGCAACAGCCCTTTTTCTGGTTGTAGCTAACTGGCTTGCACTCCCTACTCCATTGCTTATGCTGAGCACAAAACACAATGGCAGTAGGTTCTATTTTTGAAGTCTTCAGTATGATAAACCCAGCCAGGACTCAAAACTCCAGACATCCCGGCTGCATGTAAGATGCTCTGACCACTTGACCGTGCAGCTGGTCAAGTTCAGTTCAGTTCAGTGGTAGTGGGGTAAGGAGTCCCAATAGTCAACAACAACTCACCACCACCCCACCACCATGCCAATCCCTCCCCCCTCCCCCCCTTCAGATTTTTGGAAATCCTAATTCTTGTCTCTTTACCTTTAGAATAAGATCCCTGGGTCATAGGTATAAAGTAATCGCATTAAATTTTACTTTCTAGTTTTCACAGGAGCTTGATCATATGAGAGATTTTCTTTCACAAATTTGCCCCTTTAGTCCAAACCCTGATTCCACCCTTATTGATTAGACACAAGTAGTGAGGGGATTCACTAATTTAAAGTTGTGAACACCAAAACAAGAATAACATTTAAAACTTACAGGCATGACACTGCTAACACCAGGGGGTCCTCGTACACCAGGGGCTCCTTCCAGTCCATCACGACCAGGTCGGCCCTGAAATAAAATGATAGACAGGACAACTTTGTATGAGCTCCACAAAAAAGAAAGCCAATGCAATTACTGACTTTATAAAGCTAAACCTCATCTGCAGGATTATCTTACACAGTTACAGCTTTACATCTACCACAAACTGGAAGGAACACAAACACATTAGGACAATGTAAGATCTTCTCACCGGTTCACCCTTTGGTCCAGGTCCACCACGAGGTCCAGCTGGTCCTGGTGGTCCACGGAAACCCTATCAGAAACAAAAGAATGAAAGAGATATTACCTGCAACTGAGACCTTTGAATGAAAAGAAGAACCATGACTCCAAATGCCTTTATCTATACTTTACACTGCCTTAACCCTTATCATGATGTACATGAAGTACACAACTGATTTCCCAATGATGGCACTACTGAACATTAATATATAAACTGCGGTCTACACCAATAAAATGCACTCTATTTGCTTAAGTTTCTTAACCTTGCTCGCAGATTGTGGTGGCAAACAACGAGACTGACAAAATTTTCTATTCTTTTTCCTTTCTAAAGTAAAATGTAACTGTAACTACAGGGCTTTTAAAACTGGAGAGCAGCACCCTTAGCTTCATTCAGGCTGGACAACAAAGCTCTGCTTTAAGGTGTACCTTAGGTGTGACATTGCAATTAGATAACTCATTCATCCATTTTGTGTATGCTACACACACCCTGTGTGGACATCTGAAAAGGCTTATAAACCCAGACGGTAAAGTTACACAATGTTTTCTGATCAAGTCACAACCCAGGTGATAACCTTCAAGAGGTAGGAGGTGGATCTTTTCATCAGTAGGTTTGATAAGTTACATTAACAATATCTGTCTGGGTTAAACTATGCAGAAACATTAGAAGGGAAATAGGGTTTAGACATGATTTTATGACATACAATATTAAAGAGACCATGTCGGCAACTACTGCAACCCTGCATTCTATGTACTTTTCTCAGAAGAAAATGTTGAAAATAAATGTTGGAAAATTATAGGTAGCTATTTGCTAAATATCACAGAAACAATCCAGAAATTGCAAACTCTTCATAATTCACGAGGCGTACCTTAGGTGTGACATTGCAATTGGATCATGGATTTACATTTTGACCTGCTTATTAGATAAAAGAAAAAAAACATACCACTGCCTTAATACATGTCACAACATCTCTTTCAGTACTAAAGAAGAATTGTCCCCCTCTCCTTACGGCTCCCTTTGTCCCCTACAGTGCCCTTGTCTGACAAGGGACTGGACCAGGATGGATAAAGTTAGTAGTATTTGAGATCCTGACAAAATCAGGAGATGTGATCCTGATCCAATGTGCATCATAAATCAATAGATTCAAATGATGCTTCCAATTGATACTGAAAGAACTACGCATACCCTTTAAGGCAAAAAGTATTCAGGAAAGAAAGAGAAGGAAGTGCACATCAATAAAATTGACAAAAACAAGAAGACTTGTTGACAATGTCAAGAAACTGAAGAAAAGTTCCAGTAAAGGCTGAACACTGACTGTGTCTCACTGCTTCTGTATCAAATATTCTTTAGACCTAGTATTAAGGCATGGAAGCAATAACCTCTAGCATCTGAGATGATATTCTACTGGGTTAGAATACTGTTACTATCACCATGGTAGTCCAGGACTCTTTCTCTCGGGTGGGCAGTGCCTTTTTGCCATTAAAGCAAGGTTTGGAATTCTGGATTTAACAAGGTTTTGGCCAACTCGGGGTCCAGCCCTCCAGTCCCTTACAGTTATGACGATCACAACTATATGACTGAAAGTGAAAGTGATAAGTCATTATTTTTTGGGGGGGAGGGTTGGAGAAAGGGGGAAGGAAAAATTTACTTGAATCACTTTTTTAAGAATTTGGACTTATGTCTTTTATAAACACAAGTGTGAAGCTATTCATTTAATGCCAAGAAGTATTTGTTATTTTTAAGTTAAAAACTGAACTGGAAAAAGATTAAAAGAAAATAAATCATGTCTCTTCATGGCTTACAGTAATACTGTTTAACCGAAAGGCCTTCGTTTACAAATTCTTTTCTACTGACAACATACTTTTAACTTTAACATTTCATCTTTATTTTTATTTTTAATTTTTCCTTGATCATCATGAAAGTTTGGACATGTTAAAGTCACAAACATCCCTATTAGTTAATTAGCCTAGCGAAACAAGTAAGTGCACATGCACTTATCTTTGTAGGTCACGACCTTGACCCCCAGGCAGAGGTGAATAAAAACAGTGTAATATTCATCTGAGTGGTGACATAGATTTGTCAAAGTTCTTCATATATTTGGTCAAAACTTACTTAGATTAGTTAGTGAGATAGAGTTTAACCACCCAGTTTCCAACCGGTTGGTTCAAGTCGAGCCAGTCACAGCCTTTTTTCTCAGTTGTGGCTCACTGACTTGTTTTTCCTACTCCACTGCTCATGCTGAGCACCAAGCACAATGTCAGTAGGTTCCCTCTTTCAATACTTTTTATGACCCGGCCAGGACTCGAACTCCAAACCTCTCGTTTGCAAGTCAGATGCTCTAACCACTTGACCATGGAGTGGGTCAAAGCAACCTAATTGGTGCAGCATAGGTGCTTCATGATCTACAGCAAACTTGCATCAAAACCTTTGCAATGTTGAGTCAGTTCTATAAACAGAGCCTAGGGGTGTGTGTAAATGCACAAAAATGTTTTAATCCACCCTGCCCTATTGTCAGAGGATACACTTTACTGTTAATTAGTGCATTACTGATCACATTGACACTTATTTTCATATTTTTCAGACAGGCTGTTTATGGGTGAGCCAAATAATCTTGAAATCTGAAAGTAGGACATCTTGAACAGTTTGATGAAACCTAAAATCAGCATCAATCAGACAAAATCAGAACAACTTCAAACAGGAACCAAGTATCATAGCCGATTGAACTTGAACTCATTTCTCACAGGAGTATCATTTGACACCATGGGAGCTGACCTAAACTGTCTGGCAACTAACCACAAAAGTGTTGAGGAAACTTGCAAACACCTTGGATTTCCTTATAGGATCTGGACTACCTTTTAAGTACAAGTTCTTGTTTGAACTGAGAGCTGCTTCCTATCGAAAAGAGTCAAATTAAAACCCGCAACTATATGTGTGAAAAGGACCTGTTCTGCGTACTGTGCAGAAACATGAAGTAGAGGAATGCAAACACTTGCTCTTCTTGATTTTGAAAGTAAAGCAAGCTGGGGGTAGAATCTGTACAGACCCTAAAACCCTCCTGAACATTTTTTGTTATATTCTTGAATTCTATTTCTATAAATAGCACCTGCAAGGTTGATCCGAACAGAAATTTCAGTGATATGTACTTGGTGTAGATAATTCATGCCACAAGAGTAAATACCATGCATAAACTGAAACTGTTTCCCACTGTGCACATTTAACAAACTACTGACCCCTCTATCTGTTGAAACAAGCTTCTTCATATGTAACTGATATCTTGTTCAAGTCATCTTCCAAAGTCATATTGTATGAACTTTTTTCTAGATTTTAAGGGCAGGGGCAAATTTTCTGATTTTTGATCATGACAAACTGTACTTATAGGCCATGCATGATGTCCCATGCAATATTGATTTGAGCTGAGCTCCACTATCCTTTACCACCTGTCCTTGAAATTTTATATGATGATGTTTCCCTTTGTCATAAATTTTTACATGATGTTGTTCTTTTTCCCACCTATATTTTTTTATTGTTTCCCCGGCCCCCACCTTATATTTTTGTATTATGTTGTTTTCTTCATCCTTACATTTTATATGATGCTGTTTTCCCTAGTCTAATATTTTTATATGATGTTGTTTTTCCCACCTATATTTTCATACGCTCCCCCCCCTTTCAACCCTGCCATTTTGCAATTTCTACATTATGCAGTTTGTCATCGACAAATCCAACTCCACATAAGTACTTACCTTTGGTCCTGGTGGTCCAACAGGTCCTGGTGAATATTCCTGAAGGCAAGAATACAAATTAAATTTAAGCAGGCAAAGTAATAACAAATTTATATAAACACTACCCCAATAAAGATCATAATCAAACTACAGTATGTACTTAAAGGCAGTCAACTATCACCCCAAATTTCAACTTTTGAAGTAGTCTACACAAATATTTGATTGGCACGGCTCTTTGATTGACACAAAGTCCAAGAAATGAAGAGTGTAGCTCATATTTCACAACATGTATCTCTGTACACTGAGGGTGCTCGGTTTACACAGTGGGTTATTGTATACTTATCCAGCAGCAGTAAACTACTATCGTGTTTGGATTAGAATGAGTTTCAGATAGTTGTGGGAAGGGCTTTAGTAGGGAGAATTGAAACTGTGTTCAATGGGAAAATAAAGTTGTCAAATCCAGAAAAGCTGAACAGGAAAATTAATTTCAGCTATCATAATAGGTACTGGTAATACCCAGACAAAACTAAACAAATGTGGGTCACTTTCGAGTTTAAGATCTGGTAATCTCTGTTCCTAGAATCTAATTCTTTTAAGGTCATACTTAACCTACCCCAAACTTGCATGCCAGAGTAGGATTGAGGGAGTATCACCTGCACCAGTTTTTTTCCTACTGTACTTACAAATTGCATAACAACTTTCGTAAGAGGTATAGTATTTACAATGATAACTCATCCAGTTCATTATAAGATACTTTGTTTTGTAACTACAAAATTATGCACCAGGGCCAATCATGTACAGTAATTGCTACTTGTTCTACCAAATTTTAAAGGAATATTCCACTGTTTATTTCATTGAGTATCAAGCAAAGGAGAATAATTTTTATTGTACCCCCTTCAAGTTCAAACCCCACACCAATAGCTTGTTAATAACTGAAGATATTCCTATTAATTCTCATATATTCTGATTAGATGTTCCTGTCTAAAGAGAATATCTTTGCCAAAAACAGACTTCCTGCTGCTTTAAGGTTACAAAATGTTATACTGTAATACCAGCAGATTACTTTTAAAATCTTTCGTTGTTCTTCAGAACTGAAGTAATTAATTTGACCTAGCAATTTCACACCAGTGAAACATTGAATAACATTTGTTTGAGGATGACCTGAAAATTTTTGAAGAATGACGGTTTCAGCTTTAAAAGAGTCTACATATTCACTCGCACGTGCAAACATTATAAAAACATACAAAAGATGTTCAATTGATCTGATGGTATGACATTACAGATATCTCACAATGCAATGTGTTACTGTATAAATTTGAATATTTGCTTTGAAAAGTCATTACTTCTGAACCCAACATGCCATTGAGATGGAAATTTCATGAACATAGACAAAAAAGTGCCAGGATTCTGAAGCTCTTGAAATTTGTCACCACAATATTTTTTTAAAAGTCAATCACATTGTCTCTAATAGTCAAAATTGCATGCACTGATGTCTGTTTAACACATTCATTCCGACCAACATGGTGCACAGCTCACTTGATGCTATGGGCCCTTCTGCATACATTAACCCTTTACCGTTGTGCTCCGATCAGGGCATCGCCCGGCCCGCATCGGCCTCCATAGGCCATTAACCCAGTGACCTTAAACTATTGTCTCTCTCTTTGTTGTGGCTGAATTTTCGGGTAGCTACTCGCAGTTTCAAGCTCCGTGTGAAACAGTAAAGATGTGTGACAGCCGAGCTCTCGGCCTGGGTCCAAAAGGACCCAAACAACGGTAAAGGGTTAAGAAGACTATTGCTTTAGAACTCTGGTAACCGCATACCTGAAAAATCAGGCATTTGGAGGAGGGGGGGGGGATACCTGATAGGATACTAAACAAGCTGGAAGTCACTCAAGCATATACAAAGACAGGAAAATCAACTGATATGATAGAGGAAGCAAAGAATCTTCCAGCTCATTAATGGGAGAAAATAGAGGGTTGCAGCGGATATAGTTTTGGGACTAGATTTACAGTATCACAGTTTGTAAACTTCAAAAAAGGATTGCCATGGCTTTTTCAATTACACCAAATCTGAATCTTGCTTAAAATTATGCAAAACATTTACAAACTTTTGCCTTTATGAATACCTAGCGAGAAATGTTGCATTACAGTAGTTATGTAGATTGTCTTTTTGTTCCTTCATTCCACCCTTGGCAAACATTTGCTTAAGTCATAACTTTGTCACCAAAAAATCCACAGCCTTCATTCAAGCACTAGAGTGAAGCTAACAAAAATTTCTGTCCAATTCCATCATTTTTAAGGTGGGGTAAATGACTTTTTTGGGCCAAAAATGGTTGTTTTTGTTTGTTTACATTTGATTTCATTTAGTTTGTTTACATTTAATTTCAAAAATATTCAATAAAAGTCCAAAAATGCTGTTATGAATTTAAAAAAACTACTTCAATTTCTTATAATTATGACCACCTCCATTTTTTTCCAGCTGTGATGGGTGCGGGGTTTGAAGTATACAGACAAAAATATTTCCCAGTATTGGGGAAATTGATGAAATTTTGAAGAGAACTGCCCCAAAAAGTAAGGAGCAACAGCCAATCTACAGACTTTAAACCACGATAGCATGGAAAGATGCTTACCACTCTGAAACTTCCTGGTTCACCTTTCTGTCCTTTTTGTCCCTGCGAAAAAAAAAAGGTGAAAAATATAGACAATGTAACAAAGGAATCACTGTTGTCTTACTTCTTCTAACTTGCAAAATATACTGCTTAAATTTGCTAAGTCATTTCACAGAGAAGTAACTCACCCCCTGTGCAACAGTTTTGGTATCATTTGAATTTCTATTTCTAATTCTCATTCATGGATTTATTAAAAAGGAGCAACTGAGAAGTTTGCCAAAGTATAAGATATTGTGTTCACCATCACCAGAATAGGAAGGCTACCTCTTTTCATCAAGAATGCAAAAAATGTTCTTTTTTTTTCTCATAGGATTTATAATTGTCCTAACAGGAAGAGAGCTGATCATTTTATCAGGAATTAACTTCCTGTTTGAAACTGTAAAGACTGAAATCTATTCCCTCAAATGACATCAACCTGTTTTGCTTGGAGATCCATTTTTGCGGGCCACTGACAGAAGGTAATCTCCCAAACAGCTGAATCAAGATAACTTTCACTGATTGTCACCCACTGCTGGTCTAATTAACAATAAAAACATCACGTTTCATTTCTTAGCGCACCATGTTTGATCACTGTTCAACCTCAGTAAACAAGTTTCACAATTAGGGGTATATCAAAGTACTGTCTACGATTCACTGTGTGGAAATCAAGCGATAATAGGCAACTTACAGTATGAGAAAAAGGCAAGAAGTGTAAGCAAGTCATAGACTGATTGATTGTGGCAAGCTAAAATTTTGTAGGGTACGAAGCTACTACCAAGAAATAAACTAGCATTGAAAAAATTTGCATAGCAAATCTACTGTCTCTGGACTCCCCCTATCACATTATCATCAAAAACCCATACATTTCATGTACAAAATCTGCTACACATTTTCACATTTGTAAAGCAATTTGTCCATTTATGTAGCAAAATGCAATGTGATATAAATAAATGAATAATTCCCTAGTACTTCTGATCACTGCAAATTGCCTGGATGGGCATTATTGCTACCTAAAACTTTTTCAAAAGAAATATCATTTTACTGCAGTAGATACAAAATTTAAATCTGATAAGACATTGGCTTTTAATTTCATCAAACAGAGCCGACACACCTGTACTGGTCACTGTTGACAACTTAAGTTTAAAAAAGTCATTGACTGTTATATTGTGGAACAACTTCCCATCTGTGTAGGATAAAGAAGGGTAAAGCCATCTGTCTGCTTGACAAATGTTTTCAGGTTCTTGTGATCTCTTGTGACCCTGGAGTAGGTCAACTTCTGGAAGACCATCTGCAATTACTGTTAGTTGGTTGCAAAATCTGACAAGGCTCACAAGCAGAGTTTTAGCTAGGGGTCAGCAAATAACAGAAATGACCCCGCACAGGTTTTTGCCCACTCCTATTCATGATATTAAAGTGAAGCCCTTCTGACCCTTATAATTCCCACTTTTACCAGAAATCAGCAAAAATTTAAACATCTGATTTCCTTCAGGATTTCTCATATGCCCCAAAAAACAAACCTCAAATGAAGAAGTATTGCTTAATACTTAAGTGGGAAAAAGACACAAAATATATGCATTTCCTGCCATCTGCAAAGCATGTTTCAGTCTGCAAAATTGTGTATGTATGTTTCGAACCAATTGGTTGTGTGCTATACTTACATAGTCTTCAATGAGATTTGTATCCCACAGTATGATTTTTTCTTGATACAACCCTTCTCACAAGCCATGACAGTAAAAACACTCAAAAGTTTTAACATATTTCAAAATGTTGCAACCTCTTCCAAGCTCTTACAGAGGAGCTGGTCATAAATGCTCACAACATTGGTCATTAATGGCAGCTCGCTTAATTGACACTTGGAACCAATTAATTTTTTGTCTGCCCTGATGCTTTAAATTCAAATGAAAAATGCCAGGCTGCTGACATGAGATCCTTCTTGCCCACTTGGCAAGAGACTTTGAAATTGATTTTGAGCCCAGTGGAGGAATATGATATTGTTTCTCAATATTCTTCAGCATTAAATTTTAAATTTTGTTTAAAATATTACAGAGTTGTCATCAAATCACACAAATTATAGCTTCACAGAGGCCATCTTGGTTGGCCTTTTTCAACCCAGGCGGTGGTGACAATCTACCCATAGGATGCTTGCCTTAAGTGCTCTTTCCATGTATACATAGGAAGTCCATGGTTATGGTTATGGTTTTCATTTTTATTTTAAATATTACAGTTGTCATCAAATCACACAAATTATAGCTTCACAGAGGCCATCTTGGTGGGCCTTTTTGACTCCACATAGGATGCTTGCCTTACATGCTCTGTCCATGTATACATAGGAAGTCCATGGTTATGCCTCAACTTCTAAGTTCTGGTTTAATCAAGCAGTTCTTATGACCTTTGACCCAGTGGGGAAGGGTAGGGGAAAGTTGCATACCTGAACATAAATCAAGCATGGCACTCACAGTGTATACTACATAAGCATTTTTGTGCATTCGTATTGTAACAATATCAAATCAAGGGAGCATACAAACCCTTTTCAGTATACAAAAGATATTATGAAGCATTTTTCCCACTCTAACATATTCAGCCCACTGTGTGAATCTTCTATAATTTAAAATAATTTATGGTCAAGCAGGGAAATTAAAATTTAACCAAAGGTCAGGATTGGTACTAAGATGGTCACAAATCATGCTGGGCACTTAGAATATCACTACAGGTTGTTCTACACACCAGTAATACTAAGTTCACTTTACAATGTACAGTTTGCGTGAGATGTTACAGGATATTTTGGGTCAGGGGCATAATTCTAGTGAGAGTAATGCACTTAATTCCTAATTGTTTGACTTACACCTGACCAGAACTCTTTGGGAGAAGTGTGTCTTTACACATGTTCAGTTGACTTGACACTAGGTACACATCTACCTACTCAGGCTGGGCACCCATTGCTTACATATTTTTTCAGGACTAATTTTTCAGGACATTTTTTGAAAATTTTAAGAATCTTCAAACTGGTGTCAGGGAATAATTTAGCATTCCAATTTTGCATAGCAATTCTGAAGATTTTGGGGGTTTTTCACACATTTTTTTGTGGAAATGCATGGGTTATGCCCACAAAAAATTGCTACACAATTTTTCATTTGTGTAGCAATTTGGCCTCTTTGTGCAGCAAATTGCAAATGCGATACTGGATAAATTATTCTCTGCAGTGTTATATTAGGAAAGAATTTCATACATAGTGCATTTGGAAAACTGCATTGAAAAATAAAATTTTGCTGAAATCAAAACAAAATTAAGGACTAAGATATTTTTTGTAAAATTTAAATACTTTTTGGTCTGGCAATTTAGGTGCATCAAAATTTAAGCACTTTTCAGAATTTTATGGACATGTGGAAACCTTGTACAGTCAGTCATGTGACTGGCACCCTGTAAAATAAGAAAACATTGATCCTGTAACAGGCAACCAACTTCACATTATTGACGTCTAAGTGAACAAAATGGCTGATAGTAAGCTTACCTAGTATAACGTATCTGTGCTGTGTGTGTAACAAATTGTTCTACTGTACCATAAGTTGCTGCTACTGTAGGTACAGCTACCTGTAGTACCTACCCCACGACCTCATTCAATACACCTCTCTTTATTGACTGAAGACAGACTGATATTAGTGAGGAGATGTATGAGCTCAGCAAAACAATGGGATAAGATCACTTTTGCCACTTTGTTACTTACCTACCTCTGACTAAGTATATGGGGGGGGGGGGGGGGTACAGAGGGGTGTGATGATAGCCTATGCATCGTTGCATATGGTAATTGCACAAGAAAATTTAAGTACTAAAACGTGCTGTCTGAACACACATTGAAAAATAGGTGGAAAAATGTGTCAGGGATTCTGTGCAGTGACTAAAGATACTTAGGATATACCTGTGCACCTCAGAGCATCCCAAGAGTCTTTTCTTGGATGCTCCAGAAATAAATTAAATTTAAGTGAATTGAACCCATGTGGGTTTGCCTAATCTACAAGAATGCAAGCCAGGGGTTAAAAGTTTCAAAACAAACTTCCTACGCACTCAATTGATAGTGCAGTTTACAGCCTGTAGATGATTGAAGCAGTTTCTTAATTGTAACCCAAAGTGAATAATAATAATAATAATATAACAGTTCTTATATAGCGCCTTACACAAGAAGTCTCAAAGCGCTAAAACTATGCAACATGCGGTCAATAAGACAAAGTAAACAAATGAGTTTTCAAGTTAGTTTTAAATTGTCCAACAGTGGAAGAGTTCTTGACAAAAGATGGAAGGTCATTCCACAGTTTCGCAGATACTGTTGAAAAAGCACGATCACCATAAGAATGGGTAACAGATGACGGCACATTTAAAAGAGATTGAGAGCTGGAACGTAGTTCACGTAAAGGCTTGTAATTAGATATAAGATCCTTTAGATATAATGGAGCAAAACCATGGATGCATTTGTATGTAAGAAGAAGGATTTTGTAGTTGATACGATGCTGCACAGGAAGCCAGTGAAGATTACGAAGAACAGGGGTGATGTGGTCACATGATTTTGTTAATGCAACAAGTCGAGCCGCTGAGTTTTGAATTCGCTGGAGTTTTGAAATTTGGTGTTTAGGTAAACCATAGAAAAGACTATTTCCATAGTCCAGACGGCAGGTAACGAATGCATGAATAAGCTTTTCGGTAGTTTGGGCATCCATGAAGTGAAGTTATGCATACTGCCGATAGGTGTGGCTCCACATATACTACGTACATAAGATCCACTAGAAACATGAACTGATGAATATCAAAGGCAAAAAACTGTGGGGTTAAAACTGTATGCTGAATATAATACAGATTTATTGACCATCTTGAAAGGACTGGCCATCAGCAGTGGTGGCACCAGAATGTCAAAATTGGGAAGGGGGCAAAATAAGGGCAAAGGGTGATGTTGGGAGGGGAAATTTTCAGGAGCAGCAAAACACCAAACCCAAACCCCCCTTCCCAGTAGACAGACATCCAAGGGGCAAAGCCTCAAGAAACTGTGAGGATTTAGAATATATGTGGATGGAAAATTAAGTCTCATGAGAGAACGGTACATTATGAACTTTTTCGGTTAACCCAACTCATATCTAACCTAACTTGCGGGGGGCAAATGGGGGGAGGGAATTCCCGACCCTTTGCTGCCACTGGCCATCAGTGACAATAAGAGAATGCATCACATGACATTATGCTGAAAATTTGAAAGTTAGACTTTAAGACAGCTACATGTAAGGGTGAGCAGGTTGGTTCCTGTAGTGGAAATTATTACCAAACATTCCTATTTAGTCTTACATGATATTTTATCTACAAAGCCAATGTGAGACGAAAATAGCTGGTATGGTTTGCTAGAGTTTAACCCTTTCACAGCCTCTTACATAATATATCCTGAAAAGTGTTCCATCATGGTCAGATATATACTTTTATGTAAAATTGGTACATAATTTTCAACCTTTCAGATTTAAAAGGCGCTGTTACAGTAGAGAAGACTGACTTTGAAAGGGTTCATCATCGCATTGAATGTGATGCCACAATGGTTTTCAAAGAATGCCTTGTCAAACTTCAGTGGTGTGAACACCTGTATGAGAAGTAGCAAACATTTAAACCAATACCAACATTTCAATTCTAAACATTGCACCACTACTGATCCTATGCGGCTAATTTTGTGGAGAATGAGTTTTAATAAACACCACAGTTGCGCAGCATCACTCGACATAGGATTTGAGGATTGGTAGTCACATGCCATGCTGTGAAAATCTTGATGTACCTCCAACAGAGTGTAAATCCCAAGGAAGTCTATGAGAGGATTGGGATTTGCCTGCCCATTCAAAAAACCTAATTTCCTGTGTAAACACACCCTCTCATAGAAGCACTGTGTGGAACGTACTGAAAGGTTTATTGAGCAGAAAACTAGACACAGAGGTAATAACTCAGAGACCATCGGTGATTTGCACCTCAAGTGTTATCAAAGAGTTGTGCATTATCCATTGTGTACTAATTAGTCTAGAATCACTCAGCGATTAGCCCTATCTGCTCCTTCAAATGAATGGCTTTTTCTTCATGCGATAGCAGGGCTGTAACGCATGAGTCCGGACTCAGACTCAATTCCGTACTCCAGTCTGGTTTTTCCTGGACTCGGAACTGGCCCTGAATGGAAGGCCCTGGAATCAGAATTGTTCCAGAATTGGCTACCACTGGACTTGGGCACAAAGCAGAGTCCAGCCCAATCCATTTAAATGAGAATTAAATGCCTCCTCAACATAAAAGCTCATATTTACCACTAGGCTTTAAGCCAATAAATTTTGGGGGGAGAAATTATTTCCAAGCCTGGTGAAGTTGCAGAAGTGGGGGCATGACAGTGATTAATATATTGGGGATCAGCTGAAACTGCTCAGGTTGAAATTTGGGCTAATTTAAGGCAGCTAGCTACTCTAGGTCTAGGTAACTTGAAGTTTTCCTGGGATGGGCCTCTTAGGCTATAATACTAACTATTTAATTTGCTGAAAGATTCAACATTCTGCTCAACTCAGCTCCCCTTCTTTCATGAAAATTTTACCTACAATTGCACTAATGAACATTTACTGTTTGTACGCTTATATTTGGTATGACAATCATTTGGAGACTTGCCATGACATGAGTGGGCTGAGAAGCAAATTCAATACTGAAAAAGATTCCTTTAATAGGAATTACAGCCTTTTGCGATCTACTGTATGTAGCTATTGGGTTAGTTAGACCTATTTGCCATCAAAGACAGCTATGCATGGCTCTGACTCTTCTTAAGAATAAAGAATTTTTCCTTTAACTTTCAAGCTCATGACCTGCCCCTGCTGTGAAAGTACAGAAGCAACAGAACTCCAATGGGAAGAATATTCAATAAAGGCATACTCTGGATCTTTTAAGGGAGAAAGATTTTTCTTCCTTTTGAGGCAGTCACAAATCAGACATTCCATCACACCAGTTGGTAGCTCACAAACCCAAACAAATCACCAAGGTCAATAAAGATCAAGTTGAGAGCTCTTCTTCATTTTCTTCCTTCTTGAGTTCAAACTGGAACCAAAAGAACCCTAAATTTTATATGGCAAAAATGGCAAAATGCTTCACCAAAATTTGAGGGCAAGATGAGAATAGACAGGGGAAGTTGAGCTGAGGGGTGTGATAGGTGTGACTTTGGCAATTAATGAACATTCCATTCTCTCTTTCAAGAATGTGCGGAGAAACATATATACACTGTATGAGCAGTACTTAAGCAAATGCCCCTTTTTAACTATCCTCCCTTACACAGGGCTGTTTTAAAGGAATTAATTTGGATTCAAGTTGGATCCAGATTAAAGCTGGATCTAAACTGAGGTTGTCAAAAAAAAATTTTGTTCTCCTGATGAATGAAAATGATAGATGAATAATTGTCTTTAAATATCTCTGCCACAGAGAACACATCTTTCTTTTATTCTATGTTTTTGAATTTCTATCTATGTTTCAATGATGAGTGGTGGTCTGTAACATTGTATCAAGACTGATTCTAGACCTAAAAAGAATTCTGCAACGTTTCCTTGCTGATGTCATGATCTAATGAAATACACACTGAATTCACTCATCCTTCAGACAACCTCAAAGAGGGAAAGCAGTTGTATGATGCAAATATTTACCCATCATGGACAACCAGATGATGAGTAAACTTTAGCCCTGATAACAGCTACATGATCCTGATCTTGATCATTCCCTAGAATTTTACTAAATCTACATTTTGGATCATGAAGTGTTTTTTAATTCTCAAATAAAAATGAATGTTCATTTCAGAATGCAATGAGAATTTGGGAAGTTTTCCCAATACAATACTACTAGCACAACCTAACAAAAAGACAGAATTTGGACAAGTGGACCAGCTACCAATGGGAGAGATGAATAACCATTACATTTATAGTGTTTGAGCGGGTAAATCGGGTACCTGCCCGCCATCGTATTACCCCGTTCCAAATCTACTACCCGATTCTTAAAAAAAATGCATGCAAAAAGGATAACCCCATTTAGGCCATTGCCCACGGTAATGGACCAAAATATTTTTCCAATTTGGTAAACATTCTCCGACACTGAGAATGAAGAGAGCCCCTAAGAATTATGTGTAAGTCTGAAAGTTGTCTGTACTTCGTTTCCGAAGTTGAGATTTTTATCAGCGTGAGGCCTGATCGTGCTGTCGTCACATAGTGAGTTACTTCCCACACATTACAGGTATATATCACTTATAAACTTGCGCACAAGCAAGCTATCTGACGGCCGATTCAAAATCATATCATACTGTTTCACACAGACATGACAGGCATATCACCCCCGCCCAGCTGGCAAAGACAGAGCCCGTAACGTTCGTCATGCTAGGTAAACTGAGCCTTGCATGTATACGATCTTACGATTAATATGGTATGCCACCACAAGTAATATCCTCAAATATTTCATAATGGTTAAACGTGTCAATTTTACGCAAATCAACACTTTGCACTATCTAAGTAAAACGACATCAATGTAATAACACCGTAAACATTCAGGAAAAAAGTTTTTGAACAGACCATTTCATATTACGTTATTTTGCCCCAAAATGGCACTCACACAGACTACGAAGTTTATGTGTGAAAGCTATGTTACTGTGCATGGATGTCAACACGAGGCTATAGCTACGTAAGAACGTACATACCCCATTAGTGATAATTCCAACGCACATTGTACGATAGCATGAGGGAAGTTCACAAACATGACGTTGTTTGTTTACAATCGGTAATTTTGGACGTGCAAGAGAATACCACAATACAGTTTTATAAAAGGAGAAGCTTCGAGCTCTTAGTAGCTTGCTCCTCAGGTAGGAAAGCGCCCCAAAATTCAATATCAAATTGATATAGGCCTTGGGAGGTACTAATTTTCTTATTTGACTGTTTTCTGTTACGTTTCTTTTACTTGTTATTTTGATTTAAAACAAAACGAGACGATAAAACCTTCTGACAAATCAAATGTTTTTGAACTTGGGAATGTGATCCCTACACCTCTCCAATACAGCTTTAAAGGTTACCATGCATGTCTTTTGGAGTATGCCTTACAAAATGCTCATTTCTTTCAGTCACTGTAACACCGGGTAACCGGGGTACCTGACGGGCATGGCGATCGGGTACCCGTGTCCTACTTTTTAGTACTTGTGCAAACACTACATTACATCAGCCCATTGCTCATACATACAGTATCCTAATCACACATCACATTTTGTATACACGAATCTGATAAGTGCTTGTTTTTAGTGACTGTGCGCAGCCATTAGTGGGGTCCATCAGCTTTTATATATCTTCTACATGAGTTTGAAACCGTTATATTCAGTGAAATTGAGGGACTCAAGATACAATGTAGTGGATAACCATCCATGATACAGGTAAGCAGGGAAATCAAAATATATTCAAAGGTGATGGACCCCAGATATGGCCGACTGAAATCAGACCATCACTTGCTGTCCGGATTAGTCTATAAGTGGACTGAGCTCTTTCTTCACCAACCTTCCATCACCCATTTTCCTCATGAATTTGTCAAATTTAACCATCCCTGCTTTCTGATCTCCCTCTCCTTCTCCTTTTCTTGTAATTTAACAATATAAATTTCTGCAACCCTAGTAGTTTAGCTTCATATAAATGTAGCCGTTGTTCAATAGCACTGCTACTGGTTTATTTCCCCACCTCCTCTGGTCAGAAACTGGGCTGTAAAACTCCAGCTAACTAAATTTACCTCCTCTGTCTAAAATAACACAAAAAGGGTGATAAGTCCAGTATTCCATTCATGGTTTGTCCTGTTAGGTTTTTGCCAATAAACTAAATAAAACAGCAAGTTGAGCTCTGAATCAGACTTGATCAAAATGTTGAGTATAGCAATAACGCTGGTAACTATGCACTGGTCTGTGTGAGGTCAAAAAAATGAGTGAAGGTCCACAGTTCACATGATATCCCCATCACTGGAGATAATGATCCAGAAACCAAATACTCAGCAAGATATAGCATCTGTGTACGTAACTGCTGACAGTTGAGAATACCGGAAATGGACTGCAGTATTCCCTTGAAATGGAAAGTTAACCCCTTAAAACCTTTCTTCACCTTTCTTACTAATATGACTGACAGCCATGAAAAATACAACATATGAATCAGATACCCCCTGTGCATCAGTGGTGTAGCTGAGGGGATGGGGATAGCAGCCCCTATGGAGTACAGAAAATCTTGATACAAAAGTCGGGTAGCACATATAATTTTGTCCTCTCATTTAACTGAAGTTTCACAAAATGAAGTTTGAAGAGTGACAAAAAATGTGACCTTTGGCAGAGATATGTTATGATGTCCCTACCATTTTTAAAGGGTATGCATAAGGGCAATCACTTCACTCAACCACACAAAGAAAACATTAAGCTGTGAATTCACATGCTTAAAAATGTAATTACTGTAATTCCAGTGTTACATGAGTTTAAAATTTGGTACAAGATACTTTTAACTCAGTTCATTTTCTACATTCTTCCCTTTCTAAACCTTCTTTTCCAAAACTTGCCAAAAATATAAAAATACAACATAGGTTTCATTTTGCACCTTACCGGGTAACCTGGGCCTCCTGAGCCTCCTGAGCCCCCTGGAATGTCTCCTCTATCGGTGGGTCTGTCTGGCTGATCTGGTGGAAGGACTGGTGACTCTGGTTCAAAGTAATCTGAATAATCATAAATGAATGACGAACCAGAACCTTCAGATATTGACTCATCTACAACACCACCTCGCTCAAAATCCCCGATGGGTTCTTCACTCTCCTGCAAAAAAAATGTTGTAAAATTGTTCTCAAAACCTTAACAAAATACAGGAATGTGCAAGAGGTTTTATGATGAAGACCACCTCATAAAATCCCAAGAAGCGAAGCAACTCAAGTTACCAGAGCCCACCACATAACCAGGCCTTGTGTACAGTCTAGGGTCCATTGAAGATAGTGTGACATGTGAGCAAAGTGACCCCACTTCACTTGGCAGTTACAGAACTTGAACTTTTCAAAGGAAAAACCTGTTGGAATTGAGCTCATATTTATTAATGATTAAGTGGATATCAGAAATTGCCCTGTAAAATGGTCTATTTCTGATGTATTTTGATGGGAATTGCAGCTATTTTCTTGGCTTTTGATGCTTTTTCCCATCGTATGCCAAATTCTGTTATTTTCACATCACATACTTGACCTTTAAATCACACAAAAGAACTAGAGAATGAGTGAGAATTTCTCATTTATTTCACACACAAATGACACACAAGCAGGCACACAAAAGAAATAACTGCTAAACACAAGTAAACAAGCAGCAATGATAGCTTAATCCCATACCTAGCAGACAAACAGACATTTATGAAAGTAGATAAACTGACTGACTGACTTACTGACAGACAGACAGAATGAGGCAAAGGAAGAGATATACACACAAATGGGGTGACAAAAAAAGACAGGCAGCTAGAAAAATGTTGAGCTTGATGTTTAACAGACTTAAGTCATTCAAGTTGTTAAAAGACAATTGTATTCTTTGCATCTCATTAGAGAATACTGTCCATTGAAATTTGGACAAACTTATCCTGTCCTTTAAGTCCTTGCTTGTTACACAACTGACAAAGAGCAACACTGCTGCAGATTACATGGTCCAGTGACCCCTTTTTTTTGTCTGTGGCTTTCTATTGTTGTAAAATTGGCCAAGTCATCACGTTATCACACAAGTCATGTCATCCACTTTCAAGGGGCAGAATTCTCTAATGTTTTCTAACTACCCCTTTTCTAATAATACTGGAAAAAAAACCAAACAAATTATTCAGATGAAACCTGATAAAGACACATGATGTAATTTTGTAACTCACATGAATAAACTTTGGCAAGGGTTGCGAACAATCTGGAGAATATAATTCACACTGATAGAAAGCTGCTGAGGGATCTGCAACTATAAGTATTTGTTGCACGTCACCCTGTGAAAAGAGATAAAATGGAAAGAAAGTGAATAAAAACCATATTGAAAAATACATACAACGTCATATATATGCCAATAATCAATTTAAAGTAGCTCACTGAGTTTTTTCATGCTATTTAACAATTTTTCAAACCTTTTGTTAGTTTCTCCACTCACCAATGAAAAAAGGGAGAACTTAGACAATCCCCATATCTCACATACAGGAGCTTTTAATGCTCATGCTAAGCTACAGTACTATGATGTGAATTTGAAGTAATGGTTGGTCAATTTTGATGTAATGATGCTCATGGGAATTATTTTATTTTTTTTTTTTTTGAAAACATTTCCCTTTTCATTGGGTATGAGACTTTTTATGCTAATTACCTGCATAAGCATTGTCATGTAGTAGTGCCTCTTTTAAAATTCTTATTGCACAAAATTTTAAATTCTGTAGATACACTTCCTGAAGAAACACAAAGATTCATTCCTTTGTTCCATTAAAAAAGCTCAAGATCCAAGATTATTTTTAATTGGGCTTGGGCCTTCCATATTTCACTGTAATAAATACTTTTGTAAAGTGAGCTTTTGGATTTATTGTAGGGCAACAGAAGTACTGTTTGTCAAATTTCATCAAGTATGTGTGTAACTGTTAATCGATGATACATTAGCAAAGTTAGTGTACAGTATAGCACTTTTAGCATCTTAGAGATGAAGCAGTATTAAGAAACAAATTCTAATGACAAAGAAAACCAAAAACTACCAAAGTGTTATTTAATTTTTGACCCCTTACAGCAAAAATAGTGGAAAGTAGTTGCCATCAAACAAAACTTCACTGTTTGAAAACTGTTGAGAGTACTTTTGGAGCCATAGCCTGTGGACGGGCAAGCTAGGGGTAGGAGGAACTGCAAATACAGTATTTCCTCTGGTTAAGAAAGGTGGAGGATTAACAGGCAGTATTTGGATCCCCTACAGATTTTGTTCAGGCCATGGTTCTGTACTCTATTAGCGTAACATGGAACAAAGGAAAAAAGAATCATAAAAATCCCACAGAGAGCAACAAGTCCGTAATTGAAGTCCCATGCCCTTGTAGGTAAAATTTTGATAGAAGATATTCAGTGAACATCTGTCATAGGAGAGTACTGTAGTGTACATGGTGGGTGCCCATTCCTCCCTACCAAGGCTTTAAGTAGTCTGGAAAAAATTTGTTCAATATTTACTTATCTATTCATTCATTTATTTTTATTTTTTTTTTTTGTTACTGTATTTCTTTCCTCTAATTTGCACCACATTCCAAGTTTACTTTTTATCTCAATGTGCTAAAACAACTGATAGTAAAATAAACATGAAATCAAGATTTATAAAATATAATTGAAATTTTAATCATTACACAGCTGCCTAGGACGAGGAATTGCGAACACTACATAATCTCAGAAGGTTAGTCCTATATCCAACGTGGTTTCACTCCTGCTACTGTAGATAACCTTGGTGACATGAAAAAATTCACTACACCATTTTCCCTCTAAAATTTACATCTGCATTACACTAACACAAAAATTTGATGAGCCCTTACCTGGTATGCACCATTTATAAGAAATTGCCTTCCAAATACAAATGTCCCTGAGTTTACTCCAAAATATGTTGGACTAGACCGAAATAAATCTTTTGTAACATTTTTTCTTGGATCACAATCAAGAATAGCTGTAATTACTGTACCCCGTACACTGAAAGCAAGTCTATGCCATCTGCAAAAAAAGATAGAATAAAATATACCATGAAAGCATTGTGAATTATGCGAAGTTTTCAAGTTAAGTTATCAACAAATATTACCACATACTGCAAGTACCTGTACAAAAGATACACAACAAAAGGGATCAATAATAGATTAAAGCAATGTGGTCTTCAATAACATTTTTTTTACGACACTGTCATCAACTGTTCTTGCTCATCAGTCAACCAGTGTAGTGTGCTCCTTTAATACTCCCTTCCTAGTGAAGGGGTTTTCTCCAAATGAGGTTTTTCAGTGAAAAACCTTCACCTCTAAACTACAATAGGCCTTTCCCTTGCCAAATCCCAAACACACCGAGGATCCCCAAAAATAAAATGTAGCAGTCCAAAAGTGACCCCAGGTCACCTGCTTGGGTAGGCACCAAGGAAAACAATGAAGGTAAAGTATGAGCCCCAAGAGTAGTGGAGGTGACCTGGGGTCACTTTTGGACCGTTACATTTTATTTTGGGGGATCCTCAGTGTGTTTGGGATTTGGCAAGGGAAAGGCCTACATGTATTGTAGTCAAGAGGTGAAATATCAAAGTGTGGGAGAGAGTGAGTAGTGAGAGGAAGAAGGAAAGGCACAGTAAGGGTGGGGTAAAAGTTGAACAACCAAAGAGTCTTCCCATCTTCCCACCATTGTCTAAATATGCACCCCCCCCCCCCCCCCCAACCATTGACAATAACTGCTGCAACCTGTCAAGTATCATTCAAATATTTTATGGCTGCAGTTAGTAAACATCAAGTACTGTATATACATACAATGGTCTAAGCAAAGTTTAATACTTTACTTTTAAGTCTAAATATGGGAATTGCTCTGGTTTTGTTAAAGTCCAGAAATCAATGACCCCATTAAAAATAAAATGGATGGCAATTAAGTGTGCATTAATAATGTTTGGTACCACATTGTACTGCTATTAAAAATAGTTCCGTAAAACAGCTGGTGTTCAGAGTGACTGTATAAAGTGATTGGAATCACTGGAAAATATATTTTACCCACAAAAAAATCATGTAGTATAAACAACTACAGTTCAGTATTTCTTCAAAATCTTGCTATATAGCCAGATTTGTTAACATTCAAAATGACAAAAGTCCATAATTTTTCTATGACTTTCAAGGACCTGCCTTGACTGATATTTCCAGGACCTGTAAAAAGATTCACAACCCATTTTTCAATCTTTTTTCCATAAAATAATGTTGAGAAAATCAGAAAAATAACCAGAAAAATTCCCTGACTATTCCAACACCTTTTGAGAAATTGGTCATTTTCCCAAGTTTCCAAGCTTGAAAATTCAAATTTCAGTTTTCCCTGATTTTCCAGGACTTCCAGCATCTGTAAGAATCCTTTATAAAATGATGCAATATGAAATGACCATTCAAAACTTGATGGCCTCATATTAAGCCACAGCAGAGCTTTTTTTCGTCACATTGTAGTTTGGGCATTCAAATTCAAATTTATTTTTCATATAATTTACAAAACTAAAAAGTTGAAACAAACATATATATGAAAGCAAACATATGAAGGACACTAGAAAATAGAAAAGACCTGTTACCCAAGCTAGTGACCCAACTTAGAAAAAAAAAAATTATTACACTAACAAACATTATAAACAGTAAACATATTAAACAAATTAAGCCTAGTAGATGGAAAGGGGAGCAGAAGAGGAAAAGAAAGGGAGGAAAGAAGAGAGCGAAGAAGAAGGAAAAGAAAGGGAAGAAAGAAGAGAGAGAAGAAGAAGAAAAAAGAAAAACACAAAAGGAGCTTTACCCTCTTGCCCTCAGTCACATTGGGGAATTGGCTTTTCATAGAAAATTCATGGTTTGACGACTGTTACAGTACGTACACAATATCGAACAGTGGTAGAAGCATGGTAATGCAAAAGTTTTGTACACTTCAACGCTTTTCTGTAAATACCATCAACAAGTTCCAGTACCTTTTAGTCCATAATGCTGCAACCAGAAAAATGTATAACCTGTCCCTTTTTTGACAAGAGTCAAATAGACAGTGTAATGCTTTGTGGAATGTATTGCACTAAACCATTACTCAATTAGCATGAATTTTGCTTATTAGATTGAAGTTTGCCCAGTGCAATGGTGACCCCTACATACCTTTAAAGTTATTGGCACTCAATATTGCCTACATCCACCAACTTTCCAATCTTGAGAAAAGTTGAGATTTTACAAGGTGTTTGACCTCCAGTGACCCCAAATGATCTTTGGTCTCCACCTGGTTCAAAGTTCATGGTGGTACTTGATACTAATGGCCACTGATTATACAATGCTGCGTACAAATTCAAGTTATTCAGATGGGGATATGTCAATGTTTCCGGGGTTTGCTGCTCCCCCAGGTTCAATGTTCCTGAATCTTGGGAAAATCGGCACTTCTGGGAAAATCAAACTCTGGGAATAACAGCCATGTAATCATCACCGAATCAGCGAGAAAATACAAAAACTAGGAACCTTGGGAAAGACTTGTCTTTACTGAAAAGCTATTCAGGAAATACAGCAAGGTTCCAGTAGGGCTGCCAAGATAACCATTTTTCATTTATCGATATCGTCAATATTTCCGCGACGATATCGCGATATCGCGCATTAAGTCTTAACATTTTCCATCAGCGCCAAGGAATTAGCAAAAAAAGTTGTTTATTGCATGCAGCCACAACTGACATACCAAAAGTGGGGGAAGATTGATTATGCGTGCATGTTGCAATATTGATTGTGAAGAAGAACTCTTCACAAGTCTGGAACGTATGTGAGCTGTTACAATATTCATTGTATGCATTTTGAAACAGCTTCCGATTTTATATCATGTTTTCTTGTGGTGGGTTAAGTGCAGTTTTTCATTTTTTGTGACATCATAAATTATGATCATTTCAGGTAACTGACTTAAGACAATAAAAAAAGGGGGATTTCACAGTGGTTTAGTCATTTATTTGATTTGTTGCGATATCACATCTTGAGAAAACATTGGTCGATATCGTCGGGGCAAAACTGTATCGACTATATCGCGATATCGCAATATCGTGGCAGCCCTAGGTTCCAGTATGATTGCAAGCTGAGAGCAGAGCAATTTCTAGTCTATGTTTCTGTTACAAAGCTGTAAATTTTATGCGACTAATAACCATGAATTAATCATTAGACATAAGGTTGCCTCTATACAATTTATACCTGGCACCCCACTTTTTGTTGAAAAAGTGATGTTACAGCAAGGTCAACCCAACTTCCTGTTATCAGCTTTCTGTCAATAGTAGCTGCTATGTCCAGCACTTTGTAAACAAAGAGTCTCACAAAAAACCTCATTCAAAAAGGGAGAGACTGTTTATTCAGTGCAAGGCAAGTTTGCAACCAGAGCAGCCTCAGCAGACCAGGACAATAGGCTTATCTCTTTGGACACATGTAGGCTAGTTGTGCTGGCCCCAAAGTGTGATGAATTGTGTAAACAAACAGTGACCAGACTGCATAGAGGTAGCTTATGCCTAATGTGTAACATAATGATGATAGTGGGATAAAGTCCAAAGATGAGGGCTTTTGTTCCCAAACTTGAAGAGTGTGTGAAAAACAACCTATACAGTATGCCTATTACAGTACAGAACACAGTTCCACAAATTCCCCTAGTGAGCAAAGTTTAATCATATTGAGTGTTTTGATTCCACTGAAAGAGGAAACACTGTAGTATGTTAATTAGTGATGTTGAAACTTCAGATTTCTCCTTGTATAATACATCACACCCTCCATTACAGGAACCTTCTGATAAGGTTTACAGTCAAATTGATACTGTAATACTGTATACATATGTTTTTCTTCTCAAATTTTAGAGATAATTTGTGTTTGCTAAAGCCATTCAGGATGAATCATATCCTTCACTTGTACAGGAAATGGAATTAAGAAGGATTATGGTATTTAACCCACTGCATGCTGAATTGCTTATTGTCTTTTCTCTTACCTTCAAGTTCTTCCTTATTTTTCAAAAAGTGCTTTATAGTAGTTTACAACTCACAACCAGTACTAATATACACAAAGACCTTTTACATAAACCATTGCTGGAATTTATTAATAAGTTAAAGAAATATTTTAAAAATTTTCCTGTTGTTCCACAATATTAAAGGGGATTCAGTAATTGTTTCCCACATGGAATTGTGGGGCATAGCCTGGGATATACAAAGCAAGCTAAGCAGGTAGTGTACAGTGTTCCATTGTTTTCATCAATAAGTGCACGTAACACTACTGTAGGTGTCTGGCCAACTTGAACAAAAATAGGGGTCTTAGTCGTACTTAACAGCACATAAAAATGCACAATTTTTACACCAAAATGACAATTTGGACACAATCCACTGCAATACTGTATCAACCACACATGAAAACCCTCTCTATGTTATGGAAGGAAGGAAGGAGGTGTGTTATAAAATATTGATGTAAATTCAAATTTTGGAACACAAGATGGTACTCTGCATATTTGAACTTGCTGTCAATAGAAGAACTGTGCCGATCAAGAACTGCTGTGGACTACTACAAAAATTGCAGTTTGGGGTGAGAGGAATTTTTGTGGATTACAACAAAGACTGCAGTTTGGGATGAGAGGAATTTTTGTGGATTACAACAAAGACTGCAGTTTGGGGTGAGAGGAATTTTTGTGGATTACAACAAAGACTGCAGTTTGGGGTGAGAGGATTGGGCTTTTGGGCCTCTCTCATAACTGTCTGAAACTCATCCTCATCTAAACAAAAACTCAGAGTATGGCTTCATGAGCATGCACAGCCCTAATGCGTACAAAAGAAACCATCCCAGTACAGCACATCCATGATCCTGGTGTAGCATGAGCATCAGGTAAACTCTCAATCAAAGAGCTGTGCCAATTGAGAATTTCAAGAGACAAAGTACAAAAATTATTCTTTGGGGTGAGAGTTGACTGCCCCAAAATTGGAAACTGTTAAGGGGTTGTAGACTTATCTTACTGATGGGTACTGGTGGGCGAGCACAACAGTGGGTCTATTCAGAGTGTGTTTCAAGTGTGTGGGTGGCTCTCGTCTTCACAGACACAGCATATGCAAGAGGGGAGTGGCTTAAGACTACACTTCAGTGAATCTGTGGACAGTAAAGGTCCATCTTTCAGCAATGGTTGTCATGTCCTTTTGTTATGGTAACAAAAGGAGCTGCTCAGAAAACCTTCAATGGATTATTGACTAACTGTGCCTTATTTGGGATGCAGTTTCAGTCAGTGTAGCTCTTTCTCTGAATTCAATGATGCATGGAGAGCTACTTCTTTTCATACCAGTCTGCCACTCAAAGCAGTTACTAAGGAAAGCTTTTGTTAGTGAAAACTCACAGCTCCCCTGCTAGCTCATTAAGCTGTGAGGACTAGGCTGTGTTCACTGAAGAGTGCACAAGCTGAACAATGGCTTGGAGTTTTGCCCTTCAGTAAACCCCGGGAAGAATTGGAGACAGTCCCTAAACTGTACTGTAAATTTCATGCAGTGCTTTCATGAGAACTTTACTAAACAGAAAATGTATTTACTGGTAACCTACAAACTGTACTCTAAACAAATCCTGTTTTGCAGTTGCAGAGGGTGTTGGTTTTGACAGATAGCATCAAATTTTGCAATACATTGTATTTTGGTTGGAAACAGGGTGTTGACTTTGCTTAACCAGCATTGCGGGGGATAACTATTTAACGAAATACCTTAAATGAATTGTAGTGAAAAACTCCCTTGGAAATTTTGAAGAGTGTAACATCCAGTGTTTTTCTAATTGTCTGAAAGTTCTACAGTACAGTATTTAATTGCCAACTTTAGGAATTTTCTAAAAAGATGCAGAATGTTACAAGATTTATGGTAGGATACAAGTTTCCAGATTTGAAGGAAACATGTATGGCTGTTGTTGTGCCACATACTTGCATTATTACACACAGCACATTTTGTAATAAAAAAACAACTCCAGGCACCCAAATTACCCAATGCACTAACTGCTCATTACAGTTCTCCATCCACACTGTCTTGTCTTACCACCTTGGAGTTTAGAAGACCTGAATTAGGGGAATAGTTCTGGCAATGGTGCTCAGCATACAGCAAGCAATGGGGTAGGGAAAACAAGCTAGTGAGCCACAACTGGAGGAAAGAATGGGGCCAGTTCTACTTGAAACGATTGGTTGTCATTAGCTATAGCCCTGGTTATAAGGGAAACTGTATTCATCCCTTTCCAATTTATCTCCCTTTTGTCATACTGTTATGGATCTGGATCTGGAAAATTTCTTCACAACACCCCAGGTGGATTCAAGCATGTAGGGTTTGGTGTGCGCATGGAAAATCAATCCCCTGAACTGTATGAGAATACTCAAGGCAGAGTTCTTGAATTGCTTGTCATTATTTTGATTAGCTTATTAGGACCCAGCCAACTGAACATAGCAAAAAAGTTGTTGATTTACTTTACAGTCTTAAATCGTCTTTAGCTAGGCTAAGCATGACCTCAGTAATACTGTTACCACATCATTGTAGGTCATAATGCAAAATTATGGAATTGATGTCATTTGACACTTTCTCAAACAAGATGGACATATCACTTCCTTTGAAAACAGAAACAGTTTCTTTTCAAATTAACCTGGTTCACATAGCCTTGGCCAGGGTAAGGGTCTAGGCCAAACAATACAATACTAGCCTAGCCTGATACTTTTCAACCATTTAACACAGATACTGCCCTCAATCATTTTATAGCCTACTATGACTACTGAATACCCCCAGGTAGGCATGGGTAGCAGTCTGCGACTGGTTCTGGTTGGATACTACAAGCAGTTCTCCACAAATGGGATATACGGTTGCAGGTGCATAACGGCTAGCGGACAAGTCAATTAGATCGGATTAATGGATTCTGATCTCCTCAAAGATGTCAAGTTCAGTTTGCATAGGCTATTTGATTTCAATAGATGGGGAGTCCCTTACTGTACAATTTCTGCAGGGGCATTGTTTATAAGACTAACGTTACAGGCTGACAGTACTAGCCTAACTTAAGCCTAATATTTGCTATCCTCTGCACCCTAAGCGGCATACACGTTATATCAAGGTGTTTATAGACATTGACCTAGGCCTAGGCCTAAGCCTAACGTTAGGTCTAACGTTAGTGGCTTAGGCTACGCAGTTCGCAGTTGACCAATGCTGAAAGTCTGAAAAATGAAAAGTTAGAGTTGCTGAGCTCTCACAACTAAATGCAAAAATCCTTCACGTTTTCCTTGCTATTAACGCCATTGAGTCAGTGGAAAACATTACCGAGTGTGTTGAAAATGCTACACTACAGCACGTGGGGTTACTGCTGCGCTCATGATCGTTGCTAGATTGAAGGTCGAGAACCCTTCGCGCGTATGAATCGGTGATTTTTCAGTACCTCCAATAAAGTGGTAGGCCATACATTCTTTTTTCCTAAGATGACTTTTATTTTACTTGTCTTTTATTAGTTCATACCAATCTTTTATAGAGCGAGTAAAAGAATCTTAGCCATTTACATCCGCATTAATCGCTATGATTCTATAGAAATTATACAGTGTTGAAGATCCTAAAAAAGGTCGTAGTGGAAGTACTTGAGTTATACACATGACGGCATGTACGTAAGGGAGTTCCCCGCGAAGGATTTCCACTAAGACGGTATTTTCCCTAAAATTCGGTATCACAATGGCCAAAAGATAATCGTACAATCTATTTTTTTTTTTTGTCTAATCGTACAATCTAGTCAGTCGCTAAAAGGGGTAGGTGACAGAGGCCAACGTACCAATGCATAAAGAATTTTTTTGTGCAAAAGTCGACTTAAATTATCCAACGAATTTACCGTTCACCAAATTCTTGCGCTGAGAATAATCAGAGTTTGTCCCAAATTTTTAGAAAAATTTCTTCCAAAAAGGCTGTTGTGTTTGGGGATTTTAACTTTCCAGATATCGATTGGCATTCCTGTACTAGTGGGTTACATGGGAGGGATTTTCTTGAGGTTGTGACTGATGGTTTCTTTACCCAGCATGTTCTGTTTCCCACTCGTGAGGATAATTGTCTTGATTTGGTGTTAAGTACAGATGAGAACATGGTTAGAAATGTAGCTAATGGTGGTAAGATAGGGTCCAGTGACCATGACCTTATTTGTTTTGAGTTACATTGTTTCAGCAATCATGCTAGTAGTGACAAAAGAATTCTTGATTTCAGCAAGGCTAACTTTACTCGTGCTAGGGAGCTTTTAACCATAGATTGGGCGGCCCGTTTGTCACACTTGGGTCCTGCTGAGGCAGCTGTGGTTAAAAATATGCCAATTTGGATTTCTAGAGAAGTTCTTAGAGCAGCTAGGAAGAAACGTAAGTGTTGGCGTCGCTATAGGGCCAGTAAAAGTCCAGAAAACTTAGCAGCTTACAAGAAGCAGGAATTCTTAGTTAAAAATTTGGTAAATGGAACTAAAACTAGGTTTGAAAAGCAGTTGGCCAAGGAGGTTAAGATAAACCCCAAAACTTTTCATGCCTATGTGAGGTCTAAGCAGAAGCTTAAGGAGGGTGTGGGGCCTCTCAAAGGTGATGATAATTCTTTGGTTAGTAACCATCAGGACATGGCTAATTTGTTAAATGACTATTTTGTTTCTGTTTTTACCGAGGAATCATCTTTGTTGGGGACATGTAATGGTTCTGATGTCTCTTCTTCAATCAGTTATGTCATTTTCTCAGAGGAACAAGTTTGTAAAAAGTTAAAGAGTTTGAAAGCTAGTAAGGCCCCTGGGCCAGATGGGGTCCACCCAGCCATTTTACGTGAATGCTCCGAGATTTTGTCAGTTCCTCTTTCCATCATTTTTTCAGAAGTGTCTGGATTCGAGTTTTGTTCCTACTGACTGGCGGGTAGCAAATGTTACTCCAATTTTTAAGAAGGAGGGGATCAAAGTAATCCTTGCAATTACAGGCCTGTCAGTTTAACCAGTGTTGTGTGCAAAGTTATGGAATCTTTGATTAAGGATAGTTTACTTAAGTATCTTTTAGATAATGAGTTACTTAATCTGTCACAGCATGGTTTCCTGCCAAGCAGATCTTGTGTTACTAACTTACTGAGCTTTCTTGAAGATGTCTCTTCATCTCTTGATTCTGGGTATGGCGTTGATGTCATTTACCTTGACTTTTCAAAGGCTTTTGATAAAGTTCCATTAGGTAGGCTAATGGTTAAGCTGCATAGGTTAGGGGTTCAGGGCAATTGTGCTGATTGGATAAATTCGTGGCTTCATGGTAGATCTCAGAGAGTTGCTGTCAATGGTAACTTCTCCTCTTGGAAAGAAGTCACAAGTGGAGTACCACAGGGTTCTGTCCTTGGCCCACTTCTTTTCTTAATTTTCATCAATGATATTGATAGTTCTCTTACAGTTTGCAGATGATACTAAGCTTTATAGGAAAATTAGCATTTTGGATGATGCCTTACTGCTGCAGAAAGATCTGGATAGGTTATTTTCTTGGTCTCAGACCTGGCAAATGTCTTTTAATGCAGATAAGTGTAAGGTCCTTCATTTTGGTCCCAAAAGTTTTAGCTAAGATTATAACATGAATGGTTGTGTTTTAAGTAATGTCACCTCTGAGAAAGATCTGGGTGTTGTAATTACTGGGGACTTAAAGTCATCAAAGCAGTGTGCAGCCACTGCTGTAAAGGCTAATAGAGTGCTTGGATTGATCAAGAGGAATTTCATCAATTTTAGTAAGGATATTGTACTTAATTTGTATAAGCAGTTGGTAAGACCCCATCTTGACTATGCAGCTCAGGCTTGGAGTCCCTTCTATGAAAAGGACAAGTTTGTTTTAGAGCAGGTTCAGAGGAGAGCCACTCGCCTCATTCCTGAGGTGAGAAATTTGCCCCTATCATGCTAGGCTTAAACATCTTGGGCTTACCACCTTGGAGCTGAGAAGGATTAGGGGAGACATGCTCCAGGTTTTCAAGTTCCTTTGTGAAAGAAATCCCTGCTGACTTGTAGTTATTTAAGGGTTCAAGGTAATTCTCGGGTGCGTGGGCATTGTAAAAAGCTTGAAAAGCCTTTTGCAAGGCTTGACATTAGGAAGTTTAGTTTCTCCCATAGAGTTGTCAACGAGTGGAATTGTCTACCAGATTGGGTAGTTAACTCCCCCTCAGTTCACTGCTTTAAGGTTAACATTGACAGGTTTTTCCATGGCTGTGGTAGAATCTGATTGTTTGGGGCTGTAGTCAAGCTTTGGTGGTTTGACTTTTGATTAGGGCTTGGTCTTCAGGGCATCTTATGGGGCCTTGGCCCTCCTTTGCCCTTCAACCTGTTATGTTAATTTGACCACAACCGCATGGGGCCCAGGTTAATGGGCAGTATATACCCATGTAAATCGTAATAGCCTGAGCCAAGCCAAAATGCCCAGCTTGAGCCCCAAATGGGCTCCAGCAGGGCTATTTGGTAGGGCGCAGCTGGGTCGATTCATTTGTAATTGTCAGATGTTCCCACGCGGGAGGGGCCGAAGCTCAGCTGGATCTTAGTTGGGTTTCAGCTGTTAAAGCAGCTGGGCACATCTGGGATCCAAATGACCCCCCCCCCCCATTGGGCTTCTCCTCCAGTCCTAGCTGGGCCCAGCAAGTAGCCCAACTGGAGCTCATTCAGGGCCAACCATGACATGTTGGCAAAGAAGGGCCTATATAAGTCTTCTCGATGATCTGCATGATCTTTTTTTAGGAAAGATGCATCCTACAATGACACCCCCCAAATTTTCCAAATTTCGTTTAAAATAGTTCGCCGGGCAATATTTCAAAATCTCTTTTATAAGAACCATGGTTCAAAGTTGGAAAAGATGCTTCTACACAGGTATGGTTGTTCTTCTTTCGAGAGAGAGGTCCCTCTGTGTGGGAAGCTTATACCATACTCCCCTGATGTAGTATTCCTAGCTGACTAGTCACCCACATGCTTTAAGGACTTAACGAAAGACCAGAAATTTCCACAGAGGCTGCATTTTGTGACCTAGGGAGTTTTCTAACAACTCGGGTCCTGGCATTACGAAGCACAACTGCCCAAGTTTCCAGATTAACCGAGCACAGTGTATTTTTCAAAGGTTTATTATTTTGTTTGTATAGCCTACATCCTAAAAAGTGTTACGGTATATGATCGCTTACACTTTCACCCGTATATTGAAAATAGGTAAGGAAAATATGAAGCCATTTGTGCGGCTTAGCTTAGGGAGACGGAATTGATCGATCGTACTACCCATACACTTACACTGAACTGAGGAGATTGACTTGGCAATTTAAGAGAACATGCAGTCATTAAAAGTTGGATTAGTATAGTAGCCTATCCTACTACATGAATTGCTCCTGATCTAAGATGTTTCTCATCCCCGTGTGAAACTGAAGGTATTTTTTCGGAGAAAATATCCACTGAGTTGAAAATATGTAGAAAAAATATTTTTGTTTCCGGGAAGGGTTAGTCAGTTAGTTAGATCAGCTAGTTGCTAGCAACTCCCTAGTTAGATGGAAATTTACGGTCCAGTTTCCTTTCAGGAAGGGAAAACTGCATCTCAATACCATTGTAACATTCGGAAGATACTAATTTTCAAAGTTTAATGTATTTGGCCTAGGATATAGTGTATCATGGGAAATCTGAGATGTCATCGTGGCACATTTATGACATTGCATTCCATAACACCAATTTTGATGTCGCTGCAGGGAATAGCAACATTGTTATATAACTTTAATGTGGATAGTATGGTGTAGAATATAATGCTACATCTACAGGGAAAACTATTCAAACATTCCAACAGTGTCAAATTTCATGGGCAAACATGACTTTCAATTATAAAAACAAACCTCATGTGGCTGTAAAGCATAACTTTTCTGTGACATTGTTAAAAAATGGGGGGCAATTTTTCAACAAAAATAAACGTTTTACTGGGAGATATCATGTATGATTCATTTAGGGAAACGTAACTGAGGTAGGGTTTGGAGATATTCTTGAGTAGTTTTGTCCCTCGGACCACCTCGGACCACCAGAATATGCCTTAAACAGGAGTCAGGTACTGATGAGTCACGTGCTGATTATTTTAGGAGACTGTTTTTGCCCTTTCATGAGTCACTCGTGACTTGCATATGAAATACAATAGGCCTTTACTTTGCCATATGTCTATTCACTGTTTCAAGACATTAACACGCTGCAGTTAGTACACAGACAGACCTCATTCATTTTTGGTTTAGTACGTAATTTAAACGCAAGCGCCGCTGATTTAAAGCGGTTCATTCAGCTGTTCAGGGAGTTCTACAGGCAACTTTCCATTACGTCATTACAACTGAAAGAAGCCAAAATAAAACTAGGACGTATTTTACCCTGCTTCAAAAAGTATGGCTCTTTGGTTGTCCTTTAGTTTCATGCCTTGACAAGTTAACCACTGTGGGCAATCGCTAAAAATTATTGGGTTTACAAACTAAGACCCAATATATCGTAACATAGGGGTACTCTGATCATTACAACATGAATTTCGAAGACGCAGGTTGCTGGACTGCCAGCAAATCTAAAAGGGTGCTGTGTCAAAGGCTGATGAAGCCAGCATTAAACTAAAAGGTGCAATTAGAGTTGCACGGGCAAATATTAACCTTTTCCAGTTTTGCTCCGGCACTTCGTCTTCCTTTACAGCATTGATAATTTACCAAAATTTAGAATCATTAAGGATGCATTTGGGGTTAGAAGACATGTAAATTTGTGTTAATTACTGTCGAATGAAATCTTTTGAATATTTTTTAGGTAAAACAAGTCCACACAGAGGCAAGACTGGACAGCCTTCACTACACTGTAGCCAACTGCGACGTTGGTAAAATGGTAAAATTGACGGACTCAATTTTTAGTTTCTGTTTTTTTTTTTTTTTTTTTTTTTTTATTTATTTATTTGCAACCAGCCATCCACGATACAGAGAATCAAAGAATTTAAAAGATTAAAGCTGATGGACCTCAGTTTTGCCCGACTAAATCAGACCTTCACTTGACTATTCGGATTGGTCTATAGCCTCACTTTGTACAGCTCGCATATTTTCACATGGTTACTGCGCAAAATCGGAAGCCTTAGACCCCAAATAGTTCAGCATTTCCGGAAATTGTGAAAGGTATTAAAATCTCATTGTAACTTTTAAATGAGAAAAACGGATTGAAAGATAAGATCTTTGACCCAGTGTGTGAAAGAAATCGGATGAAACAAAAGTCATCACGGACATTATACAGTTATACATTATACCGTGTCTGAATAATTGAGCACACCTTCCCACGTGTCGGGTATAGTTTTGTTTCATCTTTTTTTTTTTCAGAAACAACATTTACACATATTTGTACACTTGAAGGGATTGCTGGAAAGGTTTGGTATTCAGATTGGTCTAAAAGCACCATAAGCCTAATGGTTGTCATTTTGTTTTAATTCGTCATTTTTGGATCCCGAAAAAGAAATACCTATGTAGTCGTGCAGACATGACCTTTTAAAACTACATAACGTAGGATCGTGCATTTTAGTGTTGGCGTTTACTATTGGTTCGTTGCCTTACTTAAACGTTACGATTTGTTTGTTCACCGTCTGAAGCCAAGACCGCGGTTCCCAGAAATTGGTTTTGATCATGATTATTATTACGAGGTAATGTTTGATATGGAAAACTAAACCTTTTACTTTTACAAAAAATAGTATTGTTCCGAATTGAAAGAAGCCAAAAATATTGCAACTTTTTTGTTGTACTATGTATTTTACGTTAGTAAATTTGAACCTTTTTTTTTTAAACTTAAAGAAACGGTTACTTTGATGTGAGAAATGTTTTAACCACCTTTAAAGTGTACCTAACCTTTATAGAGCATTTAAAGGTTTAATACGGGTTTTAAGGGATACTAGGAAAGTAAGGAAGCCGAGAAAAGGCCTTAGTACAAAAGGAGGGCATCCGCATTAGCCGTTTGGGGAGTAAGTAAAATAGGGTTTTCCGGGTTAATTTTTAACCAAGTTTAAAGTAGGGACAACCCTCTTCCAGTTGTGCCTCGCTGGCTTGATTTCCCTGCTTTATTGTTAACAATAATATCCAAGCACAATGACAGGAGGTTCCATTTTTAAAGTCTTCGGCATGACCCGACTAAGGAGTCGAATTTCAGAACTATGTCAACCTTCCGGCTACAAGCAGGATGCTCTAATCACTTGAACATACAGTGGGTCTAACCGTTATCGAATAATCCCTTTGTGAATTTTTCACAATTCAGTTTTGATTTATAAATTTTCCCTGCATACTGTTACACAACTTTACCAAAGTATACGTGAAAATAACCTACTATTACGTTATGCCATCACTGAGCAAGTTTATTTCAGAGTAATTTTCAAATCGGCTGAACCGACTTACACTAGTAAAGTAAGAAGCCTGGAAAGGACTGATGTTATATAAAAAGCTGCGTATTTTAACTAGAAAATATAAATTTTAAATGAAAAATTTTATGGAACACTTCTCAAGGGTCATCGAAACACTTAACCAGACTCGAAAGACGGGAGTACACGCTTAGAAAAACCTTTGCTCATTGGAAAAATATTCACAAGTACCATTGCTCTGATGCAATAGGTGATACGACACCTATATTGAACACCCGATAATAGGTCCAACATTAAGAAGTTCGTCACCATTACCGGTAAAGGACGAAATGAGAGGTACGTTATACCGACGGAATACATCGGGAAAAAGTATAGCTAGACGTATCAGGAAACAATGTTTTTCTCTTTGCAAGTCGTGATTTACTTCTGTTGAATAAATCATGGCTATCGTAACCGTGGTCTAAGCAGGATTCGAAATTGAAATTTACTAAAAGCTCTTAGTCTCTCAGTAACGTTAATTCTGTAATAACATACTTCCTAATAATTCTAGGTGGGCCAACCAGTGATCAGCTGCTACGGGCAGTTGCCTGGTCTCCCAACTTAGGCAGTTAGGAACAATGCAGGAAGTTTCAATCGATTTGGTGCAAGGTTTAATTAATCGCTTTCGTAGTTGCCCCAGTTGAGGAGCTTGGACAAAAATTACCGTTAGAAGAGAACTGCATGGGATGCAAAGTGAAAATACATTTGTCGAATTTATTTTTTCCAGTTTTCCCAACGAGCGCACTTTTTGCGTCCGCCTCAGGGCCCGTCGTATTAAATTTTGCAATGCCGTCAAACTACATGTGATTTCCAAAGAAAATTCCAGCACTGCTACATGTCGAGAAGTTTTTATATTAGATTCCAGGCTACATGCATAGTTTAGATAGGCTAATTACCGTCCTTGGTCGTATTTTTCTTTCGTACAATCTGTGCGGGACATGCATGTTATACGTGTTTACATGTCAATCAACACAGTAATTAGTGACACATATTGGTTCCCGAGTGCTTTGACGTTTGTTTAGCAACCATTTTACAACAGCAACCGACATGCTTTGCGGGTCAGTTGACTTGGTTTACAGAAGGGCACGACGGCACGAAACACTAACGATCAAGTTTCTATTATGTTGATCATGAAGGGGAATGCACTGTTCCTGTCAAATTATAATTCTAAGTTTATAAGGAATATTTTATTTGGAACATTAAGTGTGAGGGGTCGTCAGAGGCTACTTTCCTCACATCTGCCACAGTGATGTTACGAGTTTTAATAATGGGTTGCAAATGCTTGCATGCAAGTTATGATACGGTATTTTCATTTCATTTGTTTCGTCACATAACACTTCATGATGTGCATGATGAAACGTTCCTCCTTACTTTTTGTTACATCCTTCTTCTTTGTTTGATTAAATCTGATCGCTTGTAAATGAAGCTCACTACACGCACACTTGATATAGACAAAGTTTCACATCTGATGAACTGGATAACAGTACTGGATAACAGTGACAGATATATTAAATTTAAAATTACAAAAAGTTACGTAACCTTTGGAATGAGCTAACAGGCCAGTAAAGCATGTGTAAGAATGTGTCAATGAACGTGTCTGTCTCCGGTCATCTCTCGGACTTTTGGCTAAGATTATGTATAGTATCTGTTCTTTTCATCCAGTCTATAGAATGGAGCCATACATGACAGACCTATGATGTAAATGGTCTGAGGGCCGTGAGGTTGGTATTGTCCTTCGTTCGTCAAAAATATCCCCTACTAAGTGAGTTTGAAAACGGTCTGTTTCATCGGGTCTTCAAGTTGCTGATTTTCCCCTCCCTTGGCAATACTGGGATCCACCCTGCTCGAAACTGTTTAATATCCCTCTTCAGGGTTTCCAATTTATATTTCTCTTTTTTGTTCTTGTAAAACGCAATCTGACTACTCCTTACTATTACCACCCTCAAAGAAATAAAATAAGGATAGACTTAACTTGTGTTTTCCGATTACCTATAGCAAACTCCAAAAAGAGCATGACCCTTAAAGGGATGCATCAATACGTGCATCAGTAAATATTGGCAACGTTTAAATTCCGTAACCCGCCTTGGGTTTGCAGCTGTCTCAAACAACCAACTGATTTTAGCCCGATAGACCTTGTGCATATGATGTCACACAGCGGAAAGCACGCCCTCCTTTCAGGACGAAAAAAAACAACAGTGACAAATGTAGACAGTCGAATATCCTGTCTACAGTCGAATGTGAACAGTTGAATAGCCGCGCATAGCCTGCTACACATGCAGGGCGAATTCTTATGCGTGCGGCGACGTGTCCCATTGTTTTGCTCAAAGGATGACGTCAGTGTCGTCAATGCATAAGGTATATAGGAAAATGTAAAAAGCTACATTAGCCCTCAGGAAGGAAAGTAAATGGATGAATGTTGGTGTAATACATGTCAATAAACTATTCCCTGAAATGATTGGCGGAGGTCCTACAGACATGAGTCTGACTCACTTCCCTTTATACTGTCCAGTGCCAAACTCATATTACGGCCTTAATGTTTGGTTTATGGTATAACCTAGCCTTCAATTGAAACTGCGGTCTCTGACTGTAAAATCAAGACACCTATGAACCTTGTGTGAGCAGGGTTAAACTTAAGAACATGACTGTGATTGCTATCAAAGTGTATAAACTGGAAGTTGGCAAATCCTGTTTGGAACAACACCAATATTCGCTGTTAGTAACAAATAACACATGTCTTTTCGTCTGCAAAGTTGAATTCACATTACTCTTTCGATAATGAAATTCGTTAAGCTGTCAGCATTTCTCGCAAAAATTTACTTAATAAACCAAGTGAAACCAACACAGTCGGAATTTAAAGGCCTAAATATTATATATAGCTTCAAGTTGCGACATGGTCTTCGAAACAACATATGTTTTGCCTTGTCAAGCAAATAGCAGTAACACATTCGTAATAAAAGCTTGGTTATTCTCGAATGCTACCGTTTCTTCGGTGGTGACAAGAAGAACCAAAGGTTGAGGGCGGGGGGGGGGGGGGGACTGAAGAAATCATAACATGCTGCTTCATCGAGTCCATGAATGTTCATTTGCAGAAAGTCCCACGGGTACAGGTAAATCTTCGAAAGCAAAAACCCTGGCCTTCCAAAATGTAGTTACATGAAAGCGAAGTATGTCATGGAAGCGTAAGCTTGGAACAGCCAAACGTCGGAAAGGGCGATGCGGCCCTTGAAAGTCCTACGCACAGTTAGAACGCACAGTTAGAAATAGAAAAAAAAGGTTTGTGTTTGTCTAAGTTCACATTTCCAGTGGGTTCAGCAACTTTCAAAGGATTCTTGCCAACAGCCCCGTCACGTCAGCTTAAATAAAGACCTCCCAACCTATTTCCGAAAGTTATATGTTGTTTTATATCAGGTTGTTCATTACACAATGACAGTAAGAAATATCTTGTGTACATACTGTTTCCTTGCAATAACAATAGCTGTGATTCCAAAGTGAAGAGACGGGGGCGGAATCATTGGCTTCTTCGTGCCGATTAGTTGAAGCTCGTTATGATTTGGAAATCCCATGTTATTGTTGAACATCCTTATTCAGATATCGCAATTACAATATATGTTTGACTGGTCATGATGGTTAATACGTCTTCTTAACTTCACGGTTTGAAAAAACACAACTAAACTTAAAACATAGGTACAATACGTATGGTGATTAGAACGCCTGCATTGAAGCTCCATGCACTTAGTGTCTCGCAGGTGGACCGATGAGCGTGTTAAAACAGGGAGTTGCAACACCCTGGTTAGAAGTTGTAGCGATTCGCGCTTGCTTAAAAGGGCGCACTTTTTGTAACGTTATGCCATTATAGCATACGATTTTATGCATAACCCCCAGCGGTATTTTTGGTTTCCGAAAGGGAAAACCTAATACCTATGTAATCGTGCAGACATGACCTTTGAAAAAATAAAGTAGGATCATGCGTTTAGGTGTCGGCGTATACTATGGTTAGTTGACTTCCTTAACGTTAGCATTTGCACCTAGGTACACCTAACCTACCGAAGACGGAATAGAACTATTGTTCACTGTGTGAAGCCAATACCGTGTTTTATTTAAATTGGTGTTGATGACTCAAGACGAGCGAGATCATTTTTAACTTGGACAACTGTGCCTTCTACTTCTACAAAAAATAGTATAGTTTGGAATTAAAAGGAGACGAAAGTATTTTTCTGTTTGTGTCACAATATTTTTTTACGTAAGTAGATGTTTAATATTTATTCGGGGAAGGGAACTTTTGACTAGATAAGTACTTTTTATATCGCCTTTGTGATGTATCTAACGTTTCCCAAGCATTTAGAGACATTATAGGTATCTGACGAATTTTAAGCTGGGTAAAAAAAGACCGGTAACGACCCTTTTTCAGTTTGGACTCACTAGCTTGTTTTCCCTACTCGACTACACCACTGCTCATGCTGACCACTAGGCACAATGGCAGTAGGTTACATTTTTAAGTCTCCGGTATGACCCGGCCTAGAAATATAATTCCAGAACTATGGCAGAACCGGCTACAAGTCGGATGCTCTTACCATTTTACCAAGCAGTGTCTAAAACCGTTATTTAGTTATCCCTTCGAGAAACGTTTCACAGTTCGGTTTTGATTCCTTGTCAGCTACATGTATAGCAAGAATTGGGCATAACTTATTCTCAGTCCGGCAAGCATTTCTTAACAATATTACTCTCGTACTAAAGATCTAAATAGATAAAAACATTACAGAAGCGGTTTTTCTTTTCGTCTTTTTATACAACACAGTGGGTTTTTTTTTTCTATCGACATTGGCCTGCTATGATCCATGATACTGAATGAGAGTAACTTATCTTGGTCCCATTCTTCCTTAATGATCACCGTTTGAGTGAATGTCACGGTATGACGTTAGCGCTAGTCCTTACTCCTTCTTAACCTCTTTACTTCAGTAACAATCATACATTGTTGTTTCTAGGATCACTTTCCCCACAGTCACGGACCAGTAAATAAAAGGTGTTTTGGATGAAAAATTAAATCGATATCTATTCAGGACTGTAAAGGCCGTTTATTTGATACGTCCCCCTTTCCCCTCTTAACTGCAAAATGTAAGTGGTCTTACATAAATAAGTTTTCCAATATTAGTTGACCACAAGGGTAAGCTACAAAAGCGTGACAAGGCAAACTTTCACCAACAAGGGGAAGGCGTACCCCCACCGACCGGAATCTTGCATATTTACTTTCGTGATGACACAGAAAAAGACTAATTCATATGATGCTCAATGTTGCATTAGATTACATCTGGATGCTTAATATTTCAAAATTCCTTAAAGGGGGAATACCTTCTAGGACCTCTTTCCCAGGTTCTAAATGTTAGGTTAGATGGCGTTTTTCGGTCCAGTTTCTAGTTAATTGATTTAAGTCGAGCCCGCTACGGCATTTTTCCAGTCGAGGTTCAATGGCCCAGGTTCTAAAGTCACCAGGCGCGTAGCCAGGATTGTGTCATGTGGGTGGTGCCATGGGGCACGACATGAGGGAAATATCTAAAGATAGAGAGAAAAAACGTTATTTCAGGGTGTTTTTGCATTGCGGTAGGGTCATCGGGGGTTCTACCCCCCGGTGGCTACGCCACTGATAGTCGCCCACTCAAAACAAGTTAATGCTCTTAGTGAGATCAAATTACTTTTACTTACTCTCCATCATTTAGATCAAATTCGGAAAATTTGGGACTGCTTTTTCCAGGGTTACCATTTGAATCAGCGTAATAAATAGAGGGTCTCCTGCCAACATTTACTGTAAGTTGTGCGCCTTCTTCACCATGCAAGGTAAAAAGTGTTGCCTTGTTTGAAGAAGGTTTTACTGTTAAAATGATGGAGAAATCTTCTGGGAAATAATCTGTAAACAAAAGAAAAGACAATTGACGAATTTAGAAATTGAAAGATGCTGGAGAGTAGTCCGTTATGGGCAGTCTTGTGGAATGCAGAACTCGGAAATATTTATCGTACAATTGGAATGGGCTGGATTTCGGCGATTTCATTTTGTTTATCAACTGATCATCATAAGCTAAAGAATACGATATTCGGTGGATCTCCATTCGATTGCACATGGCAATTTGGTTGCAACTTACCTTCGTAATGACTATCAACTTCATTAATGCAAAATACAACCGGTACTGTTTTAACATACTGTTCAAATTGCTAGTGACTATTGAGTGGTTAAGGCGACGCAAAACAACGAGAGCATTGTATAAGAACAAGTTTATAAGAACCAGTGTATACAATTGTGGTGCAGTTAATACAGGGCCAACAATAACTGTCACAAAACAAAAGGAAAACAATACTTGAAGGGGAAAAGCAGTAGTCCCAGGTTTATTTTAAAGAACCAAAATGTAACATACGTACAACTACACCCCTTGTAAGTATTCCCTCCGATATGTTTCTATTCGACACTGTTGGATAAACATACTAAAGATAAATCAGGGACGGGCATATTTAATAAGAAACATTTTTGCAAGCCTCATGTGAAATGACCCATTCCTGAATAAGGTTATTAGGTTATTGGAATAAAACTGGGTTGACTGAAGCTCGTATAGCTCGTATAGGTTGCACGAAAAGGTACTACGTCTCCCATCAAAAAGATGCCATCACGACTTTACTGGAAACCATTAATAATATCTCAATTAACCATCACTACTAACCTTTCAAGATAACTCCTGCCAAACACGTAAATTTCAACCCATTTCGCATCTAATCTCAGTGAAAACCATGACCGTGTGGGACGAAAGGGGAGAGGCGCCCCCAATTGGCAAGAATTTTGCTCAATCGAGGAGACTTCGGTGCCCCAGTTGATCAGAGGTTATGCCCTGTGGGATCTGCAGTCGGGCAAAAGGTCACAGCTTCCCTGAAAGAAAGAGTCCCTCATGGCCATGTCGAAAATGAAACACATTCCCCCATCGCAGGTCGACAAAACCCCCACAATGAAGGATCCCCCCCCATTCGTTAGTCCGGCTACGAACGTAGACGACTGCATTATCTTTTCAAATGTTGAAAAGGTTAAACTCACTTGAGAACAAATCTCCAGCTCCTATGCTAACTTCAGTATTTGATGTTATAGTGTAAGCTGTATCCAAAGTACGAGCCACTTCTCCTCTGCTCCTATCTGGTGACCGAGATGCACAAATTCCAACTGCACGTTGAATGCTATCAACTCTATGTAGTTTCAGTTTGCTCAAGAGGTCCACCGATCCTGTGGGGGGTAAAAGACAGAAACAATATTTGCAAAGGGCTGATTTTAACTTCAGTTTGGATTTTATATGATATGATTGCTTCATTTCAACTAATCACCTAATTACTAGGAGAGGCACCCCAGAACAAGAGTGAGGCACATGTGAGACACTTTTTTTTAACTTTTCGTTAAGGTTGTGATCCAAGGGTGTGTCCAAGTTCCTCAATTTGACTCAATACGGTAGGTGCGGCATCTACGCGCGTCGCATTATAAGAGACACCTGCGTGTATAAGTTTATAATGAAATGTTGGGCAACTAGGGCTTTGACACTTCTATCGAACCTAGACATTCCCCGTCGGTCAGATGTTGCGTCCTGAAGTTCCATCACAGAAAATGATACATACTAAACTTGAAGAACTAACAAGTTGTTTAAAACTTAAGCGTCTGCGAGAAGGAATGTACCTGAAAAGATAACATAAAGTTAGCCCTAAGATTCCCACCCTTTTGAGATACTGAAAAACAAACCTTTTTCTGGATTTTTTGAAGACCGAGAGGAAATACTAAGTTCTGAAAAAAGTAAACCACGTACAAAAAGAACAGAATCGCCAAGACGTATTTGAAAACAAAATCTTGTCAGGATGGTGCCTCTACCGACAATTTTTACTTAAAGTAGCCGGTTGACAGGTCGATGGTCAAACTAGTCAGTGGTGTCTATGGTGTCCCAAGTCCCAAATAATCAGTTGTATAATTTGTGATAACTGGCTAATCCACAGACTAGTTATTTTCTAGTAAGTCAAAAAAGCCACTGAGACACATTTTTTAGACCAAACACCCAAAATTTAAGAATAGATATGAGCTCAACATGAAAACTTGCGATGTCGACGGGGGTACAAGCCTTTTTATGGTTAATGTTATCCTTGGTTTTAGCCATGTCCATTTCAAGGAAGGTTGTGAAAATAGAATGCCCCGGGGGTTATGTTTTGGAAGTGTAAATTGCGTCCTTGGAAATACTGTAATCAGTATCAATTACGGAACGGTAAATTAGAGTATCTGATGTGTAATTAAGAGATAATTAATACAAGGTTAACAAAAGAAAAGCCAACACTGTGGAACTGTGGAACACTCCAAGTAATTAATTTTGCATTTGCAACAAGTTGCCCCATAAACAGGTAAATATCAAACTTTCAAGAGGCATATCTTCAGAACCGTACAAGATACTGACATAATTCCAACGGATTTTCCTATCATCTTAGCTGGTATTTTGCATTTTCTGAACTTGCTGTCAATCAAAGAGCTGTGCCAATTAAGAATTTCTGTTGACTACTACAAAAAATGTAGTTTGGAGTAAGAGGGTCAGGCCTTTAATATTTAAGGGCATCTAGAACGGAACAACTAAATAAAAAACTGAAGCATTCATAAATAAAGTGATCAAACGTGCACCTTCCTTCGCGGCATGAACCATTTGTGAGCTTGCATGGGGCTCGAAAGATTTTTTATTACGTTATTGACATGTTCCCTATGGCTATGAGTAGTAAAACAGATACCACTTTGACTGCAAGAATCCTATTATAATGTTCCTCACACTAATGTTCTTCACACCAGCTGACACTATGTCACATTCAACATGTTTCAGGTTCGTCTGTGGAATGCTTTTGAACCTAAGGTGCATACCGGAGTAATTGCCGCACAAAAGGTTAAAGGAACCTTTAATTCGTTTGTATTATACTTTCGATGCCGTGAGGAGTTTTTGACAGATGTGTTGAAGAAGGCGCATTAACCTCTCAAGTAATCCGACAGGTAAAGACATGAATTGTTTGGTTCCTAAATCCACAAGTGTGGAGATGTTTGCCTACTTACACACGACTAAACAACTCACTGTTCAGTTGCTTTTAGGATATAGATTAAACTTTCAATTCTTCATTTTTCCTCTGAAGATTTACCCCGAGGTTTCGGAAAATTTACCGAAATAAAAAAAAAAGAAAGAAAGAAAAAAAACTTTGGGAAGTGAATTATAGTACAGATTTGGTATGTAGTTTCCAGTTTTTCTTGGTATGTCACTTGTCTATCTGATGGTAGTAACCGTTATGATGCCTTTCAGCTGTATGCAGGGCAACGTTGTATCAAGGTACCATCCAAGACCACCACATATACAGGTTTTCAACATGACATCACAGCATTTCAGTAAGTTTGCATACTGTGCGCCATTGCTCATGCGCAAAAGGTGTGTTTCATTGACAGGAGCGAATGGCAAGATCTTTATTGAGCAGTGGATGCTTGATCATAAAAAGAAGGAACAAAAAAGCAGTTACGTCTGTGGAAAACCAGATTTTAATTAATATATGCTTTTGACCCCATTCTTATGCTATAGCCATTGCTCCGAGGCCTAGTTTGTCTATTTTTACGTACTTCAAGCGGTCATTTTGGTTGTTCATAGAGTCAGGGTATAAACCTTAAAACAATAAGAACCAATACAGTTTTCAATACACCACCTTATCTTGGAGAAGGGACCTTTAAATCAAGCTGACAATGTGATTTTCTTCCACAACTAAACATTCCTCACTTACTTGTCCCCAAATGAAGCTTGCTTCAATACTCCTATTGGCTAAAAAACTGACAACTCTCGAGGGTACACAGACGTGACATTTTGTCTGACTCCTGAAAGCGTTAACATTACTGAACAAAATAAGGTCAGCAGTCGTTTGTCAAAACTTTTCACCATAACGACGCCGAATTTGCAGATATCCATTGTAACGATGATCATATTCCCTGTTTTACCTAAAATGTATTCATTCACGATAAGAGGTCTGGCTAAATGATAGTGGGATCCCATTCAAGTCTAAAATGCCTAAAATGGCTTCAAACCAGTAGTGGGAAAGGGGCACGGAGGAAAAAAAACTGTTCGTAATCCCCCTCCCCCGACATACAAAGAAGTCTGTATGGTCAAAACGGAAATGCCGAGGAGAAAATCCAAGTTGAAACCTGTTGAATATGTTTAAAAACAGGGTTGAGCACGTACAAAAGATAATTGGAGATAAGATCAAAGAGTTCCAACAGGAATTAACAGGAACCTGTTAACTTCTGAGCTGTAACCTGTTGACGCCTGTTGACTTTCATCACTCCAAAATGTAATTGGAAAATTTCCTGTTGGTAGGCCTAACTCTTAATACCTGTTCAAATCTGTTGGAATTTCAACCGGTCTTAACAGGAATTTTCTCCTTGGTGAATTAGAAATAGCTAAATGCAACTAAAGCTGATGGTATCAACATAAAAATGCTACCTACGTTTCATGAATAGTCAAACAATTTGGAAACATTGTCTAATACGCTTCCTTGCATTACCAACAGTCCCTTCCCTGGAACAAGTCTCAAAATTACAGATCTTAGCAAGAAACTGGCAAATTGTCACTTTTTACAAGGGTATCGTGACCGTAATTTTACAACGCCACTTGGGTCAGCATCTCGTTGGACCATCATATGACCATTTTCGTTCATATCTTTCAAAGTAAGTAGACTTGTTTGAGTCCAAATTAGGATGGCAAAATGCAACCATTAAACTGTGTCATTCTTCCAACTGTGCAGGTTGCAAGCGGTAACAGGTGTTTTTTGGTCAAGATACGCTATAAAAACATCCAACAGACTATAGGGAGCGTTGTCATTATAGACGGAATTACCGTCTCAAAAGCACATTAAAAATCTAGAGAAGTATAGAGAAAATTGACGAAAACTGGAACTGTAGTATTACTCTAATATAGTTCGCGCGTTCTACAAAATACGGTAACCGATTTCCATTGACCACAATACATTCATCCAATTCTTGGCATTAATATTTTCTTTGAAACAAAACAATTGCCGTAAAAGATTGTCCATGAAATAATCGCTCGATTTGAGACATATTTCTTTCTGCATGACGTTTTTTAACGACTTTCAAAATATTTTACACGTAATGAACCGGCTCATTAAATATAGACTGGGAGATATGATTTACTCAATTCCATTTCATACAAATACTTCAAACTGTGCATTCCTGTCAGTCTGTCAGTAGGCTACCTGCGTGTAACATCCTTCAATCTGTTACTGTAAACCCCTTTTATATGGCACCTTTTACGAAGTTGTAGGTGTTACTATGAAAACCTCAACTTGAAATTGTTTCTGATGCCTTATTACCAATCATAGTTGGAAATTGTTTCCGAGACCTTTCGATCTTGTGTCTCTTAAGCTTTTGAAAAACTTCCAAAACGACAGAAAAGCTATTGCTTTCATCTCAAATGATTTTCTTCATTTTTCCTGTGTTGAACAGCTCCCAACGAAAGCTAATGAAATAGCCATCAGTCGTGATAAGTTCAGTCATAGTCTATTACATTGTTCTTACAATTCACATGACGTATCAAACTACAATTCAACACCTTTGAGAAATGGACCTTTAAGTTCTCAAGAACGACTCTACCAGAAAGAATATGTCTTGCACCACCAACAGCTTCCTTCCTCTTCTCATCTTCCCGAAAGAACGATCGAAAGCGATGCAACAGACAAAAATCGCCTACCTCAGCAGAGAGTCACGCAGTAGCCTTTTATAGGCCAACATGAGGTTGATCGTACGTGTTACACATACACTGTTAAACAAGGGACGAAATTTCAGCCATTGACATGATAATGTTTTCACAGATTGGTTTTCCGTATTGAATCATTGAAATTAACAATTTCGCGAGGAATTCCATCGGATAAGATAAAAGGAATATACGAATTTTGATTTTTTACTGAACGAAATGGACTGGTACTTGTCATTAAATCGTCGCACTAAGACGAACACGACTGTTCTGTTTACTTGCAACTTAAATGAAACGCACACAGAAGATACTAAGAAAGGTTCTCTCTGGAAGACTTGTTTTCACCCTCGTGAATTTTGTGAGGAAATGTTTTACTAAATTGGTTATGACAAAAAAAACTTTGTTTGCATCGTTCATAAAACTACCTTGTAAATCTGTAAAAAAATTATCATGAAAAGTTTCTGGAGGGTAGAAACTTCGAGGCCGGTTCATATGAGATACACATGTCGAGTCGGACTCGACATTCACCCATTTATTCAACTCTTTTTTCTAAAAGTCCCCTCGACTCTCTGGCGAAGAGTCAAGGGGCGAAAACCAAACATTTACTCCCGAAGGAGTTCTGCACCCTTTAGGAGCTAAACGTCCCAAATGGACAGGTACGCCCTCTAAGGGCAAACATGTGTGGTCCTGCTCTAGACTGGCTGAATAGAACAAAAGCCACACCCTGGATGCAGTTTAACGTTTAATCAACTCAACCTAGTACTTCTTCTTATTCCATCTCGAGCTTAACTGAGCTCTTCCTTTTCTACTCATAACTTAACAACACTACACACATACACGACCAACCTAAACTATTTTGATGCAAATTACAAAAGAACTAACCTACGCTCATAACTAAAGACATAAGTATGTACAAAGCTCGCTAACCTACAGGTGAGTAACAGAGAATACAAACCAAAGATAAGAAATACAGAGAACTTTAAACTAGACTGAGATAACTACTTTACCGCTTGCATTTCAAACAGAAAGCTGGCAGTTAGGGACATTTTTGTCTGTGTTTCTTGCTTAGTACAGACATTAAAATTAACAACTGTCCGTTAAGAAGATTCGTTTCATATTTGGAACCTTGGGAAAACGTTCTTATGCATGAAAGGAGAGGTAAAATGAAGGGGGTGGAGTTCTGTTTCCCGAGCTAAAGACACCTTGGATGACTTTGCCTTTACCTTTGCGTTAACAATATTTGACACAGTAGCAACATATTTTGTAAACCTTTTGGACACAACTCAAATGTCATTTACCGGAACTGATGATTATGTCTTGAATAGTTCAGCAGACTTTTTAGTGATATTTTGAAAGGAAGTGGTGCATCTCGCATGTGACATAAGAAAACCACAAGCACAAGTCAATCTACCACACATAGAGTTTCTATTTTACCTTAACATTATCTTTTTAGAAAGATACATATGGAAGTCATGAACTAATCAATACCTCTTTAATGGGGAAAGTGGGAGAGGTCACAACAGATAACCACATGTGTCAATTATCAATCTCGGCTCTTGCTTAGCTATGCGCTAAGGAAACACATAAAAAACTTGGGACTTATTTAAATTTATGCTACGGATCGCGGTCTTTTAATTCATAGTCAAAGTATTCAGTTGGTTTGTTGATAAATCAACGAAACAGTATAATAAAACAAACAATTAAGCACGGTTATACAAGGGTAACTTGACAATATTATCTTAACATTGTTCCATTCATGTCATTTCTTATATGCGCTTACTCAGACTTTCAAACTACAATCCTGGCCAATGTAAACATGAAACTATTGTACTAACTATGCTATCTGTTATCGTTTCATGTTGGTTTGTGTTCATTACCGTCAAATCGTTGACCTAGTAAAATATACGATCCCTCAGCCAATCTGGGCAATAGAATGCGGTAGTTTCTAATGGTCTGAAATACTTCCAAAGTCTAAACAAAAGATGTTCTTTAAAGAAATTTCTAAACGTGGCAGTTGTGTAATGTGTACCGCAGAATAAATCTACAGAGGTGAAAGAAATGACCTAATATTCTTGTCCGAATGTGTCGTTGAAAAGTTGTGTGACCGTTTTGATCTCTAAAAAGTTGCATTCCCCAAACGAATTAGTAACGACACAATCCGTGTATAACTATGGCGTTGTTTTTATAAATAAAGAAGTACATTCTAAAAGGAAGTGCCAATTGTTTCAACAAATCTGTGGCCAGTAGTCTCCCGCTGTTATATCAAATGAACAGTTAGAAAAGAAAACCCTTTAATTCGAAAAGAAAAATTTCCGAGAATTGACAAGTATCAATCAATTTGTTATCTGTTGTTTTATGTTTCACGATGTTGTTATTGTCCTCAACTTTAACTTTGCAGATTGTTATTATTTGTCGATTGCGAATTAGATCCCACAATAAACGTTATGGATGTGATGTCACAGAGCGTAAATTACGCCCTCCTTTGGGGGAAAACAAACCAACACAGACAAATGCATAGGGCTAACTTGTGAACCAAGCGAATACGCGCATAGCCTGCTTCAGGTGCAGGAGGAATATATAAGCGTGTGTCCAAGTGTCCCTTTGTTCTGCCCCCAAGGATGACGTCAGTGTGTCGCCAATGCATAAGGTCTACATCAAGTCCTGGCGCCTCATGGCAGAAAACAATGGACAAAAAGTTAGCAACACCGTTAAAAACAGGTTACCTTCTATGGCTACACATGCCCTACAAATTGTAAATCTGCAACTGCTACCACAAATTGACAGAGAGTTTATCCTCCTACATATCGACTTAATTTTTCTTCTCTAAAGTGGTACTGTAAATTTGCTAAAACAAATTGGTCAATTACTTTAAAGATGGCATGTTGTCGCTTTAAAACGCAATAAAATTTATGCCGGTTTTTGGATGACGTCAAAGATAACTCCTATCGTAACTTTGATTGCGAACCGATTCATACACTGTCGAAGATGTCACATCATCGATAGCGTATCGAAAACGTTCGCACTATGGACGGTGCATTCAATCAGTTCGCAATCGAAGTTAAGGTAAGGGAATTTTGTGACGTTATCTAGAATCGAGCATAATTTAATTGCATTTTCACGAGACGACAGGTCATATTTAATGCAGTCTTAAAAGTGTCCTGAGCTATTTGTTTCAAATCCCCTGGGAATGGTTTTTCCGCAACATTAATACAAGAGTTGCAAGCATGACAATTATTTGTTGGTTACCGAACAAGCACAATCGCAAATATACTACTCCATATTTCATGTACAACCTACCTATAGACAAATCCGAGCAGCTAGTGAAGACGAGCCATCAGTGGGGCCATGAGCCATAAATGATAAAATCGTTTTAACTTTATTCTTTATATGAATTTCTGTCCCCTCATATCCAGTGAAATTGAGGGAATCAAGGGATATTTCAATGTACAACCACGAACGATATATTTAGGCAAACAATCGGAAAGATTTAACCCGATGAACCCGAGTTATGCCCGACCAAATTAGAATATCACTTGACTGTATGGATTTCGTCTATCAGTCCATAGGGTTGTTTTTATTGACTCACAGAAAATTGCAGAATAATTTTAATAGAAATAGTAAGGCCATTTTAGGAACAACTCCACACTTGTAAGATGCATGGATAGAAAGAACAAAAGCCGGCAAATTTTCTTCGTAGAAATTTCAAGTAATCCTAAAAGTTTCATGACCCATGCGATAAGCCAATGTCATAACAAATACCACTTACATCTTCGTTACCAGCGTTAAGTCACGTTTTGTAAATGGCGCCTGTAACATCGATGTAGCGATACTTCAAACGTTTCCGTTATTTGTTATTCGATGCCAAATCGCCCTTACGTCTGGAATTTTCGGGTCAATATCCCTATAATTCCACAACAGGTCCTATGATTAAAATATCATTCCTTGAAGTGTAGCTACAGCCGTCTTCGCTTTCTCTAGATTTCTGTCCTCAAGACAATCTACAAAGTGGAACTGGTGTTGGCTTACGCCCGCATATTCAACCCCCGAGGAATCAGACTTTCTGGTTTTAAGCAAATCACCTCTTGACAAGCAACATACGAATACATGAAAACAATGATTCGGAGCATCATTCTTGCTTCCTGCAAGACATATCCTACATAGATCATATCACTTTAATCCGTCAAGTGTTGCCACAATCTGTTTTTATGACTCGACGATACATTTGCAATAGACCCGCATCCTACATTTTCAATCAGTTATGTTTCCTGACATAAAATCAAATGCTTTATCACCAAGTCTGAAAACCATTAGAAGTACACGGAGAGGGATCAGAGTGAAAGTCTTCTAAATTTCCTTCCGTATATTACGTAAATATTCGTTGTAACAGCTAAATAGTTGTGGCCTCAATTCTGCTTTGGCAATTGGCCTAATTATGTTTTTATTCATTTATTTATTTTAATATTTGTTTCAAGTCGAGTCGGCCACGGCTTTTTTTCCAGTTGTGGATCACTGGCTTATTTTCCCTACTCCATTGCTTTAAATCTCTCCCATCACTAAATTTCATCTTCATCCAGACAAAATCTAGGTTTGTTGCTCCAGCAGTCCAGGATGCGTATACGAGACCCAATATGAAATCCACACACTCTCAAAGCAGTGCAAGCCGTGTAATATGAACTGCAATATTCTGCATTTTGAACTTGCCGTCAATCAAAGAACTGCGCCAATAGAGAATCTCTGTAGACTACGACAAAAATGTAGTTTGGAGTGACTGCCTTTAAAGGCCTATCTTGGTCTCAAAAATGTGTCACATGTTTGTCTTTCATGAGATGAAAACTGCATCTCAATAGCATATAGAGTTCGAAAGATATTAATTTTTCAAAGAACTGCATTTTTTGCTTCAATTCAAGTGCATTGTGGGACATCTTATTATTGTTGTCAACAAATTTTAACCAGTTTTCATCACAGTCGCATGAGTTAAGATGAGAAGCACATTAAATGCCTCAAATTTCTTTTGCTTTACAGCTGAAATTGAAATTGTGGAAATATCCAATCATCCTTCCGTGTACGTAAAAATTTATATGACATATTTTTAGGGTAGAGAGCGCTCTCATTGACGTCATAAGGCTCTTTCATTTTGACAGGCAAAATCAAGCGTAGTACGCTAGCTTGTCGCAACCTCAGAAGCAGTTGACGACCCACTTGTTACTGTTGCACTAAAACACGGCTGATTTCTGTCCGGCAGTAGGCGTTATCTTACCGATTGTGACGTCACGTAGAAACAATCTTTAGGAAATGCATCTGCTAAAAGAATTGTCCAGAATCAAAAATATTTTTGTTACGTTAAAGAGGAACATATTCTTACCATTCTGGTAAGAGTTTCATTCATTTGCCAAGTTCGGGGCTCGTGATATTAGCTACTGAAGTTAAAATATTTTCTATAAAAAGTAAACTTGAAGCAAGCAAGTGTGATGTCATGGATTCACATTGTTGTTTTCTTTATTTTTCATCCTATTAGTTTGACTTCGAATTGACAAAAGATGCTATCTAACGCTTAACTGTCTAAGGCTGTTAGGCATATTAAGCTTGACTTTGTAATACCCTATGGCTGTGAATGCACCTATGGTATAGAGATCGGTTGCATAAAATTTGTAGTAAATTATAAATACAAACAAAACATTAGCCAACACGACATGCCCCATGCTTGCTTCAAGTTCATTCTTTGGAGAAGTTTTGCTACTTTTAATTGCTAATATCTCGAGAATCGAACATAGGAGATGAACAAAAATTTCACCAAACCGCTTAAAATATGATCCTCTTTAACATATCACAAACGAATCTGACTCTGGACTAGAATTTTTAAGTATCTTCTTCAGCGGTCAAAATCAATGGTCCAAGTGACGCGTTAACAGCACAGATCTGTAACAGTTTATTGACTGTGGGCCCCTGTAAACTTCTTTGAACCTAGTCATTAGTTTGCGTGTTTCAAAATGATATTTTACGTTAGACCAACTGCATCAACTTTAAAATACGTTTTTTTTTGTATCTGTAAATTACAAACATATTTCACATTTTAATAACATTTTCGAAGGAAACCAATGATTTGAGGGACTATTAGTCCGACTTTTAGAAAAATGTACTGTTGGTTGAAAAAACCAAAGCCTAGAAACAAGCAAATTCCAAGGAAACAAATGGTAGTGAAACTGAAGTGTCATCTGTTAAATTTTACTGAAGGGATAATACAACGACTACAATAAACTATGGATTCAATAAAATATCGTAAGCGGTAGCGATGAGAATCAATCGTAAATCGGTGCCATACTTTGTAACTTACAGCCCACATGCATGAACCTGTGATTAATGACTCTGGCTGCCAGGTAAAGACAGTATAGATACTGACATAGCCTATTGGATGGTTCAATAATTTAGCCTAAGTAACTGCTCCACATACGACTACGTTGTTTCTGCCTTTTAACACTTAACCAGCTTTCTTCGCGGGTTTCATAATATGATGTGGCACGTCTCCGTAAGATGTAAGCAAAGTTTGAATATCGTTTCGAATAGCTACTTTGACATTACTTGCAATGAGGATCGCTATAGAAAGTTTTAACATGAGATCATAATTGTTTAACCACGCCCACTACAGGGCAAAATATCGACAGAAATGTCGCCGGTCTGCAACTGATTCTCATCTAGGTATAGACGAATCCGTTAAGTTTAGTCATTTATCTGCCATACCTGAGGTCTATCAGCATTTTTTCTTTCAAATTCTTTGCTTGTCTGTGCAATGGATGATTTTATACTAAAATGCTTATTTATTCCCTCAATTTCACGGAATATGAGAGCATGGAATTGCACGTAGACCATAAAACAAAGACGGTTTCAGTCATGATGGACCCCTCTAATGGCGAACTTCCCTAACTTCTCGGACTTTTTAGAGGTTAAATTTGTTGTACAATGGACGCCTGCTTGGAAAAATAGAAGAGACACGCAAAGCAAAGACGTCGGTGCATAGCCTCTATACGCAAATAGGTACCGTACTACATCACAGTTTTTGTCAAGCAGCCAAGAAAGAGACTAGGACTTATGGAATCAGTTGAAACATTTTACCGCAAAGTATTCTTTGGTAAAGGAATAAATAATAGAGGTTTTTCATATCACGTCATGGTACTCCTCGGCCACCATGTTGGATTACATTATACTACATCGTATACCACACTCAACACGCTTGCTCGTTGAATGTTCACCCACCGTGTGTATCACAGTGCACAATGTGCAGTGCATTTACCGAAACGCCTTGTATATTTTGCATGATTTTCCTCCATCATGGTGGATCCGTGACGTAACTGAAAAGTTTCTATATTTTTTAGGGACAAACAGCTGCCGGTTCTAAAAATATTTGGTGACACTGCCCACATTTTAATAATTTGATGTCATCAGATCATAAAGATCCATTTCGTAATCTGTTACAGGTTTAGGGTTACTCAAGATTTTTTTCTGGCCATGATATCAGCTAAAAATAAAACACTTGATAAAACTATCAACTACTGCAACTGCCGCAATGACTACACCCACTCCAATGGTAAAGGAAAAGAAGAGTAAGCAATTAGTAATGTTTCAGGAAGATCACAGTCGAGGTCAGCTTTCGGAAGATGAGGAGATTAAACTCACGTTATCAATCGCATGCTGATCGTTACTGAAACAGTTTATACGAACAGTTAACTAACTGATAAACAACACAAACTGTTGGAGGTCCACACCCACCCCATGAGCATCATACACGCTTTGATTATTCTGACCAGAAACTTCCTAAAACGTCATTAAAACGAAACAAAGTGCACAAATGGTTTCGGTTACGTAGAGAGTGCTATAGTGGTTACGGTGGCGCTAGGCATAACGATTACTAGTTCCAAGGGAATGGTATCGACTACGTAGAACGTAATTTGAGATTGAATGTGATTTCTACTTTTTTACACACTTTTTGGAGATTTTGAGAAAAGCCAAAACCGTAATTTCTACTTCAATGTGTTTTAAGGGTTAAAGCAGTGTTTGCATTATCATACATGGAAGTACATTATTGCCGAATTAATTCAATTAATCAAATTTAGTTTTCCGTTATCTATAAAGGGCAAGGGCAGTCGGTCCACACTTATTTCAAAGCAACAGCTAAATTTCACGATACTCTTGTAATTTCTATTGAAGGCATTTTCCATAATATTTTAGGACGTAAATATGTTAAATGTAAACGAAACAGTTACTTCTATTACATTCCACGTTTAAGGCGAACAAATATTGTCACATGGCTCAAAAAGGCAATGGCATGACAACTTAATACATTAATTTCCCCTTTAATGAAAAATAGGACGTAAGCGGCAATGACGTTTGCTGAAAATTTCGGTATTGAGATAATTTCTGGTTGTGTCTGGTGATTGAAGTATACTCAACGAAAAAGCTAAAAGCTATAATATAAGCGAACTTTAAATATCGTGATCACTTCGGTAACAATTAGGTGTTCTTCGTGACACACGTGTCTGCTAACAATGTGTTAACGACGTCCGATAGATGCTATTAAGTTACTTGTGAAATTCACAAAATTCCGCTTCGGATGCATTTCCGTCTCCTGGTAGGTGCTAAGGATGCAGAGTTCTGTATCTTTGCGACCGATCGTCTGGTGAGCTATTAATAAGGCCCTCTGCAACAACCTATTGCAAAGGTCCTATCTTTAATTGTGTCCAGACCTGTCACAAATGTGTCGAGTGACCACATGCTTACAAATCGGAATTGAAAACCGTCCTCCTCAAATCCTTCCAACACCCAAGTCTTACACAGTACCAACGAATATCTAAAAGTGCTGACTCGAGGTTTTGTCGACTGTGTAGGAAAGGATCGCGTCAAATCCCGGAATGTGTGATTAACGTGACAGGGTTGACCCTACAGCTAAGCAGAGCGAGATTCTTTTCTTGTAAGACACTTGAAGAATGGGAAAGGTTACGTGAAGTTTACAACTTTTTCACAGTATTGTGTAGACGTCTGAATCAATTTCGTCTTTTTCATAAATGTTAACGTATACGACCCTTGTCATAAACATGTTCCTCTTAAAAACGCTTCTTATGAAATTTAATCATTCACATGTTATGAAGGTTTTACATTAGAAAGCTTGCACTGTAATCTAGATATTGTAGTACAGAAGCAAACAACTGAGAGTAAGAAAAAAATGCAGAGGTCAATTGTTTGGTTTTTGTTTCGCTGGTAATTTTGTACGATTTGGTATTTTTCAGGGAAGATGAGATGGGATTAACGTCTGAGAAGCGCCTCCATATAGCTCTAACATATTTTGTAAAGTACATTGCAAGGTCACGAAATTAATTGACAACAATCTTGTGACATAGGCCTATTTGCGGTAAACATACAACAGTGTGACAGCTTGGCTCGTACCCAGGAAAACAGCACCGTTATGTTCCGTCCTATAACTAAAGAATACAAAGCTACCTTACCGGTAGGAGGTGATATCTTTGTAGCCTGACTTGAAAAGGGGCCTTGGGAACCGATAAAATATTAAACCAGTCTAGAAAATTAGAAGTTGAGACGTAAATTTCAAACCAATTGAAACCTGCACACCTCTTCACTGTCATCCCGCAAAAAGTCACGACCTTTCCGAGACCTTTATTTTCTATGCAGAAGGCCTGTAGTTATATCTACTTTGAAACATAGGCAGATTCAAGACTCAAAGGGGATTAACAACATGACAATTCATGGTTGTAGATGAATTATTAATCGATAAATTGGTTCATTTGTAAATACGTTGTGACCTTCTTCTATCATCGAGACAAAAATGTCACATCTCATTTACATTTCTGATACCCTTAACGGTCAAGACCAGTCCCTCAAACTTATTTTTTAAGCAGCAGGTAAATATCACCATTTTCTTCTTATTTCTTTTCAAAGTATCTTCCATCATATTGCATATTCAAGGTAAAACAAGCAGTTATTTCTAGTTAATCTCACATTTGAAGAGAGAAGTTGTTGCCACATAGCTATAAACCAGCCAATCATGAAACAGGACAGACTCAAGTTGGGATCGATACTTATTCCCTTCAATTTTGTTTTTAAAGGGGGGGGGGGGCAAGCTATTTACTCGACTAAAAAAAGGTGTTCTTTTAACAATTATAAAGGTTCGACCATTTCCACCATGTCTTTGCAAAACACGTTAGGCCTCCATTTGCTTTCTTATTTTCGTGTTGCATGTCTGTGGAATGAATATGGCTATGAATTCCACTTCAAATAGTCACCTAGTGTGTCGCCGAAACAAAACTTTCGACAGATTTACTCCCGTTTGTATAATAACTTGCTAAAAGCCTGAAGTAACACTGCAGATACAGATCCTTAACAGAATAACCACAATGCAGCTGTGGGATATCGATTGACCAACTTTGGTATGTTTTGCACGTTTCGAACGGTTTATTCCCTGCAGGTGAATACAAAATGTACTGCATAGTCAGTCGGAGGTATAACGTCACCCAGCTGAGAGAAGTCTCAGACAACGGAGGCAGAAATTTGAAAAACAATATCTTCTTACTCTAAAGAGAAGATATAACTCTTAATCTTGCTTATTGATACCTCAATTGATGGCAAGTAGGGGTCGAATGAAGAATAACCTTCCCAAGACACACATGCATCAAGACCTGGTTAAGTAGATGGGAAGGACTCCAGGTCAAGCAAATGAAACCGTTAGTAAGAGAATAGTCCGATTGGCCGGGAAATACAATTCGGTTATACCAACTGATAAGGTGCGCAAATGGGCAGGGGCCCGTTCCACAAAGAGTTACGCACGATCTTAAGTATGATTTACTGTTGGCTTAAGTATGGTGAATCAAACTTAAGATTGTGCGTAACTCTTTGTGGAACGGCTCCCAGGACAGTAAAAAACGATGACAGAGACTACTTTTTTTTAGCCATGAAATGCCACATTATCTATTTTGTTTCTTTTGTTAAAAACACAAATTTAATTTCTGAAACAGTATTTCTTTCAAAAAGTGATATTTTGAAAAAGGGAGCTCCCAGTATAAACAAGTTATAAGAGGACTGAAATTGAAATTGGTGCTCTATTTGAAACATTTTGAAGCATATTTCAACACTCGTAATAGACAATAGGTTCGGCACCTGTTACCTGGTTACGTTCTGCCTGGATCCGCCAACTGAACAAATATCTGTGTTTTGTATAACTTGCTCAATATGAAAAAGACAATAAGTGTAAGATAAATTGGTACTTTTGGCATTTTTCATATATTGGACAGGCCTATATTTGATTTAGCATGAAATATTCAGTCTCTACTTTCATCTATGATTTGCTATTTCAGTTGCTTTTACAATTCAGTTTGAAACATACATCAGTAAACGTTTGGCTAACAATTACTTATCCACAGACCCTCTTTATCTCCTATGAGAACATTTCACTGCAAATACCGTTTGGTTCCCACGAGTGCTTTTCACCAAGAACATGTTTAAGTGAGCGTGGACTTACAGCACCAAATGAGAGGCTCCTAAACAGGAACATATTTCTATAACCCACTCCAGCTGTTTCGTTATCCGCAAGAAAGTTCAGATGCAGAGAATTTGTCTTCAATACGAATAGACTACAAGAAAGTCACAACGGGTGGCAAACAGGACCGATCAAGGGAGTCAAGCTTTTCGTTCACTGGCTTACCGTGACCCTCCGTAACCAAGGTGATCACAAGCGATGAGCATGGCTGAGGAGTTGGAGATTCGAATACCACCGTTTACTGAACAGGTTGCAATCTTCAGTGAAAGCTAATTCCTGCAATCTTGCAACCAGTGCATGTGTGGTATCCTCGTTGGTATCATCCTTTAAAGAGGCTCATTGAGTTGATGTCGATAACTTAATGAGAGTCTCAAAGGGTGACTACCACATAAAAATGCTTAAAGTTAGCACAACAAGTCATTTTTCAAGTCCAAAAGTCACAGAAAACGTTAAATTTTGAATTTTCTAGTGTCCTGACTTGTAACGGTTTTGTACATAATTTGAAAAAGTGTCTGGTCACGAAATTTTTGAAAACAGACTTGAACCATTAATTACTCACTCATAAAACAGCTATTTGTATACATGGGTATGGGAATTGTCTAAGTTTGACCATTTGTCATTGGTTTGTGAAGAAAATGATAGGTTTGGAAAAATTTGTTGAATTTCATGAACCAACTCAATGAGCCGCTTTTTAATGAAACGATTCGGATAACGAAAATGAAGTGCATGAGAGTTTCCCTTACTAGGTTTGCGGGAAAATGCACTCGGTTATATCAACTTTATTTGCCCCTTCGTCTGCGAGGGACGCCCCATTGGAGACTCCGGGCCGAGGGGGCACCGGGGAATGGTCCACCTAATCGAATTATGGTGAATTATTGCAGTAGAACAAAAATTAACTTAAAGCGATGCTAAATGTTACCCCAAACTGCATCTAGGGGTAGTTGAGTACTCAAAAAATTCTCGAAAGGAAGGGGGCGCGCCTCCATTAGACCCCTCCCAGGGCGGCAATTGAGCCACGCGGTTGACCACCCCAATCAAATATCCTGGCTATTCCAGCAGTCCAGTGGCTTGTCTACGGTTTTATCAGTCGTACAACTGTGGAGCGATCTATTGAGTAAAGGTGACCGGCCTCAATGAAAAGATGGCACTGGCCAAATCTTATATTTGTATTGTTACAATTATCAACACGAATAAGAGAGAACGTTTAACTAAATACAGGATGGAAAGAGGGTGCTCTCTGTCTAGCAGATTTCGTCAGATGCCAAAAAGAGAAACAACCAGGAGGATGAGACTATAATCGCTTTGATCCTTCAACAAGTTTTTAAACTCATCTTTCATTTCCCGATTAACAACATAATTGCCGATGCCACAAAAGCGGTCGTTGCCTGCTAAGGGGCACGATAGTCAACAATAAATCAGTCGACAAGCAGAAAAAGTTAATGGAACATCAGAACACAAATTGGTGTGTTGGTTTTATGTTTAGTTTGACTATGGAAGTACTACCTCGGAGGTAGTACTTCCATTGTTTGACGGAACAGGTAGGCCTAAAAATTGTTAGTAGCACAATTTTCGTGGTAGGTCCTATCAATGGGATTACTTGGGTAATTTTTTTCCAACACTATAGCTGCGTGTGCAAAAGAACTGAAAATGAGTAAACGTTTTTCAACAGTGTGGATAAAATTGTTTAAAATTGGACTAATCGACTTCTCTGTAGGTAATTAAATCAACACTGCAAAATTTAACGCGTTTCTAATTACTTTTACCCTAACATTAACATAAACATAAACATGTTTAGATGCTTAACACACAGGTCTTTTTCATAAACGTTACGGTGTAAAATACGTTAAGTGCTAAACATCATCTGTTTACAAAGAGGAGACAAAAGATGTGTTTACTTGCTTTACTCGTATTAGTGAATACATTTTACACACTTGTAATATTTCCACATTAAGATCATTTGTACGATCACTTTTCAGAGTCACCTCATTGCTATTTCCATGTTACAAGAGAGAGCGAAGGAAATCAAGACACTTCTTAACACTTAGCACTGAACAAAACTACCATCTATGCTGATAAAATCAAATGCATGATGATGAAGTGTTATTTATTGAGGCGATGCGCACTGTTTAACAAGAAATTTTCTAACTGACTAACGATAACCCTAATTCCGAACAAAGAATACAATCGATATCATACAATGGCAACAGCCAATCACAGTGGCGTAGGAACCGGGGGACCAGGGGGCCATGGCCAAATCTCTTTTTCCCCCCTCCCCCCAAAAAAATCGCGATAGTGTTCAATACAAATAAAATAGATCCGTAGATATGTACTTTAATATGTTAAAAACACAATTTTGCCTGCATAGTGCATCATATTCTAATTCAATAATCTGATTATTTTACAAGAATGCCATCAATAAAGCATCTAGGCTGTCGAAGTCAATGTTGGTGTTATAAAAAGTCAGTTTTTCAACTTTTAAAGAAATTTCGCCAAAACGGTTAATTTCGGGAACTTATATTGAGTTTGGGATAATTGTTAGGAAATCAGAATATGGTCCAACCTATCCCCCATCTATCTGTCCGTCCATCCATCTATCTATGCCCATGTTAATTTTGGGTAGGGGAGGGGGAGTTAAGCAGTACTGGCCAAGAAATGTCCCTTCAAACCAACATCATTCTTCGCCGTTGTAAGATCTGATGTTGATGTTTTCTTTGAATTTTTTCTTTTTTTTGCTTCTTTCTTTTTAGATTTACTAATTTATTTATTATTTCATTGTTGACTGATTTATTTCATTGATTAATTGATTAATTTGCTCATAATAAAATCGGAAAAATCAAATTGATCAAACATGATGTTTTTGTGTTGGAAGGGGTTAAGGTTGAGAAATTGCGTCTGGTCTCCCCCCCCCCCCCCCCCCCCGTCAGACATCTTCCTGCGTCGCTGAATCAAGGAACACCTTGTTAAACAGTGCGCATCTACCCTGTTTATTACACGCTCTCATGATTTGTCATTCCTGAGTAAACAACGCACTTTAAAAGTAATTTGGAAAAAAATGCTTGGAGACTCCCCCCCCCCCCCACCCCCACAAAAAAGAAAGAAAACCTTCGATTTCGAAAAGCCCTTTTCTTTCCCAATCATTTGGTACAAAAGAGAATTATTTAGAATGTATGGTTTGAATTTTACAATTTTAAGACTATTTTCAGCCACAAGTTTAGCAATGTATGTTTTACGACGAAGTTGACATTCAGACAAAAATTTACCCCACAGACATTTAGGAGTACCTTAGTAACTAACAGAACCTTTCTAAACCTCGGAACATTGAACATGTTTGATTTAAACCTCAGAATATTCATTGCCAACATTTCAAAATATCATTTTGGTCCTTTCAGTTACGTTTCAGAAATAAGCAGTGATGTAAAAATTCTTTAGGTTATAATCCCCTCTTTTTTAAAGTGCATGTTGTCGCATCATTATATCTTTCCAAGGGAACAAAACATTTGGAACTCATTAGGTATCACTGGATTGTTGCAAAAATACCATGTCATTCCCAGTTAGGACAATAACCCAGAACAAAATGTTTTAAATGTTAAAGTGAAACATATTTTGAGAATTGTGGCTTAAGTTTTTCATGTATTTCAACGTTCGCCGTTTTCGAGCTATTGGCACTTTGAAATTTATGCATTTTTTATAAATTTGAAACAAGCAGATGTGATATCATAGATTCACCTTGTTGGACAATGTTTTGCTTTTCTCCAATGTTCAACCTAATATTTTGAAATTTGATTAATTATGCCCTTAAGTTATATAAGGGTGTAAAATTCCAGTGCTCATGGTGCACTTGCAGCTGCGAAGGTGCGGATCAAGATATTCCAAAAAGGGGAGCTACATAAGAGAAAGCAGAAGTGTGATGGAGTTGTACTGCTAAGTTCCCGTTACGTTTTATTGTTGATGCGGCGAAAAATGGAGGGCTGAGACCGTAAAAGCCCACCCCCCCCTTCCACCCCTCCCTCCCTTGGATCCGTGCCTGACTTGAATCAGAATTGAGTTGTGGTAAACTACAAAGACAAAACACAACACTTGCCAACAATGTGAATCCATGACATCACGCTTGTTTTCTTAAAGTTTATTCTAAGTATAGAAATTTCACACATTCCAGTTATTCTAATACTTCGCGAAAGGAACATGGAAAATAAAAAAAAAGATCACCAGAATGCTGAGAAATTAAAATTATATTCCCCTTTAAAAATATAAAAAATAAATCTGGTTTTCGACCATTCTTTTAACTCTTACTCTTGATGAAGCAGAAGAATATACCCATAGGACTTGGCGATCATTGTCCATTACCAAGTCTTTGACCAAACCGAGTAGAGCTGGTGTTGGTAAACGCAATTGACCTATCTTTCGAATGATACAACTACCTAATAATGAAACGTCCCTTTAGAGGGAAATGTAGTAACTCTAACTTAAAGTAATGTCGTAGACCAGTGGTTCTCAAAGTGATCCCTACCGCCCCCTGGAGGGCGTTGAAAAGTTTCAAGGGGCGCTGAGGAGTTTGCAAGCAACAGGGGGGCATTGGCATTGACTAGGGGGTCCCTGGGGGTTCTCATACATTTGTGCAATAAAGGAACCTTGGAGGTTGCAGAGTGGTTGACACAGACTGTCTTCTCCGAAAGGTTTAGCAACTACTGACAAATATTTACCCAATGTAAAACTTATCTGGGTTATTTTGGTGCTGGAAATTGAAAGTCAAAAGCTCAAAGTCAAAGACTTACATAAATATGATAGCATGTTGGGTGGGAGGGGGGCGTTGGATCAGTCATGGATGCCTTATGGGGCGGTAATTTGAAAAAGTTTGAGAACCACTGTTGTAGACTGTCTTGTTTCGTGATTGACCCTTGAGAGTCATGTGAAAATATTTGTTCTTGAAATTTACCAGGAGTAACTGTTTGGTTTACATTAAATATGCAATATGTATGCAATCCTAAGATAGTATGAAAGATACTTCGAAGAGAATTAAGAAAAAAATTGTGAGACTTAGATGTTGCTTCAAAGGGAAAAAAATGGGCTACTGTCCTTGCCGTTTAAGGGCCTTTCCGACGTAGGATCGATCATTGAGCTCCACGGATCAATCACAGCAGAGAAAGGGTATTGCATTACCGTACTTATCAAACTTATCTTTTACTTTGCAAAAGGTTGTCTACTCCTTGAACCCCCACTTACTGAATACGTCACATGACGTCAGATATTTAATCGTGAGGCCAAAAGGGATGACCTCATCTATTACGTCTCGTCTCCAGACTGTGTGTTGCCTACTTCATAACATACATATATAAAAGAGTGAAAACAATTAGAACCATTCAAGACTTTACTTTATTTGCAAACGTACGGTTAAATATCAGTCAGAATGAAATGCAATGTAGTATAGGCTATATGCATTGTCTTTCAATTTAAACTGAGTGGACAAGGTCCCAGACAGGTTGTAATGTGCTGCATGAATCTAATCAGTTAATAACTTGATAAAATTGTAGGAACCGCAGAAAATTGATTGCTTCTTGACTTATTATCAGCACTGCTGAGAAAGCTGAGAAAGCATGCACGGTCTACTTACGTACGGTGTGGCGAAAGGAAACTACCCGCACCCCAACTAAGTAGGCCTTGAACACCAGGAAGTAATAGCGGACTTATCAAAACATACAAAAGTGCCTGACTCTGCTAATGTAATTTGTGTTACTGTCTCCACGATCTGTCAAAGTGCAAGCTTGCTGTCTTGTTATAATATTTGTGTGTTGTAAGTACGTGTATATACGTCATCTTCATCATAAACGTCATTTAAACAAAAGTGAAGCCGTTCAGACACATATACACAGGTATTAGACCATCAAACATCAAAATATGCCAGGGTTCCGAGGTCGGTGCCATATCATGGCATTACATGTACTGTCCCAATCAGTATTTCCACCCTTTCACGAGCACGGTGGCGTGGATAAGTACGTTGACCCACAGAGAGGAGATTTTCCCATACAGGTAGCCTTCATATCGACTTGACAATGAATGGGATTTCCTTCTTATCTCTATTTGTTTGTAATTGTGTAGGAATAGGACAGTTGGTAAGTAGATAGTGACAACACAAAGGTCACCATAGTCCATTTCGCCGATAAGAAGCGAGTGTTACCTATGTAAGAAATTCATGAATATTCAAAAGGTCAGAACTACACCACATGTGTTTGACCTGATAATTCCTTGGCATAAATATAGTGCAAAAATACAGACAAATTCATAGACCAGACGAAACCATCGTCTTGGAATTTGAATGATTTACAGCTTGAACAGGGAATTCGGGGCAACAGGGCACTTACAAACAGCCAACATGTTAACAAGGACTTGATACATGCCGCTAAAACTTCTTGCAAAGGCTTATGACGGAGCCTATCACAGCACTTTGAATGACATGGTTTTCGACTCGCTACAGATGGTTGGGATTTGCGAAAATGGGTTATACTACTAGTGAGCACGTTTCAGCAGACAAGTGGCCAGGAACGTGTCAAGGGGTATCAAGGGGTATATTGTGGCACCGTTACCAAGTAGCAGCTTACATGCAAATTCCTTCTTAATTTTGCAGCTGTAAAAAATATGGCACACGCAGATGTAACTACACACGACGACGGGTCTGAACCATTTTGGTAAAAGGATTCGAAATATTTTTGGAAATTTGGTGTCTGCAAATGCAGGCTATGAAAAATAAAGTCATGTTTCTTTTTGCTAGTCATGCAATCACGGAACTATCTATGACTGACGGACGGTTTTAAGAAAAGGTGGCCGATGTTTACCACACTCTAGTCCTCATTCCAGGAAATTTAACTGGACATTTTTTGGTTGATTGGCACAACTTGCACAAGTTTCATCTGCCCCATTAAGTCAGATGTCGGATATGCGGTACTAGCTTCCCAGTCCCTTGGTCCTTACGGCCATGAGACCATCCAGTAGTGACACAAACACAGTGTACCAGATACGAGACGCACGTTCTTCTGTGTGCGGTTGCTTATCAAGGGAATTGCCTAAACATGTGGGATGGGCATAGGGCATTCAATCGAACCAGGGAGTTGTCAGCCCTGACAACTCCCTGATCGAACCAACAGATTTACAACATCAAAGCACTGAGGCCAAAGAGGTCACAGTGATTTCGAAGTGATTGAGGATTGGGTTAGAACTTTGCAGCTGGCTGGTCAAGAGTATTGTAACGGTCACGTAAACTCTGACAATTGAACAACTCTGAACTCATCAGATTAGAATGAAAATTATGATTTTACGGGGCTGTCTTTGTGTAGACACCGTTTATAGAAGATATATCACTTGCACTTGTGATAAATAACTGTTATATTATCGTCTATTGAGAGCGCTCAGGTTTGTAATGTCATTGTCACATAGTATGCCGAAATTGCGCCCTCTAATAGACGCAAGCGCGTATCGTTGCAACTTCCACCAACATCATCTTATTTGCGCTAAGTCTTCTAAGTGCAGGTGCGAAGTCTTCTTAGTGCGTACAGTGCGTTCCATACACCCTTTCCCAAGTAGCAATTACAGAAGAACTCTGGGGTACAGTTTTTGTATGAATCGTAACTTTTGCCAAACCACTATGTCACAATCTTGTGTAATTGGAAAAGGTCTTTGCAATGATTTGCCTCGAAATTGTGACTTTAAGCATACGTTGTCACAGAGTAAATACCAAATAGTGTCTCGTCCTTTGGGGAACAAGTGTACCATTTGATTACACCAACAAAATAGGCCTACGGGCAGCCAGTAACCGTCAAAATTTACTAGAATGTGGAGGGGACGTTGTGTTCTCTGTTATAAACGTACTGTATAAAAATGTGACGTTGATGGACGTTTTTTCTAAAATATGAGGGAAGACGTGTCCCCTCCCCCGATCGAAGCCCACGCAGTCGGATGTTTAGTCAATCAAACAGATACGCGAGTAGTAGTTTACACGAGGAAAATTCTTATACGCGCAGCCACGTACTCACTGACTTTCCTGCAAACATGACGTCAGTGTGACGTCAATAAAAGAGTTCTATGCATAACGTCGACCTTCTGGGTAATGTGTTTCAAATTTACTCAGTGGATGCCAATATTCCCAAACGTTTGAAAGACAATAAAAAGACCAAGGGGTTGCTATCTAGAGTGCCACCAATTATCTGCCTTCACCGACATGAATCTGTCGCAACCTAATGGAAATTTCAATTCTTCATATCATGTGGTAAATTTTCCAAGTAAACATACTGGTGGACTGGACTCTGAAAACATCCAGCCCAACTTCTCCTACGGTGGTTTTTAAGTTAAGGGTCCTTGTTCTCAGAAATACAAGTGGACCCATAACTGACTTAAAATGGTGCATATTTATTTTACTGCTAACATCATAATTGTATAATGATATATAGGTCTATATAGAAGGGCAAATCGGTTTTTTACGGCTGTGTATGCAAGGCAAAAGTTTAGCAGTTGCTAGGGTAACATGAAGCATGGACCTTGCCTCATACAACAAAGCAATGTTAAATTGTAGCCTACGTAATAAAAGTGGGTTCAAATTGTTGTCTGATAAGACCGACACACGTAGACAGACGGGAAGTATACCTTAAACCTAAAAAGCCACCGCTGCAGTAAATGTTAATGCCTCTTGAAGAAAAGTCTATGTTGTAGTCTGTTTGCGCTGTCTGATTTGATTTCATTTAGGACTTTATCGGGAAGTTGCTTATCTTAATACATGAGTCTTACAAAAACGCCCACATTATAACCGTAAAACCTCTCCCGTCATGGTTATGTGTGACCTCTGAGATGCGGGTGTCTCACATAGCCGCAGGGTTGAACTTGAGAATGACCCGAGATCAAGGTACATCACAAAATTACGAGATGATATTCATTCCTTGGTGTCGTCGAAGGTTATTGTTTCTTATGCACATCTTAAAATATCGCAGAGGATTCCTCCACTATGTATAAAGGCATCAAGTTAAACAGACGACTTGAGGCAAGTCGAAAGAGTCCAAGAATGTCCCCAGAAAACGGAAAAGGGTTACGCCCAAGAAACTGAGAACCATTCCATCGGCTGCGATGTTTAAAATTGTTTAAAATTTTGAAACTGTAAGGAAGGTTCAAAAGTAGACTTACTCGGATACAAGTGAATATATTTCTTGATTTACTCAACTTGAACCACAAAAACACTTGACTTTAACATAAACCGTGATCTGGACGTAATAATCAAATAAAAACCTGTTCAACTGCAGGTAAAGTTTAATGTTACAATAAAGTATTACTGTTGGGTCTTAGAGACATTGAAACACAAAGTGAAATCAGTAGACCTACACATCCCAGTCACTGTTGCGTATGGGGATTTCATGACCATATTCAACACAGCACAAATTGTAGAACACAAAGGCCCACACGGTGGGGCTAATTTTGGAATAAGAGGGTAAATAATCCAAGAAACCGTTAGGCCCAATATGTTCAAGAAATAAAGGTTCCAGTTCCAGTTTAAAGCGATCCAAAAACCCCTCATCAAATAAGTACGCGTGGCTGAAGACCCGAATACCGCTCCCGTTTTGTGGTCCAATGAACCGACGGTGGACTACCCACAGTAGGGTTGTTTGAGCCAATAAAAAACGAGCATAAAAGGATATGTGCGTCATGATCAAATATGATAGCACCTTGATAGGTGAGTCACGGTGTTGATAGTGTTTTCAGTTTTCCTCAACAAACGCCTATTATTACTATAAAGCTGAATGTACGTGGGTATTTTGGTTAAATAGATGATTATTGCGGTTTATAATAGAAGAAGAGAAATATTTAAACAACCATATAGGCTCTAAGGCTTCCTTATTGTTGATGGAATATAAAAATAAACCGTTGTGCACTTCTATGAATCCGAAAGCGACCTACTTATTTCCGAATATAAACATACTCGAGTTTTTATCATAGTGAAGAATATTTATTGGGGTTACATAAGTAATGTGCGGATTAGCCGTGATTGACCTTCGGAATAATGCAGCATGTCAGCAGTTTGTAAAAAAAAACCTACGCGCCCGACTCGTGGAAAACAAGTGGCTGTCATATTGGGAGTTCCTACACCAGGCTTCCTCAACTAAATTTTCTGAAGCACCACATTGCTTAATGTTACTGATATAAGGCGTCACTGATCGCCGTCCTGGGAGAGGGGTTTAAGGGGAAGGGGTGTCCTCTCCCATTTGGAAAATTTTTGCGTATCAGACGGGGCTTAAAGGCAGTCATTCGTCACCCCAAACTACAGTTTCAGTATGCAAACATCAAAACCCTCAATTGGTACAGCTCTTTGATTGGCATCACATTCAAACAATGCATCATAGCTAGATTACACAGCATGGACACTGAGAGTGTCTTGATTACACATTATGGACTTGTATGGCCATTGGGACAAGCCATGAAGCAAAAAACTAGGATTGTGTCTGGATAAAGATGAGTTTTAGATAAATGTGGGAGGGGCTAGAAGTAAGTAGGTTGGGAGAATTGGAACTGTTTGGGATGATGACAATATACCTTTAAATGCAATATGGTACAAATTTGTTCAACTTTCCTGGCCAAAATTTTAAAACTGTACTTTTTTGTCCATTTCCCAATAACGGTTGCGAGAACAAATAGGACGTTATTATATCGTTGTTGGTATGTGACGTCAGTCTGCGGGAAGAATTTCGTTCGTTCGTTCGTTCGTTCGTCTGTCTGTCTGTCTGTCTGTCTGTCTGTCTGTTTGTTTGTTTATTTATTTATTTATCTATTTATTTATTTATCTATTTATTTATTTATTTATTTATTGTACCGGTACCTTTGTTTGAGACAGAGCAATTCTTGTCAAAAAGTTTAGTTATGAAAAGTTAAATTTTTCAATATTCTCCCAGTAATTTTTTGCGCCACTCCAAACCACGTCTTCATTTTTAAGGACTGCTACCTCATGAATATAAGACAAGAATGGGCACTCAGTTTATAGCATTATTGCTTTTTCACTTTGGAAAGTAAGGACGAAGAGTAAGTAAGTTACTTAGTTATTAAGGCAGTTAGCATGGGCGTCCGCAGGTAAGGGCAAGGGGAGGGGGCACTTGCCCCTCCCCCTGGAAAATCAAAATTTGAAAAATACGTATAAAAATCAAGGCAAAAACCCGAACAAAACGTGTTTTCCAAGTTTCTATGCCAAAAATAGGCTTTAGAAGTGCCATTTCAGGCGATCTGGGAGGCATTTTGGGCTGAAATTTTCGCACGCTTCATGTCAGTTCATGGTGACTCTGAGGTTTTGTCCCCCCCCCCTCCCCTGACTTTTTTTCTGCGGACGCCCATGGCAGTTAGATAGAATTTTACAACCCAGTTTGCAACCTGTTGATTCAAGTCGAGCCGGCCACGGTCCCTTTTCCAGTTGTGGCTTACTGGCTTGTCCATTGCTTATGCGGAACATCACGCACAAGGGCAATAGGTTCCATTTTTTATAGTTATTGGTATGACTCGACCGGGCTTTCCGCGTGAGAGGCGGGTGCTCTTTCCGCTAGACCAGACACGCGGTCTATGTGGATTAAGAAAGGATACTACTTGACTTGAGAAAATGACTTGTGACTTGCTAAGAACTGGGGAACAAACTGATCTTTAACCAATCAATAAGTTGAATTCTTCACCATCCTCATCCATTTCACGTTTGGTCAATACCTCTGCTCCTTTGATAACAAATAAGATGCAAATACCGCGAACTATTATATTCCCTATTACATCACTAACTGTTAAACCTCAGTAGAAAAAATGATCATTAAAACTAGTTAGCGTACCATAAAACATAAAGACATAAAACATAAAGACCGAGTGTCGCAAAGATATGTTGCTTTCACATCGTTCAAGTTTGTGACTGTTTTCGTTAAGTTAAATTACGATCGATGGTGTGGGGGGTGTTGCTGATAGCAAATCCAGACTCTAGCACAGAGTTCATTTTAAGTCCCATTGGGTGCTACAGTAGTTGTACAGTGTCGAGTCTGGCGTTTACTGCCTACGAGTACACAAGCTAAGATTCAGAATACTTGTGTCGCTAGATTTCAAAACGACATTCTAGCATACTTTAACCAGATGTTGAATTCATTGACCTCAAGGCCCATCGAACTCCTGCCAGACGAACACAGATATATTACCATGGCAATGTCAGAATGATGAGATAGACAATTTATATGTTGATGAAAGCGCCGAATGTGTGATGTTGACATTCCAAAAGGGATGACCATGATCATCATGAATTGTTTTTCAAGGGCTGTGAGGTGATTTATATTTGTTAGTAAATGCATAGTTACTTAGAATGTAGATTCAATAAGGTCAAAAAAGGAACCAGCTGCCATTGAGCGTGATGCCTGCATAGGCAACGGGTAGGAAAAATAAGCCAGTGAGCCACAACTGGAAAAAAGGCCGTGGCCGGTTCGACTTGAACCAATAGGTTGGAAACTGGGCCGTGAAACACCATCTAACTAAACATCAATAAGGTCAAAACATTCTCCACCTAAAACCACGTTTTGGTATAGTGGTACAGCATCCGCCCGGGAAGGCCCGGGTAGGAATTCCAAGTCAAACCATATACAAAATCATTGCCGTACCGGACGGGGGAACTGTAGCCCCCATTGGCCAATACCATGCTGAATCCGAGCTTTCGGTGCCTCAGTCGGGCAGAGATTATCCCCTGGTTGAAAATCGGGCGGGCAAAAAAGTCACCTCCCCCTGAGATAAAGAGTTCCGTACGGTTATGTCAATTAGTAAGATGAAGTTTTAGGACTCAGTTTCTAACCGGTTGGTTCAAGTCAGGCCGGTGACGGCCTTTTTTTTTAGTTGTTTCTCACTTACTTACTTTCCCTACTCAACTTCTTACGCTGAGCACCAAGCACATCCGCAGCAGGTTCCACTTATTAAAGGCATATTTTCATCATCCCAGACAGTTCCAATTCTCCCAACCTACTTACTTCTAGCCCCTCCCACATTTATCTAAAACTCACCTTTATCCAGACACAATCCTAGTTTATTGCTTCATGGCTTGTCCCAGTGGCCATACAAGTCCATAATGTGTAATCAAGACACTCTCAGTGCGCATGCTGTGTAATTTAGCTATGATGCATTGTTTGAATGTGAAGCCAATCAAATAGCTGTACCAATTGAGAGTATTGATATATGTATACTGAAACTGTAGTTTGGGGTGACGAATGACTGCCTTTAAAGTCTTCTGTCTGCCCCGCCCAGGAGTCAAACTCCGAACCAAGACTGTAATAACATAACCTGATGCTGTTTTGCGTGATGTTCCGCTTAGGAAATGGACAGTTGGGAAACAATGCGGTGACGCTCAACTAAAGTAGGGCCGCGGGAGCCGCTTGATTAAACGTAAGGAAATACGTTGAGACGTAAGACTCTTAAACTTAGTTTTGAACTGATAACTAGTAGTTCGCTAACTGTAAGCCTTATTACGTCGGTATAAAGTTTGAAAAATTTTCCGCATCGTGAAATTGCTCATTCTCTTTATTGACTTCAGGTGCCTTTCTCTAAAAGGTGTAATAACAAAACTCATTCCAGTTTTACCATTGACCGCTTAAACTGGATCGATTGGAATCCAGTTAAAACACAGTGTCGTCCATGTAATCGGAACAGTACGGTATCTGTGACAAAGGTACAATTTTCCCTTTTATATATAGGTCTCAAGGCTCTGCAAGTTTTACCAATTTGAGAATATAATTTTATTTACCTTTTTTGAGAAGAACGAAACGAGTCAACGAAATGAATAACAACAGTAAGCTGCGTGATGATATCTATAGATGCCTATAAACCTGCTGCAATCAATTCCTTGTACAGAAATTTCAAGGTGTCATATAACTTTTTAGGACAGCAGTCTCTTCTTTATCACGTGACCCTACTCCTTGGTGTCTGGCATTCTTCGCATTTTTGTCTAGACATACTGACAAACTTGATTTCAAATCATCCATAAAACTGTTTAAACAATAAAAATATGTTTCGACATTAGATCCGTTCTCTCGACAATGCTTATCAAGCTGAAATAACTACAGGGATTTCATTTAGCTCAAAATGTTGTATAAGTTCTGTTGCAGATCCCTGGTATAAGCAGGGGTTTTTGAAGAGTTATAAGCATCGGGTCGACCCCGCGATTTAAATTCTGTTACCGGTAGGGAGAAGGCATTTGCGGTATAGAAATGCATAGCATATTACAAATGACAACGTCATTGTGTAATATTTCCATTGATTTGGCAATTTGGTGCTTGCCATGTAGAAAAAAACTCCAGTAACGCCAGTAGGGAATATTGGTTACTTTTTAATTGGTTGTCCATATTTAAGTTGGGCCCTTTCTTGTTAATACCTGGACAACATCTATCAACATGATCAAGCCCCTCCCCCACTCTCAGAACGGGTTTCGCAATGACACACTTGTTTTACCCCTACTTTGTAAACATGTTTTAATTCTAAACATGTTTAGCTATTAAACACAAAATTTGTTTAAATACGAAATGTTTAGGAATTTTATATTTGTGTTTAGCCTCTAAACGTGTTTAAAAAGTGTTCAAAAAGTATTCAGAAAAGGTTTAATTTCTATACACCTTTTTAAAGACTGTCCCTACACCCTAAAAAAGTTGGTTAAAAAAAACTTACCAACACTGGTCACGTATGTTAAATACCTGGAATTGGTTAAAATTTATCCAAAATTGTTGATTAAAGAGTTATCCAAGAGGTTTTTTACCACTTAAAATTGGGTAACAAGCCTGTGGGGTAACCAAATAAACAAGAAACATTGGGAAAATTTTACCCAATTTCAGGTATTTGACATAGTTGACCAGTGTTGGTGAATTTTTTTAACCAACCTTTTAAATGTGTAGTGTGGTCACTGAATACAAGTTTCCATTTTTGACATGAAAACCCTTCATTGACCAAACACGCGCTTCCATATTCAGTTTAAATTAAGCTAGTATGTTTCATGTTGTATCCACTTTCGTAGTTTGAAGTTTTCCTAATAGCGATTAACAAAGTCGTGTGAGATAGCAACTTCTCTATCCCACAATGATTTGTTATTGTTATTTGAGAAGGGGTAACTTAATTGAACTAACTTATACAGGATCTTTGACGAGACATTGCGTTTTCTTATACATACTTCAGCCTGACATTAACAGAGTTAAAGGCATGTTCTGGTGGCTTGTCACCTCCATCTTGTAAGAAAAACAAAAAAATTCCACACCATGTCCTTCAAACCCTATCACAATACCATTTTCCTAACTCAAGATATTTCACTTTAAAGATGGGTTATTTTTGTTAAAAAATACCTCTGCTTTTCAACAAAGCCACAGAAAGTTATGTAATGTGGGCACATTGCTTCAAATTCCTTTTGTTTTTCTTTATAATTGAACATCCTGTTTGTCCTTGAAATTTGATACTTTTGGAATGTTTGAATATCTTTTCCTGTAGATCTAGCATTACCCTTTACCATATGTAGGGCACAACTAACAATGTTGCTTAATATTGCCTGCAGGGGCATCATAATTATAAATAAATTGAATGCAATGTCAAATTAATGTGCCACAATGACATCACAGATTTCCCATGATGCATCAAATCCCAAGAAAAATTTGCAATACTTTAAAAATTTGTATCTTCTGAATGCTACAAGCTATTGGAATGCAGTTTTCACCTTCTGAAAGAGAAAATTTTTCTGCTTATTGTAAAGTAAACGAATTTTGCCTCCAGAATATGCCTTTAATGCATCATAATAAAATAGGAACATCTTCATGTCCTTGTGACCCCCAAAACTCTTCTGTCTAGATAAGTCATTTACTTATCGCATCACTTTACCCATGCAGACGAATGCGGGAGATAAACGTTAGACTCCTGAAGTTATTGGTCTACAAATATGCTGAACAATGTTCTTCTAAGACGTGCCTTCAAAGTACAAATTAGCACGTCCCACCTTCCCTGGAATTACCTGGGAACTTTTATTTCCCTATATACAGTTACCTCAATGTCACCATAATACCGCAAGGGGCAAAGTTTGGCCTTTTGGCAGTTCACTGACAGAATTTACTTAATAGAAACTGTCGACGGAGTAAAGCCTACAGATGATTGTAGAAGGAAAGGGTTCGTTACAGTTTGCATGTACGTAATGAATCCATTAACTTTTAAAAGAGGATGCATCCGCCGCCAAATTCTATTAATTTGTGTTAACTAGCTAGTGACTATATTTGATTTGGACAGCCGCTAAAATAGTTTTCAATATCTCACGCTTTTAATTCTTGCTGTTGACAATAAGGAACGACGTTGTACAACATGTTGAATTTTGGAAGTTGTAACAACTACCTGCTTTGAAGTTGAACCTGTATTACGTAACAATTTAGCCGGTTTAGTCCTGGTCTAGCTTAGATAAACTGTTACGCAATTACCACCTGCTATCTGGCTCCTCACGGATATTTCAAAGTTTAACCACCCCCTGGTTTAGCTAGTCAGACGTAATGGTTCAGGCCTGCTCCATAAACAGTGCACAACTTACTAGGAGTTTCTCTCCACCAATGGTGTTGTGCAACAATTCAAGTCCCTCTTTACCGTCAGCCCTTGCTTCAAGCTAATTAGTTTAGGGCAAAGTGAGTTACTTAGCTAGATGAGGTTTTACCGCTCAGTTTGCAACCAGTTTGTAGTCGGGCCGAGTTTGCAACCAGTTTTTAGTCAGGGAGACCGTGGTGTTTTTTCAGAAGTGTTTCAACGGGTTGTTTTCCCTACTCTATTGTTTATAATGTTGACCGGTTGAGCACCAAGCACAATGACACTAAGTTCTATTTTGAAATCCTCGGTGTGCCGTGGACAGCAGTCCAACTTCATACCTCCTGGCGGCAAGTCAGATGTTTCATTCACTCGATCATGCAGTGTAGGCTATAGTTTAATATGCAACGAAACATGGGTTCAATGGCGGAACAACCATATAGTCAGAGGGGGCGGTCGCCCCCCCCCCCCCTTGACGGACTCAAATTGCCTGTCAGCGCCCTTTTTACTCTTTTTACCGTATAGAAGCATATGTATCTACTGTGCCTTCATAAAAGCGCCCCTTCAGCCTATTTTCGCCCGCTCTGACCAAATATTCTTTCTCTTCAAACTTTGAGGCGCCAGTACAGGCAATTCTTGCCCCCTGTGACTGAATATCCTTCCTCCGCCACTGCATGGATTGCATTTTATCCGGTATGGTCACCCTTCATTTAACCTGTTACAAGATTTTTAAACATTTCTATGTTCTGATGACGAGCTCATATAATGCATGCATGAGATTTTCTCTTTTGTTCACGGTTACCTGAGACAATGGGTTTCAATCCCTGGGGACAGGGGGACACGTCCCTCACATTTAGGAAATGCATTTATTGACTTAACATTTTTCACAGAAAAATTTCCAGGAAAGTATCCATGCTCTCCCCATCCCCAAGACGTACACACACCCATACACAGAGTAATCATTGAAGCTACTAAGAGGTACGGTATACTATATACTAAATATAGAATGATAATAATATTGTTACCTCTATTGAGGTTGTGTAAGTCGTGTAATTTGACATGTTCATATTACACTTGCCTTTCTGATGTTATTGTGGATATTTTTACAATGTTGGTGTGGCCAATCTTGATATAAGGGTAACACGGACGATCCCAAACGATGCAGCACAATCACAATTGGTTCCAATTTTTGCCTGATAAGCACCTTTTTGAGATGGTCAAATTATTTACGATGAAAGGATCATTGACCCATCAACTCCCATGGCTCTATAAAAATCTCTCCTCACGATTTAACGCATTAAAGTGGACACAGTATAGGGGGCAGCAAATGAAGCTCATCTATTCGGTAAATTTTTTGTATGTCTTCCGGGATCTGTGAAGGGTCAAAGGTCTCTCAGTTGCAAAGACAGGCATGGATCCTAAGTTCCAGCTGTAGAAGTAATAGATTGACTCTGGCTAAAATCACAGTCCTGCAAAATTTTACGATCTTCACAAGCTTTGCATGAAATCAATTTAAATAGTTTTAAGGAAAATTGACAACGTAGCCAATCGAATTCTGTACGACTCTTACTGTATGTAAGTCTTGGCAAGTTATATACATCTTTTGGGGACAAATGTTATCCTACTGCGATGGAGTCAGAATTTGCCAGTGGGAGGAGAGCGACACGCAGATGCAATTCCAAGTCCCGAAAAAGATGTCAGGTTCTTGAAAGGATTGTTCAGCAGAAAATTGTAAAGCAAACCTATATGGGGGGTTCGAAGTTCACTGAGAATAAATTGGTATTTTTTGGGAGGGAAACGTGAAAAGAATCTACCTTTATTTACAACGAAATCTAGAAAACGTCGGAGATTACCCAGTCACTGAAGGACCTAAAATACTTTGTGGTATCAATCAAGACTCCCCGACAAATTGAAACATTTTCTCAATTGGTTTCCAAACTTTCTTCGGCAGTATACGAAGAAGGGATTTCCTTTACAGTACCTGTCTCGGCTACCGATGATGCATTAGCTTTCTGCCTAACAGGTGGTTCACTGACTTACTTTGTCTGAACTGTTTTTGCCATGTGGAAAGTCCAACTATATTGAGTAATCCCTCGTTTCCAGGCACACACACACACACGCACACACACACACACACACACATACAAACACATATATTTACGCCCGTGGTCTTAGTTCCACTTCTCATTGGCGAATCGGTAGGGCTCTTTCCCATGTTGCAATACACTCATTCTCGATGTATAAGGCAGACGTAATCTGTGTGACTTTCATTGCAGAACGACACTATGCGTTTAGGTACTAGATTAACATCACGGCGTTATTGTGTTCAAGCGGGAAAAAGCTATGACCCCCTCTTCCCCGCGGAGCGGGCGAATTTTATTTTTCTTTCGTTCATTTCATCCCTGCGAGAAAATAATCTAAGGGACTGCGGCAGCATAAACCATAGGGGCGCAACTATCATCCTCTTTTCACTATCTCAACCCACTACCATTGTGCTCGGTGCTCAACATAAGCAATGAAGTAGGAAAACAAACCAGTGGGCCACAACAGAAAAAAGGCTGTGACCGGCCCGACGTAAAGCAATTGGGTAAAACTGAGCCGCAAAACTTCATCTAACCAATATACCCACTACCTCAACAGCAAAGTGTCCCTTTCAAAGTTATGTAGAAGGGGCTCCTTGTTCACTTCTTTCATCCAATGGTGCGATATAGCGGGCGGGCCTTTACTTGTATAATGCTCCACCTGTAATTCTATAGGATCCGCAAAAGTGTCTTACGTACCAAAAACAAAAGCCCCTCTCCCCTAATAGAGATATTTAAGACTTGATATACAGGAATAAGTCGTCAGCCTGAGTGAATGAAACTATTGACTTCGGCCTGCAACTTGTGAACCCTCAGTCCGTACGTAGTCTGATAGTTCACTGACCCGAGTACATAGCAGTTTAGTTTGAAATGAATCAAATGTTTTTTTTTTTTTCTCAATAAGGTCAATTTCTTTCCTTTAAATGCCAGAGAGTGCATGTGTCATTTCATGCTGTGTAAATTTTACATTATACTGAAATTTTACAATATTTAGACACCATAAACCACACCACATCTTGTACATTGTCGTCAATATATATTTGAAGTTTGTGCTCTGCGGAAGTAACACAGTTGCAATAGACATGGTCAAAACAGTTACACCTGTTTCAAACACGTTTTACTACCGTGTAAATCATAGGTAGGTTCATTCCAAGTGACGTCATTTTTGTTTACGTTCACAAATTAGAGAAGAAGCGTGCACGACTGTTTTATGGAGCACACCACACGTGCTCGTGTTGAGCTGACTATAGGGCACAATGTGACCAGTTCATATAGATTCCACCTTTAACCTCAAAACTGATCGGTTTTGTGCATTGTTTTCGCTACTGAAAAGTACGTCCAAAGTTTCTGATTAAATTATGGAGTCGTTTTGTCCTTGGTAAGCCTTATATTAGTCAAGCAAGTCTACTAGGTGTTTCTGCAAATACAGTACCATCTCCTCTCTCCCTTTACGGAAAAGACCAGATTTCTCACAAAAAGGTAACAACTAATTGAACTGATGACCACGGCCTGATTTCTAGTTCAGGTTACATGCGCTTGTTCGACTGCGATTCCCATGTTCAGGTCCCAATATGGTGCCTTTTTTTCGTGGATATACTGCAAAAACAATACAGGAGAAGTGGGTCTCCTGGAAACTGTGCGATATTTACCCATCTCTCTGGAATTATTTTATCTACTTCCTACCTTAGACTGATGGCGTTATTCCGAAGCGGTACTGCAATCGTTCCCCTCCTCATATCCAGATAAAGGGTTGATACAAATCTGGGCAAATTACACGCATACACGATCTTTGGGAGTATTATTGACCAATTAACAACCTACATATATACCTAATTTACTACCTACATAAAGATGACTTAATATATAGTTGGAGTACCTTAGCATGGGACAAGGTTTGCCAGTAACAAGTTGGGTCGAGGTGGGAGGTGAAATGGGAGAACACTGAATAGTTTATCAGGAAGCAATGGCTGTGTAAGTAGAACGTTTTCATATTTACTTTCGAAATCCTTTTACTCCGCCATCATTCGTTGTTGATGTGACATGTTCCGAGATTCAATGGTAGCAACGTGTTTTAATGTTCTAGATGTACACATTTCCCTGAGAGCTATTCGTGATTGACGTTTGTTTTGGTAGTGAATATTTCAACAGTTATTCTCATGAATGACGTATTCTTAATAGACATGTTGAAGACGAACGTATCGACGCTCACGGCATCATTTCTTCTCTTATGAAGTTTAAACACTGATGCCCCACTGGCTACGCCACCTATTCACGTTTCTGTCACGAAGTGATGTGGATAGATTGGATCTGTGACTCTGGGATAGCCACTGAGATAAGGTGATGCTGTACATAGGCCTACTTCTCCACCGGGTATGACCTGTCAATTCTTACATGATTATTTTCATTTAAAATACAAATTTTTGAAATTGCGTTGTACTAGGACTTTTTCCAAATTCAGCGAGGCATTTGTTTGAACTCACCGAAAATATTTTTTCTAAAGTCCTACCGACTTTCTGGCAAAGAGCCGTTCGGCGGAACCAAACTGTAACTGCAATTATTTCAATCTCTGAAATACTTAGGACTTCAACAAAATGTTAACGCAGACAATATCTTTCGGCAAGCCCGCTGACCAAAAAGCATTACCATTCACAAAAACGTCATTTCTGAACATTCCCTAATGTAGAGTCCCATTCTGCCTGTCCTATTAAAAGTTTTTTATTTCAAATCTACTCTCACGTAAATTTTAGTCTCAGCATAGCATATCCTAACATACTCAGCTACTCTCTTGTTTCAACGAAATCGCGAATTTTTCCTTTTTTCGTGAAATCGAAATGGTGAATTTGGGTCGCTTTTACTCAGTTTGGGTCTCTTTTTTTTAAATTTTTGAATAGCCTCCCCTCTATTTGGGTTCCTCCATTGCAACTTTCATACTATTCGGATTGGACGAAAAAGCAATGGTAATGAATAATTATGAGGAAGGTTATAGTCCTCTTTACAGTAGTAATACTGTAGCAAGACATAGCCTAACTAGAAAGAACGTTTTTCCTTCAACAGCTTCAACTTCCCGTTCCTACACTTTTTTACCAGTTATAACGTAATTCTTGTAATCCCACAACATCTTTTGGATTTACAGGACGTTTTTTTTTTTCGCGATTTTTTTGCCACTCACTCGTCTACAACAAATTTTCCTCAGAACTATTGAGATGCTATTACCGTAAACAACGCTTAAGTGTGTGTACATTACCACAATATACTATCGTCTGTCCGGCGCGAGTGACCCGGTAGACGATTCAGAGCCCACTTTTTGCCAATATGTCAGTCGTTTTCGTATATAGGTGATTTATTCCCAGAGTCGTTCGGTAAGCCTTTATATAAACACATAAGGAAGTTATAGTCAAGACCTAGTGTCGCTTTTTGCAAAGGTAGCACTTTTCGCTTGAACTGCAACTCACAGATTCCAGTAGTCGTCTGAGAGAAATGGTACGGTCCTGTACTAAGTGAGATATAGCCACGCAATGAGTGCTACACCGGGACGGTGACCGAAACGTACGGTGCACCATGAATTTGACCGAGGTCATGATATATTACCGGAAGAGTGTTGTTCGGACTAAGTTTTAAGTATGCAGGCTAAACCCCATTCACTAGTCAATCTCCACCTTTGTGTTTTGAAATCGTTGATAGAGTATTACTAGATTGCTTAATGTTTGTACGTTTTAGATAGTTTCTAACATTTTGCTACTTTTGGAGTGCTCTCCTTAAACCAAACGATGATCCTCCCGTTTTTTTTTTTTTTTTTGTTTTTTTGTTTTTGTGTGTGTGTTCACACAACTTGAGTAAATTGGCAAAAGTATTTAACACACAAAATATGAGACCTGGGAAACTTTGAACATGATAACATTAACCAGGGAAAAGTGGACGAGAAGTCTACATCACTGAATCTGCGATTCCTCGCTACGTTATATAATCAAACTTTCGAAACATCAAGAGAAAAATTATAATTTACATTGATTGAGTTAGCACGAAATATGAACACCATTTTGTGTTTAACTGTTATACTAAATCCAAATTTTCTACAAATCCTTTGGCGATGCGAACATGCATGTGTTCATGGACAAAACCTGTAGGTCTAACTGAAACCTCCGTCTACTCGATACCCTCAATCGAAAATTGTCCTAAGTCATGTTCCTTCACAAATCAGCCAGAGGCAATTTCGTCACAGCTAAAATTGCAATTCAACCTATTTCAGAAGTTGCGAAGGTGCAGTCTAGTCTCCCGCAGTGTCGGATTTGTGTCCGTCTACCCAGAGGCCACAAGAGGCTAATCACTCGACCGCTAACTTCACTAAGGGGTAGTTCATGGTTTCGTTGTGATTATTAAAAACAAGATGGCTGACAATATTATAAGTTCTTTCTAAATAGTTTTATTTGAACCAAAATACTTGTTAATAAGCACAGACAGCATGGATAAAAAATATCTTGCAAGTTAACTAAGTAAGGGTTTGAGTCGAGTTGAGAACGTAAGACTCGGTGAAGGTCATTGTCATTGAGCTGTCGCGACTTTTTGTAATTTCCCACACATGGGCAGTTTGAAATATGTTCAAAGGTGAAAACGTTCCCTCAAGTCAAGTGCCAACGACTGACTGTTAATGATGGCTTACGTTAGTTGAATGGTTGTACTGTTTTATGGGGAAATTAATAACTGAATTTGCCTCGTTATTTATTGATGTCTTCTTAAAAAAGGCGTCGCGGACATCCTTTTCCATCACAATTTCAATCCAGGAAATATGTCCATTTGTTTTGACCCAGATGGACAAGTCCCCTGATTTTTTTAGGCCACTGAACTTTTCAATCAATCGAAGAAAAACATAGATGCAAGAAAAGAGCTTAAACTTGGTCACGAGTTAGTATAACTTATGAGGTATCGTAACTGTCAAAACCCTCCACTCTCAAAATCATATCCATCACATTCCGTACTCACTCCCTCTCATTTATTTGGTACGTTCCTTCAACCTAAGAGATAACATCTCTTCTCAACAATCGATGTTAAGGACTTCTTGTAAACGTCAACTCATAGGACAAGGTTTCATTCACTGTTTACGCTATTTGGAAAGATGATATTGTGTATGATTCTACTTCTGACATCACAATTTCGAGAGGGGCACAGAGAACAAGAAATGCCTTCGTGATGCCAGTCTTAAAAGTGAGTACAAAAATGGTTTGGTATGGTAGAAGACGATTTCTTTAAAATTAAAACGGAGAACATGCAGATATTTATGCTTTAATTTGGAGACTTCTCTTTAAAAATAATCTTCCTACAAGTGCTCCTGTGAGCAGGGGTTAGGAAAACCTGAAGGAGGCTGTTGACAAAGCCAACGAGTAACTGGGCCCGTTTTCGTTACACTTACCAATAGTATATCCATTGGGTTGACTTTGCAAAATTGGTAAGTTGTGTGTATAGTGCAACTCAATTTGAAACGTTCAGCTCGGAAATGGTTTACGCCATAATTTAATTCACTCAATTGGGCGTCCCGACTCTAAAAAGGGCGTTACCTTGTATTAAAATGGAGATTAGGTTTATTAATTAATCCCGAAAGATGCTTAAGTATGTAACTTATAGACTTGTCCAGGGATTTTTTGCCATCCTATGGACTTCTTTGCCTCAAACACCTTCATTCGTTTGATTCAAACCCTATCCGAATACAGCAAGCCGCTGTTAAAGCCCCTCGCCCCTTAGGCAATTGCCAACTTTTTATTGTGACATCTATACGTACCAGCTTGGTTATAACTTTTTTAAGACGAAAACTAGCATACCAAACTTGTAGCATTCTCACTTCAAAACGCAGACTCTAAAAAAAATGAACCGATTGAAACATAGATACAAGTTAGCCTTATTTAATGAAAAAAAAGTAATGAACTCACCTCTGGGTAGTACTACTCTCTTTGCGGCGCTAAGCGCGCATGAAAATGTTAGGAAAACTACGAAAACGGCAATAAAGGAAGAGCAACGTGCCATTGTGTTCCTGATATTAGTCCGTTGCATTTTCCCAAGAAAAGGTTATCTCGCCTTCGAGTTGCTGGCTATCATACAAATTTATCCACGGTTACTACCACATTAGGATTCGTTTCCGTAAATATCCCACAGTAGAAGGCAATATCCACCCGATCGTACGTTCTTTCGTGCCTGGCAACGGGGCTCTTCCTGACCAGGCAGTACACTCGCTCAACGCGCTGCTACTGCCGCTCCCAATCGTAGACCTCTACCTTCCAGTCACCTGCTTGCCAAGCGTACTGATAGCGAGTGACGGTCTAAAGTCAACGCGCCAATTCCTCTCGTCGGCGAAGGCCAATCGAATTACTAGTTTGCGGTGAAGGAGGGCACTGCCGGGGGCCAGACGTCAAAATATTTAAAGTACCACACTATACTGTGGTAGACTTGTGCAGCCTCACGCTTACTCTTGGGAGACAGATCAGCAATTATACGCGGCTATGCAGGATGTGACTTCTGGGTTCTTCCATAAACTCCCGAGGGGGTCTGAAAAAAGTCAGAAGTTTTGAAGTGTCGATGTGATTTAGTTTGATTTACATTCTGGTATGCCTCTAAGGTGTAAGGCTTCGGCAGCACAGGTAAACCGAAACTTCCCACCAGAGAAGTTATGGAATAATGGTTTTTATATGTGGCATAACGAATGTTAATTTGGTGAAGTTTCCGAAAAAATCAGCTTAGATCGAGAAAGTGATTCCTTTTCGCACATAATACCATATATGAACATCTTTTCAATTTTCCCGCCCTAAAGAGGCCATGACATAGGCTCTTTTGATGACCGTTCCTCAAATAATGTTTCGTAGAATGTGGAACACATTAAATACTTGAAAAAGAATATAACTTAAAAGGCAAGATTTCTAAAAATAATGTATTCCTATGCTTAGAAAAATCGTAATCTTGTAACGAAGCTTTTATTCAAACCACTAGAAAGTTGTATCAACAAATGTAATTCATCGTAAAATTAAGCAACAAGGAAAGTATTTCCCTTGAGTATTGATGCAAGGAATGACATCCAAATGTGATGTTCAAAGGAAAGTTAGCACTATGTAGAACATTCCATAAGCCTATGCTGCAGGAATGAAAAACAAAATACCCAAAAGAAAGAAAAAAGGTCTGGAACGAAAGAAATGTAACCGACCGTGCATTTCATAATATCTGGAACAAAGTTTATAAAAGCATACGACTTATGGCAAGGCTTTGAGCAAAGTTTGACAGTTCGAAGAACTGTAACCTAACTAGCATATTAAATCGCACTGTGTTCTCGTAACTTTACTTAAAAAATAGACACACGCTGTATCCATTGTCAGTACAGAGTTTTGGACGTTGACGTTAAGTTTTCTCCATTAAGACACTAAAACTGTGTAACTAAAGCAATTGAAATGCTACCCTCCTTACACAACCTAGAAATTGGAGTAGTACGTTTGGAGGCTAGTAGCACGGAAACAATTAATGACCCCCTACAACTGAATGGAACGATCCGTCTACAGGTTGCTTCTGCTCTCTTCACTAATTTAACCAGAAGTTTTTCTTCTTCCGCCATCACTTCCTATTGGTCTGTGGATGACAACGAAGAGATAAACTGTGTTTTCCGCAAACGGACAAGTTTACAAGCTATCAATGGTCTAACGCAGTCTTTTTTAGCACACTTCAAGTAATAATTTTGTTCTGATGGTCTGAATAGGCATTCGATCAACGATATAAAGTTAGACCACATCCTTGTCAAAATGAAATCAACCTGCCTAATCCAACCCAACCATATCGCTTAATGATGAACTTTAGAAAGACATGCCTTCTATTTTAGCTTAGCTCATGAAAATGACCGGACAAACCTAATATGACATGTCTGGAATAGGAAAGTGCTTGAAGGGCAAGAGCAGTCATCTCAAATTGAAGAAGTGTAGTTGACTGTCCAGTTTCATGATTGGCTGTTAGGAGTCATGTGACACATTTTTTTCTCTGCAAATGTGAAATTTACTAGAAATAACTGCTTAGTTTACCCAGAATATGCACAAGAACAGTTATAAATTGTTATGAAAGACACTTTGAAGAGAAATAAGAGGAAAATTGTGTTATCTACCTTTTCCTTCAAAATAAGTTTTAGGGGACTGCTCTTTACCTTTAATAGCTGGTAGCTTTCATTAAAGTCTCCGACTCAGCAGAGTAACTGAAATGCATCACTTTTGACATGATGTGTTTTTCGATTACTATGCATCAATGAGGCACAATGACGTCACAAAAATGAAATGTTCTTTTGTTAAACGCCAAAAGGTCGTTTCATCAACTAAAAGGGCAACAGCAGTTACCCCAAACTTATTCAAAGAAAGAAAAGACAGCTACATCCCGCATTTTTTCTTATATCTCTTCAGATCATCTTTCATTATATGTTATGACTTAATTATTGCATATTCAAGGCAGTAACTATTGGTAAATATCACATTTGAGGGGAAATATTGTCACATGACTCTTACGAGCCAATCTTAAAACAGGGTCCATTACACTCTTTTAAGAAGTGGTCACTGCTCTTGCCCTTTAATGTAACTTTGGTTCTGAGCAATTAGGACTTTTCATGTTTATTCATGGTTTCGCAAATGCCAATAACCCTTAATAAAGGTTTCTAGTGTTTCACCCCTTTTGACATTGCAATACCACTTGGTGGTACCAGTGTTGTTTGTCAACCCACCATCACGTTGAAGAGAATGAGGGCGCTTGTCATGTTTATGGACTAAGAGTATTTATTAACTAGAGACCAAGGTCTAATGCATGCGCTGTACAAGGGCGTTGCACCGGATGGAAAAGATCAAAGGTAGTGCGGTGTTACCGAAATGCGCGCACAACAGCACCTTAGTAACATATGTCGTAAAACGGACGCCTGGATGGAAACACATAGAGATGCGCAACGCAGTGACGTAGTGCATACGCCCTTTATGCAGGCAAGCCCTTAATGTAGCAAACTGTTAGAGAAAGTGAACACAAGGAAGAAACGACTGGTTGGTCGAGACACTGCAAATTCGTACCTTTTTTAATCTCCATGGTCGGACGTTCCGCCATTTTGACCGTGGACTCTAGTCAATAAATGCTCTTAGTTTATGGATGTGCGACATGGGCTTCCTACAAACATGTACAGAGCATACTATGCGAGCATACTGTACGTGTGAGTACAGGCCTAGCAAGATGGGTATCTGTTGTCAGTGTGTGTGAAGGTTTAGACTTGCTCAAGTAGTTCAAAACAACAGATTGCAAGACAGTTGAAATATTTTCGAAATCATGCAATAATGCAAGGCAAGGTCAAAATCACTGTACAGTATTTCAGGAATATTGTTTCTCATTCGTTTATATTACAGAGTCGTCGTCAATAATAAAAATTAGAGCTTCACGGCGGCCAACGGTGCGCCTTTTTTGCCCTAGTCGGTGACGACAATCTACCCAAAGGGCGCACACATTCCATGCCTTGTCCACTGCATTCGCCGTAACATGCGAACAAACCAAATTATTCAAGTATTTAGCTGGAATGTACACGAGGCTACGAGTGGCGAATGAAGATGTACTATGCACACAAAATTCCTTTTATGAGGTCCATTCATCCGTTCCCTCAAACCACGCCTGATGGGTTAAATTCGAGGACTTTCTTCTGCCTACGCATGTTTTTTTACAAACTGCTTAAACTGTAAACGTTGAAAGACTAGAAGACACTCTAATCTCGTCTCTGATCGTTATAAAACGCAATCATATTCCGTTTATACTCTTTTAGTTCTAACCATTCCTTTGATTCAACCTAAAAAAACCTGAGTGTCTAGAGTACCTCGAGCACGGGACAAAGAAGACGGTTTGACATCCTAAAGGCGATCGTGGACACATTCCCAAATAGTGATTACAGTGGATTGTGGGGTATAATGTTGGTGCACATTATTTATTTTTCTGCAGTTAACTGATATTGACAAAAATAATGCATACCGTCCAAACTTAATCACAAAATATTTTGCTGTTTCAAGGGTCTATATAGGCAGATACACTGTAACTGTGTTTGCTGTTGCAACAGTCAATAACCAGTAAAAGTGCATTGAATCTACCATTTGAATTGGACCTCAACGAAAGTGCAATAATTATTGAAACTGTGGGGCCATTTCTAAACGTTTGACAGTTTGAATGAGTCAGCTAAAATGCTTTGAGAATCTAGAAAAAGTCCTTCATGGAAAGGGTAAAATCTTAAACGGTGACTAGCAAAACTCACTAAATTAGATTGCGAGAGATTGTGATTTCATTGAAGAAAATTATTACGAATTATTATTAAATTTCTCGCTAAAAGTTAATAAATTTTCAACTCACTGTTGGATACGTTATAAATAGCAAATAAAATGAGGTAAATTTTGTTTTATCAGTTCTGTTATACCAGAGATCGGCTCAACGGCATAGCAAAAAAAAGGGTGGGGCAATGAAGCGCCCTCCAAAAAGCAATGCGGGAAGAATTATTAATTAGTAGAAATCCCTTTAAAAAATTAAATTCAAATCAAGCACCAATTTGCATTAAACCTCCGAAAGTCAAAATTTTCCCAAAGGGGGAGGGGAGCTACCCCTCTGAGGACGACTTTCAGTCAATTCATCCTACCCACCCTAAGCCACTCTTTTTTAAATCCTGTGTTCTACCCAAGAGAAGCAGGAGACCCCATGTACTGATATCTCACCTCCCGTTAACCTCCCGTTGATCAGTTTTAAAGGCATCACTTCATCCAACATATTCATTTACTTTTTTATCTACCTTATGGATGTGATATCATTCAGCAATACCTACGTTCTTCTTTGGAGGAACTTGTACGGTACATCATTGCAATTTACATCAGTAAATACAGATAGCTGGGTCGTCCACCAGTCGGATACGCACGTTAGTCTACTCCACGTTGGAGTTGAATTCACCCCAATTATATGTGAAAATTTACTCTGTAACGAGTGTTTCAAGGGATCACTGTTTTAAGAGTAGTCCCTTCAGGTACTCCATCAAGAAAGATACTTCGCTCTTCTGGATTCGGAATTTCACTCCTCTTGGAGTGATTTTTATGGAGAACTTAATAACTTTCACTCTTTTAACGACTGAAATATCATTCTTTTGGTAATATGAAAGATGGTCAAAGGACATTCGGGGATTAATTTAGCTTTTAAGAAGTATGTTAAATCAATCGAAAGTGAAAGTTGTCTGTATGGAAGACGCACTCTAAAAAGTGTTTAGGAAATTCCTATTTTCTAAGCACTTTTTTGCCCCGAATTTGTAAACACGGTTAGGTTAGTTGCTAAACACACGTGTTTGAACATTTCACTTTTAAACATGTTAAATTACTAAACGTGTTAAGAATTAAAAAAGTGTTCGCAAAGTGGGGAAATAAGTGCTTAATTGATAAACAGTTTTTAGAGTGTGATGCTATATTTGGGGCTCTTATAATGAAAAGTAAAATTGGCTACACTCCAAATTCATCGTAGCTTTAGCAGTTGCCCTTTCCAAAAGTGAAGCGATTGCGTTGCCTATCTCGCGAGAACCACGCCGATGACTGCAGAGAAATCGTGTGGCCCTGTCCCTTTCAACACAGCAATGCGCAGAAACTCTTGCCTATTACACAGAAATCGTAGTGGTCGTCATTTCAATAGGCCAAATCTACAATCAGGCCCTACTCTCTTAAACTTTTAGAGAGGAAACTCACTTAAAAGTGTGTTCAAACCTTAAAAAAAAAATAAAAAAAAATAATAAAACAAAAAAAAAACAATCTATTCTGCGGTTTGCGGATAGGACGCGAATATTTTAGCTTAGTGTTATTAAGGTAAATTCCTGAACGGCAAATTTCTCACACTTACATCTATTTGTACTGAGGTAAAAAGGTTGTGTCCCGCCCCAAAACGCAGCAGATTATGGCTTTGGTGTTAACGCACTTCAAAAGAAGTGAAATAAGGGGCCAAATTGCACTCGCACACAAGTAACTCGCTTTCTTTTTAAAAGTCCCTTTTTCTTTTTTTGAATTCTTCCCTGATTTCACTAAATTTTGAAATTAGAGGGTCCACACCATGCCCCTAATTGAGTGTGAATCTGCCTGTGCTTGTATCCGGAGCTTAGACATACGGGAACATAGCATTCAAGGCACTAGTTGAAGGTTAACTGGGCGTATATGTCTAGGGCATGAGAATTCCTAACTGTAGTGTTATGAATTTCCTAGTGGGATAAAATGTATTGTGTGTTTACCTCGCTAACTGAGATAGCTTTCCCTGGCAGTAATGAAAAAATGCAATCATTACCGTATGTCAAATCCTGGCTACCAATATGAATACCAGCAAAGCCTAGGTTTCACTTGAAGTTTTTGTAAACTTTCTTACTGGCAAGTTTACTATGGGCAATTCTGTAGGGCAAAGTTCTTGTCTAAGGGCCCCAGAAGGCTCAGCCACTTGTAAAAATATCTCTTAGCCTAAGCAAGTAGCCTGTAGGCGACACATGTTCTTTTAGTAATGACTTAATTATGCAGAGTACATCAGTTATATTAATGTAATATTCCATAAAGGTCAATGGTGGTGTCAAAATGAGGGGGGGGGGGATTCCACTGACAAAGGAAACTTTTTCGGCAGAAATTTTGGCAGATACACTGTTAAAAATTTCTGTAAATTTACAGACTTTTTTTAACTTAAACTTTTTGTATTTTACTTTTAATAGAGATTTTCTGTATCTTTACAGACACTTTGTATTTCTACAATAAAAAAAGGTTGTTTAACATGTATTTTCTGTTTATTTGAAAAACCATTTCTGTCTGCTTTTTTAACAAAATTTTACTGCTTTGTAAAACTTTTTCTGTAAATGTACAGAAATTTTAACAGTATTTTGTATTTTTCTGATTCCACATAAATATACTGTCATTTAACAAACATTCATTTTGTTTTTACGCTGAAAAAGAAACAAAAATAAGCCCAAACAAACAAACAAATAAGAAATAGCCAGAAAATTTTCAGTATATAACATGCATCGTTCTGCGAAGTTTCAGTTAAAAAAGAAAACATTTTTGGCAAATTTATGGCCCTATTTGAAAATTAACTTACATTTATTATACTGACAATTGGTATACTGATGTCAACTCATCGCCACAGGCGCTCATGCACTTGATCGAATTAAAAACGTTTCACAAATTTACTTGAAAGAGTCTGTAAATTTACCACTTTATGACGTAAATCTCATTTTGCATAAATGGGTGGAGCTTATTTTGTAGGCATTTTCCTAACAAAAGGATTGCTGTTGCTTTGAATAATATCTTTTTTGGCTTTTTTTAATCAGGAAGTGATAAACTTATTGTTTACCTTGTCTGGAAATGTTTGCAACCAATGTATTTGCATTCTTTGTCATATTTATTTTAAAAAAAATTATTATATTGTACCAAAAATGTGACTTTCCAATTACAAAGTTCCTAGAGATAGCAGTCTACTGGACAACAATGTGATAACAAAGTATCCTCATTATGTTTTGATTGAAAATAACTTCGTAACGACACATTACGTTGATAAGCAAATACCTGATCTACGTAATGGTGAAGTGTATGTTACGTAATAACATATAAAAGGAAAAAAAGCGATATTATAATAAATATTAAAACGCCGAGAATGAAAACAGTAGGCTGTAAATTCACATAAAATTAAGGTAAAAAAAAACAGAACAATTCTGTAATTCGATTTTACAGTAGACATTTGTAAACTAATTTACATGCAAAAACTGTAAAGAAAAAACAAACACTTCATGTTTTTTCATGATTACAGTCTGGCTGTAAAAAAAACATTATTTGGTTGGAAAAAAATTTGCCATAAAAATTATGTAAATTTTACAGAGAGATTTCTAACAGTGTAATTTGTTAGATGAGGTCTTACAGATCAGTTTTTTACCAATTGGTATAAGTCTGGCTGGTCACAACATTTTTTCCAGTTTTGACTCACTTATTTGTTTTCCCTACACATTTGCTTATGCTGAGCACCAAGCACATTTATAGTAGGTTCCAGGTTGAAAGTAGGGATGCACCGGATATCCGGTCCGGTCGGATTATCCGGCCTGATAATGAAAAATTATCCGGTCCCGGTTCCTGCCGGATTTTTTTAAATCCCCCCGAATTTTCCTGTAAACTTGGGTAGCATTATGTACATGATCTGAGTTAAAAAAAAAAAAAAACATGAAAACTGCAGTAACTGTCACAGAATTAATTTAAAGTTCATAAATGACAGCTTATCAGTGCATGTTATACAACATTCTGAAAACCTTTATTTAGCCCTTAAAATAACTGAACCAAACAGGCAACAAAGTTATAAAAGTAACTGATTTACATGTACATGTAAAAAGTATGACTTAAAATTCTTTTATTCATCTGCATTGCAAAAATCCGGTTCCGGCCGGAAAAAATCCGGCCAGATTTGAAGTAGGTTCCCACAAAATCCGGTTCCGGCCGGATCCAAAATTTTGGATCCGGTGCATCCTTAGTGGTGAGTCTTCGGTATGACCCGGCCAGGAGTCGAACTCCAGACCTCTCGTCTGCAAGTGGGATGCTCTAAATTCTAACCACTTGACCATGCAGTGCGAAACCGGGAAACCAAACACGAAGCACTCACTCCCGCCGGTGGGGTTCCAAGGCAAAGCCTCCGGACGCTCCGAAGGTTCGACATATTTTTGGGATTAAGAATAAAGTCTCAAGAGAGGTAGCTATAGCACATATTTTTTTTTCTCTTGAAGGAAAAACTTTATTAAAACTCAAAGCAGAATATATACAAGGTGAAAAGATATTTACAATTATTTACATATTGGTTCAACTTTTACAACACTATTACAGTTTACGTAATTTGGTACATATAGTACATATTTTTCGGTGAATCTAACTCCTTAATGACCTAAATCAGAGGGACAACTGGGAGAAAGGCAAAAATATGACAGGAAAAATGGGCCCCTCAGGTCCCTCATGCGTCCTAGCGCCGCCACTGGTCATGTTGAAGATTTAATTATACTGTAGTATTTGAAGTGCATGGACTTTCATTTTCGTTTCATTTCATCACTATTGAAGTAAGCTATAGGCCTAGATGCATCGGGACAGTAAAAATAAAGGTGTTAGTCAGCGAGTCATAATTCGTAGCTCGAATGTTTCCATGACTGTTAACTTTTGTCACGAAAAAATGACATGCTGAAAATACCTTCTACTGATCCACTGGATAAATAAGAGGGTGTAGAATTAAATGTGCGTCTAGCCTATACAACAAAACTTAGGCCTACATTTAAAGGAGATAGATCCAACTAATGACCGATTTTACTAATACTTTAGGCCTATGCTACCTCCTCAAACTCATCTGCAAGTAGCAAATCTGGGGCTATGGGACATGAATTTTCACTATCACTTAGCCTAACGTAGGCAAGGCCTAAGCACACGTTGAAATAAAGACTGATTTAAATATAGGCCTAGGGCCTAACTTAAGGCTGAAAAGTTAAACATAGGCCCTAGGCCTAGGCCTACCCTTATACTAGTGATAGTGCAAGCAAAAATGGTAAGGCTAGAACTAATAAGGCCACATTCTTGAAACACCCGCAAAGAATAAAAAGAAACTAATTAAACTGCAAGTCTTTTTGCGAACTTCATCTTGTTTGTGAGCCAAAGATTTTTCGGGAGGATTTCCCAACCTAATGGTTAGAGATACACGCACAGTAGGCTAACTTTGCAGATATTTTACTAAGAAGTAGCCTAGGGGGCCTAGGGTGGCCTTATTTAGGCCTAGGCTAGTGACCCATATATACTTACCTGGAAATTCAAAAGTCTGCAAATTCCAAAAGTGGTCGACTTGAAAAATTCCAATCTCAGATGATATATCGAGGCCTAACTTTTCGCTCAACAACATTGATTAAGATGATGTTGATATCACTGCAGCAATCAATATACTGGCAACGTTCTGCAACTGATAGCAGCCTGCGTAATGTTTAACACTAATGTCATTAAGTCCTTGCACAATTTCATCACTTTATAACTGGCTTTCACACAATTAGCCTATTTCATTCAGACACAAAGCTATTGATACAAATGTCTACAGCTGTTATCAGTCCAGTGGGGGTGCTTTGTCTTCACGCCCTAATTAACTGATTAAGTTCAAGTTTGTCAGTTTCTTTGAATCACCGGATTTCGAAACACCTGTAACCATTTAGAATCATTTAGGGGATTCATGCATATTCATCTTTGCATCTCATTAGTGATTTTCCGCAACAATGCCGAATTTTGTTTTAATGTTAATATTTAAATTTCAGATATGGAAATTAGCAGCTGTTTCAAGAAGGGGTTAGGACTGTAGTGCCTTATATGGAGAAAATAGTTCAGAAGTTAAGTAGAGGCGAGTGAAATATTTTACACGACTTAAGGCCTGTCCACACAGGATGCGTTGCGTTCCGTTCCGGATACGACACGGCACGTCACTTTTATCACTTTGCACGTAAATCAATGGAACCGTCCACACCGGATGCGTTGCGTTCCGTCACGATCGATGCCGAAAAAAAAGTTGACGTATCCTTCCGGATGCGTCAAATTTTGGCAAAGTCCATGTGCGTTCAGAAACAGAGTTGACGTACGGAAGCATGCGTCAACTTTTATTTCTTTCATGTTTTTCTTTCATCAAATGCAATTTAACGGGATATGGATGCAAAATGGTACTATGTTTGAGCTTAAAATCACAATGAAACGCCTGTAAAATAAGTAGAAAAGCTCATTTTGGGGGCATTTTTTCACAACATTGGGAATGCATATGAAGGGCTATGATTCTTTGGGTACCCACTACCCTTGCGATATTATTGACTTCGGTAGTGAAAAAACAGTTGTATTCTTGTTGGGACGGTAGGCGGGGGAAGTCTGGACACTATACATGGCTGCATAGGGACATTTCACGGCACACGAGAAAATATAAATATACAATGTAGTGTATATAATCAGTGACGTTGCTTCGGGGCTGATGGGATCGAGCCCTCCTCAACCGTTGCCCTCCAAGCGCCCCACAAGCGATCTGGGCCAAAAAACTTCAGGCGACTGGGCTACTCAACTTGATAATGATAGACTCTGACTGTAGAAAATCTCCATTCCAATCAATCCACTGAAATCAGTGGCGTACACAGGGGAAGGCCGTTAGGCCATTCCCCCTCACTGATGCCGATTTGTTTTTGTTCCTGAAAATACGCAAACTTTTTAACACAAATTTACCTCAAAAGGTAGCTAATGTGGCACCAGATTGCATGCAAGGATACCTAATTTTTCAAACGCATTCAAAGGAGGAAGGAGACACCCCCTCCACTAGGACACCTCCCCCAGGCCGGCGATCACGCAACATACTGCATGTCCCTACACTTCCATGAGATAAATCCTGGGTATACGCCACTGACTGAAATCCATCGAGATAGACCCACTTTGAATAATTTTGTACAAATTCAGAGAGATTGTGACAAACTGAATGTGTTTGGGAATAAAATCAAACCAAATTTTACATTTTTCCACGAAACTTACACTTTTTTGTCAATCAGCATGCATTGCCATTGGAAACTACACACTGCATCTCAAAGTGACGCATCGAAATTGACGAAGTGTGAACGCATTCTGTACAGACAGGCATGCGTCTTGACGTATCCGGAAGGATGCGGAAAAAAAAAAAAACGTGTCGTATCCGGAACGGAACGCAGCGCATCCTGTGTGGACAGGCCTTTAGCCTACTTGTAAATCGGTCCTTCTCAGACGATAGTCACTAATAGTCAGAATGGGTAGAAACCGTGACCTACAAAAGTGGAACATTTCATGTTGGAAGGCTACATATTATGACGGGCGACATCAGTGCCTGCCTGGAAAATCTGGACTATACTGGTGAGTTCCTTTAAAACAATGATAATAATAATAATAATAATAATAATAATAATAATAATAATAATAATAATAATAATAATAATAATAATAATAATAATAATAATAATAATAATAATAATAATAATAATAATAATAATAATAATAATAATAATAATAATAATAATAATAATAATAATAATAATAATAATAATAATAATAATAATAATAATAATAATAATAATAATAATAATAATAATAATAATAATAATAATAATAATAATAATAATAATAATAATAATAATAATAATATATAATAATATATAATAATAATAATAATAATAATAATAATAATAATAATAATAATAATAATAATAATAATAATAATAATAATAATAATAATAATAATAATAATAATAATAATAATAATAATAATAATAATAATAATAATAATAATAATAATAATAATAATAATAATAATAATAATAATAATAATAATAATAATAATAATAATAATAATAATAATAATAATAATAATAATAATAATAATAATAATAATAATAATAATAATAATAATAATAATAATAATAATAATAATAATAATAATAATAATAATAATAATAATAAATAGTCCTTATATAGCGCACATTACACTAAAGTCTCTATGCGCTGAAAAGAAGAAAGAAAAGAGACTACAATAGTAGAAAAAGGTGAGACTTCAATAAAGTCTTAAATTGAGATAAAGACTGTGCTTCTTTGACTTGGCTTGGTAGACTGTTCTAGAGAAAGGCATGAAATAATATTCCTATTATTTTATGGGGAGGTCCATTATTCAGTTAGTCTTCTAGAGAGTGTTAGTTGATAGAGGTTCTGCTGTAAGTTAAACGTCGGCCTGTTGTAGGACCACGTATAATCTGTATAGAATCTGTGGGCTAGGGGTGATGACACGAAAGCTATTTTTGGAGTTTTGGGAATATAATGTTATGACCGTTAAAGTTCGGTCTTCAAACCGTATTAGTTTCCGTTGGTGATTGATCTTACGGGCAGCCAGGGACGCAAATCTCTGTTTGAGAGTGGGGGGGGGGGCGAAAATGCTTATGATGTGCCCATGAGTGCTAAACTGTGCACGCTTGGCGGGCACCGAAAGCGCGAAGCGCGAAGCCCCAAAGGACTCCTCGTGGGATCCAGGGGCAAAGCCCCTGTGGGGGACCAGGGGGCGAAGCCCCCGGAAGCTCTTGTGTTCTGGGGTTTCCAAAGCTTCAGAAAAACTGTTTTCGAATGAAAAAAAAAGAAAAAGGTGACCATATTTTTAGGACTACTCATTTTTTTGGGGGGGGGGGCAAATTACGATTTGGCCCCCCACTTTTTCACTTGAGGGGGCGAAGGCCCCCCTTGCCCCCCGGGATTTGCACCCATGCTTACGGGTGACAATCTAGTGTTCCACCACCGAAAAATTCGTGGACGCAACCGCTGGGGTTTGACTAAACAAGAAAGTTTTAATTGAGGATTAAAACCTTATCCTAAGTTAGTACGGAGTTCGGTGCACTTTGTTGCATTGCGTATATGCGTATCAGTAGTTGCGTTCGACTTAGCGGCTCGAGACGGCTCAACTGTCTCAACCAACTTTTCGACTGGTGGACATGCGGCGTATTAAATACGTCACTCGGCCCAACTTATCCACCTCGGAGGGCTGGTCATTTTGGCCGGCTCAAGTTGTGACGTAAGATCACTTTTCCTAAAGATCGTGACTGAGCCACTTAGCTGACTCGGGCCTCTAAATCGACCACACCCGGTGTCTAATATCCAGTCAAGGCAGAAGAAAGGGGAGGGCTTACAGGGGAAGCTGGACTAGTGACGTACGGTAAGTGAAAGCACTCAAGCCTATATGTGGGTGGCTGCAGTGTCAGAGTAATGACGAGGCTGCCCTTTTCGACACGCCTATGTTCTGACACCCATCATCTTAGATCGAGTTATCAGACCACAGGCTGTTGGAACATAGGTGATTGGAAGATAACGATGTCGAAAAATAAGGGTGTCGGAAAAATAGGATTGTGACGTTCAGGAAATGGGGGGGGGTGGACAAAGCCCCAGTGTTCTCTCTGTAGTTTGCCACCGGACCGGTCTATTACACAGCTATGTTAAATAAAGCTTGCGGTTGATTGTGGCTTGCCACAACTAGCTAGCCATGTCGGTGCTGGGTTCGTATGCGATTAGGATGTTAGTTTTGCCTAGTCATACTCGGTTGTTGTCTATCATACTCGGTTTGGGCTGATGCTTGGGTGCGGGGAAACCATAATAAAAACAATGTAATAAAGGAATAATATTGGACATATACTTGCAATTTGCACTTTAAAAACTTTTACCGAGGTTGGTTAAGTGTGCCTCATGCTAAAATGTTGGATGAAAAATTACCTTAGTTGGTTACAAAAGTAGCCAACCTTTTACTTTGTGAAGTTTATCCATCGTAGGTAGTCTTTCACCTAATTAGGGTATTTTTATCCAACATTTCTTTAAGAGGCATGCATGCAAAACTTTTTCTTACAGAGTGGGTTTGGACTAATGATTGGGTGCGGGATTAATAGGGCTAAAGGACGTCATTGTTGGCCCCGGCTGGAAGTGGTGGCACCAAAACGTCAAAACTACTGGCAAACCAGGACAAAGGAAAACTTGGGAGGGACAAAAAGTTAGTCCTTAGACTGTTAGAGTGAAATCAAACTCGAACCATGGTTATTATACCTTTCCCTGGTTTGGAAACTCCGCGAACTGACTGATAATGTTGAGATTCCGGTTTTCGTCAGTCAAGTGACGTTGATAGTACACGAGAGCCTTGTTGGCGGACTCTCCATATATATATATATATATATATATATAAATATATATATATATATATATATATATATATATATATATATATATATATATATATATATATATATATATATATATATATCTCCGTCCATGTACATACACGAATCCGGACAGCAAGTGATGGTCTGATTTCAGTCAGCCATAACTGGGGTCCGTCACCTTTTAATCTTTCGATATCCTTGCTTACCTCTATCATGGATGGTTGTACACGAATTTGTATCTTGTATTCGCCAATTTCAGTAAATATGAGGGCTTGAAATTCATGTTAACAATAAATAAAGACGATTTTAGGCTGATGGACCCCACTAATGGCGGCCTACAGTCACTAAAAACAAGCGCTAATCGGATTCGTCTATATGCAGACAGGGTAAACTGGTTTCTTCGAGAGTCTCTTGTGAACAATCATCAAACTGTAATGACTTCAATTGCAGAATTAGGGCGTATATTATTGCGAAAGGTTTGATTAAGATTTCTGTCTTAAATAAGAACGGCCGCAAAGTGAGAATGACTGTACCCAAACTAAAACAGCGGGACAATCGAAGGCTGGACTGGCAACAGTAACTTGGTAAGCCCACTCAACCATTCCGCGAAATTGCGAAGCACGTAGAAATCAACGCAGCAATCGTACCGTATAAGGTTAGACCACCTCCCTGGTTTGACCAGTTAGATTAAACCATTTTAACAAACGAGTGTAACGGTTCATCAGACGAGTATATTATACAATATTTATCAATTATTATGGTCGAAATGTTAGGAAACCCACCTAGCGCAATGAAGTAGATCTACTTCACCCTTACCGCACACTTACTGAGGTATGATAAGCCTGTAGGGCCTAGTGAATGTCCTTAGCGAAGGTCTCCAAACGCCAGGCCTCAGAACCAGTCATTTTACGCTTAAAAAGAGAAAATGAAATCCGAGAACATAGGATTTCTTCATTTATTCAAAAATCTTAAAAACTTACTGATTAGGAGGCCGTTTGCAGTTCCCTTTTAGCCCTTGGGTCAACTTTAATTTCCTTTCCAAGCAGAAACAGTACATCACTCAATGGAGCCATATCGCTACCAATCGATCGTGTGCATCTTCAAAGTCACATGATGAACTTTTTGAAGAGCTCAACATGCTTTTACGGGCAGGTACGGACGCACCTTACAAAAACTATGAACGTACATACAGCTTACATATACAGTGTACGTGAGGAGTTTCCCAACCAGGGAAAGGTATAATAACTATGCTCGAACTCAACACTCTTGTGGGTAGGGTGCTCGGGGTGAAGGCCGGAAACTCGAAGTCATTTGAATATCTCTGGGTGAAAAAATACGGTCACAGGAGAGGTGTATTATTAACTTTTTCGGTTGACGGAACCTAACTGACCTTACTGGAGGTGTAACTAGGGGGAAGGGCAAAATCTGGGAGGTAAATTAGCCCCTCTGTAGCTCCGCCACATCCGACTGGAGCGCATTGTGCTGATTTAAAAAAAAAAATAATTCTAAAAGAAGTGGTTTCAGTGTTTGCCTATGTACCATAGCACAATTTTACTGTTGTGGGCGGAATTTGTGGATGGACCTTCTTCGGAAGTTCACGATGGGTCCAAATGCTGGATAGGGCCTAATTGGGTTCTCTTATAAGGCTCGAGTCGTAAGTTCGATCAGTTTACCCTCCAATGCTTGACCGTAATTTAATTAACTTGTCGTAAAACGTCAAATTGGCTTAATTAGCTTTGTAGCCGGCGGGTTCAGAATTCTGATAGGTTCTGCTGAGCCTTAATTCGAAGATCATTTATTGCAATTGAACGCTTTGTCAAACTATAACATTTGTTTGCAGTTCAACTTCGATAGCAAATCAAGGATAATGTAAAAGATGAACAACTTTTTCTAATGAAAGCTGCCGTTTTGGGCAAACTTAAAATATTTACCAAGTAAAGAATTTTTAACACTAAGGCAGTTCATCTCTATAAAGCATTCGAACGTCCCTTGTTATGTCTTCCGTCACACTCCTTTCCTCACGCATGTGTACTTTTGTTAACTTCCTTCACAATTTGTCATATACACAAACGTTTGTGTAAGGGCATCAACATGAAATGATTGAGTCAACGTCCGTTTAATATGCTTTACATTTTTGTGGTTAACCGAAAGAACCCACTCACTCACGACGAAACAATGCAACTCCCCAGGATTAGCTAGTTGATAAGATCAATTGAGTTTACTAAGTACATTTAAATCTGTCAACTGAATCTACTTTTTCTGTATTGCAAAATGTGTAGGGAAATATATTGGCCTTTAACTTGAGAACGATAGTTATGAACAATTCACGGACATGCAGGGTTGTGTCATACTAAGCTGTGAAATAAACATGTTTATTAGCTTAAAATAGTAAGCTAATGCAGCCGGTACTCTCCCTTTTGGCACAGATGAAATCATAAAACAATGAAATACACTTTTCACACCCTTAAGATATCATTACCATATTATTTATGCAGCACCATAGAGCTGTGCTTATTTGCAGACGCTATGGTTCCACAAATTGGCGTCCGCAGAAATTTTTAGAGGGGGGGGGGGCAAGGTCATTCATGGATGATTGAATTGTGTACACTATCTAAGCGAAGCGCCACCATCAGTTGGCGCGGAGCGTACAAGAAAATTTTGGGCCTTACAAACCCTCCAGATGGCCGGAAACGACACTTGGCGAGTGTTATAAGCTGCATGTACCCAGTCCTGAAACAGGAATTTCATGTCTGTAATTTTTAGATTTTTAGAATTTTCAATGTAAAAAATTGTTGAAGGAAAATCTACCTCTCTGTCACGGCCTCGCACGCCTATGCACGATAAAATTTACGCTGTCAAACAGCCTATATAGGCCTATATCCGTTACCCAATTATGAATCATACCCCCCCCCCCCCCCATATTCACCTTGTATATCCCAGTTACATCTGCGCGTCGCCACTTGAGATCAGCATGGGACCAAACCAAGACCAACGCATTCATCAATAGTCGGATGCCATATGCACTCTACATACCTGACAACTAGTACAATTTTGGCATAGTTTTTACAATTACACATTTCCAATAGATGTCACGAATGATGGTCCCCAAATTACGATTTCACTATTCAGCATACCATCTTCTCTTTAACTATTCCTGGTCAAATGTCCGTATATTTCACGAGTAGAAAATGACGCTGTATGAGTGAAGATATTTTGATGATTAATTTTTAATTTTTTTATTGCAATTTTTAATTAATTTTTTTTCACAAGTTTGATTTTCCAGGGGGGGGGGCAAGTGCCCCCCCTTGCCCCCCCTTCCGGACGCCCATGGTTCCACAAAAACAACTTTTCTTTCCCCCAAAACAACTCAACTCTTTACGGCTATGTTCTGAACATAAGAAGTGAACCAGTGTAATATGTGAAAAATCTGAAAAATTATAACGAAGTGAGCTACCAAAACCACAGAAAGTGAAACGTATATGTTTTACTTTGCAGCCTGTTCAGAGTTCGTAGTATCTTTTATCAAACGCGGATTCAGACATTCGAAAAGATGGGGTGGGGGCGGGGTTGAACATCCGAAACACTATCTAAGCGGAAACGTGCACCATCGATTAGAGCAGAGAGTATGAATTACATTTTCCATTCTCCCATGCAAGTAAAATTTAAGCATGGGTTGTTTTGTGTAATTTTGCAATAAAATTTAGGCTATATTTCAAAAAAAAAAAAAAGTCGGTAGTTGCACGCTGATCAGGAAATTATCACATGAAATGTACTAAGTTGCTATTTGATAAGGCGAAAACATAAAGAAGGCTTATCATTAGAAAATGAGCTCAATTTACAAAAACAGTTACTAGGTCTTGAAACCGTTGATGAGGTCAATTTTAGAAAATGGTCGCTGGATTCCAGGGACTGTAGGCCCAAAGCACAATTTGGCGAAAATTTATTTCTAGAATGTGGAAGGACTACTATGGTTGCCTCCTTCAGTTTACACCGTTGCAACGTGGGACCTGTCATCACCCACAGCACTGTCATAGAACAGTGTATATCATTAATACGGCTCCATATACGTACAAGGCAAGTCTTCAATTTGTCCTTGACCATCGTTTATATGTAAAATTCATAAATGTAAGCTTGGGTCAGATTCAACCTACTATCTCGGTAGACCTCCAATTGTTCGAACGGTCAAGACCACGTTTAATTTGTAATTCGTTGTCCGTCATGCACTAGTAGTCAAAAACAACACTTCTCATTCTGCAATTCTCGAAGCTCCCTCCAACCTGGGCAGCGAGATCCTCCATATTAATAACCGGAGGAGGGGGCCATGCCTCTCGTAGGGGAAGGAAAATGGAACAATTTTATGGGGGGCATTAACCCAAAGTTAAAAGTCGAAGCCCCTGAAAAGCTGTAATCCCTCTATGATCTTTTTTTTTCTTGTTCTTTTTTTTTTTTTGCAGCCAAGATTGGTTGTTCAAGTTCCTTTTATAAAAAAACCTCAAAATTTTCAAACTTTCCCGCACAAATCTAGATTTTCTTTGAAAGAAATCATACATTTCTTTCATGATAAGCTCTATACCGCCATATATTTATTTAAAAATTTCAAAAAATTATAATTTTATCTAAATTTTTCCCCTTTCGTCCTTTCTTCCGACTCATTTCCTTTATCCAGACTTCAAGTTGCTGTTGCCCCGGTCTCCTTCATAGAGCTAGTGATTTTGGTCAAAGGGGGCGAGAATGGCCTGCAGGGGCGCTTTAAAGCAGGAAATACAAAACCCAAGGTGAGGGAGCCCCTGACAGCATAGACGCTCCGCCACCTCCCTCTCTCATGGGGGGTGGCTTGCCCCACTTTCAGGCAAACCCCGGCCCCATCTTTTTTAACCCCCCTTTTCCTAAAATGCTTACTTCTGTATTATCGGCATTGCTTACAAGGCATTGTTCTGAGTACAACAAAGTGAACGTTATTGAAATCATGCTTTAATCCATATGCCTATGTATAGTAATTGCTCGCATTATCATGTCATCTATAAGCGCATTCATTATCGAGGAGTTACGTCACAAGGATAAATATTCAAGCATGCCACGTCAAGTTATGTGGCGCCCTACATTGTATAAAGAGATTGGCATCCATCTTCAAGTACCCCCGAGGAACGTCAGTCTAATTATTGCCACATTAATGGTGCATTACACCTTTGACCTTTACTTCCTCTACAATTTATTTTTATTTTTCTATTCTTGTTACTATTGGTTCTCTATTCGATGACATATTTTCTTCTGTTTGCACTAAATGCCCTTCATCAATATAATTTTTTTTTTTCATTTTGAAATAAGCATGTCTCGATATTTTCCAACTCGTTGTTGTTAAATAAAATGTAAATTTGATTTGAAACGAAAGTTTTTATGCCATTGAAAACTTCGGGACACCGGTCTGCGCTGCCTTTCCTTTTCCCGCCCCTCTTTGGTACCGGCCTTGTCGTAAATGGCATCGTTTCCAGTAAATGAATTTCAAATTACGCAAAATGATTTGGTCGAATGAGACTACCTTTCCATCTGTTAATGTCAAGTCCACTTTTGTTTATGTCTTTTAGTAGCCTACGGTTTTATAATCAGCCGATGGGAGCTCCTTTTCCTCCAGTCTATCGCGTGCAACCTTGTACCATGGTAGTACTTCCATGCTTGTACCACCCACATGCATGAACATATATACATTATGTAGACACCAATTTGTACCTATGGCATATCTCCTGTCAAGGGGCCCGGTCGTGAGTGCAATATGTTGGGTGAGCCTCGGTTGGGGGAGGGCCCTCCCATTTTATTTTTTCCAAATATTAAGTGTTCTTGTACGCAATCTGGTGTCACGAACGATAGGATTTGAAGAAAAATTTGTGTTAAAGTGTTTTACGTATTTTTAGAAACATATTGTAATGTCTACATAGTACAGCCTTGCTCATACATTGTATGTTTAAGTGCATGTAAATTTAACCGTCATTTTTGGAACTCCCTCCCATGCCTTACACTAACACACACTTTTACTCTGTAAAATGATATCCTCACTCACTCAGTGTGTTTTACCTTCACCTGTAGCAGCAAGAAGCTAAAACACATATCAAGGACTCGCAGGCACGTAGATATCCATTTTTGCCAGATGTACATGTATTTGATGGAGATCAGAAGATTTGTTCCCCAGACCATGATAAACTTGATTGTTTTTCATGTTGGTTAATGTTTGTCAATTTAAGTGGATAACAGATTAACAGAGAGTCGTAAGATGCTCTCAGTCCTGTTTTTTCCAAGTTAAACTGTAAGGTGAATTGTCTCGAGACAAGCATTAGCAAGTCGTCCGTTTCACATTTTCCGTTATACGTGAATTATAACCGGGTGTTGTCGGAACTGTTGAAGTACTCGAGATTGTGCTCGGTCTCGACACCCTGTGGTTTCGGTCTCGGTCTCGGACCCTTGCGATCTCAGAAATTGTTCTGGTCTCGCTTCGAGAAGAGCCAAACATTTGCCGTTTCAATTTTTTAAATAAAAGTAATGGATACGGTACAATTTAAAAATAAAAAAATGACTTAGTGTTCCATTGTAAGATGCATAGATAACTTTATTAATTTACTTCCTCATTTTTAAGTGAGATACTTGTTGACCATTGTTATTTTATTGTCAATAAAATTTGTCTGAACTATTCTTATCTTTGTGCACTAATACTTTTTTTTTCAAAAACATTAATTTCTTTGAAAAAATACGCTAATCACTGAGTTAAAAACGTAAGTTAATCTAATGTGTCCACACACCCCGTCTATAAGGGTTGAACTTTCTTCTGTGAGTGAGTTGGTGAGTGGGTCTTCATCTTAGTCAATGAGGCCGGAAAGTTTAACACAGTACATCAATGAAGTAGTAAGGTTATTCAGTGTTGGCCTAATAAGTGAGTTTCCGTCCGGTACTGCACTGCATTGCGTGTTCCCTCTTCGTTCGTCCATTCTTGTCTATTATGGATAATACCTCATTTTGGCTTCTGCTGACTCTTAATTTGGCTAAATTGGAAAACAGAATACCAGTTACATAAAAATCTCCCAAGTGGTTCCGCTTCGGGCACAGCTCTCTGAAAACTGGCAAACGTGCTTTCAACCATGTTCCTTGTGTGCCATGAAGACAATCTGTGAGGCTCCGAGTTCCTGACCTTCTTACTTAAGCCCTTCCTACCACTGTCTAAAATTCATCCTCATCCAGATACAGTCTCAGATTATTATTTCACATGAGCACATACGGGATCATTTCAGTTTTGGGGGGCAGAGGATTCTCTGCCCGACAAATGTAATTCTGCCCGAAAGAGCGGAGCGGAGCGCCACCATTAGTTGGTGCTGAGCGTACGGAAAATTTTGAAAAATCACAACCCCTCAGACAGCCGGAAATAGCCTTTCCCAGGCTTATAAGCAGAATCAAAGCCGTCGATGTTTTGAACTTTCGTTTGCAATAAAATTTTCACTAAAAATGAGCAAATCTACAAAAAGGTCAGAAAACTCCGAGATGAAATGTACCACTACCATTGGATGACTACACTAAGCTATAATCATTGGAAAATGAGTTTGCTTGCGCGCTCTACAAACTATTTTACGTCATGCAGCATGAGATTATCATCAATATAATTTTGAAAATTGAAAAACTTCAGAAACCCTCGAAAACCCCAAGGCTTCATAATAAAATGATACACCGCACCTCGGGATGTATAAAACATTACCTGGTCTTGTATCTTTCCTTGGAAAACTGTAGAACGGAATTAAAAACATGAGTACCGTATATCTGTGACTCTGTTGCGACTCTTGCCCGAATTCCAGTTCCACTGAATTGATACAACTGTCTCCATGACTCGACCCGAACTCCCGACTATATATAAATGATTTTTCTACTAACGCCGTTTGAGAAAAACCCGGCTTGTCACGTTGCTAGATATTTTTACATAAATTTGTGGGGAGACTTACTTGCAGATTTGTTTACCATTGCCCGAATTTCTGTTCCACAGCAATGCAGGTTAAAAAGTTTCTAAGAGGATCATTTTGAAAAGTGCAAAATCGTCATCTCATTCATATGCTGCCCAAATACCTCTCGACTAAGGACGTGTCAGCCTTCTGGTGACTATTGGTGATTGTCCTTTAGTAATATAGTGCGTCACAAGATAGCTTTTGATTGATTTGTTCGGCCAAAATTTTGGGGACTGTATACATTCTCTCTCCCCTTGTAATCTGGCAATTAAAAATATCCCAGAACTTTTTTGCAACTTTTGCCCGAGTATTGTGTCATTTCGGACAAAGGTTTACGCAAGAATATGAAGTGAGGCTCACGAAAAATTGTTTTTTTCATAAGCTGTCCGAATGTTTGGCGAATTTTGGTATCTTTTAGAGTTTTCATGAAAATTGTACCGTGACTGTGATGCTTTTTTATTATTTTTTCGGCCAGGTGTTTGAAGGAATCCGGGCGCGCCTAGGAGTTTTCTGTGTAAGTAGAAACAAACCAGGTTTAAAGACTCAAACGGCTGCCGGAATTTTTCCAGATCCCTGCCCGAATTTTAGGTCTTGAGAAAATTTGGGAGGCAGTCTTTCCCCTTCCCCCGCCTCGTACGCCTATGCCTAAGCATACAAGATCCCTCTGTGTAATAAGAACGTTCTGAGTATTGCAATGTGAGCTTCAGTACTCTGCATTTTTTGGACTAGCTGTGATTCACAGAGATGGGTCAATTGAAGTTTCTGAGGGCTACTGTGGAAAAAATTAAGATTAAGGTTAGAGGATTTGCTCTTTAACGCCAAGTTTCCCGTTGGACCAAACATGAACACGGACTAGAATTAGAACAGTTTGGGTGGGAGGATTAGGCTTTCACCAGACGGAGTTCTGCGACTAATTTTTCGGTGGGTTTGACAAATTCATTTTTTCACCACCCCCTTCCTTCTGTCGGGGGGATAAACACCTGTTGCAATGGATGACTCCAATTTTTAAGAAGGGCGACATTAGAAAAGTACACGCTTTAGGTTAAGTTATTTAATCTGTTTGGTATACGATGAAAATATTGTTAAAATCAATGCTATATCAGTGCTATATGGCGCTTTTAGAACATGAGATAACAGTGGCGTAGTGAGGGTTTGTGACACTTACAAAAAACGAAAGTGTCGTCTCTCCCACATCTTCATCTGGAGTTATCTTATGAATGTTTACACAATTCAAAAAGTCAAAGTGGCTATTTCAATGTCATGCTCGTGACGAGGGTGGAGCCAGAATTTTGCAGTACAGGGGAGGAGGGCCAAGCTGCCTGACAGAAGGGAGAGCTATTCGAAGCCCGATAAAGACCACCAGTTTCCTGTACAACGTATAGCGTGACTTGTAGAATTTGTGGAGCGCCCAGCGTGTCGAAATTTGTGGATTTTTAAACAATGAAATTATTACAAATCCGGACCTTGTTTTAAAGAATGTGTGAAATTTTTGGAAGAAATTTGGTTTTCAAGTTTGTAAGGACCATTGAAAAAACTGAAGGATGTGCACTACATAAAAGCATTTCGACAGAAAAAAAATTACGTGTTACTAAATTTCGTTTGAGCTTAAGCATTTTAATGTAGGCTTACGTACTAAGGTTCTCAGAAGGGAGTGAAAATTTGCCCCCCAGATTTTTACTCTTTTGATCAAAGATTTGAAAATTAAGCGATTAAATTAGGGAAATTTTGAAATTCAATGAAAGATAATCTGGGCTATAGGAAATGTGAAAATGAATAATGGGGGTTTAATTAACTGACATGCATGCCTTTAAAAAGCAAATATAAGTATAATTGGGTTTTTATTGTGCGGATTATCCACCGTCATTCGAAAATTTACTGAAAATCTTTTGCCATGTTTAACACTTATTAAAAGTTCTGAAGCCCATATTGAAGAAAAAATAATTTTGTAACAAGTTTTGGGGTTATACTAAAGAATCTTACCTTCCTATAAACAAAAATCAAATAAGTCGCCGGCGTGACTTGTAGTTAGTTCGGGTAACTGAATCTCGTCATTTAGTAGATTACGGCCCTAGAACGATATTGGAAAATTTCCTGAAAATGTTTGGCTTCCACCTTAAAATTATTTGAAAATCTAAAGTTTACATGAAAGAACTTTATAGCACAAAATTTCAAAAAAAAAAATGTTTTTATCTGTAGAGGAAAACTTAAAACTTGAATTCTTTATTAGAGATAAATCTGCCCGAGTTCATATGGGTAAAATCAAAGCTGAAGTAGATTGAGGTCTCATGATTTGTCGTGTGGTGGAAAAAATGGGTTTTTTTTTTCTTTCTTTTCAGAATGTATGTAAACTGGAGCTCACATTGAAACATTTTTGGAATTTGATAAGCATAATTGGAAATTTGTATGAACAATTGTGAAGTTATTCCTTTTTACTTAGTTATATACGTGAACAACTTGGTTTTAAACGCCCTATTGAATGTTTGTACACAAGGTACACTGTGCCTGAAATGGGATCAGGCTCGGATTTTGTGGGGCGCCCCTAAAATGTCCCAAGGCTTTTATATTCGTAGATGGGTCATTTTGTCTTCTCGTTGTGTTGTATTGTCTTTAAATTGTTCTAAAATAATAACAATTTCAAAGTTAACAGTTACATATTATCAGATAAAATGGCAATAGGATGGTGTCAAAGGTCTAAACCATAGGCTTAAGAGGCAGGGACGCAGGATACAGACTGAATATTTTGAGTTAAAGTTGAAACAGAATTTGGGTTTTTTTCCAGATTACACGTTCAAACGGGAGGCTGTACAGGTGTATAAACAGTGATGCCGCCATGGGGCGGAGGAATGCGACATGGTGGTGTCCCGAATCAAAGTTTAACTCGAAGTGTAAATTTTTGTAACGTATTAAAACGACATTTTTGTAGGGGGTGGGGGTGTAAACTAACACAAAAATTCAGTTCCCGCGTATCATAATTTGCCACCAAATATGAATTTGTTTTGCATGTTTCGCAATGTAATTCAAACGGTCTAAAAATTTCATTTCCGGTGATCTGGGAGGTATTTTCGGCACGGAAATAACGCTACTAAAATTAGTCGTAGTGGTGCTCCGCTTAGATTAATATATGCGCCCAATCATAGACGTTTGGCAGTAAGAGACCTTTAAATTAGACCCCTCTTTAACAGTGCCCAAAGTTTTTTTGCATAAAATGGAAGCGGTACATTTTATATAGTAAGGCATTTTTGTAATCATTTTCAAATTTTGCTCATGTTTCATTTTTATCATTATTTAATAAGAACGGTAACATTACAACATGTATTTCACAAGTACTGAAGTGAATCAGTGATACAACAATAATAAAACATGACGTAATACACATGATATATCGTAAAGAATGAATCAGTAATGGATCATGAATTGCTTAGATACCGGAAGCAACTGAAGTATCTCATTTCCTAGGCGGCGGAAGCGGGAGGGGGGCAGGGGGGTCTGCCCCTAATAATTTTTAAGGAGGTTTTTTTTTGGGGGGGGGGAATGGCCCCCCAATAAATGAATGTCGCAAAGTAAATTTTTCAAAAGTAATTAAACAAAGTTGCTTTCAATACATTTCGGCTATTCTTTGGCTCAAATATTACATTTCAGAGTGCCAAAGTTGCAAAGCTTCCGGGGGCTTCGCCCCTGGCCCCCACATTAACGATTACCTGTAGGAGCGTTTATTTTCGCCCTTCAAACAGTTGCACGATATTCTGCAATTTAACCCACTCTGAATTTCGGAATTAATTTAGGTAGACTGTGACAAGCGTCATATCTTCGAAACCTCTTGACTTTTTACTTGACGGGTTTCAGGATGGATAATTTGGCTAAAATTGGCTACCTTGGTGTGGATTAAAATGTGCTCCAGCGTCTTGCATGTACTTTTTAGGGATTTTTTTTTTAATATCTGGGGATGCACAAGTCAAAATCATACTTGGCGTCTTTGTGTCTATTAGCTAAAAAAGCTATGACCGTTCCTTCAAAGATAATCACAACACAATGCCCGAAATTGTCGAATATCCAAATTCTTTCAAGCATTTACCCGAAAATGGAAAGGTATCATAGTAAGGGTAACATAGATGCGAAAATTTAAGAGATAAAAATATCGTGACACATTTGGGAAGCCTGTGGCTTAAAAGAAACAATTATTCTTGAGACTGTTTTTAAATCTTGTGTAACTGAATACCCGAAAAGGCCGATTATTTTAATAGCTTCAAATCTTTGCCGAAAAACAGAAGACGCTATATTTAAAGTACAATTTTCATGGAAAATAAAAAAGATGTGCGACACATTTGGGTAAAATGTGAAAAAAAGGTTTTCATCAAGAATTTGCCCGAAATGGTCAAATATTCGGGCAATGGGACGTTTCCGGGACGTTTTGAATCCCCAAATTAACTCATTCATATACAGGGGGGTGTTCAGGTGCCCAAAAGTTTGCCATCTATCCTGCTCTAGAGCCAAATACGGGAAATGTTTATGAGAATCGGTAAATTTGTTTTTCGATACTTTAATGATGCAGGGCGAGAATGTCTTTCCGTATGTCTACTTGAAAATTCATTTCAACATCACCTTGTAACGTGACAATTCTGTCAATATGTGTTACTAATGGAAGAAAAATCATCGACTTCATTTCATCCAATGGTAGTGGTACATTTTATCCGATTCTTCTGTTCAAAAAAGCGACTGCTAAGATCTCCATAGGCCTATTTTTTTCAAAAGTAAAATCATATATATTCGGAAGTTCGGGCACACAATTTTTTAAATATATATTGAATTTAGGCAAGAGTCGCAATGGAGTAAAATTCATTATCATGTTTTCAATTCCGGTTTGTAGTTTCCCACCATAAAATACTATGCGGGACTATTTCATCGATTGGTGTAGTAATACATTTTATCTGGTAATTTTCTGATCGAATAGCGACTGCTTACATCCCCCTATAAGCCTGGGAAATGTCATTTTCGACTGTCTCAGGGGTCCGATTTTTCAAAAAAAATTTTTCGCGTCGAGCAAACCATTGGTGAAGCTCCGCGCAGACAGTCTTCCTAGCATCATTTTAGTTTCAGTTGAACAATTTTTGTGCAAGCAGATCCTCGAATTAGCGACTTCTAAAACCCCCTGTAAGCAAAGGAAGTGACATTTTTTGGCTGTCTGAAGTGGATAGGTTTTTCAACATTTCTTGCACGCTTCGCCCCAACTTATGGTGATGCTCCACTTGTACCTCTTCATAGCAGAATTTGTTTCAAGTGATCATTTTTTTGCAAAAGGAAACTCAAAATAGCGACTGCTTGGATCCCTATATAAGCCCGGGAAAAGCCATTTTCAACTGTCAGAGTGGTCGGATACTTTAAAATGTTTTGTACGCTTAGTGCTAACTAATGGTGGTGCTTAGCTTTGTCTTTCTGGTTGAATTTTAGTTTCGAACGACACTACGTTTATTTGCAATTGGAACTTAAAAAAGCGACTGCTTGGATCCCCTTTACAAGCCTGGGAAATGTCACTTTTGAGTGTCTTAGAGGTACGAATTTTCAAATTTTCTTGACGCTCCGCACCAATCAGTAGTGGAGCTCCGCTTTGACTGTCCTACGGTCAGAATTACATTTTTCCGGCGAAAATCTTCTGCCCCAAACTGAAATGCTCCCCTACGCGTCTGGAAATACCTTACTCAGGCGTGCACTGGAACAGCTGCTTGCAACATTCAACAGGTTTCCGGATTTGCGATCCTAGGATACATAGTTCAGTGGAGTAATAACTGAGCCAATCAGTATCTCAAAAGAGTGTTTTAATCTTAGACAAAAATCACTAATTTTCCCACCAGAATTAGAGACAAATAAACCTGGCAAATGCCATTTTCAGCCATCTGGGAGGTTTTAAAATCCAAAATTTCTTTGTAAGCTCCGCGCCAACGATGGTGACGCTACGTACGCTTAGATAGTAAACTCCAGCCACCCCCTACAAAAGTATCCAGGCCCCCATGGACCCTTACCAGGGCTTTGCCTCCTGAACCCCATTAGCGGCCCTTAGCGACCCCTGGACCCCAGGCCGATAGGGTTTCTCACAAAACCGGACGCTTTACGGCGTCACCATTATGTCGGCTGCCGAAAACTTGTGGTCCCCAATAAAAAACATCTTCCGCCAAAAGGACACTCCTTTTCCCTAAAATCATATCCCTAAGTTTATCCTTCCCACTCCCTTGCAAGATTAAACATTTACAGTACTGTCCGAGAAAATTTACTTATTTTATACAAAAACAGCAAAAACATTGAACACATCAAAATGATTTCCGTTAAAGATATTTGAAAAAGCCAGGGTTGCCTTAAACACGATATCAATTGGATATGATAACGTTTGCCTGAAACCTCTTTGCATCATTGAAACTATGTCTTGGTCAAAAGTTCTTGTGATACCAATCAAACATTTTAGCAGGTTAAATGTATCACTTTGGAAGATTAAAGAGCATATTGAAGGTATAAAAGCTCGAAACAACCTTCTCCTAGAAGAACGATGGATTACAGCTCCCGAAGATGATACGGAAATGCACATTGCTTTACTAATCTTTAAAGTGCTTTATGAAGGTGTGGGTGTCTCTGACAAGGTCTCAAAAAACGACGTTGTTAGACTGTAACAATGCTTATAAACATTTTAAAATTGCTTGAAATTTGTGTTAAAGAGTAAACTATAGTACTAGGGGGTTTCATAGACCTATAGGCTATGTATAAGTGCCAAACTCATACGAGTGTAAAGAGGGGGCCGGGAAACTTCCATCCCGCTATTGATGAGGGGAAACTATGCTGTACTGTAAGTACACGGGGTGTTTTCATCATTTCATTGGCCAAAAAGGATCAGCGTGAAGACAAATACTCAATGCATACGTTTGTTTTACCATGATACCTCAGAGAGTGTGTGTGTTCATTGTGGTAGGCCCCCTTTAACACCCGTCGTTTACGTCGCCCGATCCCCGTAGCCTTCCCAAGCACTGGGGAAAAAAGGTAGTCTTACCCTAACCAACTGCCCGTCAAAAACAACATCGGGCATTTCCAATTTCTTTGCCCTAAGACCATTTAACTAGAAATGATCTCAAGCGGTGTTTTCCAAGCAGGTGATGACAGTATCGTGTCAGATCCTACTGGTGCATGTTTTGATTTCTATAATGAAGCCCTACTATAAAACTGAATAAAACATGTAAGCTGCTTTCCTTTTTTATCTTGTAATTATGAAAATTATTTTATTCAATTTTCTTAACTTGCATTTGATCATTTAACAATTTCACAATCCTTCCAACATATTGCATGTCGTTCGAAAAAAGAATGAAAGAAGTAAAAGAATATATAAAAAAAAATTATAAATATGACATAATGTGGGAACGTACGTCTGGCAAACGAGACTGTACGGCCTTCATCGTATCTCATCAAACAGAAATGCGGAAACATTTGGCAATATACTTCTTTCCGGTTTGGGTAGATATGATACGATTTTGTCCTGTCTGGGGTAACATAAAGATGTGATGTTTTTATAGCCATGGCGTATAACTGAACTTTTTACTAGAGCCTTTGGTCTTCGGGTAGTGTTTTGGGACACAATTTACCGCCGATCTCCACTCGCTGGTTTAGTGCAAATGCAGAAGAGGCTAGAATCTATCCCTACAGAGGTTCGTAGAGATAAAATGTACACAGAAACAATGGAGTATTTCTTAGTTATGGTGCCACCAAAACAAAATAGTTTTGGGGTATATTGGAGGAATAGGTTTAGTCCTATTTGACGAAATTACGCTTTGAAAAGGTGTTTAGAAATTAAACGCTTTTCAAAACACTTTTTTGGCTCAACTTTGTAAAGATGTTTAGATGCTATGAACACGCGTGTTTTCCTAAACATTTCGTTTAAAAAACGTTTAATTGCTAAACACTTAGTGTTTAATGACTAAACATGTTTAGAAATTACAACGCTTGTATCAAGTTGGGTACAATAAGTGTTTCACTGCTACACAAGGTTTAGAGTGTTTTTTGTATTTGACAAGTAGAGTTAGTAGTCAGATGAAAGTAAATTTGTAATCAGGCGTGTGGAATTTTCAAACTCTAAACTACTACTCTTAACTACCACTTTCATTGAGTGACATATTTGATCCAATTATGAAACCAGAATCAAAGCCTCAGTCGGGGTCGTAGTCTAATCAGGGAGCTGTTACGTAAATACCACTTGATTCTGTAGACCAGATTAAGAACTAAAACCCATGAATTTCATTTAGACACATGCAAAAAAGAAAGGAAGAAAAACAAAAAGAAAAAAATAATCTGAAAAAACGACTGAAAGGCGGGGCCAAGGGGGGGGGGGGGGTAAGAAGAAGTCAAGCAAGGACCTTTTTGACAAATTGAAAAAGTTGCACTGTAATTCTAAAATACAAGATGGGACTTCACGGTTTCGCCATTTACCGTACCTTACACATTTAAACTGCACTATTCTTAAAGAAGTCAAGAAATTGGATGTGGAAATGCACAAAGTATGATGAAGTTTGCATTACATATTTTTAAGTCAAAACTTGCATGAAAAACGTGCCATCGGGACACTTTTTAACTTCCAACGATAAAACTTGCCAATCTGCGCTTTAGAAATGGAGCCTTTTACTATGGTGAATGGTGCAAAGTGTAAACAGGAGTTGTTATCGAAAGATATTTATCAAAATAATTACATTGAGGTGAAGTTAGGATTATTTCATGGGTGGTGTCATGGGGGTTTGGGAAATGAGGAAAAGTCTAAGTATAGAGAGAAAAACCCGCTATTTTAGGTGTTTTTTGAATTGCAAGGTTGGGTCATGGGGAGAGGCTTCTAAATCCCAACCCCCGAGGCTATGCCACTGCATTTGAAATATCGACGAGTGGGACCCTTGCACCCTTTCCCCCAAGTTGATTCTACTGAGTCTTACGGTGCCAATCGTCACAATTCCAAGAAAGATGGTCAATATTTACATTAAGACTGATGTAAAATCATCTGCAAATGGGAAGTCTGAATGCGATTGGGACGTCATTAAAGAATTAAACAATAAAATTCTATTGAGAGAAAATGTTGGTAATTCGGAAAATATGTTAATTTAAAACAGACGATTTAAACTCATCTATTTTTTCGAAAAAGTCGTCATATGGCCTTGGCAGACAGAAGATGGAAATGCACTTCTAATTTTCTGATATGTATCTTGGTAAGAAAATTTTCGTGTAATTTTTCCCTGAAATTGAACTTAAGGTATAATGTGCAAACCATGGTGGATTGTCGACAAGCCTGCCCAAGTGTTGCATTAGAAATATACCGGCAGTACCAGTGAATGAACCCTCCCCCACCCCCACCAGCCAAGTCTTCTGAGGAGTTAATGTTAAATGGTAATTGCCCACCCCCTCTTAATTAGTAAAGGTTCTCAGACTGTAGATGAACTGACGAACAAGTGTGTTGCGAAAACAACATCTACCGTCACCGACCACATCTACCTGAATTTCTCCATGTAGCAGTTTTGGAAAAGCCCTCTTACAATATTTGTTTAACCAGCAAAGTGACATTTTGGAATCCGAGGTATTTAATAGGCAGGGTTTTAAAGTAGCTAAAACGGAAACAGTGTAAAGAATAGAACATATTTGGTGTGTTTGGATAGTAGACAATCGGAAGCATCCGTGGGCACTCTAACTCAGTTTGACGAACAGTCCATGTCCATGAGTGTACACGAAAGCGTCTAAAAATGTTTCAACCTAAGTGACCTTTACCATTTAGAGTTCCTTGTCAAATAAAATGTAGCCAATCACTCAAATGACGTCCTGATAGATCCTATGCATATGTTGTCAAAGAGCTACCGTACCAAGACAAAACGTAGTCGTATATTATGTCCTCGACAGTTGTGTGATTCAATTGTATTTCTTTTACCAGGTTGTTGCATTCAGTGGTTGTTAAGATGGCATAATGTTCACCTCTGGTTAGGGTAAGTATTACACAAGATTACTATACAAGGAAGTAAATAAAAACAAAATATAAAATTTAAAAATACAAATAAATAAAAAGAAACAAAACCACTATTAGCGTAAATACAGGCAATGCGCATAATAGGAATAAATGGGCGCATGGGTGACCAAAAGGAGAAAATAACTATACATTTTGACGGGTTGATGTGCGTGCAAAAAGAGCCCAAGTCTCAGCGCTTCCTTTTGCGTTTAGGCATGTGATTTACATAGCTGTCTAGTAGAGAGACAACGAGAAACACCAGTGGAGAGATTGACGGGAGTTACTCTGCAATTTATTTCGCATCTTCTTCGAGCTTCAAGTCACTTCGAAATGCTCAAACTCCGTAATAACTGGCAAACAAAAATAGAATACAAAACTTTACTCAACAAATACAAATTAACAATATACACGAATTTACTAATTGCACTAGGACGAATTGCACTTTACACTTACAGACATTGCGCACAATTTAACGCATTTATAATGTTTCTTCAGCAATATAGGCACATCAAAACCTTCAAAGCAATATAAACATTATCTCACTACATTTCTTGCCATGGGCCTTTACTGCACCCTTGTCACTATCGCAAGGCAACGCAACGCAAACACGCAAGACAAGGCATGCAATAAGACCCTAAAGAAAGTAGAACAAGTTTACTGTACCTCTTTGGATTTACTGGCATTTCAGTTGCAAGATCCAAGTTCCCAAATACGCACGTGTAGGGTTCGGAAATACAGCAGCAAAAATACAGTAGCTGACATCAATTATCAGTTAAGGTGCAGTTGTCGCAATACCGATATATAAGACCAACAAATAAAGAACACGCACACGAGGGTCAATAGATACGGCAGGTAATACACAATATAGTTTGTGCAGAGGCGCACTCCAGAGGTCTAACTGAGGAGGAAGTGCGAGCCACGTGCACCGCAAACGCATTTATACTGGACATAGCTCAGTAAACATCAACACGCATAATTTGCATTACCCATTAAGACTCACAGATACTCATCAGCATAGAATTCAAAATATTTACTCTGCTCTGGCAGAGGAATGAATACATTATAGGAGGTAAGACTCAACTGAAAGAAAACCATTTCCTTTCACTACAATTTATGTTTTCCTAGTATATTATGTGACGCAAGTAATACTTGCATGCATCCTTATTGAAGCTCCCTGATTGTAGCAAAGTTCGCGAATAGAACCGATCAAAAACGCGCCGCACGCGTGCAAGTGCAAAAATTTGTCAACGTATGTACCGTCATAATATGCGTGACTGGCAAAAATGCACGCCCTTCTCATGGTTGCTAGGTTTCTGCATATCATTATATCTGCTGATGTGCTCGAATTTCTAGAATGACCGGTTAGTGTTTAAACAATCAAAATGCAAGAATATGGAATCTTCATACTCATTTTTATAGACGAATCCGAGCAGCTAGTGAAGGCGGTCATTAGTGGGATCCTTCAGCCTAAAATTTTCTTAATTGTATTGTTCACATTCAATGCCTAATGCATATTCAGTGAAATAGGGGGAATCAAGAGGTATTTTAGTATGCAATTATTCATGGTACATTTAAGAGAAGAATTGGAAAGATTAAAGATAACAGACCTCAGTTATGACCGACTTAAAAAAAAAAACACAACTTGACTGATCGGATTCGTCTATAGACGAATCCGACAGTCAAGCAATGGTGAGAAAATGGGTTGAAATTGCTGGGGTCCATCAGTTTCAATTTAAATATTAATTTTGACTGCAAATATTCCAGATGGCTGCAAACAGCTCCATACCACATATTTAGCAGGTTATGTTCAGTTTCTAAATTGAATTCGACAATTCATGACACATTTAGACCAAAAGAAATAAGAAGATTGGCCCCAATATATCACTTTGTAACAGGATTCGGGTATAGAACCTTTTCCCAATCTTCATTTAGAAAGGCTTGTGGGATGGAATTTTGGTGTGAGTCATCTTTGGAAAACAGTAAACGGATATTGGCAAACGTCAACGCGAACCAAAAATCTATCCTACAATACTTTGTAATAGCTACGTGAGAAAAGGTATACTGCTCGTCCTTACAAATTTTACGGTTTTCCCCGATAGCAACAGGGTTATCTTCGCAGCGTTTTTTTTTTTTTTTTCTTCTTTTTTTTTCTTTTTTGTGCCCTTCACAATATCTTTTACTCAGCTGTAATCCATCTATTTTTTAAGCTCACACAATTAAATAGAAAAAATGTAAAATATGGTGCAAGATTTCCATCATGTTAAACAGTTAAAAAGCCGACAGAGGCGATTTTGTCCCATCAGACCTGACCAATTGGACGCTCTGCCACTTAAAAGAAAACGCTCATAACGCTTTACCAATTGCTTCCTCGATATCTTTAATACTTGGTCTTGTCCTAGAAAATTAGACTGAGTATGTACGTCAAGGAGTAAGCCAATACGCTAATTTGGTAATTCGTTAGCCCATGGAATTGTGGGTCAGAACGATGGATACAGTGAACCGTGCTCAGCGTATTTAGTGTACGGTGTTTCCTTGTTTTGGTGCAGTAGCCGCAAAAACGTACAACACTTTAAATCAGACTAGTCAACCCGAGCAAAACTAAGGATTCCGTCCTTCCTTTAGGCAGATTAAAATGCGCATTTATACACCAAAAACTAATGTAGACACAGCTCACTTCAGAGAACCACACTTAGGATTCCTTTGAAGTACAGTTTGATTAAAAAAGAATGATATCATCATTTTTTCATGGTAACTTAAATTTTGAAACACGTGTTGCAGGTACGGAAATGGTTTGTTTATTCCGACGATTTGAGGGTCGGTGCGAATGTGCATAGCCACCGAAACGAATTACCGACCTCACTTATTGGCAGCTTCATTTTATGTCACACAATTCTGCAAAGGCGCAGGACGGGGTGTATTCAGTTTTATGAATTCGTACAAAACCTAATTCAATCAGGTAGTTTTCCATAGCAACAGCCTTTTAGAATTCGGGAGGAGGAGAGGGTAGCAGTGCGTCTCGACCGCAGCAAAGAAAAATATTCGTGTATGCATGTTCAACTACTCTCCTATTACATATTTACTCAAAAAGCTAAGACTGCATTGCAGGCTCTTTAGGTTAAAACAGGATATATTTTCAAAATGGATTTTCTACTTAAATCTGGACAGCTCCTTTTGCAGAACTTTTTGCCTGTTTTGACAAAATAACGGTCCAATGCGACATCCTCATACTCTATTCCGTAAGAAGGACCATCTCATTGTTACACATGCCACGAGGAGTATTTGGTGACGTAGGAAAATGTTACGTCAATGGGAGCACAAGCACTCCCAAAGTTTGGGGGTTCGAACCTTTCCCAGAGATCACAGATATAACTTTTGGTTATGCGGTAGCTCTTGGTTGGGTGATAGAGAGTTTACTGCTGCACTCCAGGGTGGAACCAACACCTACTCCACCAAAAAAAACTTATGCCAATGGTAGACCTGGCCGTGATGTTAAATGTAGACACAGTCACACTGTAATAGAGAGTGTTGAAACCCTTGGTCACATTACTGACTTTTGTCCACTTTTTATGAAAAACAATCATGCGTCACAATAGGGTTGCAAAAAATAGAAAGGAATAAATCGCTGGGTTTCAATGTGTTTGAGCCCAAGCTCTAAGAGTATGGTAGGGTCTTCAAGTCTGATCTAAGTATCTTTGATAATGGGCAGAGTTTTATTATGGAAGTTAGTTTTCTTGCCTACCTAATCTAAAAACAACATTTGTTACGGGAACGACTAGTCAAAATTCTTTGTTTGGGTGGTTTTAGATATTTTCCAAAAGGACCAGTGGAAACAAAATCATCATAGGTTTGTTATAAGGAGGCCGTGTCATGGGCAATTGCCCTTATCAGACAAATTGTCATGAATGTGACGCCATTGATGATGTTCAGTGGCTAAACGTACTTTTTGACGCCCAAATTTGTCCTTCACAAACTTAAACCTCCTGCCAAGGAAGCACCTTTATCTGTACATCACACGTTCTTTCTTTTGTTTGATATGAATGCAAAAACCGTAATACCTGCCCTACAGTGACGCTCTTCTCACTCACCTTAGATCTTCTGTACGATGTCTCAAACATTTTTACCAATGTCACGTGTAGTTCGTCTCTTTGATTTTTCCATATTTTGCTCGCCATTTTAATTTGTTTATTATGCGTATCGTACTTGCATCCAAGATCATGCGTCGGCTGGTACATTAAATACTCTTTCTCCAGGAAGGTTAGATTTTTTTTTTCAAGAAGTTATGGGCCAATTCATTTTTTGAGACAATTTTATTTCAAAATCATGGTAATTGTAATTGTTTAGTGCAGGGTTAAGGTCAGTAATTGGAATGTTATTCCACAATCCGCTGGGGGAATGATAAGCGAGTTCGGAAATCCATTTTGAGGGCTAAGCACATGCGCATATCCTCCAAATCGTGGGGATAATCAAACCAATCCCGCACCTACAACACGTTCAAACATTTGAGCTACATAAAAACTCGGTGACGTCACACGTAAATTCGGTGGCATCTTTCTTTCTTAAACCTTCCATATAAGTGGAATCTTAAGCGTAGTTTGATTTTCAGTGGAATGTCTAAGTTGCCTTTTGGTGTAAACATTTGCATTTCAATCCACCGAAAGGTAGAACTGAGTCCCCTATTTTCTTTCGGATTGGCTAGATTGTTAGGTTTATGCTTAGTGTTGTATGTACTTACTTAGCAAAAACAGGAGACGCCGTTTACTACGGAATGTGCTGAGCGCGGTTTGTCCATCCCAGGGCCTGCCACACAATCCATGCGCAAACTATTTTGAAAATAAAGGTTGAAAAGCTGGCAGTTTGTGTTTAATGTTCTGGTTAATTTTTAAGAAGCTGACTGGCTCATGGACAAAATTTGTTCATGTTCGTGTAAAAGGCAATCCCAAACGTGTGACGCCACATGAAACAACCTTTGTTCACGGGCGTTTGGTAGATATTGTCCTTATATCAATGTCCTATTTACAGTTTACTGATATCATGCTAAAGTCGTTTTCTGTTCAATGAATTGCAAAAACAAACAGTACAAAATAAATGATTTTACTCCCAACATCTTTTGCATGATGAATGGCAAACTATTGCTCACCGCACCTTACCTTATTGCTCGGTATCGCATGTCTGTATGCCCTCTGGAGAATGAATCTAAGGGATGGGGCCTTCCCTTCGAAAATTTTGAAAAAGGTGGCCTTATATGCAATCTGGTACCATGCGCAGATGCTGCCTTTTAAACTAAAATTTAGAATTTGACAAATTTGTGTATTTTTAGGAGTTAAAATATGGCATCAGTGAGGAGCCTTGGGGGAAATCCCTCCCCTTTGAAAATATTTTAGGGAAACAGCTGTTCTCACATGCAATCTAGGGCCACCTAAGCTACCTCTTGAAGTAAAATTTGTGTTACTTAAGTCCTTTTTAAGGATCCAAAAATGGTTTCCGTGCCTCAGTACCCTCAGATCATACGCAGAACATACGGGTACATGTTAGGTTTTGTGCGTACAGCGATCTCTCCATTGCACTGTCTAACGTAGACAAATTAGAATCTACACTTCATAGTGGCGTTTAATATAAAAGCGCGCCTCATCAACTCTGTTGTCGCAAGAGAAAAGCGCGGACCGCGCTCACACACTACCACGAATTCGGATCGGATTCTTATCCAATTTCTGTGAGTTTTTTTTTTTTTTATTTCGAAAGCTTTCTCGGCTATGGTTAATCCAAATATTTGTCAATCTGTACAATATAAATAAGATTTGCATCAACTTGAAAGGTCAATGAAAACGAAACGTTCACATTTTGTCGTGACGTCACATCGACAGATAGCTTATCTTAGACGCGAGTAGTCCCGATGAAATCCGTCTGTCCATGTGATGTCAAGAAATAGTATAAATATAATTTTCGTAATCCTGCGATGCATATCATGCATTTACACAGTTTTATATATATTTTAGGCTTCTTTCCCGATAGAGATGGAGTAAGTTAACAATAACTCACAAAACTCGGATCGGAATCGTTGAAGTAACACCGCGGCTTAAAGTAAGATCAAAATTGCGGAGATAATTTTACACAAAGAAGAAGCACTTGTGAAATAATTCGTCAGAGGGACGATATATGTGGAAAATCTGAAATGACAGTTGTAATAGTCTCATATTCTGTTCAGCACGTATTTTCGACTGAGCCTATATCACTTTTTCCAACTAGATCAAGTGTCCCATGTACATTCTCTGTGTTAGTAGACTACCACAGAGCCTCATTTTAGTGAATTATTCACAATTGTTACATCTCTTTGAAGTAAAGTAATAATAAGTAACATCTCAAACATATCTGCTTTTGTTAAGTCATGTTAAATGAATAATAAAAGCTTCATAGCATGATTAGGCAGTAGATTCATCTTCTCAAGTACATTTTTAGAAAACTGAAGTTGTCTTGGCTCAACGCTTCTTTTGGACTCCTAAAATTTCTAAACCAACATTTCGGCAAATCCGTGTGGCATTTGCAATGATTCGAACCAGTAACCATTAAGAAAAGTGTTGGTAAAATAAAACAAAGATCTAATGGCTTACTAACACCTTTCGAAAATTAAAGGTTTATCTCCATTCCGTGTTTTCAGAGAGTGTAGTCAGGTTTCATTTGAATGAGTGAAGAAGCAAATTTATTACCTTCTGTCAAAACTGTGTCCCCCAAACTTTTCGTGCAGTTGTACACTAGTGTCTCTGGCTATATTGTTTAGTACCATCTCAATCGCATTCAGAAGTTTTCAACGTAATCAGTTTTATTTAATGTTCAAGAGCAAGAAATCGACTTACTTTTCTCGCAAGTACCACAACGTTCACACTCAACATTTTGTTTCATTTACGTGGAATGAGTGAATGAGTACTCATGCCCCCTCCCCCATGGATTTCAGTTTCCTCCGGAAAGCATTTAAGCGATGCCCCTGTAGAGATAGGTTGAAATGGGAAGTAAGACGGAATTTTGTTCTGTTTCTAACAAATAAGCTAAAGTTAAACCGACCGTGGCTTCTTTTCTGGTTGAGACTCATTTAGTCTGTTTTCCTTTCTCCAAATTGAGTTGGGCTTTTCACTAAGAACCAATTTTTGTCATGCTCTCTCACAAATGCTAATGAAACTACAAAACTTTAGGCGCGTTGTGCACTGCTTAGCTAGAAATTTCCAAGCTGACTAACGATAGCCCTGTAGTCAAATCCGGACAGCAAGCGATGGTCTGATTTCATTCGGCCATAACTGGGGTCTTTCACCTCTAAATCTTTCAATTGAATCCTTGCTTACGTGTATCATGGATGGATGTGCTCTTATTTGTATACTGGTGTCTTCATTTCACTGAATATGAGGGTTTGAAATTCAATAAATAAAAACAATAAATAAAGACGATTTAAGGCTGATGGACCCCACTAATGACTGGCTACAGTCACGAAACACAAACGCCGATCGCACTTTTTCTGTAATTCCTAACCTGATCCCTAACTCCAACAAAGAAGATAAACCAAACAATACAATAGCGACAGAAAAAATTAAGAAACACCTTGTTAACACTCGTCATACATATTTTTTTCTCTTTATTTTCAAGGAGAAATCCTAGCCTGTTCATATGTTTAAGCGAAGAAACACAAACGAAACAAATAGAAGTGAGTTTCGAATGTGTCAAATGTAGCGTCATTTTGCATCCTGGCACTTTTCAAAATGCAAACCTCGCTCCAAGGACAGCAATTACTCAACCTGTCCTTCGCTCTTATAGAAACTTCCTGAATATAGCTCTGTAAGTTTTATTGTGGAAAATTGCGATAAAAACTTAGATAAAAAAGCGTAAAAGTTCACCGAAAGAAAAGAAAGATAGAAAAAGCTACTAGACGTGGAAATGATAATCTGATTTCTGGAATACTTAGTTGTGCTTTCTTAACATGACATATTAATGAGGCATTCGTACAGTCCAAAACTGACCCGGTGTTCATCCTACTCAACTGGAGAAACATCTAGCCAGTGGAAATATCGGACCATGAAACCCCCTTAAACATAAGACCGTAGCAACGGGCCCTGTTCCAGTTGCCTCCATCACCTTCTCAGCACTTCAAGGGCTGCCTCGGGTTTTATCCCTCCAACTAGAACTTTAATATTTGATTGCAACTCACACTGAGCCCCCTGGTTCGTCTTTTCCTAAACTTTAAGATTCGAATTTGGCATTCCGTCATACAAACCAGACCGTACCCAAACAAGCTACAAGGTGTGGGTGTATCAAAAGACGAGATACACCCAAACGAATGGGCCCAATGAAACATTCAATAATAGGCGGGATTACGGAGGGGGGGGGGCAAGGGGACACTTCCCCCACCACTTTTTTCCTTACCTTAGGTTTTTTATACGACTCAGTCTGGCTGTTATACTTACTACAGCAATACTAATCACTCTGGCTGTTATACTTACTACAGCAATACTAATTTATAACTGACTGGGCAAACGAGTAATACATTATAAGAAGGGTTTAAGGTCATATCAGATTTCGATATGTTGGAGAAGTACTCATTCTAAGCATTTTTGGTGAAATTTGCATCAAAATCTGATGTGTGGTTCTCAAGATATGAGCAAGTAAAATTGCCACATTTTCAACAAAAATGGAACTTGAAGCAAGCATATATGACATCATATCCCCACATTAATGTACAGCCTTTTGTTTTTCTTAAAAATTTTCAGCCCATTTTGTCGTCAACAATCCCATATTTTCAAAATGTGATTGCATAAGTGGCATGAGAACTTCACAAACTTTGCATTCCCCACAGGGAGGTCATATTCCTATTAACTCCAAGGTCAACAAAACAGTCTGAAAAACAAAGGGAAACAAAACATTCCTTGTCAATGTGAGGAAGTGATACAACCTCTGCCGCCCTCAAGCTCGCTTTGGAAGACAAATCTAGTAACTTCATTTAGTAATATCGCAAGAAATGTATGTCCGATTTGAATGGAAATTTCACCCCAGTGTGTAGATTTGGTTCCTCTTCCACATATAAAAATTAAATATTTGCCTGAGCCTCCCCTTTGACCAGTGAGCTGCAACTCTCTGCTTTTACAAAACTGTATACCTTCACACAGGCTATGTAAGTTAATGTCCGAACAACTCCTTATTTTTAAAATGGTAGAGACATAGACATGCGCAGTCATAGTTTCCATTCCATTTTAAATCTAACTCTACTTTGCATGTATTTACTGAAAACTAGGTAACCTACATTCGTTGGCAATGACGCATAAACAGAACGTACATCGCAATCATTGCTGTGGGTGTCTTGACTCTGAAGGGCGTTCTGCAGGGGTATTGATGAGAAATTTGAATGAACCTGGATGTGAATGAAAGGTGTGATAAAAACGTATACAATGTGTACATTTTGCCGTCTGTAGGACGTCGTTTTTTTTTTGTCTAACCGGTCGGACTGAGGCCCGGTATTGGTTGGGGGTTGGCCTAGGTCTTACGTCGGACTGACTTCGCTCTAAGGAACAACTTTTTTGAGGCATAAGCAGTCATCCCAAACTTATTGAACAGGTAGATCTTGAAAATTTCTTCTCATTTCGTTTTCTAGTATCTTCCTGAGATATGACCCAAATATTTATTTCATAATCAAGATAGTAAATCAAGAACTACTCCTCGTAAATTTTACATTTAAGGGAGAACAGCATTGTAACATAATTCACAAGAGCTTTTCATGAAATGATAGGGTAGCCAATAACACTAACTCAAACTGGGGTTTGTACATTTTCCCTTTGAATACGTGAGATAGAAGTTTAAAAATATTAACTCCAGTCCCCCCACTGACGTCGGAATGGCGATGAATTGATATTGAACAGTTGGGTTTTAGCTCAAATGACGTTCCATGGCCATCTTTGGCTGCCGACGTCGATTTGCAAACGGCGACACAGAGGACTTCGGTCAGACGTGGACGCCTTCATAAAACTGACGTCGAACCGACGATAAAATGTTTTTGAAGATAGTGAGACTATTCATCGTGTCTGCGTCTCCAGGCCAAAGCCTCGGCAGATCGTTGTCCTTCCCCACGTCCTCTTGCCGTGATCCAGGACGGCTGTTATTCATGCGGAATAGGAATATGATTACAAAAGTTGATGTGTGAATTCTGTGGTCGCCTTTTATGTTTTGAAACTAAACCTTAAATACTTTATTTTAAAGTCTACAACTTCATAAATACCTCAAAGCTTCCGGGGTTTTTCCTCCTGGAACCCTCACCGGGGGTTCGCCCCTGGACCCCACTAGGGGCCCTAAGGCGGGCCCCTAGACCCTACGCCGTTAGGGGAAACGCTTCGGCGCCTTTTGTTAGTCCACCTAGGTTTGCCCCGCCCCCCACTTTCATACATCAAATGCCCCCTGCATTCAATTTTCAAAAGGGGACTATGGCTAGCGTCCTCTCATGGCTATTTGTTTAGCTACTGGACGTTTTTCATTGAGCCAAAAAAGTTGAGATGCCAACACAATTGACAAGTATGTCAATCATTCAGTGGGACTGTTTATACGACGGGAATGAATTTAAATGAATTTGTTGAGAAAGAGTTATACACGTTTCATGGTCTTGGTTATCCATCACTGGTTAAGGATGACTGAATTGGCTCGTCGCTCTTCCACTACTGACCTTCCAAATGAGAGTACCGTATAACATGCTATTAAAATTGAGTCGAGGATGACCCTTGGCTGCTGAAATGAACGACGGTGCTTTTTGGTAATGTCATTCACATTTCCTTAATGACGCCCGAACGCCCAGTATTTTTTCAATGGTTACGTCGTCTGGTAAAAGCCTGATTGCAGAACCAGTAGTTTTACACGCGAAAAGGCCTGTGTACACTGGACACATTTCAAGACACATATGTCCACTCATTTTGGTATCGCAACTGGACACAAACAATTTGTCCTCGAGTACACTTCGCATGACAAGGACACATGTTGTGACATGCATGACAACACGTTGTCCAAAAAAATTGGGAAAGCATAATTTTGTACGAAACATTGAATATTCACAAAGTAGAAGGAGGTGTGTTTTGTTAAAGTATCTGTAACAAAATTTCCATTTATTGCCAAAAGGACGGGAAAAGACAACAAAAGTGGCTTAAGACAGATTGCGGATTTTCATTGAGTTGACATTGCATTACAAATTTGGCTAGGTGGAATAAATTTGTAGCCGTGGTCCCAGAATTTCAGGGACGGGCTCCTACGTTCCTCGATGGAAACCTAGACCCAAACCGGTCTCAACACCAACTACATCAAAGCGTATAATGTTTATGTTTTCATGTTCCTCTTCACTCCCCTTTTCTTTTTTTTCCTGAATGTTTACCCCGCTGCGAAGGAAAGGGAAGACTTTGACGTGGGGGGGGGGGGGGTGTAAGATCGAAAATTTAATTGAGATAAGTTGAGAGCATAAAGGTTAATAGTGGTAGGCAAGATGGGAGCCATGAAAAGACAGCTAATTTTGAGAAAACTTTCATAAATCCCTTGGGGTCTTTCTCCTTTTATGAGCGTTTTAAATTTTGTAATAATTATTTTACCTCGAGTACCGTTCCAAGGACATCGTTTAACTTTACCGGCCGACTGTAATGAAGGGGTTAAGCATGACCACATGACCCAGTCATGTGGGTCATGTATCAGTGTCAGTGTTTTAGCATTTCAAGTGGCCGACTGTGATGGAGGAATGAAGTATGACCGCATGACCCAGTCATGGTGGGTCATGTATCAGTATCAGTGTTTTAGAAAAATTGTCGAAAGAAATTTCTCTCGTACCTCAAAAAGCAAAGGGTGATTCAGCAAAGGCTTGTGGGATCCGAGGAACCTTCAAGGACCTCGAGTGGTTACAGGGGGCGCCCTCTCATCATTTCACTGGATGAATAGTTGAATCTCAGGATTGGCGTATTTCGTTCGAGTGGGGTGTATGGTGAAAGGACTTCGAGTACTTGGAGAAATGGTCACCTTGTCCTCTTGGTACCGCCACTTTGCCGACCTTCCACTGGCACCCATCCCAGATATTTAGATAGGTTGCATCATCTAAAATGAGATTTTAGCTGAATGGCATTTTTTGAGGCAAAGGCTCGAGGCAAAAGACTAAATCTGAAATTGTCTGGGTGCATTACGCTTTCTACATTAATTGGAGAAGAATGCTATGTAACCCAAATGGAATATTTCCAACCCGTTATCAGAACAATTTCCCGCCACACTATGACAATTTACCTCGTCAATTTCCTCTAGGCAATTATTTCCCGTTCCTTCTCTCCTAAAACAACGCCCCACAACAGGAACTCCGCACTTGAAACCTAACATGCAGGGTTTGATTGCCTGCGTCTTTGTTGCAGGTTGGATTTAAAGACCTAATCCTCTCACCTGAAACAGTTCCAATTTCTCTAAACATATCAATTAAGCCCATCCAACAGCTGTCTAAATGTCCTCATTTTACATGATGAAACCATGGAAGTACAACTTCCATGATGAAACGTTCCTTCTTACTTTTTGTTACATTCTCCTTCTCTCCCTGATTACCTCTTATCGCCTCAGGGAGGAAATGAAGCTCACTTTACCCACACTTGATATAGTCACATTTCACGTCTGATTAATCGATTGACATTAACAGATATATTAAAATACACAAAAAGTTACGTAACATTTTGGTTAGCCCACAGATCAATCAAGCATGTGTTGATTGCTTTTCACGCAATGTGAATACAATGAAAGCTTAGATCATTTTAGGGCACAGATCATGTGACAAACTCAGATATCAGTTACACCTACACCGCCTTTGATGTACTGGGGTGTCTACAATGTTGCTTTCTCAAGAAGAGACGTCACGGCATGTAAGACGCAGTCAAAGATAAGTAATTCAGGGTAAGTTAATGAAACCCTCAATGTGTAATGGGAACACTTTCACCGCAGAAAATGTTGTGTAATATAAGGTACAGTACTTAGCCCGGCTTCAGATTGAGGTAAGTGCCACCTGGAATGGTAATTAATGCCCCCATGATTTTTCAATTCCCTGGCATATCTATAAACAAAAAAATTCAGGTATATGGGTATCTTCGGGTGGGTTGGGGAGATATAGCGGGGTATCTGCCAAGAGTCAGGGTGCTGAAAAATAAAAAAATTAAGGGATAGGGGAAAGTAAAATGGCTATTATTTTTCATCTAGAAACTCGAGAGTTGCAAACTACCCCTCAAAATACTTGCAAAGATATTTTCTCTTAGTTTATATACAGATTTTGAGAATCACGTGACTTTTAAGGTCATTAAAAGTCAAAAAGCTACGAAATTTGACCTTTGACCTAAATCTTGACTATGCTATTTTAAAACGTAATTGTGTTCAGTAAACCGATTCATTTGTCCTAGTTTGACCTGAAATGATTATATTACATGTCTTCAGACATTTTTAGGTTACTAATGTACCAGGGTTTGTACTTAGGAAGCACCAGTGTCGAACGAAATTTTAACTAGTTAAAAATCTGTTAGAAAAACACAGTTTTCCAACCCTGAAATGACAGTCTATTCATGGTTAATGAGAGTTACAAGCTGTACACTATCTCGAAATCATTTTTATATCTATTTAAGCATTCCTTGTTATAGCAAATTCATGAATTGCATATCTTCATGTCCATATCGATTCCCCCGTCCCTTCTTAATACCTTAAAAGGTGCATAACAATACAATGAAATATCAGTACTAATAGCTTCAAATTGGAGAGGAGATTGAGGTAAGTGCCACCGGAAGTGGTCATTATAGGCTATGACCCACAGGTATCTCACAGGCAACCCTAAACCTCTCCGTCGCAATATTTTGTGGAAACGTTACGGTCCGCTGAACACTAAATCAAGTGGTATTTGTAAATATTTTGGGTCTCGCCAGTTCAAAACGGCTGCCAAAAACAAAATGGTGGCAAACATTTTTAATATTTTGTATTAAATAATAATAAAGAAAATATTTTTAAAAAATATTTTTGAGGGATTGACTTTTTAAATTAAGTCATATTTTATGACAAGTATTCCAGAATCATTTTTGGGACTGTTTCAGTGAGATTCAGGTTAATCAAGATGACGGAAAAACAACAAAATGGCTGCCAAACTAAATGAAATATTTCCAAAAAATTGTGAAAAAATGCAAATTTCCAAATTCCTCAATCAGAATGATGTAAAATAATGTTTTCAAATAAAGTTGGAACTTGACAATCCTAGATACAAGAGTATTTGTCATTCAATATGTCGGAAATGCACTGAAGAAGTAAAAAATACAGTAAAAATTCCCCACAAAAATAAGAAAATAATTAAAAAAAATGCAAATAAATGTCAGAAAATAATCACTAAAAATATATTTCGCCTAAAAATATCTAGTATCTTTATAGAAAATTGTACATATATCTCAAAACATGGTATCTGGTATTTTATGCAGGACCCCATACTAATCAAGATGGCGGACACAACAATATGGCCGCTAATAAAACGATTATAATGTATAAAAAATAATAAGAAAAATATTCATTAAAAATACTTTTGACACAGTTGCTCTTAATTTCTAGCCAGATTTTATGACAAATAATCCTAATTAACTTTTTAAAATACTTCTTTTGGAATTCAGGGGCCTGTTCCACAAAGAGATACGCACAGTCTTACGTATGATTTACTGTTGACTTAAGTATGGGGAATCGAACTTAAGATTGTGCGTAACTCTTTGTGGAATAGCATCCAGATCAACCAAAATGGCGGAAAAGTAAAATGGCCGCCGATGCATTAATTATGTTGATATATCATGACGATAGGAAAATAATCATTAAAAGTACTTTTGGCACAGGAAAACCTAACCTGTGCCCATTTTCTGTGGTAAATATTCACAAAGTATATTTTGGACATTTCTTTTAGGATCCAGGTCAACCAAGATGGGAATATAGCAGAATGATTGCTAATATTAAAATTTCAATATATTGTAATAAACAAACATATGCAGTCTCTTCCAAGAAAATGCTAATATTGGTGGCATGACTGTCGACGAAAGCAAAATATGAAAATGAAAATATGAAAAGCAACACATTCAAACAAACTTAAGGGGACTGTTTCCCCGAGACTCCTCTGTCTCTTCCTCAAAGATCAATTGGATATACAAATGGTTTTCCGAATGACACCGAAAATTAGACTAGTCCAAGCAAATACAGCTTCAGTTCAGAAGAAACTGATGTTAAGATTCTGTAGGTTGCATTTGTACTTGTATACTTTGTAGGAACCTCTCTAAATAAGCTTAAACTGGATCTATATGCCAGAGCTATAGAACATTCGAAGGGGCTAAATTTGCAACCAATTAAAAAGGTCCACAGTTTTTATGTAAGTTGTTGTTTAGAGTGTTTACCTTTCCGCAGTTTTGGTGCCAATTTAAACATCTTTGGCTTTAATTGTTCCGTTTACGTGGGGTACAGTTTTGAACTCAAGTACAATAACCTTTGAGGATAAGTGCATTCGAAACCTGACCCACTGAACGTAATGTCTGTCAAATCCTACAGTTGTAGAAGACCTAAATGTACGGTGCGTTAATAGCATCTACACGAAGGTCACCGTTACAGTCTGTACCATGCTCAATATACAGACCTTCTATTTGTCAGATATCGAAATGATCGTTAAAATGGTTTGCAAGTGATTTTCAAGCCAATAGAAAACTTTTTGAAGGAAATGAAAACTATTCATGAAACAAGCGTTCGATGACTTAGGGTCATTCATAATACACATAATTCATTCCGATATAATTGTGTAAGTATTTGTCAAGTGCTTTCAAGCTGTGATGATAGTAACATAGGGGATACTCCCCTGTCTACTCAACGGTTACATCAAATTTGCTTTGAATATTTTTCAGTTAATATAGGTTCTCCCTGAGTCTTACAAAACTATATTCCCCCGATTCTATTTTACGGTTGGTGTGAAACTTCACCAAATCAGTTTGTCCTTACCGATTCTGATACCATAAAGAAACAAAGACTGCCGCTATCTTCCACGGGGTAGTGAAGAAGAAAATGCCATCGCGTGCAACGGTTCCTGAGTCTGTTGCTGTAGTCATAAAGTAAATTACATTTTCATTTCAGTGAACCAAACTAGCGCTTGAGGGCAGCCCCGTCCCGAATGTTGGTTCAGGGTTGATTCTAAATATGCATGGTTACAGATTATTCAATTGAGTCGTTAGGGGTGGCCATAAATGAGTGAAGATTTTAGAGGATATCCAGTCTTTACGCATTTCCAGCGACAAGATATTAATGAATTTATCACAAAAGAGAGTGTTCACAAGAAAAGGATCAATTGATGAAAAGTTTGCCTATGGTATTGTATGGTAAAGAAATGATGTTTTTTTTTCGGGAACACATTCTCATTCTTAAAAAAGTGCCGGTGAAATACTCAGTCACAATCGCCCCCCACCCTCACGTACACACCCAGAAAGTGTTCTCCCTAATGACATAATGAAATGGAAAATTTATGTTTTACCATCCGTACTTATATCGCATATTGAACAGTCGTCCCCTAAGACCAGAGGACAAATAGCACGGCAACTTGATACCGTTAATTACATACCGCTTAATATAATAGCTTGATAATTTTTCAGAGAAAATATTGTTAAATTTACAAAAGATCGTTAAACCTAATTTTGTGATACGTTGCTTTATGGTTAAAGTGTCGCTTCAATGACAATTTTTTCAAAGGAATCACACATTCAAGTTGTTTTGAGTCGGATGTAGGCCCGACTTTTTTGCAAGCATCTGTCTCTATTGCAGTGAACGCGGTCAGGCAGGCCGAATTAGATTAGTCTAAAGGAATTGCCAGACAGTAAATTGCTGAGCTCTGCGTCTCACGTAAAACGAAATGCGGAAATTATCAAGCGGCTATGACCGGATGAATCTAAGGATATCCCAAAGTACTACCCAGGAAGTTCTGCCCTAGGAGCGTCTTTATAGATACACAACTACTGAGTTGTTCAGTGCTATAATGTTGGATCATTCGATACTTACGGTTCGTTGTCGCCATCCAATTAAGCCTTTGAAGTAGCAAAAGATAACCGCATTCATATTACCAGATAACAACTAGGGACGTGTATTTGTAACTATTGGTTCCGGTACTCAAACAGTCTGTCTAAACTGTAAACATAGTAGTTTAGTAGCTTATACGTGGCCTTTGTTACCAATCGAAGCTAGTAATGATCTTTTGAGACATTTTTCCCATCGACGTTTGGTGTTAAGGAGATAGTTCCGACTGCTTGTAATAATAAAGTCTAGTAAAACAACCTATGTGATGTAATCGTTTACTATATACGAGAGCGATATAGTTCACTTGCAAAGTGAAAAGAATCTACGAAGGTGTAAACAAAGATATCACACGAAGGTAATCCCGCTGATTTTTCCCAATTGGCAACCAGTAGCAGTATAAAACTTCTTCTAAAGCCACGCTGGAATTGAGGGAGAGTCTTAAGTACATATGAATGCCCAAAATTAAATTTTCAGTAACTGGGCACAGGCCTAGTATCCATAGCATTTAAAAAAATTAGACACTTATGATCTTCTAAAATCCATAGATAGATGACCTGTAACAGTTTTTCCAAGGAAAATGAATTTGAATTAGGCCAATCAACTTTAAGTTACAACATTTGCATTATAAACAAATCACCGCAAAATTACGCATGAAGCATTTTTGCACTTTAGAAGCCGATTGCAACTTGTGTTCAGATGTGTCTACCATAGGGGAAGGAAGCCGGGGCTAGGGGCGTCAGCCCTCCAAAGAAAAATGATTGAGCGGATGCATTCTTCGGTCTCTACTTTCCCAGTCAGAAAAGGCTTTTTTATTTCCCCAAATCTCAGTGCATCAATACAATGATGATAAAGGATTTCGTCTCACTGTTTTATGCTTTCACGTTTTCACCATTTGCGCCTCAAACGATCGTCACTCTGGAGTTTTATTTTACAGGCTATGCGACATATAATTTTTATCCACGAACATTACCGCAAGTCTTTCTTTGAACCTACAGTACACACAGGCGACGTGACAGGCCGACTCCCGAGTATATGTTTTGCACGCACATTGTTCATCTATCTTAACCGAGTTACGTAAGCATGCCTCCTGTGTTTCCACCCTCAAGAAATTCAATTGAGATTCGAACTATCATACGGTTTTGAAAGTTAGAAACGTTAATGAAACGTAATTAACCATCCCAAAATCTAAAATTTTCGGGATAGTTAATTATGTAAAATTTGCATAAAAAATCATAAAGATTTTGGAATGCGCGTGGTCAGCTGTAACTTCGTATTCAGTCATACTGTCCATCTCATTTGGCAATTTACTGATCATTTTGTTGTTTGCTCATTTTTAATTAAAGTGAAAATTTTATTGCAAAAGAAAGCTGAAAATAGAGACTGCTTAGCAGTTCAGTAGCTACAAAGAGGCAGGGCTCTGAAAATGAAATTTTTTAAAATTACAGTGTGATTTTTCCAACTTTTCGCTCATTAAATTCCGATTTTTCTCCAATACAAGCTCCATGTTGCACTTTGAAATGCAGTAGTGCCCGCTAACAAATGAGATAAGTTTGGTAAACTTCTCCGAGCTCTGGAAATGAAAAAAAAAACTGATATTTACCGTATGTAACCCTACAGCAAGAGACACCGGCAGCTGCATTGCTATCTTTTTAAATTGTTTTTCATAAAATTCGAAAGTTCCTCCAGTGTACGCTCTTGGTTTTGAACTATTGGAATGGGAGAAATCGGAGAGTGTCGGTTGGTTGGCCCTAAATAACATTATGTAGCAACAAGCATGTTCAGTCGTGCAGTCATGTTCAGTCGTGCAGTCATTTCCAGGTTTGCCACCAATATATCCTAAAGGCACATTCTTCAGCAATATCCCAACTTTGTAAATTTACTTTCAGAATCAAAACCTTGCTGCAATAAAAGCTCCATATCTACAAATATTTGTTTAAAAAGGGCAAAAGTTTCGGCGCGCTTCGCGAAAAAATTGAGTGGTTGCCCTTTTCCCCAGGATATGCCATTTACCCCCTGCATGCTAAGCTACTATTTACAAGCCGAGAAATGCCATTTCCGGCGCTTTGAGGGGTCGCGATTTTCCAAAATTTTCTGTACGCTACGCTCCAAATGCTGGCGGGGCTCCACTTAAATAGTCTATCGAGCAAGACTTTATATTTCAGGCAGAGAATCATTGGCCTACCGTACTTAAATGCTCTCATACACACCTGCTATCAGAAATCTTTCAACGTTGTCAGTTGAGTAGTCTGTGTAGATGGATTCTTTGGTTATCAAAGTGTCAAAATGTTATTAATGTTCAATGTTTGCAAAAGGTATAAATATACTGGGGTTGTTGTCTCGTGTAGCATAACTGGCAAAAAGAATATTTTCACCTTTTTCAGTGCACAGTTTCGTTTGAAGAATTTTTAGTTATAACACAATTTTTCATTTGAAAAAATCGTTCCCACCTCGTAGGAAAAAGACCGAACTATTAAGCATAACAATGGTACCTTTGGTCAATGGGGGCAGGTAGTCAGGGTACTCCTTTCATCGAGAGTGATGTGGTAACTCTGACTTGTTCAGACCCCTCGACGTCAAGGAGCAGATAGCACTACTTTTGACTTCAAATGAGGGTGGATAATCCAGCAGACATATACCAGCTCTGGTTAGACTGGTCATCTTGAGATCAATGTAATGTTCAGTTCATGGGTGTTCCGTCCTGATACACTTGTTATATATACCTGTTCTAAAGCGCCGAGATTAGTATTTATACCAATACCAATGCGTATGACTTTCAGTATTCTGAACAGGTCTTCCCCGAATATTTTCGAAAGTTATCCACGATAACAGGAGACATTCAGACAGCTCTGAGAACGTAAGGAATCATCAGTTTAAGTGCAACACATCTCGGTTAAGATCAAATTCAAGGAAAAATTGCAATGTTCTTCGTGATCTTCCATTAGTGCTCCAATTAGCTCAAAATCTACATTAATAGAATAGTAATATAAGACGAGCGTTCTCGTTCTTATTGGCAAACCAAACTTTCTTGTTTCGTGGAACCACTTTTTTCGCTATCTGTTCCCTGTACCGTTTGTACGATATATTTTCTACGCATGTCGTTTAAATCGTCGGCGTGAAAGAAGTTGAATGTGCATTGTACGTCTGAAACGACATCACATGTTTTCGTTTTTCCTGTCTCTAAGCGTGTGCAAACCACAACCTAAAGGACTTTTTTTCAATATTTACCGCTTCCAAATACGTGCGCGGCAAGAGGACCACGTCTATCAAGAAAAAATGCGTGCCAGTTTTAGATATTTATGGTTATCTTGCCATATATGCATGTTACAATTACCAAGCTTTAATGACATTTATCATTTAAATTCAACTTGTCGATTTTTTATGAAAAAACTGATATTTCTTTCACCCCATAACATTTTTTTCTTAAAATTCTTTTATGATAGCAAATATAGCGCGATTGATCTGGTCGCTCGAAATTCAATGGTCAGCTTACGGTTCAAACTCGAATTTTGTCACACTAGGCTCCACAATAATCCTGATAGTAAAGATGTGGCTAGTGTTGCACTTAGTCGACATGCTCATTATCTTCAATGACTCGTTTAATTCGATAGTCTATGGAAGCCAAATAACCGTATGGTTGAGTGTGTTGCATGTGAAAGGCTGAATTCATTTTACGTTTTCCTTTTGAATCTCTATGTAGTTGGATAAATAAATACGAGAAATCAGCCTCTTCATTAAATTCGTAATAACAGGGGACTTGCAGAAAGAGCAACTAGTCGCAAGTCACTATGAAGTTTGTGAGCTTTGCCCTGATGTAGGTTATATATTATACTTCACAATGTTGCTTCTAAAATTCATCCGATTGACCTGACATGCGCAATTGAGTTCACACATTGTCTTATTGAATTTCATTTGATTTTACTTAGACAGAATAATATGAGCAGCATCCGACTGGTTTGTCAATAATTAAATAAGCAGATACTTACATTAATACACTTCTTGAATAAAAAGCGAAACCCTTGCAAGTACGACATCTAAGTTTTCTTCAAAACTCTTGTCCTCAGCATATTTTAATATCCATTCCAGTTACATTAACGATATGACATATATATGTCCTGGAAATTTCATCATTATGCATCAACTACCCCTTATTCTAGTGACGTCGCAAACGGGTGGCACAGATATACCTCCCGCCGATGCTTTTCCTTCCTTCGCTCCTCCTCCCCTACCGCGGTTTGCTACTCTAAATAGGGATGTGCAACTTGCATGACCAAAGAACATAAACAGTTTCAGCTGCAAAACTTTACCTTTTCCCTCCCCACATGCTTTTTAAAAATTGGTGGTTCGACTGTTTGACTGCAAGTGTTACGTGTCACACCGAACTACTAAACTTGAAGTCTATGGACAAGTCCCATCAAAAAGCATAAAACATTAAGCACCTAAGATTATCATTGGTTGTAAACTTGCATGCCACAAATGAAATTTTCAAACGGTCTTTTCAATTTATTTTCTTCTCAGAGGGGTTCATTTTGAAAAAAAAAAACCTGACTAAAAATTTTTTAATAAATTTCATTAATCATTGTCACTATAAATACATCAAACAAAAAAGTAGGTGGTAAGTTACTTACAAAAAGTCCTTCAGAATTTAAAAAAAAAAACAGACTCCGCGAAACACAACTCCGACTTTTGCCATCACTTATGTTAAAGTTCAGACGTGGTTAAACTTTGAAGAGGTATATCATTAGGTCCTCAGAATAAATTGAACCAACTCCATTTTATTTCATTCAGATAGACATTGAAAAGTCCAAATGTACAATTCTTTTGTACCAACTGTTTGATGTACATGTCAAGAGCCTAGATGTTTATGGGAAAGAAAAGAGAAAACGTTGTGCACACCTTTATGATTGCCAACTGATTGCATCACTTACTTTTTTCGTAAAATGCCATTTAAAGTCACATGGCATGGCATAAATGTATAAAGCATGGTAATAAATGATGGGAGTATTGGTACTGGCACGCCATTACTTCGTTAATAAATAAGCAATATTTTCATTAAAAAAAAAATAAAAAAAATAAAAAACGGTGGTACCATCGGTGTTTTAAATTTAGAAAAAGCATGAATCACTTTTGAGAGGACCTTTCGGCAAAACCAGTTTTTATTTTAGAACTAAACTTGAACAATTCAGGGTTTACAATTGAGATGGAGATCAGATAGGAAAAGAGGATGAAGTCGAAGACTTTCATTTGTTTAGTATTGGTTGGTCGTTATTGACTCTCTATCCTGTTTAAAAGGGACTGGTCACTGAAATATGGGTATGCTTATTTCAAAATTGTTGTATACCCTCAAATCAGAACTTTCATTCCCTTCGTTGCTTTGTTATCTGACACATGCGTTTTAAACTTTTGAGGTAACTGATATTTAGGATCTAAGAACTGCAGTTCCAATACAGGGAACTAATGAACTGAGATAGTCCCTCAACGCTTAACGTACGCCCATCTTTCTTCTGCCACACGTAGATAACCGCTCTAAGACCTAATTTGGGTACTTAATGCAACGGAGTGTTAAAGGGTTTTATAATGTCTAGGACCAGCAATGTGATGAATGGTACCCCAACGACCACATTTGGATATCAAATCAGTACAAAGATTCACATTACAAAGTGTGGGGAAGGAAAAAGCCCTTTGAGGGAACACCCACATGTGCAAAATACTGATATGTCCTCTATGTAGGACGGTACTCATGATTACCTCTGGAATATCCATGGACATTGGGAGACACGTGGATGGTATTAAGGTAAGGTTCGACAGTTTTCGTTAAGTATAGTTACAAGTGAGCGCAGGTAATTTTTGTGGGGATGCACAAATTCAATTTTTGCCCGAATAACGACACCATTTATTATGATTTGCCCTGGGCGGACCAACTGTGTTTGCCCGAATTGGGAGGGCGAGTGCCCCCCCCCGTCCAAACTTTTTCCACCAATTCATAGCTCTGCAACATCTCATGGGAAGTAGTTGACAACTAGAGTTAACTGGATTCACTTTCAACATCATTTTAGGTTATTCTCCACTTGATCTGAAATATGAAAAGAGCTTTATAAGTGATCTAAAATCAGGGAAAGTACTTTAAAAGAAAGACACAATGCTTGCACGATAATATGATTGTTTTACAAGAAGATTGAATGATATCAGACCTCTCACTTAAACCTTATCTAAAAGGAATTCTTGCCTTTTAAAAATGTCTTCTAATCCGGAATTCAATTGCAATAATTTATTTGTATTCGTGTCGGTTTGAGTGTGAGATCCAGGAACGTTCTACACCTGCACACAAATTCTCAACAAAACTGTGGATTTCCCACACGATTTCAAGTATGGGTTTCAGACAACCTTTGAAGGCTTCTTATGAAGGTCAAAAATGTTTCCTGAAGTAAGACTTAGAAAAATGTTAGACATCGAGGAAAGTATAGATTAGCACTGGAATGTATAGGGTTTAAAGGTGCAACTGTTTCTAGCTTGAATTAATGTGTGGCGTTTAATGTCCTTTTGTCATTTCCTTACCACAGACAAGTTCAGATTGAAAATAGTCATATTTGGACTTTGTTCCATATTTTTTTTAATACGAATAAATATAAATATTCCATTATTGAAAAAGTAATACGGCTTTCAAACACTTTTGCTGTTACCACACCTACCACGGACACTCATCCCAGTGCATTTTAAAATATATTTCAACAAGTACTACATTGTTTTTGCTAAAAAATAAACTTTTGTAGATAAATGTATATTAACACGATTTTTGACTCGATTACCTCGATTAAGGATAGGAGAAAATATCGATAGGGTGATTTGTTTAATGTAATATTGTCAATCCGCAACAGGTGCTAACCTAGCAAACAAGTCATTCAAATTGTTTTGGTGTGGCTTTATGACGTCAGTGTATTGTGCAGTTTGACCAACCTTTGTCCATTTTCATTGACTGGTTTTCATGGGGAGTGAATCTCTCATGGATATCTAGATGTGCCGATACATCTAGAGATTGGTACCCGAGTCATCGTTGCCCTACATATGACTCTATTTCACCTGGATCGAAGCTTTCGTCGAGCTAGGTTGATCTGAAAAGGAGATGTGGTTAATATCTTGAAATATCATTTCAATCCATCTAAGAAGAGATTGGAGATAGAGAAAACGTTGAGATCTGCAAAATGTATTTTAAAAAGGAAGTATTGCTTGTAAAAGATATTAAGAATATAACAGGAGTGAAGATTAGCTTCTATTGAAAAAACATTTACAAAAGGCGGGAAAAGGTTTACGAAACCGTGCTTGAAACATGTAATCATGCGGATATACAAAGGGAAGCAATTATATCAATAACCAAACGTCGTATCAGGGACATTGCAACATGTTCAAGTGGACAGTACAGCGGCACATAAAAAATTGTGCCATCATTAATCAGAGGTTACACAATTAACCGTGTTCATAAGACAGATAAGTTCCTGTCCTGAATTCCTTCATAGTCCAACAAAAATGATTTTGAACCGACAGGTTGATCAGAAATATGAAAGGAAAGTTGTCTCGTTCGGTCATTTTCTATCTTTAGTCGTAATGTCTTTTAAAATATTTTGAAGAATAAGTTTTACAATATTGACGATACGCCCGATTGACCTATTAAAGGGTAAAATCTTAAGAAGAAGCAGGAAGTGAGATAACAACATCACTGATCATTTCAGCCGTTAACGCTCGGAATAGCTATGGGCTGATGCGATGTGCACCAAGTAGTTAACCTTAAATTGGTTAACATACTAGACTTAATGCATCGAATCTCTTAGAGAGATGATACCCAAGGTTAAGACTCGTTCCTTCTTGAAACTGCTTCGACAGGCTGCCAGACGGAACCTCCGGCGGAAAGCATTAACGGCTTCGGAGGTAATGGGTCAAGTGATACTACTCTTGATAGAGCTCTCGTTTCCTTCATTACCTTGTAGGAGTGTAGCTGACTCTCCTTGCCGTTAATGCAATTAAAGACCATCTCATGTTCATCGTCCAAAGAGGCCCTCAAGACACGAACTCAACTTATAATAGTCTATCGACCTGATTACTTTAAGCCATCGCGAATTGACCTCCCAAAGAGATACCACATGCTTCTTTCTCGGTCTTGGCGGCACGGTCCGTAGGTTATGAAAGCGGTAACCTGATATACCCCACCTAGCCAAGAGAATGATGGGATTAGAAAATTTTCTTTAACTAAGCTCAAAGCCTTTAAACCTTTCGATGCTTTCGTCATTCGTTTTCATCAGTTTGAACTCCACAGGATCTGATAGCTTTTTGTTTTGCACCTGTTCATACCCAGGAGATACTGTTAAAGAAGAATCTGCTTTAAGTACGTTGCTCATTATATGTTTTCGTATTATCACCACGGCACGAAATCAACAGAAAAAAGAATGCACGAAAGATATATAAATTTTAATTCAATTGTCATGATAGTTTGCTGAAACTTAGAGATTTCATCACCGTTGTGAAAACGTTATCTTGCAAGCAAAACGGTTAAAACTGAACTATATCTACGAGGGATGACGTGGACAAGGCTTGAAGACAACACTTATTTGGAGAACAGGGGGTAGCTTTATTAGTTTCGCTTCTTTTTTCTCGATTCAAATGTATGCACTCATTAACATAAAAAGAATTACAGATAAATAGATGATAGCGTATCAAAAGAAAAAAAACCCGGAACCAGTTGAAAACTTTAAGCTTTTCCAGTCTGGTCCAATCCAGAGGTTTTGTTTCAAAATTATAAAACAACACATCATGCATCATGCTTAGAAACTACTGGTTATGACAAGAAGCCAGAGCCAATTCACAGGGCAAAAGTCAAAAGTCGGCTAATAAACTGGTCCACCCAAAGGTGCTTCTGTTCAGCGAGCAACCAACTTCGTCAGCTGGACAAACGATTTTAGTGGAAAGCTTTTGTCAAGTGGGAGTAAAGCCGGAACACCGGAGAAAAATCCACGGACATCGAGAAGGATTAGAACCTATGCACATGTGAAACGCATTGGTACAAAACAGCTGGAATTGATCACTCTACCATTCAACGATCCAGCCCAGAAGAATCATCAGTAAAGCTTTTACATCACTAACTATGAAATATCAATGTGTGTGTTTGGGGGGGGGGTAGGGGGTCTACTGTTCCTTTCTTTCTTGTCTTCTGTTCCTTTCTTTCTTGGCTTGTTTGTTATACTCACCATCGATTACGGAGATCACCAAACACGATGGCAGTAGGTTCCATTTCGAAATGTTGGAATGCTGATTTTGTTACCTTAGACAGTCAAGTACCAGCGTAAATTACGCAGGTTGTAAATTAATTTATGGTCTAATATGGAAAAATCGTTGCTTCAATGTGCGAGGGATTTATTTCATTTTACTCTGGTCTCAAACTAGAATGACTTTCTCACACATTTCGGTTTGCTTTATATAAATTTGCCGACGCTGAGGAGTTGGTTTCTTTTGGTAAAATAAGGTATGGATTAACGAACATCAAATTGTTGTTATTTTCAGATACATTCTTTGTCTTAAAGCTTGAGCTTCAAACAGCCTCCCATTTAGTTCATTATCCTAGTCTTTGCGTCTTAGGGAAAAGTTAATCGTTTTTCTTATTACTGTCTCATATTTGGTACCAAAGAAGAAGGGGTTTTGGTTTATCTTTAATGAAACAGTGACAAGTAACCGTTGCTACTGTTACCGTATGTACTTAGTGAAAACCTGGATCATGGTTAAAAAACAAGAAACTACGTTTCTAATGGTACAAGATGCCGGCAATATACCAGAACATTACCGCATGTAAATCTATTACAAATTTGGCCCGTGACCGCACAAACAGGAAATCTATGAAATGCTCTAGTCCACACCAAGTCAACTAAACATCTTTTTACAATTATACACCGACAGATTACGTGTTTTTTCGTCCTATGGGTAAATTCTTCTTAAAAACTTATAGGTTGTTTTTCAGACGTTTTTCGCCCTAATCCGCATTTAGAAATATATATATATATATATATATATATATATATATATATATATATATATATATATATATATATATATATATATATATATATATATATATATATATATATATATATATATATAAACCTGGATCATGGTTAAAAAACAAGAAACTACGTTTCTAATGGTACAAGATGCCGGCAATATACCAGAACATTACCGCATGTAAATCTATTACAAATTTGGCCCGTGACCGCACAAACAGGAAATCTATGAAATGCTCTAGTCCACACCAAGTCAACTAAACATCTTTTTACAATTATACACCGACAGATAACGTGTTTTTTCGTCCTATGGGTAAATTCTTCTTAAAAACTTATAGGTTGTTTTTCAGACGTTTTTCGCCCTAATCCGCAATTAGAAATATATGTATATATATATATATATATATATATATATATATATATATATATATATATATATATATATATATATATATATATATATATATATATATATATATATGTATATATATATCTATATCTATCTATCTATCTATCTATATATATATATATATATATAAACATATACCACTAGATCGAACATTAGGGTGAAATTTGTTTTTCCCGATACGTTTAGGCGAAATGAAAAACAATAAAATTCATAACTGTATATTTCGCCGTTAAGGAAAAACATATACATGTACGAAAATTCAATAGTCCATTAGTTGTACGTGTTAACAGATAGACGTCCGTAATTTGGTCAACATTGACGTGCTGGGTATATTACGTACCCCCATATGTTTTTTACTATACAATAACGTATTCCCATTAAAACAGTGTGTGGAAACGTAAAGGGGAACGTAAATTTCCCCCCTAACGGTAATTTTCCCCCTAGCGTTGATATTTTGCCCAAACATTTGCCCTTATACCACAATTAGGTATATATGTATATACCATATCTATATTTATGCATCCCTCGTAACTTTGATAAGAAGTAGGCACTCTGCTTCTGAGTAACTGCTTTGGATACATTCATTCCTGTTTTCATGTTTCATTTGCCTCACAATTTCTAAACTATGTGCAGCATCTATTGAAAAATATAAATCGATCCAAATAGTTCCAATATTTTAATCACCCTTAAGCGTTTGATCTCAATATATTGTGTTACAAAAATCAGCCCCTCGGCAAGTGCAATTCAACTTGTTGTCGCAGACCTTAATTTTTCCTTAGATACAAAATATACAGCAAACTAAACAACTGTTGCTATGATAAATGTTTTACCGTGTAAAATTGCATGCATTTGTTGATCACCACCGTAGTGCGTTTTAGAGCACTGAAGTTCCATTTACAGAATGTAAGTATTTTACAAAGAAAGGAGCTCTTTCACCGAAGAATTGATTTAATAAAAGTGATAAGAAAATCACTTCGTACTTATAGCCAAGAGATCGTCAATACTTAAAGGACCCATTTGGAGTACTTTCAAAGTAATCAGCTCCTCATAAGTTTAATTGTAAATGAAAAATGCTTATTTACAATGGATCGATTTGAGTCAACACCTGAGTGGAGTTAAAGAGAAATCCAATTAGTTGAAGCGGGCTTCTATATGGTGTGAATACTCACAATTCTGTTTGTTTGAAAATATTTGTCACTTGAGCGAAGGTTCATGAACATATACTTTAAAGCAGGAAACGATGTAAAGCAGAAAAAGTTCTCCTTTCAAGGCGACAAGCATAGCCCAGGCTAAATAGATAAATGGATAAAAAATAAGTAATGACGTCATACGAAATATCTTGTTTACCTGTAAACATTAGTAAGCACTATAACGAATTTGGATAACAAGTTACTATCCGATAAATTACTTAAGGTATGTGAATTCCTTTTTCTTTGGCACAAACCGTCTGCCATTGAATTATTTTGCATTGTCTCCATTTTAATATTATTGACCTTTTTAGAGCTCGTTTTCCCTAAGCCGTTTCATTATTCTGGAATGTTATATTTGTAAATGACACCACCACGAAAGTGACCTTCTTTTAAGTACCCTCTCATCTCAACACACTCTTAATTTTAGGTTTGTGTAGAGCCTTAATTTCATTGAGGTTGATCTCCCTCTATTACATATTCAACTTGAGCTTGCAAAGGGTTTGCTTTCTCAATTATCATTTGCGAGAGAGAAAAAAGTTGCGCTTAATATCATTGATTACAAAAAAATACTAAATAATACATAGTCCAAGCATCCTTGACCAGGGTGGTACATTTGCAATTGTCAAATCATGCGTATACTTTGAAGGTATTGTCAGACATTTGTTCTTTTTCTCACCTGCTCTATATATGTAGTATTCATTATCACTTAGGACTAGGAAAAGTACAATTACCCAGGCTTTCACCCTGAAAAATAACCACATATACCAAAGCGTTTACGTTGCCATGTCGTTCTGTTTGCAAACTCCGTTCATTTGAACCCATGTGGCCTTTCTTAGGTTAATCAGGGGCAGGCTCATTGGTGTGTTATAAGTATTGCCAAGCATGTAATAGAGCTGCTGCAGTTTTTGTGTCAGTGTAATAAAGGATCCTCATTGCTGCCATTATGTTGGGTAAATGCCTTGATCGTAATTAAGGGGATATTTTCTTAGCAAATACAATTTAATCTTTACATGGTTTTTCTTATTATTTTAATCAATTATTTAAGGTAGGTAAGTGATGTGCATGAAAGAAACTGATGAAAATATATTAGTCAGGCGAAGCATCTGATTCTTCATTGGTTATTTGAACATCACGATTGAAAGTTTCTAGCGACCCCTATCTTTTCCACACTGATAGTCATGTAAATATTTGTGTGCAGATTTTATGGGAGGGTATGTTTGATCTAAAAACCTGCAAACAAAATGATATTCACTTGTTATATTTTACATTCGACCTGGATTATCAGCCTATAAAACCAATTTATGTTTCATTAAAATGTAAATACAAGTTAACTTTTAAAAATATTCATTGATTCATTTTACATAGTTCTTAACCCCCTATTTACTGCCGTCAAATGTGGAATATATGGGCCATTTTCGGAATTAACTTTCCATAGGACAAGTAACTGAAATGTACAACGTCACAATGCGTCAATGATGTGAAGTTATAACACCTATTCGAACATGTCACTTGGTCGACTAGTAATTCACATCCATTTTCTGCGGATAACTTTTATCAATCTTCTTGAAATGAACTTTTCTGAAGAGGATTAAGTAAGAAAGATATTAGCAATTTCAGTGAAGCAAGAAATAAACTTAGGCTGGGGCTTTCTTGTGAAAAACAAAGTCAATAAAACACTGTATCTTTTCAATACTTATGCAGATAGAAAGATCTGCATTGTTCATGTTGTAGTAAGCTAGATGAGGTTCTATGGCTCAATTTCTAAACAATTGCTTTAGGTCGGCCTAGCAAGTCGTGGTTTTACTGAGGGGAGGGCTTTGGGGACTCAAGCGTCCCCCCCCCCCCAAATTAGCAAAGCCACACCCCCGAACAAAATAACCGTGGTTGGATAAAACCTAATGTTGCATTTGCGTATGCTGGAAAAACTGCCAAAAGGTCTAGTACATACACTAATGTAACGTGCAGTGCTTTGTCCCCTTACTACCTTCAGCGCAATTGCCTGCAGTTGGCAGGTGCACTGTTAAAAAATTTCTCTGTAAATATACATAATTTTTATGGCAATTTTTTTTTCCAACCAAAAAATGTTCTTTTACAGCCAGACTATTATCAAGAAAAAACATTAAGGGTTTGTTTTTTCTTTTGCAGTTTTTGCATGTAAATAAGTTTACAAATGTGTACTGTAAAATCGAATAACAGAATGGTTCTGTTTTGTTTACCTTAATTTTATGTGAATTTACAGCCTACTGTGTCATTCCCGACGTTTTAATACTTATTTTAATATCGCTTTTTTACCTTTCATATGTTATTACGTAACATACACTTCACCATTACGTAGATCAGGTATTTGCTTATCAACGTAATGTGTCGCTACGAAGTTGTTTTCAATCAAAACACATTGAGGGTGCTTTGTTGTCATGTTGTTGTCAAGTAGATTGCTATCTCTAGGAATCTTGTAATTGGAAAGTCACATTTTTTGTACAATATAATAATTGTTTTTAAAATAATTATGACAAAGAATGCAAATACATTGGTTGCAAACATTTCCAGACAAGGTAAACAATAAGTGTATCACTTCCTGATTTAAAAACGCCAAAGAAGATATTATTCAAAGCAACAGCAATTCTTTTGTTAGGAAAATGCCTACAAAATAAGCTCCACCCATTTATGCAAAATGAGGTTTACGTCATAAAGTGGTAAATTAACAGACTCTTTCGAGTAAATTTGTGAAACGTTTTTAATTTGCTCCGATCAAGTGCAAGAGCGCCTGTGACGATGAGTTGACATCAGTTTACCAATTGTCAGTGCTCTGAAATTAGGGCCTTACAATTTCTTTTTACTTAAAAATGTGTGACAAAACAAAAGTTGTATGATATTTATAACTAAGAACGTAATAACTAAGAATGCTTTTATAATAAATGTAAGTTAATTTTCGAATAGGGCCAAAAATTTGCCAAAAATGTTTTTTTTAAACTGAAACTTCGCAGAACGATGCATGTTATGTATTGAAAATTTTCTGGCTATTTCTTATTTGTTTGTTTGGGCTTATTTTTGTTTCTTTTTCAGCTTAAAAACAAAATGAATGTTTGTTAAAAGACAGTATATTTATGTGAAATCAGAAAAATACAAAGTACTGTTGAAATTTCTGTAAATTTACAGAAAAGTTTTACAAAGCAGGAAAATTTGGTTTAAAAAGGAGACAGAAATGGTTTTTCAAATAAACAGAAAATACATGTTAAACAACCTTTTTTTATTGTAGCAATACAAAGTGTCTGTAAAGATACAGAGAATCTCTATTAAAAGTAAAGTACAAAAAGTTTAAGATAAAAAAGTCTGTAAATTTACAGAAATTTTTAACAGTGTGGTTCAGACCTATTCGCTGAAACCACCGGTATACCTAATTTTCAGTTTGGCGTGGGCTTAATGCTTCATGTAAGATAGTAAGGCGATCTCTTTACTTGTATATAACACGCTAATGACGTTACGTACACTGGCTACATCTTCATTAAAGGGACTCATTGAGTTGATATCTATAATTAAATGAAAACGTTTAAAGGTCAATAAAACATGACAATGCTATTAGTTAGCACGAGTCAGGTTTCATATCCAACAGTTAAAAAGTTAAAAACTAAGTGGCAGTGAAATTTGTGGTGTCCGGTCTTCTCACGGTTTCGTTCATGATTTGAAAAAGTCTTTGGTCACAAATTTTTGAGAGTTGAATTTAACCTTGAAGTGCTAAATTATAAAAGAGTTATTTGTATGTAGGATGTGGGCATAGTTTAAGTTTAACCATTATTCATTAGAATGTGATGAAAACTTAACAAGTTCGGAAAAATTAGTTGAATTTGCTGGTACATACGGTACGGGAATACGGTGCAGAGAAATGTGTACCGTAGCTTATCAAGCTACATTCTTACGTTTGACGCAGTACGTAAGTATCTACATGCAATTTCGAGCGACACAACCAGTGGCGTACTGACTACAGGGGTGGTGGACGGGAGTGACCCCTGACTCCCAATAGTTAAAAATCCGGATATTTGCTAGCCTATAATTGTAATACCAGATCCAGCATGAAGTAAAACTGGACAACTGCACCACGATTTTCCTAAAACGTTTCAAATTTTCTTTTCTACACCGAGAATCTACTATTTTGTTCTCTATTTAGTGCTCCTTATTTTCAAATATTCGTGTAGGAAAGGCAAAGGTTTCGACGCGCTTCGCAAGCCCTAAATCGTGCCCCCTGTTCACTCTTGCAACGCATGATTATTATCTGACATTTTTCCAACATTTTCTGCAATACCACTGCCGCATTTTGAAATATTTGTTTCCAAAGGTAAAATTTCTGCACGCTTCGCTCACCTTAAGTCACGCACCGGCCATGAACAAAGATATGTGCATCGCTTTTACACGAAAAAAAAGAAAAGAAAACGTGTGTTTCCTCTTTTTATATACGTCTTTGAACACAATATTAAGTGTCTACCTTTTCGTTTGCTTGTAATGTACTTCTGCGTGAATCATGGCTTCGGGAGTCCGTCGTTTAAGTCTCCAAATCTCATACTTTTGTTGCGCCATATGAAATTTGAGGACAGATGCCGAAAGTGACATTCATTGTGGTGTCAAAAAACGCTGAATCGGATTAATCAAACTGGGAGATAAAAAAGAGTTTCTACTGGCAATTCCTTTAGTCATATGTACAAGTTCAATAGTGCAGGCGTTTCTCCTATAGATGTCGGTGAACAGGACCGGTTGCTCGTAGTTCATCAGTAACGGTTAGTTGAACATAAAACTGCCCGCACATGATATTAATATGGGTCCGTAAGTTGAATAAATTATGAATAGTATGGTGTTGTACTATCCTGATCTGATCACTCTGACAACCCCTCTAAGCTGTCCCAAGTAACAAAGTCTAGAACCCCTCCTGTAATATATATATATATATATATATATATATATATATATATATATATATATATATATATATATATATATATATATATATATATATATTTACCTAATTGTGGAATAAGGGGAAATTTTTGGGCAAAATATCAACGTTAGGGGGAAATTACCGTTAGGGGGAAAATCTACGTTCCCCTTTACGTTTTCACACACTGTTTTAATGGGAATACGTTAGTGTATAGTAAAATACATATGAGGGTACGTAATATACCTAATTACTTCAATGTTGACCAAATTACGGACGCCTATCTGTTAACACGTACAACTTATGGGCTATTGAATTTACGTACATGTATATCTTTTTCCTTAAAGGTGAAATATACAGTTATGTATTTTATTGTTTTTCATTTCGCCTAAACGTATCAAGATATACAAATTTCCCCCTAATGTTCAATCTAGTGGTATATATATGTATATATATATATATTCGTGCATTTGGGAGACAATAGTCGTTATAATTGGTATATTTGGGAGACATATTCAGTCTTAGGAGACATATCCATGTCTCCTAAGTTCCTCACCATTTTTAAGCTTCTTTTCTACATTCTACCTAACAGTTTCCTATCTCTATGGTGGCGTTTTGGCTTCCTCTTTACTCAGCCACTATGTAGTCTGCAAGTATACACCATTGGCGATGTTATTTACCATTGAAATACAGGTGTCTTGTATGGTGTGTTGTATCTATATGCATACTTGGCGGACTCACATATACTTAACTGCATTTTAATTTTTTGTTTATTTTATTACAACTTGTGTGATGAAGATATAGCAAAATATACACTATCAGAGGTTAAAGGGCATCATCAATAGTTACTGGTATTTTTGTTAAATTTTTTATATGGCCATATATGGAAATATAGTAAATAAACTAGATATACCTTTTTGTCTCCCTAATGGTAGGATTATCCGCATTGTCCCCCAAGTGCAAAATAAAGTGTTTTATATATATATTTATATATATAAAATAAACATGTAAATAATTAGAAATAAATAGGAAACGATTGCTTTTCCCTGAGCATCGTATAAAGTGAGAAGAATAAATAAAATCAACCTCAGCGAAAAATTGACCACCCTCACTGGGACTCGAACCCAGACCTCCTGCTTTACGTGCAGGTGCCTTAACCAATTAGGCTATGAAGCCGGTCTTGGCTGTTCTCATCACAGAAAGATAAAGAATAAATAAAATCAACCTCAGCGAAAAATTGCGCCCCCTCAGTGAGAGATTGTCATCTTTCTGTGATGAGAACAGCCAAGACCGGCTTCATAGCCTAATTGGTTAAGGCACCTGCACGTAAAGCAGGAGGTCTGGGTTCGAGTCCCAGTGAGGGTGGTCAATTTTTCGCTGAGGTTGATTTTATTTATTCTTCTCACTATATACATACATATATATATATATATATATATATATATATATATATATATATATATATATATATATATATATATATATATATATATATATATATATATATATATATATATATATATATATATATATATATATATATATATATATATATATATATATATATATATATATATATATATATATATATATATATATATATATATATATATATATATATATATATATATAGGCGATGAAAAATAGTGAGTTACACAAAGATGACATCATAAGAGCACAAATTTCCAATACAGACAAAACAGTGTATATTTCAGGCACGCCTGTGCCTTTCTTCAGCACCAACAGTGAAGTGAAAATAATATAATGGAGACCTAGTACACTGTACTCAATGGTATACTTATTGCAAAAGCTCATAGTCACGCTTCACCACGAGTGGCAAACGGAAAATCACTTAAAACACCCAAATCCAAGTTTAAACCATTGATATGAGTTTAAAGCTGCATAATCCACTTACTCTCGGACCTTAGTCTATTGTTGAGAGTGGGGTAATTAGAGCCTAACAGGACAAACTTGAGATTGGAGAGGTTGTGATTACATTGATTGAAATGTTTGGCTACTGGATAACTGATGGCCTTATCTTTAACTGTCTTTTTGTGGTTGTTGAATCTGAACCTGAACTTTGAACCTGTTTGACCAATGTTATTACCATACACACACTTATTACAAAAAATCAAATACACGACGTTGGGGGTGTCACAATTGAAAGGACCGGGGCGGATGCGGGCATTGGTACCGGGAGGGGTGAAACAGGGGTCAGTGATCAAAAAACTACATACTTGACATCTAGGCTTTCCGCATTTCCGGTTGCCCGTGTCGGACCTACTGGGAAGCCTAGAAGAGGTAATTATGGATTTAAGGTTGGGAGGTTGCCTACGGGACATGAGCGGGGGGTCTTTGAACAGATCGTGAATGGAACTGTCCGATTTGAGAATTTCAAAGTCTTGACGTAGCACTTTGAGTAACTTGTCAGTTCGACTGGAATAATCCACAACTAAAGGAATACGAGAGTTAGTGGCTTTCGGTTTTTCAAGAAGAAGGTCTTCCCGACATTGAGCAGAAGCTTTTAAAATCCCCCTTTTAATAATGGAAAAGGGGTACCCGTTATGCAGGAAATGACCAACAAGATTTGAAATATGTTTATTGTACTCAGATTCGGAAGAACAGATACGTTTGATTCTGATGCACTGGGAATACACAATGGCTATCTTAAGGCTGTATGGGTGGGAACTCTCAAAATTGAGATAAGTATGAGTATCAGTGGGCTTGCAGTAAAGCGTGGTAACAAAATTATCGTTACGCAATCCAACTAGTACGTCTAGGAAGGGGATTTCAGTATCGGAGAACTCCGAGGTGAATTTGATGGTAGGGTGAACATCGTTACAGGCTGTTAAGAAATGACGGAGCGCATCTACTCCGTGAACCCAAGTGAAGAAAATATCATCGATATATCTACAATAATTAAAGGGCTTGAAAGGGCTATTAGAGAGGATTCTTTCCTCTAAGTCAGCCATGAAAATAATGGCATAACTGGGTGCCATTCTGCTGCCCATTGCCGTACCACTCGTTTGTAAATAAAATTGCTCACTGAAAACAAAGTGATTGTGAGTGAGAACAAACTCAACAATGCAAGCAAATTCTTTAATAAACTGGGTGGAAAAACCATTTCTAGCCAGGAACTTTTTGCAGGCCAATACCCCTTCCTTGTGGGGAATATTAGAATAGAGAGCACTCACATCCATGGTAACTAAAAGGGAACCCGGGGGACAGGACCCAATGGCTTGGAGTTTCCTAAGGAAATGAGCAGTATCCTTTACATAACTGCCTAGTGAGGGCAGTAAAGGATTAAGGACACTGTCAATGTAACCAGAGAGGTGTTCCGTAAGGGTTCCTATGCAGGAGACAATGGGTCTACCTGGAGGGAAAATGTCAAGAAATTTGGCTAATTCAAACAACTTAGGTGTACTTAAATTATGTACCTGTAAATCAGGTGAGATATTGGGGGGAGGGTCTAGGGAGGAAAGTCTACTTTCGACCAGTTTAGGCACTTTATGTACCTTGGGCAGCGTGTAAAACACTCCCGGCTTGTGAGTCTCAGGGATACGTGGCTTAACCTGATCTAGTACTTCATATGAGAACGTACTTATTAAATTCTTGAGTTCCTCCTCATAACTTAAGCTGGGATCGGTTGGCAGCTTCACATAGAAGTCTGAGTTACTCAGTTGTGTTTCCGCTTCCGAGATGTAATCAGCTGTGTTTAGAATGGTGATGGCGCCCCCCTTATCCGCTTGTTTGATAGTGATGGCAGGGTTCGAACTGAGATTTTTGATAGCATTACGCTGGCCAGTAGACAAGTTGTAGGTGGATTTCTTGCGCCGAGAGTTGGCTTCTAAAAATCCCCTTCCTAGACGTACTAGTTGGATTGCGTAACGATAATTTTGTTACCACGCTTTACTGCAAGCCCACTGATACTCATACTTATCTCAATTTTGAGAGTTCCCACCCATACAGCCTTAAGATAGCCATTGTGTATTCCCAGTGCATCAGAATCAAACGTATCTGTTCTTCCGAATCTGAGTACAATAAACATATTTCAAATCTTGTTGGTCATTTCCTGCATAACGGGTACCCCTTTTCCATTATTAAAAGGGGGATTTTAAAAGCTTCTGCTCAATGTCGGGAAGACCTTCTTCTTGAAAAACCGAAAGCCACTAACTCTCGTATTCCTTTAGTTGTGGATTATTCCAGTCGAACTGACAAGTTACTCAAAGTGCTACGTCAAGACTTTGAAATTCTCAAATCGGACAGTTCCATTCACGATGTGTTCAAAGACCCCCCGCTCATGTCCCGTAGGCAACCTCCCAACCTTAAATCCATAATTACCTCTTCTAGGCTTCCCAGTAGGTCCGACACGGGCAACCGGAAATGCGGAAAGCCTAGATGTCAAGTATGTAGTTTTTTGATCACTGACCCCTGTTTCACCCCTCCCGGTACCAATGCCCGCATCCGCCCCGGTCCTTTTAATTGTGACACCCCCAACGTCGTGTATTTGATTTTTTGTAATAAGTGTGTGTATGGTAATTACATTGGTCAAACAGGTTCAAAGTTCAGGTTCAGATTCAACAACCACAAAAAGACAGTTAAAGATAAGGCCATCAGTTATCCAGTAGCCAAACATTTCAATCAATGTAATCGCAACCTCTCCAATCTCAAGTTTGTCCTGTTAGGCTCTAATTACCCCACTCTCAACAATAGACTAAGGTCCGAGAGTAAGTGGATTATGCAGCTTTAAACTCATATCAATGGTTTAAACTTGGATTTGGGTGTTTTAAGTGATTTTCCGTTTGCCACTCGTGGTGAAGCGTGACTATGAGCTTTTGCAATAAGTATACCATTGAGTACAGTGTACTAGGTCTCCATTATATTATTTTCACTTCACTGTTGGTGCTGAAGAAAGGCACAGGCGTGCCTGAAATATACACTGTTTTCTCTGTATTGGAAATTTGTGCTCTTATGATGTCATCTTTGTGTAACTCACTATTTTTCATCGCTTTTATAATTTTTGGAGCACACGTGGATACTTTTCTTAGTATATATATATATATATATATATATATATATATATATATATATATATATATATATATATATATATATATATATATATATACGTGTGTGTGTTTGTGTTTGTGGGTGTGTGTGTGTGTGTGCGTTGGCAAATGCCGTCAACCGGTGACTTTTTTGTGAATTAGCACCTACCAATTGGGGACCTAGCATACGACGGGGACGGTCCCCGTTTTTAATCATAGTTTTATGTAACCCCTTACACTCTAAAAAATATTTAAACGATTTTGTTTAAAAATTAGGATACTCACGAAAATGAGTATTTCTACTCGAAATAAGTGAGTACTTCAACTCAATTTGTGTAAAATTTTGCACAAATTCAGCAATTTGTGTAAACTTTTGCACAAATTCAGTTGAAGTACTCACTTATTTCGAGTAGAAATACTCATTTTCGTGAGTATCCTAATTTTTAAACAAAATCGTTTAAATATTTTTTAGAGTGTAGTGCCAAATGATGTATCCATGGAGATATCTATTGAAACAAAGACAATATATGATTAGTGTTCCCCAGGAAAGTGCCCCTTTTCCGTCCGCATTTGCAGATACTTGTGTGTATCACGTTACGTCTACGGTTCCCTGTGGAGAATTTTCTACATAAATATTTATGGATTTATTTTGAGCGCCCTCCTCTTCTGTTGCACCAAGGCACATCACTAACTATCATTAAACAAACTACTAGGCCATTTTACAACCCGTCCCTGGTTGAAAGGTTAAATACAGGGGTTCCCGTTTGACGGAGCTTACAAGTATGGTTGTGTGTGTGATTAAAATTTGCATGCGTTGCTTGTATAATGCAATCGGAAAAGAATCTCGAACCTTCCTTGCAATCGTTCACTCGAACTGACTTCCAGCAATTGAGACACATTTCACACAGCTTACTTTTATAGGCCTAGTTTTAAAGCTACGGATATCCGTTGATGAAGCCTTTCCATCAATCAAAGGTGGGGTATTGAAGTCGCGTGTCAGTGACCAGTCAGCCATTTCGCCAAGCAATTCGTTCAAGGTAAGTCTCATGGTATCTAGCTAGTTTGGCGCTACTCTTTGATATCCTATGAGGTCATTTCAGTGTGCAAAATAAAGGTCTTTAACTGAGTATTAAGTTGCAGTGCACCTTTTTCTGTAATAAATTATTTTGCCAAATCCCAACATGAAGTTTGAATTGGTTAGACCGAAGTACGAATGACCTGTGGAATGGACAATGTCTCATTTAAACAAATGCAATAATCTGAATATTCATGAATTGTGATCACTGTATATACGGTGGGATTACTAAAGTCACCAATACTACGAGTCATCCCAACATATTTTTTTTACTTTTCTATAGTTCGCGAAATTCATTTACATGGATATCTTGGCATCAATGAAATGCTGAGATACTGCCTAAGCGTCGCTGAATAGTTACAGAAGCGCGTCATGAATTATTTACGAGTACGGAAAATTTGGCGTTTGAATTTGAGCCTACTTATAGTATAGTATCGACAAGAAAGTGTTCAGAGAAAAGGACAACCAACATTGGCAAAAGAATTAGGAGGATTTAAAAACATAGATGTGGGGGTATATTTCGTAACATGGGTAGCCTGTATTCAAATGGCCCTTTCTTATTAGGTGTAGACCGACTGCAAAGTCAAGTGGTTAGAGCATCCGATTTGCAGCTGGGAGGTGTAGAGTTTAACTCCTGTCATTATGCTTGGTGCTCTACATAAGCCAATATTAACAGACAGGAAACAAGACCCACCCTTAAAAGGATGTTTAGGAATGAGACGCTTCTTTAAACACTCTTGACCACACTTGAAAACATCTTTAGATTCTAAATACACGTGTCAAATTCCTAAACATAACAAGTTTATTTGTCAAACATTTACTATTCAATAGCAAAACATGTTTAGAATTTACAAAATAGTCTCTATTACTCCCTGGTGTGCGTTGTTTCAAAGAAGGGGCAAAATAAGTTTTTTATTGCTATGCAAGTTTTTAGAGTGCAGTGAATCAAAAGTGGAAAAAGGGAGTGGCACACTCGACTTAAACTAGCTGGTTTGAAAATGATCGGCAAAATCTCATTTAACTAACTATCTATCATGAGCAGTTTTGGGATAACCTGAAACTAAACTTGTAGTAAGCAAAGTATCACACACGATAACCCCCAGTAGCTTTACTGTGCCCTTATCGGTTGGACCAGATGGCAAGGATAATTCAGGAACTTATTAATGTCCCTGAATTCAGCTCAATTCTTAGCCATATTTGGAGTTCTATACTGTTATCGTTTGCCCTCTTTCAAGTTCATGATTATGCCATACCTCAGTTTAGTAACTTAGGTTGCCACCGCGACCGAACAAATATTTTACAAAATGGTTTGTTAATCCTCTCAAAGCAGGTATTGTCAGCACAATTCCTAATTGCAGAACTCTGCCAGACTGATTTTCAAACACCTTTAGTTATAAGTCCAACAGTTTTAAGTCCAGATGGCAAAAGAATATTTTGGGCTTCGGTAAAACAATCTGACAAGGGCATCTACATCAAGGCGACCTAAAAGAATACACGTTTAACTTTCCTGTTCTAACTTCCAATGGAGATCTAAAAATAGATAATGCCTGATAATTGGCTTGTCAACTCATGACCTTGTTAGTGTATTATCTGGAAAATTAGAAGACGGATGTCCTTTGCCATTGAAGCTCCAAGGTGCAGTACATATTTGGTTTGACCAAATCCAATTTTACGCCATCTTGTCAGTTGTACTTTTAACGTAGCACTAAACTAATAAACTTCTGGTGACAAATAACGCTACGTTCTAGGATATTACTTCAATCATTACTATTATTGGTGACAGGTCTGCTTAAACTTTAAGGTATAAATGTACAAATTGTCAAATTTTGGCAACATCGTTTAAACTTTTTTTCACTGTTTTGGCGAGGCAATTTGCATTGTTTAACAAGAAACTTCCTAACTCGCAAACGATTGCCCAAATCCATAACCTAGTGTCTAACCCTGGTGAAGAGTACAACCCAAACAATACAATGACAACAGCCAATCATGAGAAACCTTTGCAACGGTGCAGCACCGCTTTTGGCCTACCGAGAAGATATCGTTATTTTATTATTTAATGCCTCAAAAGTTGTTATTCATCTCCCCAGGCAGTTTGAAGTTTCCAAATGCACTTACTTTACCCCCCCCCCCCCCACCACTGTCTGCAACTTACCCCATTCAGTTACAAAACCTGGTTAGGACGTAAGCTATATTATGTCTTATTAGAACACTTAAAGCTGTGTATCATTAGCTACTCTGCACTTTTTGAATTTGATGTTGAAGCTTTGTCCATCCCTGGCGTATCCAGAATTTTTAATTGGGGGTAGCTATCTGAAGGGCCCGATCTCCGGTCTGCGGAGGGGGTCTAAGGAAAGGGGTGAATATTTAAGCACAGGTGTCAGAGCTTAAGTCGATTAAGGGGGGCAGTACATACTTGCCCGAAAGATATGATCAAAGCGTTTTCACACGCCTCGCGAGAAAACGTCTTAAAGCCTGGCACTGTGTATAAGTTTATGCGGATGTGTACAGTTTATAACATAACAACTAGTGCAACGAATAGAATGTCATATGATTTCTTTCAAATTGGATATATTTTCGGGAAATGCCACATGCACAATGTGTTGTGTTAAAAAGCACTGTTGGTGAAAAGGCTGATACAGTTTTCAAAACCCATCTCCATTTGTGATTTATTATTATTAAAGCAAAAAGAAATTAACACACACAATGTTAAAAAGAAGGACCAAATCAACACAGTGTGGTTTAACTTCTATTCAAATCGGAAATCTATTTCTCAGGATCTCAGTTATTCACTAGATTTGTGGTCCTAAGTAAATTTAAGGTCACCAAAGGTTACATCACTTGAGCACCTTGGCAAGGAATAATGTGTCCTTTTGCGTTTTGCAAAATGTTGTGTTGACCTTGAAGTTAACTTTGACAGGACTTCCTTTTTGGGAGTGCCAAATTTTTAAAGTTCTCATGCCACTTATGCAATCATATCCTAATGATATTGGACTTTTAAGAAGGGAATTTGTTGTGAAATTGAAGGGAAAGAAGACTAATATTAGGATATGATGTCACATGTGTTTGCTTTAAGTTCATTTTTGTTACGAATGTGTCTGATTAAAACCTGAGAATCATTCATCGGATTTCAATGCAAAATTTACCGATATTTTTAGTATAAGTACCTATCTAACATATTAAAACTTGTTGTGAACTCGTCGTTTAAGTTTAAATGCACCTCATAAAAAGGTGTAACTGTATAACTTTAATTTCGGAGCAGAAACAGTGACCAATGAGTTCGGATCGCGCTAAAATTCTGCACTTTATAATATTCCTGCAACAAAACTTGCATTGAAAGTCTGCATCGAAACAGTTAAAAGTCCCTATGAAATCTCATCTGCAAATCACAAGGTGATTCTTCGACCTAATGATTCGCACAGCACCTTTAACTTTTGCTGCCAACCTTCTCCGAAAGTTTTTAGCAGACGATAGGGACATAAAGACAGCAGTAGTAAGGTAAAGGATGAAGAGCGAAGAAGGCGCGAAAAGAGTAATAGTTTGACAACCATTTCTGATAAAACATGATCCAAATACAAAACCCATGACGAACAAACCTCTAGACACCCTGATAGGAAAAAAGCTTAAAAACCGTTATAGAGGCTTTTCACATGACGTCGTAATAATCTCCGGCGACCATGTTGGAGTACATGTAACTACGTAGTAAACCATACGGGACGCGCTTGCTCGTTGAATTTGAACACACCGTGCATACCACAGTGCACACTGTGCAGTGCGTTCGGGACAAGGCCACATGTATTTGGCATGAATGTCCTCCAACATGGCGGTTTCGTGACGCAATTGCAAAGCCTCTATAGAAAGTCGGTTTGGGCATAAATTCGAATTTTTATGCCTGTGTCACTGAGATGTAAAGTGTAAACCTGAGAAACAATTCACAATTTTGCATTACAACTCTTAGTGGAACCCACTATAGTACACCGTTGAACAATTTACATGCAATGCAGATAGCATTAAAGGATAAAAGAATAGAAACGAGGATAAGAGGTTTCCAAATGTTTGGTAACTTCTGAAAAATGATAAAAATCGATTCAAATACCCCTTTAATTCATTCGAACGACACTTCACCGTGACTCCCACAGATAGAAGATGGAATTGTACAGTGGCGTAGCTAGGACCCTTACTCCAAATCCAGATATGGATTGATATCTGGATATATCTGGTTAAATAAAGCCTTTATATGGCCATGTCAATCCAGATGTACAGCCAGATTTAGATGCCTTGATATAGTATATCAAGTTTGATATGGCCATATGAAGCCAGATTTAACTTGATTCAAGAAAGGCCCAGATATGCAAAATTTAATAAAGTTTTATATGACCATATCAAGCCAGATATAACTTGATGAAATACCTTCCCAGATATGCAAATAAAGTTTGATATGGCCATATCAAGCCAGATATAACTTGATGAAATACCTTCCCAGATATGCAAATAAAGTTTGATATGGCCATATCAAGCCAGATACAAATTGATGAAATGCCTTCCCAGATACGCAAATAAAGTTTTATATGGCCATATCAAGCCAGATATAAATTGATGAAATACCTTCCCAGATATACAAATCAAGTTTGATATGGCCATATCAAGCCAGATATAACTGATTAAAATACCACGACAGAATTACATATAAACTTTTACATAGCCATATTAATACTTTAGGGGTTAATTTGTGTACCTGTCCCACATAGAGACCTTCTCTGGAAGCTGAACATGTATCAGCAAATCAGAATCAGAACATTAAAACCATATTCAGCCATATACTTACATACGCAAATGACTTTCCAATGTGGGCGTGGTCAGGAATGAAGGGCCCTGATTTTCTTTTTATTGTAATTAAGGAAGTAATATGTGAAAAACCATGAAACCTTCAACAAAATTTATGTTGGGATATTGCCCAATATGATAATTTAAACCAACAATGCGATGTAAACATTTAAAAGTAGAAATTTCAAAGCAGTTTTGTTCTTCACTTTTAAGTTATTTCAAATACTTAAGTCAATGTTATACAATGTGCATTCAACTTTGTTATAGATGTTCAGATAGCCCTTAATATTATGCTGGCCAGAAGGCTTCTGATATGCTTTATACAAAGGTAGTGCACTAATAAATTTTGGTCCAGATATGGGACATATATGCACCATACTTGTCTCCTTAACATGGGATCAGTACGGTAAATCTTTATATAAACCAGATATGGCACTGCTTTATATGGGATCAGTTTGGAATAGCTTTATATAAACCATATATGGTATTGCATTATATGGTTCATATCTGTTCCAGATAAAGACCTGATCCAGATAAAATTTTATCTGGCCCATATATGGATTAGATCTGGTTCTGGCACAGATCAAGGTTATATCTGCCCAATTTTTTATCTGGCCCAGATATAAATCCCATATCTGCAGCAGATATGGGCCAGATATAACATCCATATCTGGCCAATATATGGAATTTCATATCTGGCCCATATCTGGATTTGGAGTAAGGGGATTTTTTCCGTGGGGGGGGGGATTAGGGGGCTAAATACTTTTGTGGGGGGGGGGGGGCTGGAGTTTACTATCTAAGCGTAGCGCCACCGATTGTTGGCGCGGAGCCTACAAAGAAAATTTTGGATTTTAAAACCTCCCAGATGGCTGGAAATGGCATTTGCCAGGTTTAATTGTCTTTAATTCTAGTGAGATAAATTTGTGTTTTTTTTTAAACACACCTTTGAGATACTGATTAGCTCAGTTCATTACTCCTCTGGACTATGTGTCTTGAGATTGCAAATTCAAAATCCTGCTGTGAGTTGCAATCAGCTGTTCCAGTGCACTCCTGAGTATGGAATTTTCCACAGGCGTAGGGGAGCATTTCAGTTTGGGGCAGAAGATTTTTGCCCTGAAATGAAATTCTGCCGGTAAGACAGGCAAAGCGTAGCGCTACCAGTGGTTGGCGCGGAGAGTTCAGATATTTTGAAAATTTGTACCTCTAAGACAGCCGAAAATGACATTTCTCAGGCTTATGAAGGGGATCCAAGCAGTCGCTATTTGAGGTTTCAATTGCAGATAAACGTTCACTCCAAACTAAAATTTAAGCCAAAAAGACTAAGCGGAGTGCCACCATTAGACAGTTGAAAATGTCATTTCCCGGGATTACAGGGGATCAAATCAGTCGCTATTTTGAGTTTCCTTTTGCAAAAAATGTTCCCTTGAAACTTAAATTCTTCTATGAAGACTATCTACACGGAGCTCCACCACTTCTTGGTGCGGAGCGAACAGAAAATTTTGAAAAATCGGACCCTAGAGACAGTCGGAAATGAAATGGCTTATATACTGATCTAAGCAGTCTCTAATTGATCAGGAAATTACCGGATAAAATTTATCACTACCAATCAATAGAATGGTCCCCCATATTTTCGGGGGGGAAACTACAAAACGGAATTGAAAACATGCTAATTCATGAATTTTACTCTATTGCGACTCTTGGCTATATATATATTGATAAAATTGTGAGACTGCCCGAACTTCCGAAAATATATGATTTTACCTTTGAAAAATGTAACATAACAAGATGTGCTCAAATAAATTTTCAAGCAGACTTATGGGAAGACATTGTTTCTCACATTGCATCATTAAAGTATCGAAAAAAAATTACCGATTTTCATAACCATTGCCCGCATTTGGCCCAAGAGCAGGATAGATGGCAAACTTTTGTGCACCTAAACACCCTCCTGCATGTCTGTCTGTTAACTGGAAATTGAAAACGTCCCAGCTTTTTTAAACCTTTTTCCGAATATTTGACCATTTCGGGCAACTTTTGCAAGACTGCACTGAAGTGGGGGTGATAAAAAACTTTTTTTAAACATCCTACCGAAGCATCCTACCGAAGGTATAGACTATAAATATGACTATTCCTTTTTTTAGGAAAGGGTGCTTGAAGCGAACAATCATCTGCAATTCGGTTGCTATTGAGCTATCACAAGGTGCACGTTTAAATTGTCTGAAAGATCGAAAAACACTATGTCAGAGAGCTACGGCGTTTTCCTATAAAACTTTTTCATTCAAAGGCCAAATCTCTGGACAGTTCTAATTTACCCAACTACTTCAGTCCCAGCACTTCTCTCCCCTGTGAACTGGGAGTTTTAGAATATGTCCCCAGTATTCTCAACCTCTCATACAAGCGATTAAATGGGAGAATTCCAACCATCTTTGAGCCGTTTCTGAAGTCGAATTTAACTTATTGGAATTTTTGGCTTTCTCATATAGCTATACTTTTTAACACATTTGTGTTGGTGCTTCGTTTAAGCCCATCTTACAAACTAATAAATTCTAGATCCGACTAAATCGTGATCTCCTCCTCCCTATATGCAAACCACGGACTTCCTATATACATGGACAGAGCATGCAAAGAGTAATTCCTATTCGTAGATAGTCGCTATCGACTGGGACAAAAAGGGCGAACTAAGATGGCCGACGACAGTTTTTGACGACAACTGTAAAATTTAAAAAAAAAAAGGTTTCATTTGAATGAACAAATCATATATCTGAAATACCTGTAGTTATTTTGACCTAACCTGGTATTGTTTTGAAAATGTTTTTACTTTCTTGCAACATCTGTGGATTTACTAGAGCAAGTCCAAACGTTGACACAAAACCATAGCAGACAGCCATCTTGCTACGCCTGTACTCACAAGTTCGTGCAGTATGCTGTCCATGTATAGGAAGTCCATGATGCAGACACAAACATGAACGGCGATCCGTCTTTGAAAGTGGGGGATATAGTCGGCGTCACTATCTAAGAGGAGCGCCATCAGTTGGCGGGAAGCGAACAAAATAATTTCGGCCACAAATAAGCCCGAGATCACCGGAAATGGTTCCCGGTTATCCAACGTGATATCATAGCAACTCTCAGAAGCGTATTTCATAAAAAAGTAAAAAGGCCTATCGTAAAAAGTATAGAAAAGTAAAAGTGGCTGATTACCTAAAAGGGGGGATTAAGTTTCTAAATGGAGTGAAAAGGAAATAATTGAGAAGTGGCGTAGCTAGATTTTTTCCAGGGGCAAGCACGCAAATTTTCCGAATTTTTCATTGAATTGTGATTGTAATTTTAGAGTCAAGTGCATATATATTACGGAAAATTTGGAATTTACTGACAAAATTTCATGAAAATAGTACTTTAGTTGCAGATAACACTTAATGATCTGGTGGTTTGGGCATATCTAGAGTTCGGAAAAATTTACCAAACTGATTTTAAGGGAACACGACTGTAAGCAGTAACTGAAGATTTCTGCGCGCGAAGCGCCCACAAAATTTTGCAAATTTGAAACAAATAATTTCAAAAATTTAGCTTTTATTGAAGACAATTAGGAATTTCATGAAAGAAGAGTTCGGAAAACCACACAGGATGTAGTTGGCTGATGTCACAAATTACAAATTTCGAAATTTACCCCTTTTCAGAGCCAAGGGGGCAGTTGCCCCCTGCTCCCCCCCCCCCCTCGTAGCTAAGCCACTTTCATTGGGTTTCATTCATTTCACTAAAGTGTATATTTTCCACTCCCATTTTAATTTTTGGTAATTTCAAGGAGTGACTGTTTATATCCTATCAGAGTATTTCAAGTTTCTTGTCGACACTCCTCGGGCTCTTTATAGTTGTATAATGAATTAATTTATACTTTTGTGTACACCGTGTATAATCACGTCTCTTTTAATATTCGTTATAAAGACCTTTATATAAATTAACTGTTTACTGTCATCAATCATTTTTTGAATTCCATAGTTCTTATATTTTTATTGAATGAGACTGAGAGAAAGTCGATGCAACTGAACCGAAAGGATTAAATTAACAACAACGATTTTCAAAGTAAATATCACTGTGAGAATAGTGTGGAGCCTAAACTGTGGTATAATAAAACTCATCAAGAGAAGCAGAAACCCAAGCTGTAAAAGAATTAATTAAAACTTTCAGAAAAAGGGGCGCGTAGCAGTGGCGTAGCTAGGATTTTTTCCGGGGGGGGGGGGGGGAGGTATGAAATTTCCCCCAAATTTTTCCCGATCAATGTGTATGTATTTCATATAAAAAATGCAAATTTACAAGTATAACAACATTGCCATGTCATTACGTAATATTCCTGCATTTTTAAACTGAAAGTATAACATAGAGGAATTGGAAATAACAGCGCTTAGTATACTGTTTTGGTCAACAATATCTGGTTTATTTGTATGTACCAACGCAGTGGCGTGCTCAGGATTTCTCTGAAGGGGGGGGGGGGAGCATGCGTTATGGTCAAGGGGAGGCTGTCCGGAAATTTTTTGACGTTTTCAAGGAGCCAAGATGTAAAATAGTGCAAGATTTTAGACTTTGACAGGAACAGTGTGAAAAAGTTGGATCATGGTGGTTCATGAGGATAAAACTGAAACTTTTGTGTCTTTACATGCATTCTTATGCCATTTATGCTACCTTACGAAGTAAAACTTGTCATTAAATTTGCACACTTTTAGGAGTAAAAATAAAAGAGCATTGATCGGTATAGGATTTGTGGTATTTCTTGGCCACAAAACGTTATTTTGTCATAAAGATTATCTTAGCAGAGCGCCCCCATTAGTTTGCGCGGAGCGTGGAGAAAATTTCGAAAAATCAGACTCCTCAGATGACCGGAAATAGCATCTTCCAGACTTATACGAAGAATCTCCCCAGTCACCACCTTCTTTTGTCGTTTGCAAATAAAATCCTTCCTTCAAAATATGTTCACAAACTGCAAAGTAATCAGAAAGATAAGGGGTTATCTGACCCAAAAATGTAATTTTGCCCAAAAGACTGAGCGAAACGCCACCATTGGTTGGCGCGGAGCGTAAAAATAATCTCGAAAAATCAGACACCTCAGATGGTTAAAAATAGCGTATTCATGCTTGTTAAGAGAATCTAACATGCAGTATTTATTTTTATCGATGCCACCAGTGGGAAACAGAGTCTACCTTTTAAAGTATAAATTGGAATTTGACAGAATTTGCCTATTTGTAGGAAATGAAATGTTGGCATCACTGAAGGGCAGACACAATCCTTCTCCTTTGAAAATTTTTGAAAAATTGGGTGTCCTTATATGCAACCTGGTGCCACATATGCTATCTTTTGAAGTTAGATCTGCGTAAGTTTAATTACTTATTTTTAAGAACAAAGCAAAATGGCATCTGTTAGGGGTGCATGGCCCAATGCCTCCCCCCCCCTTAGTACGCCACTAAAAGGAGGCCTAATAGTGGCTCGATCACACAGGATATCCTGTTAGAACAGCAGTCTGTTAAGTAAAGAAGGCTGCAAGGTACTCATGGACCCGTTTATTGTTACACCCCAAGTGAGCAGGAAGCGTTTTTCCCGATTAGCTTGTAAGCCTCCAAGGATTAGGCTAAGTAACAAAATCTAAGTATGCCAATGGATCCCGTTCGTTCTAATTTCTAGAATAACTTTAAGTTAGTCGTTGGCCATGGATTGTTTCAGCCCCACCCATCGTTATGATCACAGAGTAAAACCGGTATAGCTACTACTAGCTTGCGGGACAATATAATAAACTCGGGAGGGGGAGGGTCTACGTTAGTGACTTGTCAGTTTTCACATCCTTTTACTGAATTCCCAAAGTGTATAACGCAGAGACTGTGGGCAAGGGGATAAGTTCGGGTTTACAGCCTTTCAGTGTTAGTTGTACAGTATCAGCTGTTGTTAAATTCCTGAATAACAGCTTCATGTGCACTGAAATGCACTGATCATAAAAACCGCGCGTATACAAGAGAACATTCAATCTGCTACGCGGCGAGGACATTTCTGTGGAACGCGAGTAGGGCCGGTTCATGCGACACTAACGAAATGTCAAATCTGGGTTAATTTGTTGCATGGAAATACGAATTAGGTATGAGAAATGTCTCAGATTTTTTTATTTTTTATTTTGAGAAATTTTTCTTAGGGTAAAAAATTCATCAAATTTCCCCAAATTATTTCCCCCCAGTAGCTACGCCACTGGCGCGTAGGGCAATTATGTAAAAAGTCTTTTGCAGTTTTGATGGCATTTAAATATATTCTTTCACTGCATGTAGAAGTCACCTTATCAGGCCTATGTATGAAATGAATACCGTATTTACCTTCTATTTCATGGCAGAGAAATAAACTTATGGATGATCATTTTCGAAGCCTATGGGCGATGTAGGATACTGGTGCGTATGTGTAACATGTTTATGTTTGAGTAACTCCATGGGACGGAGGGTGTACAGGACTGTCAAGCTACATTCATGCTTCCCTTCTATTTTTAGGGAAACGGTTTTATGTTAAATTTTAAAGCGTGGATTTTTGTAGGCCTAGTCTTTTAGTTTTCGTTCTATTAAAGAATTTTTCATGATATCATACTTAACTTTTACATCGTTTCCGAATCTGACGGTTTTTTCATGGAGGGGGAGGGGTGGGATAGATTGTACAGTATCGCCCACTCAATTTCATGGGGGATATAACCCCTATCCTTCCATGTTCGCCGTCCGTTGACACAAACACACTTCCATTTACTGCTAATGGACATATCCTGGTGAGCATGTACACAAGAATCTATTGTGAAATGGAAACATCATCTTCTGTTCATGTTGTTTAATGTGATGTATTAGTCTGCATCTTTTGAATTTGGTGTCAATCATAAAAGAGTCACAGCTCAATTTCAAAAAAAAAAAAAATGTTTTGCGGCATAATTCACTTTGAGCCTGACGAGAGTCTGCCTTTAATTTCCTTCAGTGTGCGTGAATCGCGAACTTAGATATCCTTGTAAAAATGCTGTATACAAGTGTTCATATAAAGAAAAGTTCTTTTAAAGCATAGCAAAGCATAGCAACTAAAGTTAACGATTTTGTGCGAATCACCAGCTACGGTGGAAGACTCACCTTCTGATCGGCTTACAGGTTTTACAAGGTATTTCATACTCTCTCCACGCTGAGACTGAATGCAATTTTCGAGAAATAATAGTTCATTTAATGCAAACCTTTAGCACTCTTCGAAAGCACTTCATCTCTTAAGAAGGGCCGTGAGATTGGTCAAGTATTGTCCTTTAGTGGACGTAAAGCTTTTTCGTAATGAAATTCATAGCTTGGTTTCGCCAAACGGCAGTTTGCCAGAGAGTCGGGAGGACTTCAGTAGAAGAAATGATTGAGTTCATACTGCAACTGTATACAGTACTGTTTTCCTTAATTTTCTTTCATAAAGCTCCAAATTCTCTCAAAGATTAGCTTTAGGATTTCAAATATTTCTTGAAAAAAAATGGAAAAAAAAATGGAAAGCTGCAATGTGTGACACTAGGATAGTGAGTGCCAATATACTACAGTGCTCTTTTCCTATAAACATTGTTTCATAAATTTAGGAATTTTCTGTAATAATGTCTTGATTTTGAAATATTTGTTTCAAAAGACAACAAAGTTTCAAAAAATTTTTCAAAGTGTCCGGAGAGCCTCAATCCGCCGACGTCGTTGGCAGCCTTTAAGCCATATTTTTAAAACTTGTAAGTGAAGATATTCTAAAATTGTGAAAAGTGGGAAGGGAGGGGTTTGTTTGTGTACAACTATGTAATGAGTTTCGGTACGGGATATATTCTAAGAGAGTTTGCTTTTAAAAGGCAGATTCTTCGATCAAAAAGCTCAACATTTTTTAAGTTCCTCAACTAAAACGCAGAGTTTTTCAAATGTTCGCAAAAGGCAAACATTTTCAAATTATTCCTTCCGTTCTTTTGTAAACACGTTGATAAATGTCGAGGTTCGAGTTGTCGCCTCCTCCTTTCCCTCGGGCATACCCTGGTAGCAATTCTCTGTCAATAGGCATGTGCAGGCACTCATCCACGGGAGAGGGGAACTAGTACGGACAAAAAGTCAGCGAAAGACTACCCACAGCGAAAACATCACGGCTAGTAGTCTTGTCAACTTGTAGAACATTTCGACATTTCGCAACAGCTTGCAACAATAGGCTTTTTAAAAAGGCAAAACCTTTCAAAGGAAAGGGGGCAGATGGGGCACCTCTACACTAAGACCACTCCCACAGTACGGTGAAATTTTTACGCGGATCTGCCCCCACATTGGTGGTTTCGCTTCCTCTAAACCTGGGTATAAAGGTATGTAATGTAAAACCATGCAGGCTTAAGCATTATATTTTGTTTTTTCATCAAATGAAACTTAGTATTCGTTGATAGAACGAAAATCATATTTTAAGAGCATGGATCTAGTATGAAAAGCAATATGTAGCATCATTTGCATTCAGGATCTTCGGGCACCACCTAAACTAAGTCCCCCCCCCCCCCCCCCCGTCCCAAGATTGTGGTTGAGAATGCGACGATGAGTCGATTTTCCCCCATAAATTTTCCCCTTTAAAGCAAAAACATGGCTACGCTCCTTAAGCGTACAGACCCATTGGCAGACAAAACTATCTAGTACTCGATGAACTCGTGATATACGTATACATGGGGTAGGTTGCCTACGTCGTTTTAAGGGGTACTAATTTTCTAATTTACTAGTAACAGCCAACTCTACCACTCATTCGAACCTGCCCAGAGTATCTGACCGCCACATGTTGAGGTCATACAGGTGTTTATTTATCAGTTTACACATGCATTATTCAAAAAAATTGCTCGTATTGGATTCAAGGAGCAGTTCCCTGTTCAACACCACAGTCGCAAACACGAATAAGCAGTTATCAATTAAACGACTCACCATATGACCCCGAGCATAGACACACATGCGATTCATATTCGTCTGGGATGTAACGAAAGGGCGTGTCAAACTTCTCAAAATGTTGCCTCAAAATAGATCAATATGTAAGGCAAATGTGGGTCTTATTCTACCATAAACCTGAATCAAAGCCTTGCTGGGTGTATTGCGCGCATGCATGCATGCACAAAGAGGTTTCACGCTCCTCGAGAACATTCACTCATCTGTCTGGGGGACAGAGCCTGCCCGTCTTAAAATTGAGTGTATTAGTGCAAAAACAATTTGGGGATAGCTAAATACTGCACAGTGTACCTTTATCTGGGAAATACCGAAGACGCCAGACAGCTTTAAATGTGTATACATCTGTTACTTGACGCTTCGTGACCCCTCTATTTCTCTTCCATATAGTGAAGGCTGGCCTTGCTAATGTACATGTGACACCTTATAATAGTTCTTGTTTCGAGCGTCAATCCAGTTCGGCAAAGACTTCTTTAAAAGGACCATAATATCCTCGCCTACAGAGTGGCCTTGTTCCCCTACCTCCAGCTTAAAAATATATGCTCTAATACTTCCATTTTGTGGTGCTACCAGCATATTGCGAAAGTCATTACCTGGCTAAAGACTGCAAGTTTGTTTTAAGATGACAAAGTGAGGGCGCCCATCTTATTTTGCTTCGAAGTTTGGCATTGACTGACACCGTGACCAAGGCAGGGAGCTGTTACTTGGATTCGATATAACAGCTCCCTAACCAGGGTGTTAAAACACATGAACGTTTTCCTTTATGTGCATATCATGTGTAATTTTCCATACGGTTGTATCCGATTTCGCTCTATCCTATCCCGAGCAAAATTCAATTACAATGGCCTAATTTTTGTCCCATCGATTCCGAACATATACTCAACTAAAACGAGTTACCTTCATAACCAACTTACTAAACCTAGTAAGTTGACAGTCATGAACTAAAATAAGCAGAAACGAAAAGAGTTTTAAGTATAGCTCTAGTGACATGGCAATTCCTATGAAGTGGACTCAAAATAGGTCTAGCTGAAGGGCATTCAAATCCCACGAAAAACGGGCTCAGGGATACCCGTTATAGTCCTGGGACCGATTTCACTAAAATCAATTTTAGTGATCATCGCTTAGTCATTAACAAAAATTATCGCTCGTAGCGATACAACGTAGCGACGAAAAATTGATCGCCACAGTTTTGTTAAATCATTGTGGAAAATTGGTCGCTAAATTGCGATCGATATAAGATTTAGCGATGGATTTCAGCGTTAGCGACGGTCGCTAAGCGTTAGTGACATCTAACTCTGCAAGGTACATGAGAGTTACGGGTATGGTGGTATTTTCATCATTTAACAATGGCGGATATGTCGGTCCATTACATCAAGGATATTTGGTGAAGTTCATTCTAAGATTGTATTAACTTCGATTGCTAATATCTCGAGAAACGAACGTGTGTAGTGAATTAAAATGTTAATTCTCTGTAATTAGTTTTTGACATATTAAACAAATTTGGTTCAGGACTATCGTTTCTATAACCACCCAAAATTCGGTCGAGCACCACACGATAGTTTTCTCACTTCGCATTGCAAGAGTGGTCAAAATACTTTTACGAAAAGTGGAACTATCAATTTTACTTCATAACAGCTCTACTACCAAGATCAAACTTGATACTTTCAAAACTTTTCCACATATTCTACAGTAATACGACTGAAGTCAATTTAAAATTTCAGCTATTTATTTATACATCAAAAATAAGGAGGTTCTAAAATTCTCTTCAACGAATTTGTTACTTTATATTTTCATGTTACTGGAGGAATTTTCAATATTAAATTTTAAATGTTGAAGAATGTCCAAATCCCTCGGCGAGGAACAATATCCTTCATAAGGTTTGATCCGAATCCACCGAACCATGGATCTTCTTCCAGGTGCCATCATTCCGAATTAAAGCCATCTCCAGCACTCTCTGATTTTGAACCATTTTCGATTTCATGTTCCTCCTTTCCGAGCCAACTGTAGGACCGGCCATTCATTCGAAAATGTGGGGTTCACATTATTTAAGAGCAAAAACAGTCACCCAAACTTGAAGTAGTGTAGGAGACTATCCTGTTTCATAATTGGCTGTCAGAAAATTTGGTACTTTTTTTGGAAAGAACCAACTTCACTTTGATCTGACCAGTAATAGAACTCCCGACCTCACAAGTGCTAAGCCCCAACGATTCAACTGCCAAGGCATTTATCATCTCGGCTACAGCACCTTGTAAACTTATTTAATACTGGCACGTTTTAGGAGTCGATTACATTTATTGCACGATTACACTTGAATGTATGACGTTATTTACCTATTGTGTATTAATAACAATAAGTCTTTAAGAAAAATTTACAAAATTAAAATTTATTAACTATATTCAACTTTAATAAGTTTTATGGATTCGTCTGCCTGGAAGTCAAGTTGGGTTCATTCTGATTCCGTTTCCTCCCATTCCAGGTCAAATTCGAGCCTGTTTCGCTTTAAGGGCACACTTTTTGTTCTGTTGACATGAATTTATCCGAGCTCAGTACGACACACCTTTTGGAGCGACGTAATGGGAGGTCATTTTATTTCGTAATATCGTCAGACATTACGTAATAGATATTAACAGGAGAGCCCGCTAGTGTGCGCATGTCAATTACGCTAGTTACTTGCTTGCCACTGGAAGCAAGATTTTTGCGTGTCAATAATCCCCGTTTCGGGCATCCTTCAGTTGTTCGAGAAGTTCCAATTTTACTTCAGTTTCAAGATCATTGGTTCTCTTCAACGGTTTGGTGAACGTTTTCTGTAGCTGGACCACGTGAAAGTCGTTTGGCCTTTTTTTGTGAAGAATGGAAGGCGGGAACCCGGACAGCGCCTGTCCTAACGTTAGCCCTAACAACGGTAACACTGTTACTGAGAGAGCATATACGGTCACGAAGCCGATCCTTCTTAACCCTTTACCGTTGTGCTCCGATCGGGGCATATCTGCGCGCCTCGGGAGTGGGCGGAAAAGCGGACGTAGCCCGCCCCGCATCGGCTTCCGTAGGCCGTTGACCCCGTGACCTTAGATAATTGTCTCTCTCGTTGTTGTGGCCGAATTTTCGGGTAGCTACTCGCAGTTTCAAGTTCCGCGTGAAACAGTAAAGATGGGTGACAGCCGAGCTCTCCGCATGGGTCCAAAAGGACCCAAACAACGGTAAAGGGTTTAACCCGCTACAGGCGGTGAAAAGTCTAACAAAGAATCCGGCACCGCCGGAAGAACAAAGTCTACCACAGGTAGTAAGAAATCCTTACCAAAGCAAAAGTCTAAGGCAAAAATGCCAAAAACCGCATCTTGTTCTCAAAGGAACAATGAATGTTTACATACTGAGCCTAACGTTAGGCCTAACGTTACTAACAGTAACGTTATGCAGAGGCCACCGGCCAACGATCCTAGCCTGACAAATGAAACAGAAAATGTTCACTCTAGACTGGATAGGCTAGAGAATTTATTGTCACAGGTGAATCAGGCAAATCCCCAAGCAGGGAGATAAAGCCCTTGAGCATCAGGCTACTAGGCCTTCTATGTCAGATGCTCATGCTCAGGAGACCTCGATGAGGCTATGGACTATGATTTGCTGTGCCCTCCGATGTTGGTGAACCTGTGGATGAGGAGATAGCCAAGGCTGTCACGTACATGCTAGAGCACAAGTTTGAAACACAAGCCTTTGAGGACTCTGCGGCAAGGTATCCGCCTCCTAGCAATTTGCATCCTCGTAGACTCACCAAAAGTAAATCCAAGTGTATGGGATAATATATCCACCGCAGCCAAAACACATGATTTGAAAATTCAGAAGTCCTTGATCAGGGGGCTCAATGCCTTCATGCGGACACTTTCGTCAGATAGTATTTCAGAGCCAGAACAAGATACTCTGGCGTTGTTATGCAATGCAAACTTTGAACTGAACTGTCTCAGAAAAGACCTCATCAAACCATACCTCAATGCTCGTTACACCCATTTATGTAAACCTTCAAATCCAGTCACCAAGTTCCTCTTTGGAGATGACCTGAGTAAATAGGTTAAGGAACTTAAAGATAAGCAGAAGGCAACAGCAGGGTTTATGAAATCACGTGGCAATTTCTCGAGACAGAGACTACAATCACACCCTTATAGAGGCTACAGGCCAAGTTCTAGGGGAACGTACACTAAACATGCTTACCGTGATGCTGGCTGGGTTTCCAGGTCAAGTGCAGGGACCAGCAGCAACAGCTCATTCACCACTAACAGGGCTTTTAAGGCCAAAGCCAGGGGCGAAGACCTCACCTGCCCAGAATAGGGGCACCACCCACCACCCCCGGCCAAGGACAAGTCATATCAGAAGCGGCCTCAGAGGAAACACATGACTCTGAAAAGGTGAGCAATTGGCACACTGTGCCACTTGATTTGAACATAGGCTTATATTAGGCCTAGTTTCATCTGAAATGCACTTAGAATCACAACCAACAGTTAAAGGTCGAGTGAAGTTATTTTACAACAAGAACCCAATGGGCACTGTGGTTCCTTGCTGGATGTTATAAGAACTAGTGTATAACCAGTCTTCAAAATAGAGCGAAGCGAACGCTCATACTCAATGTTTGTAATGTCTTCACAAGGGGTATTTTAGTACTTATATTACATGATATCAATGATTAAATTTTAGTGGCCTTACTTACATTCAACTTGTATAATGCTTGGTGATCCTTCAAAAACGTTTCCTCATTTCCATATGTATTTATGCTGTAATCAAACTTGATATTATCACCAATAAACAATACACAATGTGGTTAGAGAGAGAAAAAACACCCCTTGTACTTCTCTCATAAGCTATTTTTACCTGCTCTCAAATAAAACTTGTTATTACTTTAAAACAATCTACCATTTGTCCTGTTTGCTATCTCTACACTGAAAACAGGGTTTATTCAGCAGTTAAGCAGAAAGCAAGTGATAAATGGGGTATGATAATAGAATGAGGATTAGGTTACCCCACAGAGCACTGCAGTATTAAAGAGACATACTGTATAACTCATGCATTGCTTCCACTGGCAGAGAGACCAGTTAAATGCAGTGTGACCTGTGCTCACTGAAATCTACAGATTTCAGTTATTGCCCTCTTACAACTTAGAATGATCCAAAATCTGTGTACAACCCAAAGTAATCATTACTGAATGAATGTAAAGGCCAAATTTCTAAGGTGTTTGGGTGTGTAAGCATGCAAAACCAGGTGAGATAAAAAATCTACTGAACCTATCTTTATCTAGCTTACAACATTTTCTAAATAACATTTCCAGTGGTTGACCTCCAGTGACCTTGATGACCTTTGACCTTAACCAAACACAGATTGATTTGAAATCTGTCCTTTTTACCTTAAAATACTGTGTTAAAACATTTTTCAGTGTTTGACCCCTGATAACCCCAGATGACCCCTTGACCTTCACCAAACATATCAGATTTCATCCTTACACAATAACACACCCACACACCACGTATGACATCTATCCAAGTTTCCTACCTTGAAATATCATGTTAAGAAGGTTTTTAGTTGTTGACCTCTGGTGACACCAAATGACATTTGACCTCCACCAAAAACGATAGGGCACACCTTCAAACTATGGCACTTCTATATACTAAGTTTCAATTTAATCCAACTTTCCCTTGTTGAGTTACAGCGTACCCAAGCTAGCGTAACAGACACACACACACACACATACAGTCGTGTTTTTACACACAACTGAGGACTTCATTGTTATCTCCATTGTGTCTGCTTACTTAACCCTAACCTTCAAAATAGACTGTCTATTGTTAGACAACCGAGGACTTGAGAAATCTATTGAATTTACTACCGAGGACCTGGAAGTCTATTGTTTAGGTCCTCTGTTTTACACAAAGACAAAGCCACACATACACACACACACACACACACGCCAACCTGACTACATAGGTTCCTTTTGCTAACGCAAGGAACCAAAAACTGGTGCAAGATCACATCAGATCCCTTCATTTTAAATGCAGTTAAAGGCTACAAAATTGAGGTGAGGCATTCAGACCCACCAAAGAACAGAGGACCCTTTCGATGCTCCAAACGAGGGCCCAATTGGAAATGCAGATTACTGAAGAAATACAGAAACTGCATAAAAAGCAAGTGATTGAACCCTGCTTGAGAGAAAAGGGGGATTTCCTATCAAATATTTTTACTAGACCAAAGAAAAATGGTGGTACACGTCTGATCCTTGACCTATCAGAATTTAACAAATATCTGTCTTACAAACATTTTAAAATGGATAATATCCATACAGCAACTCAGCTTATTTCACAAAATTGTTACTTAACCTCAGTCGATCTTAAAGATGCTTACTATTCTGTAGCTATCCATGAAAACTATAGGAAGTACCTAAAGTTTGAATGGCAAAAGCAATTCTGGCAGTTTAAAGCCTTACCTAATGGGCTCAGCATTGCACCCAGACTGTTTACAAAACTTCTAAAGCCCCTGCTGTCAAATTTAAGACAGCAAGGTCATATAGTCATTGGCTACCTTGATGATACTGTAACGAAAATACAGAAACTTGTCTCGTTTAGTTTCTGGTAAAGCGCCATCTGTTGCAAAAGAATTTAGGAATGTCCTTTGCCTTGACACCACTGTACACGTGGTGCCCCCTGGAGGTCCTCGGGTGTTTACTGCATGATCTATCTCATTTGTTTTAATGTTTATAACTGCAGCTTGGGTCAGGACGGGCTTATGGTCAGTGACCAGGTGTCATGTGTCCAGAGCCCTGGGAGTGACGGAAGCATGCATGTAAACAGCTAGTAAAAGTTAAACCTTTGACCAAGGTTATAACCCCTCCGACCAATCAGGGATAGGGAGGGTTCCGTTACTGGGGGGAATTTGACATAAAAGCCAATGTTTTTAGAAACCGGGCGGAGTTTTTCGACCGTCATCGTTGCGTCAATACACCTTGTTCTGAAACCGTTATTTAGTTAGTTAGTTTTATAAGTTGTGATTTCTGTGGAATCTGAGTAGAAAGTTGCTCCTTCGAGAAACCAAAAATTAAGTAGCACCTTTTTCGTTTGGATCTCAAGTTAAACTTTTGGTGAGGAGCCCCGAGATAACATGGAGCAGTCTAACCTTTCCGTAAGTTACACCAATTTTGATATCGTAATGTTTAGTTGAGAGAACCAAGGGAGTATGTTGCTGCTCGTGCATATCGTTTTAAGTTTACATTTCCTGAGCTATAATGTATGTATCCATACATACACTATGTATCTATATTGTATCTATATATGTATCTATTATGTATCTATAATGTATGTATCCACCTAGATGAGAGAAGAGGCCTAGGAGAGAGAGGCTGACTTAATAGATTTATTTTAACTTTTAAATCGATGTGTTGCGTTGTTTTTGCCGTGTGTTTTGTCTCGCAATTGTTAAGTCGAAAAAGCTTGGACAGCCGTAACGGCCGACGTTACAATACTCTAATCATCGCAAATACAGAAGCACAGGCCAAAGTGGCCACCAATGCTACAACCCAAAGTCTTACTCAGCTTGGCGTCATTATCCATCCACAAAAGTCGGTGCTTACACCAACTCAAGAAATTCAATTCCTGGGTTTCACTTTGAACATTAGAAACATAACCATCAAACTCCCAAAGGAAAAATCAGCTGAAATTCAAAAAGTTTGCAACAGCTTGCTACAGGCTATGAACCCCACTATAAGACAGGCGGCATTGGTTGTAGGGAAACTTGTTGCTGCTGTCCCAGCAGTTCCACATGGACAATTGTATTATAGGTCCCTTGAGAAGGACAAAACCCAGGCCTTGAAAGCAAACAAGGGACACTTTGATAGAAAAATGAAACTATCTCTGGGTGCTAAGTGCGAACTGCAGTGGTGGATATCAGAAATTGATTCGGCGTTTAAGCCAATGACATATCCTAACCCTATTCTAGAACTGCGCACCGACGCAAGTGGAATTGGTTGGGGTGCCACAGACATGAAAACCCTCACTGGGGGTAGACGGAATGCTTCTGAGTTTAGGGTAGCTGCAGACAATAAGATAAACTACCTAGAAATACTTGCAGCAAGTATGGGTATGAAACGTTTTTGTACAGATTTGCATGACGCACATGTGCTTCTACGTGAAGATAACAAAGCAGCAGTATCACATATAAACAATATGGGTGGAATCAAATCAGAAGAAGACCCAGAAGCTAAAGCTATAGATGCTTTTACATTAGACTGGAGTCTTTTGAAATTTTATGCCTTTCCCCCATTTTGCCTCATCCCCAAATGCCTACAAAAGATCACACAGGAAAAAGCTGAGGGGCTCCTGGTAGTCCCAAACTGGCCTACCCAGCCATGGTTTCCACTCCTTAAGCAGATGTTAGTAAGGACTCCCATGTTCATAAAACGTGGGGAGAGGGTGATTACTCAACCGGTCTCACAAGCACCACACCCTTTACACATGCATCTTGATCTTCTTTGTTGCAGGTTATCTGTAAACATTTAAAAGAAAAAGGTTTGCAACAGGAAGCCATCAACATTATTTCAGCATCATGGAGGGTATCAACAAAAAAGCAGTATCTTACCTACATTAAGAAGTGTAGAGCTTTTTGCATGGAAAGAAAGACCAGAATACAAAAATGCATTGAGGTTTCGATGATACATACATGCTCTTTTCAATAAAATGCTACATTTCTTGTAACAACTGGTGACCCAAAATAGCCTTTGTCTCCACCTGTAAGTGACTGGTTTTTCTTTCATACTGTGCCTTAAGATATTCTGCAAACAAGGTTTTCAGAGTTTGATGCCAGGTGATACGAGATGACCATTGACCTCCACCAAAAACAACAGGTACAGTACTTTCAACTCACCATAACACATCCACATACTAGCTGGGAAATCCATCCAAGTTTCCTACCTTGAGATATCCCATTTTGACAAGTTTTTCAAAGTTTGACCGATCATGACCCCAGATGTCCTTTCACCTCCACAAAAAATAACCTTATACAGACCATCTTCTCACCATAATTCATTTACATACTAATTTTGAAATCCATCCACCTTTCAAACCTTGAGCTATCCTAAACAAGGTTTTCTGAGTTTGACCCTATGACCCCAAATGACCTTTGACCTCTACCAAAATCAACAGGGTTCTTTCCCCCATCATAACGCATCAACATATCAAGTTTGAAATCAATCCAAGCTTCCTACCTTGAGATATAGTGTAAACGAGAAGTTCGGAGTTTGACCCCATGTGACCCCAAATGACCTTTGACCTCCACCAAAATTTATTGGTTTATTTCTTACATCATAACGCATCAACATATCAAGTTTGAAATGAATCAAAGTTTCCTACCTTGAGATAAAGTGTAAACCAGGATTTCGGGGTGTGACCCCAAATGACCTTTGACCTCCACGAAAATAAATCGGGTTCTTTCTTACATCATAACGCATCAGCCTATCAAGATTGAAATGAATCCAAGTTTCCTACCATAATGTATCATGTAAACAAGGACTTCAGGTTTTGACCCCATGTGACCCCAAATGACCTTTGACTTTCACGAAAATAAATTGGGTTCTTTCTTACATCATAACGCATCAGTCTATGAAGATTGAAATGAATCCAAGTTTCCTACAATGATGTATCACGTAAACAAGGATTTCAGGTTTTGACCCCATGTGACCCCAAATGACCTTTGACCTCCACGAAAATACATCGGGTTCTATCTTACATCATAACGCATCAACATATCAGGTATGAAATTGATTCAAGGTTTTCTACCATGAGATATCATGTAAACAAGGATTTCGGGGTTTGACCCCATGTGACCCCAAATGACCTTTGATCTCCACCAAAATCAATAGGGTTCTTCCTTACATCATAACGCATCAACATATCAAGTTTGAAATTAATCCAAGTTTTCTACCATGAGATATCGTGTAAACAAGGATTTTGGGGTTTGACCCCAAATGACCTTTGACCTCCACCAAAATCAATAGGGTTCTTCCTTACATCATAACGCATCAACATATCAAGTATGAAATTGATCCAAGTTTCCTACCATGAGATATCGTGTAAACAAGGATTTCAGGGTTTAACCCCAAGTGACCCTAAATGACCTTTGACCTCCACCAAAATCAATAGGGTTCTTCCTCCCATGCTAACGCATCAACATATCAAGTTTGAAATTAATCCAGGTTTTCTACCTTGAGATATCGTGTAAACAAGGATTTCGGGGTTTGACCCCATGTGACCCCAAATGACCTTTGACCTCCACCAAAATCAATAGGGTTCTTCCAGACATCCTAACGCATCAACATATCAAGTTTGACATTAATGCAAGTTTTCTACCATGAGATATCGTGTAAACAAGGATTTTGGGGTTTGACCCCACGTGACCCCAAATGACCTTTGACCTCCACCAAAATCAATAGGGTTCTTCCTTACATCATAAAGCATCAACATATCAAGTATGAAATTGATCCAAGTTTCCTACCATGAGATATCGTGTAAACAAGGATTTCAGGGTTTGACCCCATGTGACCCCAAACGACCTTTGACCTCCACCAAAATCAATAGGGTTCTTCCTGACATCCTAACGCATCAACATATCAAGTTTGAAATTAATCCAAGTCTTCTACCATGAGATATCGTGTAAACAAGGATTTTGGTTTTTGACCCCCTGTGACCCCAGATGACCTTTGACCTCAACCAAAATAAATAGGGTTCTTCCTCTCAGTATGGGGTATCTGTGTACCAAGTTTGAGAACTGTCAGATCTTCCCTTCTCAAGATATCGTGTAAACAAGCAAAGTGTCACAAACACACACACATACACACACACATACACATGCACATACACACATACATACACACACACGCCATCATGAATGCATAGGTTTCTCTTTTCATCGAAACCAATAAACGAGTTTTGCTCTGATATTAACAACGTGCTTGAATTCTTTAGTAACCTGTACCACAGCGAGGCTTTGAGCTACAGGGCTATAAACATAGCTCGTAGTGCTTTATCATCCTCTCTGGTTTTAACTGACACTACACTTACCATCGGAAATCACCCTTTAATCTCTAGATTTCTAAAAGGAGTTTTCCACTTGAGACCTCCGAAACCCAGATACCAAGCAACATGGGATGTAAACATTGTATTTAATTATCTACGCAAACTGTCACCAGTTAACGCTGTTACTTTGAAACAGTTAACACTGAAGCTGGTCATGATTTTGGCCCTTATCTCTGCCCAAAGAGTTCAAGCACTAAGGTTTCTCCACTTAGAGCACATGAAACTGCAGACTAATCAGGTGACTTTTCAATTTCATGACCTGCTCAAACAAAATATTAAGCCAGGGAATGTAAGCTCGACACTTGTGATAAGAGGTTACCCTCCAGACCAGAGACTTTGCTCCGTCAAATACCTACGCAGCTATATTGAAAGAACTAGCTCAATTAGGGGAGCTGAAAAGTATCTTCTGATAAGCTACAAAAAAACTTTTAAGAGAATAACTACTCAAACTATCTCTCGTTGGTTAAAAGAAGTCATGAAGAACTCTGGCATCAACACAGATGTGTACAAAGCACACTCAACTAGGGCTGCGGCTACTTCAGCGGCAAGCACCGGCGCTGTTCCAATACAGGACATTATGGCACAGGCTGATTGGTCTAATGAGAGAACATTTAGAACCTACTACAAAAAGCCAGTAAAAAGCAGCAAGTGACTTTACAGCCATAATCAAGGATTAGTCTTCTGTACAGTATATTGTTATGTATATAGGTTGCAGGAAAGTTTGTTGTTCACATCAGTTTAGGACAACCCTGCCGTTTGTTGAGAAGTTTTATTTGGTTTCTACAGCATTTCGTGAAAAAAAAAAAGAAATAACAAAAGTGTTGCATAGACATTTGTGACAACATAGAAGTGAGTGGATCGCCATTAAAGGGATGTAATGCAGCAGTTTCCAAACTATGCCAGGTACCACGGCATACCCACTATATTATTTTTTTCGAATGCACCTACTAGCTTCAAAATCTCCTATTAATATCTTTTACGTAATGTCTGACGATATTACGAAATAAAATAGAAAATTAAACGAGAACTTACCTGTTTGAAGTTTAATTGTTATTTTATGAGTAGTAGGAGGAAGATATTATGTCCCTCCTCAGCCCTCCCTTTAGTCATTGAACTCAGGGAGTGTCTCACCTTCAAACAACAGTGTTAGTTCTCCATGTTAACTTTAAGACGTAGGCACATTCTCAACTTCCAAAATTGACATGCGCACACTAGCGGGCTCTCCTAATAATATCTATAACGTACTGTCTTCCTCCTACTACTCATAAAATAACAATTAAACTTCAAACAGGTAAGTTCTCGTTTAATTTTCTATTTTGGTGGTATAACAATGACGCACACAGCACGCAGGACGTATAGTTGTCCAGGCGTGCGGTAGACTTACATCACACAATTAGGTAGAACAGAAATCCACTAAATGTAAAAGGAGTTTGCTTCAGTTGAGGGCGCACTTTCTGATCTGTTGACATTAATTTACCACAAGTACATGGAAATACGTGGAAATCAATGTCTTGTAAACATAAGCTTCACATTGTTACAAGAATAGTATATACATGGCGGTTCAGCATTCACCATACCTATCTAACATTAAAGGGGACTATAAGCCAGGCAACTCGGATAGGTGTAGTGGTGTGTTAAATTTTGCGATTTTCTCTTGACTGCCATGTGACCATATTTTTCCCATTAAAAAAAAAGCTTCACCTTGAATGTTAGATGTTTAAGTATTAAGATTTTGTGAAAGACACTTGAAAGTGAAATAAGAAGAGATCTGTGGGATCTGGTTGTTGTTTTTATATGACAGATTCGATCAATTCAATCCTATTCATGGATCACCCAATACACAGTAGCAATTTTTTAAGAGTTTTTGCTATTTTTCCCCGCTTCGAAATCTGGTTACTCAGCTATCTTCTGCTATCACCATCTGCAGTAAGTCTACCAAAACCATAGTTCATGCCTAAGGAATCAGTGTTAACATACAAAGTTTGAAAATTTACACTTCAAACTACATTCTTACCCATGTTTCATTAATTCTAGAGTGAAGGCATTGCTAGGGTGGGCCCTCCGGCCCATAAACTTTGTTTTTAAAACCTGATTCTTCACCACTGTATTTCCTACAAATCTTTTACTTGACATCATGTCACTGTGTCCTTCCTTTATTTTAAAAGCAAACTGATAGCTGCTTTTTAAGAAGAACCAAGACTTCTGATTTGCCCCACCCTTCATCATTCTGTGCCCCTTCCCATCTCAACAAAAAAGAAAGTGCAGGAGTTAATAATATGGGCAATCTTAAAACTCAAGCCTCGGGGACTGATTACTACATCATCCCACCAACAAATAATTTTAACGAGGAAATGGTTTATCTGCATTCTATTAAACCTCTCGACAGGCCTTCATCAAAGGTATCTCATCTTTGTTAAACAATATGCAGCATTATCATCTAAATATTTATTCTACTGTACATTTATGTTACTATCCATCTCTACCACCATTACTTTACACATTGCACATGATAAAAGCCTGAAACATTTTTGACACTTCTCAGAGAAATGAAACAACATTCATTGCAAAATGCAATTATTTCTATCAAATAACTGACTAATTACTGTAACACCAAACCCTCCCTTACAATACAGTACAAAAGGAGTTCACATACTGTAGAATATGTTCACAAAGTTTTTCCAACAAACAAATGCAAACACACCAGCCCTTGAGGTTAAAATTTTAAATGTGTGCTACAATCACATTCCTCAGGAAATCAAAGCAGCTCATTGAGTTGGTTTTATATAAAATTCAACAAACTTTTCCAAAGCTGTTAAGTTTTTTTCACAAACCAATGACAAATGGTCAAACTTAGGCAATCCCCATATCCTACATACAATAAACTGTTTAATGAGTGAGTACTGTGCATAGACCTGTTTCCAAATAAAAATTACAAAGAATTGTGGGATGGAGTTTTGGTGTGTGTCGTCATTGTCAATGACATTTTACTGTGGCAAAAAATGACACACACCAAAACTCTATCCCAAAATCCATTGTAATTGCTATTTGGAAAAAGGTTTATTATGACTCAATTCAGTTTTCAAAAATTTGTAACCAGACACTAGACACTTTTGTCAAACTATGCACAAAACTGTTACAAGTCAGGACACTACAAAATTCAAAATTTTAAATTAATTCTCTAAATACAGTATTGGATAATATGAAACTTGACTCATTAACTCATTGACTCATTAAGTTATTAATATCAACTCAATGCACCCCTTTAAGAAGTGTCAATAGAAGGGTGCTGTTTATAAAACTGTAATATATACATATTTCAATGAGTTCCCATTCTTAACCTAAGTGTGCAAAAAATTGAACTAGTCACAATGGTTTGAGATGAGTGGTGTTTGCCATTGCTTTCACAAGCCTCAAAATTCATGAGCTGACACACTACAAAAGGAAAGTTATTTTAACCTTGTATCAACCATGTGTTTGGTCTAACAGTAAGAGCATCTGTCTCTCATGCAAAAGGCCTGGGTTCCATTCCAAGGTCAAGTCATACCAAAGACTATAAGAATGGAACCTACTGCTGTTGTGCTCCAACTCCATAAGCAATGGCGGACGGAAAACAAACCAGTGAGCCACAACTGGAAAGAAGGCCATGGTCCCCTCGACTTGGAACCAACAGGTTGGAAACTGGGATATCTAACTCTGACTAACTAACTTGAATCAAGGACAAATTTGTCCTCCAAAAATTAGACTCTACAGACTGACTGAATGGGTACATTTTGCAAAGGATTCAAATTAATGAACTTGAAGATTGAAGAGAATTCTGTTTTAATTAGGAAAATCACTCCTTTTGTAAGTTTTATATGAAATTCTGCTCCTTCATGTAAAAATAATTCTGTCACTGAGATATGTTACATATATTTATCAACAACAAAAGAAAGAAAGAAAACAAATATTTCATTTTTTCTGGAGTTTAAAACCATATCCTCCATAATTCAGAGACCAGTGTAACAAGATCATCTCCATGCACTTTCAAATGAATGATGCTGACACTGTGCTGCACTACTGTATATACAGAATGAACAAATTGTTCCTTGTTGTACAGAAATTGTTTAAACAAGGGCAATAAAACAAATTATGAATCTCCTCTATGTTAATATAATCCACCATTCTTTTCTCATTGAAAGTTCTAAGTCTCCTTGCGAAAGTTACATTTTGTCAACGTGCAGTATTGCAGATAAATCTGTTCAATATCTCATTCAGCAGTGATAACTGTTCCTCTTTACCCCAAAATGTCTCAAGCAGCATTTTACAGTACAGGAAATTCAAGGATAGCAGTCACACTGTGTTACTGTACCTTCATTTATACAACTGCTGTATTTAGAGATTGCAAAACTACAATATAATTTTAGAGTGATGAATTCCAAACAAGCCCTCATGAATTACTACCAGTACTGTTGTCATGGTGATGGTGACCACCTGACTTTCCATGGTCATGTTCACATCCATCACTATCTGGTCCCTTTTTGTGATACGCCCGCTTCTGTTGTTTCCGACACATTTTACACTCATCATCAGATTCAGATTCGCTTGAAGAGGAACTTTCTCCAAACATTCTCTGTTTCTCATATATACAACAACCTGTGAAGAAACAAAAACAAAACATTACATAAAATTTGCAAAAAAAAAAATGCATAATTTATCATAAAGGTCATGGCAAAATATTCTGAAAGTTATAGTTTTTCAAGAAATACTTAGTATCTTTTTCAAAGTTTTCAAATCGGATGAGCTACTGTGTGAAGCCCTGGTGCTATCTAAATGCTGATAACTTTCTTTTTCTCAGTTAAAAAATAATGAATGGTAATGGTAGTTACCATGTTTTCAGTATACAGCAATTTGAAATGTTTTTAACGCACATTGTCCCTCTTTACCATTCTCTCCAATTTTTTCAAGATAAAGCAATTGGTTTGTCTTGTTTTGCACCTGTCCCACATAAATCCCTAAATGAGGCAGTGTATAGAGATGCACTGTACTGTAACACTGCACAGGCACATCAGTTTCAGATTCAAGGGCTAGAAGTACATCAGAGTCAGTATGTGAGTGCTTACTGTACTGTAGGAGTAGTATACAGAGCTACAGTACAGCTATTTCAACAACACAAATTTTCAATAGACCTGTTTCCAAATAGCAATTACAAAGGATTGTGGGATAGAGTTTTGGTGTGTGTCATCATTGTCAATGACATTTTACTGTACAAAAAATTGACACACACCAACTATATCCTCTATCTTGCTTTTCCTTCTCCTTTCACATTTTCTTGTGAATATACTGTAGAGGGCCCCCTGAGAACCCCTGATGTCACTTCGTGGCTGAAGGTAACGTGTGTGTGCAGTGACAAAGTTACTGGATGGTTGAAGTGGATACATACAGGTAGGACAGTACAAGTACAGTAAGGATGAGAAGACAATCACTTGTAGCCAGAAAGATGAATGTCTTCTGTAAGCAATAAGCATGGCACCAAAACCTATCCATAATTTTGGCAAAAACATGCTTCTCAGATGGCAGGAAATGGCAATTTGAGTGTTTTTTCCTCAGTTTATTACCAAGGCAGTGAATACTGTGTTTGCTAGTGTTTGCACCAGGTACCCCACCGACGTTCTTGCTACCTGGGTAGAAAATTACCACAGGGGTAGTGTTTTTCTATGATTTCTTTTTGATCTTCGCAAAATAACATGGTTATTGAAAGTAACAAATGTATTAACCCACATCTCATTCACAATAATTTGAAATGAAGTTGCTTAACATGTTTGTTTCTGTAACATGCTTTTGTTAAATTGTACTTTTCCAGAAACAACTACCGCGATGTGTGTTTCTAACATCCGCTCCTATACCATTTAACAAAACAGCATAGGCCTACATACTATACCATGCATAGTCTAGCCTAGCTCGCCAGGTGGACGAAAGTTATTGCAAAGTTTACGATAGGGTACTCGGGTATCCGACGGGTAATAAGGTTCGGGTACCTACCCAGTGCAAACACTTGTGTTTGCAGATATTTTCTAAGGGGTAGGATGAGGATACTGAGGGAGGAGGAGGGGGGAAAATTGAGAATTGCTGGAAAAGACTTGGTGGCAAATTGGTAGCTGACTTATGGTATAATGGTGGGAATAATGTGAAGTTGTTTATTTTAGTATGAGTATTGATTGGCAAAAACCCAGTCCAGGTTTGCCGACCCTTGTACAGCAGCTATAGTACAACCCTTGTGACAATTGAATTGACACATGGGTATTTTGGGGGGCTAAACCACTGCAAAAGATGTCTTTCCCAGTGCAGGTTATGCACCATGGTTCCACATTTGCAGTCAAATTTTATAAATGGATTTTTGCTGTTGACAGGACTAAAGTTCTATACTGGGAAATGCAGCTAATGACTTTCTGCACTACCATAAAACCAGTGAAAAAAATAGTTAATATAATGATTCTGACAGGTGAACAAACCTAGAATGTTAAAGGCACTAGTGTAATTTCTGGTTATTTTTCTAACTTTGTTTACACAAATGTCAACATGCAACCACTCAATCTGTACAGTAGAATAAAGTGTAAAGCAAATATATTCAATAAAAGCCCAACTAACTCACTTAAAACCCTACTCAGTGTCCTGCAGCAGTATCCACCTAATAGTAGACTCCTACAGTTGATATCAAGGAATAATAACAGGGTGTGATTTGCAATGAGAAGTGAATAGTGCTCTACTCACAAGAGACACAACTATGTAAATTGTGGTTGAAGCAGTATTTATGGAGGGAAAACTGCACACAAATATTTTGCACATTTTAGCATTTTAGCAGTAAGCACATGCCCCCTTCAATTAAGATGAATCTTCAAAATAAGATTTGTCTTCTGCAGTCAGAGTGTGACAACCAGACGTCATATGAGTCAATTCTTCTTTAGGACAAGAAAAGGCAGCAATCTGTATTTTCCTCAAAGGGGAAAATTGCCCAGCACCACTGGGAAATGCCATTTTTAGCTTCCTGATAAGTGCTTTTTCAAAATTTCCACATTCTGCACCAACTGAAGGTGGCGGTCAGCTCAGGTAGCCTTTCTGCTGTAGCAAGTTCCATACATGTTTCATAAAGAGAATCAAATTTAACTGCTCATCAACTGCTTTGTAAGCAGTCCAGTTCCCTTCCACCTTTTCCAAAATACCACCAAATCCACCCCTGGTAAGGTAGTAAGTACTGTAATTTTATTGTCAATGGAATCATTCAGTTACTCAACTAAATTTTGAACCAGTCAATAGTGAATAATCCAGAGTCAATAAAATTACCCTTTAATGACCACTCTTATATTTTGCACACACTATAAAACACAGAAGTTTTCTGAGGCTTGGTCCTCTGAGGCTCTGACCCCTACTAAGGCTTTGCTATTGGACTACATCAGGGGCCCTAACACAGGCCCTGGACCCCACCCACTATGGTCTCACATTCAGAGGTGCCCCCTAAAATGGAAGGTCTGACAATGCTGGAGAGATCTCAAAAGCTGGAAAGAAGCACTGGTGCCTTCTGTTCATCACACCAAACTTACATTTAGATTTCTTTTTGTTCATGTGTTCATTGTCCACCACTCCTTTCTTCCAATTAACCTTCTTGTCCGACTTCGGTTTCTTTAATTTCAGAGACAGAGAAGGCTGCCAAAAAAAAAAAAAGAAACAGATACATGATTTTTATGCATTAATTTATCATGTCCTTTTTCTTTAGGCATTGACAGAGTGTATATACTGTACAATGAACTTGTTTTTTAAATGGGAACAAGCTCAATGCTAATCATAATTTTCATCAATACACATGGATAGAGTTAGTTAAATTCATGTTAATAAGGTTTTGTAGAACTTCATTTTTAACCAGTTGACTGAAGTCTTTTTCCAGTTGTGGCTCACTTGCTTGTTTTCCCTACTACGTACATTCCTCATCCTGAGCACCAAGCACAATGGCAGTAGGTTCCGTTTTTAAAGTTCACAGTATGACCAGTGTCACATAGGGGAGAGCTAAATTTCATGGTTGCTGCCCTCTAATGACGGAGTGTTGTCAAAAGTCTTTAGTGAGTGCAAATGGCTTGTATACCTCCCCGTTGATAGGTAAAGTAGCTTTACAGTAACCCCTCATGGCTTGTTGCAAGCAGGGCACCACAACAGTCAGTTGCCTAATATCTAGCAACAGGAATGGACTGGATTCCAGGAGCCAACCTAATTTTGTCAATGGATGCAAAATAGTTAATTTTGGCATTATTGTGGGTGGCAAACTAAATGTTGGGGCAAAAATTATATGAGAATTTAAGAATTGTCGCCAAGGTCAATTGCCCAGAGGCCAGTACACTGTACAGGTAACAATGTTAACCTTCCTGATCACTAGACCAAAAAATCACCAACAGTACCAGAAAAGTTCTGAGTTTAATAAGGAAAAGGGAACTATTTAACTTGTATGCTAAAAGCCTTACAGGTTACATAGTGATCGAGACTATTAAGTTTTGAGGGTGTCATTTATGGTATCCATAGGGATGCAAGGAATTTAACCCTTTACCATTGTGCTCCAATTGGGACATATTTACAGTATGTGCCTCGGGAGTGGGCAGAAAAGCAGATGTAGCAGGCCCCGCATCAGCTTCCGTAGGCTATTGATCCTGTGACCTTAAACTATTGTCTCTCTCGTTGTTGTGGCCGAATTTTCAGGTAGCTACTCGCAGTTTCGAGCTCCAAGTAAAACTGTAAAGATGATGGCCGTGCTCTCCGTCTGGGTCCAAAAGGACCCAAACAACGGCAAAGGGTTAAGGGGCGAGTTGTTATGCAAAATGGAATGTTAAGTACATGGGGCTTAGCATCAGAGAAATGTGACAACAATTGAGAAGTTAAATTAGAGTAGCCCAGCAAAATTGGTCTCCCCAAGTGTTAAAAACTAAATAAGACTAAACATAACTCAAACCAGAGGCAAAATTAAAGAGAGAAAAGGAGTACTGTCATGCTGGGTTACTCAATGTTTGGAGTTATTGTGTTTCTTGTGATGTGTCGAAATTTCTGTGTACTTCACCAGTGACCACAGTTGTGAAAAAGGCTAGTCTTGGTTTTTACCCAATTTTGGTCAATTACCAACGTCTATCACCTTGTTTGACCATTGCAAAGTTATGGCTACCCACGTATCACAGTTGCACCTACTGTACTGTACAGTTGCACAGTACTGTACATAGACGACCATTGTTGGAGGTCATGGTCACCTAGTTTGTAGTAATTAGTCGTGCAGCCAAACATCTTTCATGTGATCGCGGGACCAGGAACCCCCCTCATACCTCTCTCCACCATCGACGCATCCCAAGTGGAAGGACTAGCCTGAATGCACTCACCAACAGATTGTTTGTTAGGTGTAATTGTTTGTATTCATATCCTAGAAAGATTCACGTAAATTACTGTAGTATAAATGTTTTGGTAAAGAGAGCACTCACATACCAGATCAAGACATGTGCAATCCACTTGGTCTGTAGTTGTTTGTGGTGTTGTCCTGTCCAGGGGCCAACTACTGAGCACACTCCAAACTTGGGCCCTTTACAGTTCCTACCCATGACAACTAGCCACTAGCCAGGACTCAAACACCAAACCTCCTGACTTCCCAGTTAGATTTTCTTACCACTTCAACATGCAAAACTTCGGTTTGACCATACTGTAGATATAGAAATGTTCACACTGTACAGTAGGAACAACTCTGTGGTCACCATTGGAACAAATTTTGGCTGAGCAGGATGGTTGCTGCACAAAAAATCATGACTGGCAATTTGTTGCCACATGGAACCGTGGGGTACAGTTTGCTACTGCATAACCAAGCTGGGCACATACTGTACTGCACAGTCTTCTTGTTTTTGTCATATTGTACATATGTGCATACAGCACTGCTTGCTACCCTATATTCTGAAACCCCTATATCGACATCCATTATATTCCAACATACTGTAGGCTTTGTTCCGAAACCCCTGCTGTACAGTATGTTCCGACAACTTGATCGTACTGTACATAGATGAACACAGAGATTTTGGGAACATAGGGGTGTTGGTGTCTAGAATGATTAGCATGTGACCCCTTACTGTACCAGTATACAGTATTTGACCCCACTTGATACAACATAACTCCACATTTTTCACTGAATTGAGACTTCATTTCACAAAAAATTACAGTATATCTACAGTAGGAGATACATTAACAACTTCTTTGCCTCTCACCATTATCATCAGGGCTCGATTTTGGCGGTTGTCCGATTGTCCGGGACAACTTAAATTCCATACGGACAAACTAAAGTTGAAAGTTGGTTGTCCGTTGGACAACCATTTTTCTCTCACAATGAACTATATTCAAGCAGCTTGGTTTTATCTGATGGAAGAAGTATATACTGATGACTTGTCAACTCTTTCAACTTTTTCCATCATACAAGTGTTTTTGTCCTGCAAAAATCATATCTCTTTTATTATTCAAGACCAATTATACATAAACACAATTAATGTTTTGTACTGTAATGTTTTGGACAACCAAATCTTCTTTAGGACAACTAAAAATACTGAAGTGGTTGCCCGAAGGACAACCATAAATTTTTCCGAAAATCGAGGCCTGATCATCATGGCACAGAAAGATGCAGGCCTGCCTCATGCTTCAACTCTCAAGGGATGAGGCCATTTGGCCTTGGTTCAATTTGGACTTTTTAGGGCATCAAGGTTTTTAGTCAGTGAAGAGCCATTTTCATTTCTGAACAAGGGCACCAAGGCATTTGAAAGAAATGAATCAGAAAATTATTGCCAACATTATGAAAGGGTTCTCTACTTACAGTACATGTGAAACACTAAAAGCTATGACAGCAACTTTGGCCTTGCCATTTACTGTAATAATTTTATCAGGGCATTGCAGCAAACTCCGAATGTATTACGACAACAGTTGCCATGGCTTCTGTTCCTCAAAATGTTGTTTGTCAAAGGCCATTTGTCACTAATACAGTTACAGTAACTGGCATATTTGTAGTAAAAGTAAAACTTGCTTAAATCTAAACTTAGTCAAAGCTTGACTGACAGTTTTCAGACTGTTTTCCTGTACAGTAAGAACCATTTTAAGAATGTCACCCACTTTTATGGCACTAATTTTGCTATACAATTAGGCTACCTTTTGGAGACATTTGCTTACAAGAATTTGGGGATTCTCTCTGCAAATAGCTTTGTCTTAAAAAGTACAGTATACTGTATGCAATAAACAATATTAAAATCAAAGGAGTAGGCCTACAGTACACTGTCACCCATTTGAAGAGAAAAGGATTAAAAAAAAAAATGAAATTGTAAAGGTGATAAATAATTCATTACAGCAACAATTTACAGTATAAACACCTTTTAAGACAAAACTGATATTGAATGGAGAATTTGGAAATTTACAATACAGTAAGGGGGTTGAATATTAGTCCTGGAATCTTTAACTTCCATACAGTATTCAATCCCCTGGCACTGTACAGTATATCATGGAATCAAAAATGTACTGTAATTTAAATACAGTAAAGTTGGAGTGGAGTCTTTTACAAAATATCCTACAGTGTAATCAGAAAATCAAATGTAAAAGTGTTTTATTTGTCGCTACTGACCTAATTAAAAGAGAGAAAAATAACTGCAAGGTAAAACACCCTTTTAAACTGTGAAGAAAAAATTGTTCAAGATGTAAAGACTGAACAAATATTAAAGAAAATAATTTTATTTCCTTGCTACCAGTGTTTCCCCTGAGCTGCTTCTGTAGTGTATGATACAATTTTGATGCACAACAGTTTAGTATCAAATAGACTCACTGATGTTTGTAGTACAAGAGAAGAAAAACGAGGGTTTACTTTTTTCCCACATCTGATGTATGTCCCACCCAACTGAAATTTCCGGTGAGTCAAATTTTCCAAGAATGTTGAGTGTATTAACCAAATTTCTTAGGGCAGAGTCATTCATCCGACTGCCACTTAAAGCCAAGTCACTTAAGTAATTCCTTTGCCCACCTGCCAGCCCATACTGCGCAGTAAAAAAAATTACTCTCCCCTTAGAGGATACCATGTTTGGCACTTTCAGTTTATCTGAATTGTACTTTACTAAGATTTTTTGGGGTAATAACAGCCAGGCCTAATAATAAATAATCAGGCCTTGAAGTTGTTTTATGACGCTAAGCCACCACGAAAATGGGAGAAGCCATTGGCTCATGAATTACAACTTCACTTTGGGTGGCAACCAATTTGACAATTTGGATCAAATTTGGTAAACTTTTGAAAGGCCAGTTCAGATGGGAAAACCATAGATTGCTCTTGGATGAAAAACCCACCTTTCTTTGACCTGGCCAGGAATCGAACTCCAGACCTCCCGGTTGCTAAGCTCCATTACTTTAAATGCCACCGCCTCTACCCACTCGGCCATACAGTAGCACTGGTGTTATACTGTACAGTACTGTATGAACAGGAGATGCATACAGTAACAATGCAGTACTGTACCAGTGTTCTGACTGTTCTCCCCAGGTCATTTTTTGTGCAGGTGCTGTTGAGTGAATGCCGTCCTGGGGAAGGGGTCTAAGGGGAGGGGTCTACAGTTGTACACCCCCTCCCCGTTGGAAAATTTTTGCTTCCAGAGGGGTGGCCAGATGCAATATGGTGCTATCTGTTGTGCACAATTTGAAGTGAAAATAAATAAAAAAAAATCTACTTTTTTAAGGAATGTTTTGACTTTCAATAGAAGGCAGAGACAAAGATATGGGGCTAAACTAGAAGTTGGTCTCAAAACAATCGGCATGTTCTGAAACGCATCTGCAATAAAAAAAAAAGTAAAAAAAAATCAAAATGACCGCCAATTTGACCTTGGATGACCTTTAAATTAGTGCTATTTTTTCAGAACCACACGTTGTCCCCATATACCGAGTTCAGTCAAATCTGAACAACTGTCCATAAACAGCTAAAGGAGGAAGACTAGCTGCATCATCCACTACTTTGCCAAATGAAGACAATTCTAGCCTGACATGAGTCCAGTGGCAAACTGGCAAAGAGTGAAATAAATATACAATTTACCAAACAAGCAATTCATTCTGACTCCTTTTTGGTTACTGTACACAACCCTCTTGTTCTGGAGCTGAAATTTTGCCAAAAAAAAACTACAACATATTAACTGAGGTTAAACTGGTACAGTAAATTACTGTAGGGTGCAGTTTAAACACAGACCTAATTATTTAAGTAAAGTTTTAATTTAACATTAACACATATTTCTTTATATTGGAAGTTTATCTTATTTTCTCCCAACATGGGCCCAATGGGTGGGGATGGGTATGTATACATGTTGTGGGCTAGCCACTATCATCTTCTTTCTTTTTGCCCCTGCCCATTGTTCCCCTTTTATTTTTTTCCTTATTAAAACTCTTGGATTTAATGGCAGGAGCAGTCATCCCAAATTGAAGAAGTGTAGTACTGTAGACTGTCCAGTTTCATGATTGGCTGTTAGGACTCATGTGACAGTGTTTTTTCTCTTCAGATGTGAAATTTACCAGAAATAACTGCTTGGTTTACGTTGAATATGCACTAGTAAAGTCATAAAATGTAATTAAAGATACTTTGAAGAGAAATAAGATGAAAATTGAGTTATTTAGCTTTTTCTTGAAAATAAGTTTGGGTGACTGCTCTTTACCTTTAATGAAAATGAGCTGTTAGTGTTATGTGATGCAACCACATCTTCAAATCAGGCCAAGTAGGCTATTAAAGCTGCAGGATCCAGACTGACACTGTCCGTAATCATGATGGGGGTTGGGGGGTGTTTAATTTCCCTTGTCCAATCTCTGGTATTACCGAATATATTTGCCATGCCTATAAAAGTCACATGGGTGAAAAACTCATCTTCAGGCCAGTCCAAGTTGGCCAGTCTAGCCACTATTACCACTCTCAATCATAAACTGATTCATACCCAGGAGGGGTATAACATATACACTTCCACCTCTTCGCCCAGCCTACCTTTCATCCAGCCACCTCCCCACCCCCACCCTAGAAGTACTTCACTTCCCTTATGATAGTAGTTCATAGTATGCTTTCATTGTCATTACTCTTCCCAAAAAAGAAACTTTTGCGGTAGGCATTTATGTTACAAAAACCTGACAAGAAAAAAAATAGCACCTGAAAAGAATCTGCCCCCAAAAAGCCAACCCTCTATCATTGTGCGGGATCAAACTAATTATGCAACTCTAAGTGAGTAATTTTTGAATTTGTACGCCCATCGTAGGCTTCCAAATTGCTAAAACTGCATTTTTAAAATTCTAACGAAAAACTTTCAGAATTATCTCTACTGTAACTTGCAGTAATGAGGTTATGTTATGTACACAAACTGTAGTGTCAAATCTGTTGGCTACACTTTCTGACATCGTTCATAAATCAAGGGTATCAAAACTTGTCAACTTTACAATCATTTCATTAAAATAGCAACGAGGAATGTGTAAAACAAGTAAACTAAGACCTCTGTAGCATTTTGGTACACCCATGTAGTGTGTTCTTACGGATTAACCAGCGCAATGGACAAATTTTTTTGGGCCTCTAAATGGCTACTGTATCTGATGAATTCAAAACAGGAGATCTCAGCCACAGAGACGTTTTGCAGGTGCATTATGCAAAGGTCTTGCCAGCTCAATTTGGTTTGCAAAGTACTGACGAACACATTTCACATTCACGTAAATGTTGTGGATTTCCAATCCAAATAGCGAGCTTGGAACACTGGAAGTTTAAACATAATTTAAGAGCATATTTTCTGAAAAAGCAACTGGAATGTATTATTTGCAGTGGCATGAAATTGAGGAATGGCTGTGATATCTGGAGGCACTGGAGCCACAGTCAGACGGCCCTTGCCGCCATATTTGTCCGCGAACTCTTTTCAATATTGCAGGGCACCGAGACGAACAGTAGGGGCAACCGCTCATGGCCTGCCATTACTGTCACTGTGTCTCAACACACGCTCAAATTTCATAAAAATCAAAACCTGCAAAAGGTAATTCATTTAACTGACACACTATGATGAGGGATATATGCAGGCTCCTTAAGTTTATGACATTCGAATAAAAATTAGAGTCATCGTAGTTCGGTCACTAAATGGCTATGCACTCTCGTTCACTCCACCTGCGATACGTGGACAGGGTAATACATTGAGATTACCTACCCAGTGCTGCCCACTAAGGTGCAAGTCAGGGCCGACTGGCTGTCCGTATACAGGCCGCTTGTCTGTACACATACTCCATTGACTAAATCGTTGAACCAGACTCACCAGTGACGTGATATTTTTCTATGTTGCAGATCTATGACTTTTTACAGTCTGATTCACTGGATTGCTAATTTTTGTCTGTGTGAAACACACTATCAAATATCACTGCATATCCAAAATATCCACACAATATTTTTGTTTGGGCGGCCGTCTTTTTTGTGCGGGTGATAACTTTTTGTCCAGGAGCTGTTGGGCCCTTCTCAGATCTTGTGTGGGCACAGTGCCCTAACAAAACCGCTAGTGGAGAACACTGCTGTACGTAAGCGTATTGGCAGGAAATCCCTTGTTGCTAAGCTGAACAATGAGCTCATACATAAACATACAAATGTCGGCTCAGTACCAAAGATGTAGACAGTGATCAATGGGCTGACTCATTTAAATTGAGCATGCATTGGGGCTGAGCAAAAGTTCAACTTTTTTTCTTCGGGAATGGGAAGATCATAAAAAAACTATGAAATGATACCTGGAAGCAAACTGGATATTTGTGGAACCCATTGTATTCATGTCACCAATGTTTTATGCCCAGGAATGGTAAAGGAAGATTATTTTTGGTGATCCCTCCCCTCCATTATAATGTAGAGTTCCTTTTCTTTTTTCTAATGATATATGGTGGAGATGGCTCGGTGGTTTGAGCGTACTGCCTTGCATGCTGAAGGTCCCCGGATCAAATCCCGGTGGAACCACTTAGAAATTTTCTGGGGTCTAAAATTAGCTTGTTCAGCATAAAATTGGTGAATTTCAAAATTGGGTATTTGGGTGTCCATTTCAGGAAGTTGTCCTTTTGCTCAGTTCAGCTGTTGAGCAGTGGTGCAGAGCAAGTATGACCTCCACCCCCTCCAGCCTTTGGGAAAGTGGCTAAAGACTGGGGATACGCTCACGTCCGGGAGCAGGATTGGGAGAGATTAGTACACGTCTGCCTCGTTACCTCTGAGCACTAGTCGAAAAGAGAAGGCGAAGTTCGCCGGTGTTCATCCACGCTCACTCTGGCATTGGATCTTTGATGAGTCAAATGTTTAGGGCCTGGACTTCAGGGCATCTTATGGGGCCTTGGCCCTCCTTTGCCCTTCAACCTGTTATATTATGTTATATAGCTTCTAGGGGTCAAAGGTTCAGCCCCCAAAGCACAATCAAGTCGAAGGTGGCTATGTGTAGGATATTTTGTGTGACCAAAACACACTTTTTGACTGCGCATCGTCGCAACCATGCTTCGAAGGGATCATTAGAAATTGTAGTTTTTTCCTTTTTGATTTAAAGCTGATTTGGTGAAATGTTTTAGTAAAAATATGTCTTAGGTGTTCAAATTTTACTGTGTAGGAAAAATTTTCGGTAATTTTGAGTGTTGTAAATTCAGTTTTTAGACACGCTATTTTAGCGACTCTGTCTGTTTGGTTGTGAGTAGGCAAATATTTTGAATGTTCTGTGTGCGTGCAACAACCCTATTAGGATAGCGCTGAAGACTGCCCAACAGGGAGTCAATATGCAATATAGTAAACAAATGGGTTTCCAAGTTACAGTAATGTTAGGCCTAACATTAGTCTTAAACTGTTTGATTGGAGAGGTGTTCTTAACAAAAAAAGGAAGATGCTGTTTTTGAAAAAATTAACAGCGTGTTTGGGGGAGTCAAAGGTTTCTGAAGACCTACCATTAACTGGTCAGATTCATTTAGACCTTCATAGGCTACACTGGTAGGATAGGCCTAGCCTAAATTTGGCCTACGCAGGTCATATGGTTGTTCAAAAAGGGTCGTCACAGGCACAGGTCGTCCTAGCGTTATATAGTATATATAGTTTATATATATAAAAAGGAAAAGGTAAGACACACCGCCTAACACCAACACAGTGTTTCGCACAAAACTGTTCATGATTTCTCACCTCATACTACATTTACCCCTTCAGATCTCTCGAGAACCTTCTCATCATCTTCTTCTAAAGAAACATAACAAACTTTAAGTTGTCTCAAACAAAAAACCTCACATTAAATGCAAAAATCTTCTCCTCCGATTCAATTTTAACAACGGACTAGGTCACTCTTCTCCAATTCATGACGTCACATTACGTACTGGGAATTGCCCTGTATGAAGCCGGTTCTCCCATTGGATAGTTCCAACTGCTTTCAAATCTGCTTTCAAAAAACGACCAGACTGTAATTTTTTTCTGCACGGAGAAAACGTGAGGATCAGAAAACCCAGCATACCAAAACGTGTGCCCTGCCGCAAGTACATACAACACGTACAGGTATGTACTGTACCGTAGAATTCCCCTAGCTGTGCTATGAAAAAAAACTTGCTAGCGGCATACGTGCGAACTTCACGTACAGCATGCATACAACAGGCGTTCTCAGCAAACATGCACTGGCTCAACGATGGGAGAACCGGCTTTGTACGCGTACAGGGCAATTCCCATTATAATGTGACGTCATGAATTGGAGAAGAGTGATCTAGTCCGTTGTTAAAATTGAATCGGAGGAGAAGATTTTTGCATTTGATGTGAGGTTTTTTGTTTAAGACAACTTAAAGTTTGTTGTGTTTCTTTAGAAGAAGATGATGAGAAGGTTCTAGAGAGATCTGAAGGGGTAAATGTAGTATGAGGTGAGAAATCATGAACAGTTTTGTGCGAAACACTGTGTTGGTGTTAGTCGGTGTGTCTTACCTTTTCCTTTTTATATATAGGCTAGGCTATATACTATATAACGCTAGGACGACCTGTGGTCACAGGCTAGCGTATAAACTGTAACGTCAGGCCTAAATCAATAATGTAGATCGCGGTGCAACAACCATAACGTTACTGGCTTTAGAGGGCCGAATATTGAATCCCTGGCCAAACTCTGGCCAAGGCTAGCCAAGAACAGTGTGCGGTGTAACACACTATTCAAACAGAAAAGTTCAGGAGAAAAACTTGATTTTGCGGAACTAGTACATATGATGACGATAAAGGATTTATGCGACAGAACTGAAGGACAGGATCTCACCGATCTCCTTTCTTCCGTCACGGTTGCTGTGGATACGGTATAGGCCGTTGCCATGCTATCTTTACAATCAATAAGAACTTGGCTGTACTCAGTTTTTAAGGAATGAAGAAAGCCTGTCAAAATACTCCGGTCTTAGTAGGAAAAATTGTCAAAAGCTCTCGGGTCACTTCCTGTTTCCTTAGGTCGTTCGTATGTGCTTCGTTCGCATGTGTACGCATACATATCATACGTATACTCCGCGTTCTATGGGGTACGAATATAATACAGATGTTACGTATACGTATCGCGTCAGGGAAAAATCATTTTACAACTAGCTATGGACCGCGGAAAGACTATTTAGGGCGAATCCAAACTGTAAAGTGATGGTGCTCGAGTTTATATTCGGGCACACCTGGTTTTGGTTCTGGTTCTGGTGAAATACTGCATAAACTCCGCGAGACGGGATGTAACATGCAGGCACGGAAGGCTGAGCAGCGTACTAATTACTACTAATAATTGCTTCAAAACTCACAGAATTTAACCCCGACTTAAAAGCACTCAGAGTGGGGGCATCCCTATATATAGGGTCCACCAGCATTAATCTTTCAAGTTCTCCTTTTACCTCTATGGATGGATGGTTGCGCATTAAATAACTCTTGATTCCCTTAATTTCACTGAATATGGATAGGGATTAGAATTGAATGTCGACTATAAAATGAAAGTTTAAAGGTCCAGTTTTCTCACCCAAACAGTACCAATTCTCCTAACCTTCTTACTTAAGCCCCTCCCACAATTGTCTGAAATCCATCCTTATCCATTCACAATCTCAGTTTATTGCTTCAGGGTGAGTATAGAAAAGCTTTACTGTATAACCAAAACACTCTCAGTACAGTTCATGTTGTGTAATATAAGTTTTGGTAATCTGGTGATGATGGTGCTCCTCGTAGATAAAGTTTCAGTCTTACATAACTCAATTCTGTCAATATCAGTTATCCTTATTCATTGATAGAACGGAATTCCAATGTCGTGGTCAATATTATGTGGTAACGCTCTGATCACTTTGCAACATGCTGATTTATTTGTTTTTAATTGATTGCAAACGAAAGCTCAAAATAGAGATATCTTAGATTCTACGTACTAGCCTGTGAAATGTCATTTCCGGATATCTTAAGGTTCTAAATATTTCAATTACATTGTTGAAAAACAAACTACTACGGTTTCAGTCATGTTGCCCGAACTCAGCTTTAGATAGGCAGGACCGATGGCCAACTATTGGGCACTGCCTGAACCAGAACATCCTTCCTCTTGTTTGTGTAATTAAAGTGTACCTTAAGTCTAAAAATTCCAAAAAAAAAAAAAAAAAACACTAAAGAGCATGAAAAATGAATTCTTTTTTCTCTTTCTTTTTATTTGTCCCGTCATGCATATGTTCTGAAGGCTAGGGACCATCCTCCAGGACATGTACTGTATTATAATAAATGTGCGATGGACTAAACAGCAACCTTTATGTACATACAGTGATATATAAATATATACAAATTGGGAAATTTTAACGAAAGGTGAGAAAAAAGGTGGAAAATGTGCAAAAAAAAAACCCATCCAAAATACAACGCAATTGGTGCCCATTAAACAGTTAACTAGTGTCAATAATACGAAGCATGTATTTTACGTCAAACGATAAAAGGATCATATACTATGTGGGGGGGGGGGTGGATTGATATCAGAAAATGCAAGACTTTTTTTTGCGATTAAGAGCAGACTTACCCCTAAGGAGAGAGACGTGGCATTCTGTTTCATACAGGGAACGTAATTTGTTTTGGAAGGCTTGAAGTTGTAAGGTGTTTCCCTGGTATTTACTAGAGAAAATGAAATATTTACATAGAACAAATACTGTATTTAGTAAAAGGAAATGCTTATTTTCGTTAAACAGCAACAGCATCTCGGAAGTTGTTGGATCTGTATTTATAAAGTTCTTTTGCTTTAACCAAGAGAGGACTTCCTTCCAAAAAGCACTTGTTACTTTACAAGTTGAATACATATGAATAATAGTTTGTTCGTCCCCGTTACAAAAATTACAGGCTGGGGAATTTATCAACTTAGCTTTACAAAGATAAGAATTAGTCGGAGAAATACGATGTAAAAACCTGAAATTAACCTTTCTTAACACAGGGTCTAGTGTACATCTAAAAGAAGTATTAAAAACTTTCTGAAGTAAAGTAACAGGGTCATCCAAATTACAGTCAGTTTTCCATTTCAGTATTAAATTATTATTACTATCAAGCGAAATAGTGATGGAAGATATTACATCTTTATAGAACAATCTAGCAGGTTGCTTGGAATTCTCGAAAACATGTTTTATATTATTTACGGGTGTAGTATGATCAGTTGGTTGTTGAACAGCTTTCTTCCACTCCACTGGAATGGAATGAAGTATTCCAAAGTAAGTTACAAGATCTATATTAATGTCAAGCGCTTCACAAAAATTTTGAAACCCCTTAAACGTGTTATTATTATTGCAAAGATCCAAGATAGTTTTAACCCCTTTGTCAAACCAGCTTTCAATAAACACTACGTTATGATCTATGTTTATAAATCAGTTGAACCAAATATTTTCAGCTTAATACTCACTTTTACAATTGCATGGGTTTACGAAATTTATACAAAAACCAAGCTTCCAAGACATGCCTATAAAAATCATTATGGATGTGTGCTAGAACTTTATCTTTATCGCCGTACTTTATCCGTACGGAGTATATTACAGTCAAAGAAATAAAAGCCACCTTTATCCCTTAATATTTCATTCAGGAAAAGCCACTTATCTGGCTCCATTAGAAAACGCTTAACCCAGGATGCCTTTAAGGCGTCACAAACAGTTTTTACATGAGGAATCTGCAAACCACCCTCGTTGTAAGAATTAATTAACACATTTCTTTTGATACGGTCTGGTTTACCCTCCCACAAAAACTCAAAAAATATATTTTGAATGCATTGAAGAAAATCATCAGAAGGATTCGGTAAGACAGAGAGACAGTATGTTAATTTTGGCATAGCTAAACGTTTTAAAATTGTAGATTTGCCCATAAGGGAAAATTTTCTAGCCTCCCACGGTTTCAAGCAATCACGGATGACTCTGGGTTTATTAGCAAAATTAATATAAATAACATTGTGGATTTCATTCGGAATTTTAATGCCTAAATAGGTTATAGTATCATTGGTCCACACAACGGGAAGATAGTCATAGAAAGTGGTATCAGGTAATCGACAAGGGCCAACACGTTTAACAAAACACTTATCATAGTTGATCTTGAGTGAAGAATTAGAGGAGAAATCATTTAACACCTTGATAAAATTTGTATAGGACTCATTGCACATATCAATGAAGAACACCGTGTCCCGTCATCAGCATATTGACATATTCGGAACTCATGAATACAAATGTAATATACCCCTAAGATGCTGATTCCCCCGGACAGCAATTGCAAGAATTTCAAAGCAAAGAATAAACAAATATAGCGAAAGCGGACAACCTTGCCTTACTCCTCTAAATATATCAAAATATTTTGTCCAAAAGCCGTTATTTATGACAGTACTTTTAATATTATTGTAAATTAGGTTAATCCAATTGATGATATCTGGTCCAAAATTGAAACTTACAAGAGCTCTGAAAAGAAATTTTCTCTCTATTGAATCAAAAGCTTTCTCAAAGTCGGCAAAAAACAGAATCCCAGACTGGTTATTATCTTCACAATAGGATATTATGTCAAGTGCTTTCCTGATACACTCACCAATATAACGATAATGTAGAAAACCACACTGGTCGTGTGAAATAATAGATGGCAAAACCTTCTTGAAGCGGTTAGCTAAACAGACAGTTAATATTTTGTAATCCGTATTTAAAATGTGTATAGGACGCCAGTTTTTTAGATATAGTGGCGATTTATCTTTTTTCGGAATTAGAGTAATAACCCCTTGTCTCAAGGAGGAAGGCAGTTCTCCCAATTGAAAAGAATAATTAAACATTTCTAAAATAATATCCGCAAGATCAGGCCAAAATAATTTGTAGAATTCCCCAGGCAAACCATCATTTCCAGGGGTTTTTGCCGTTTTTTAAATTAGACACTACAGCGGAACATTCATACTTACTTAAAACCCTTTCACAACTAGTTTTATCGACCTCAGACAGATGTGGAAAGTCCGACATGTTTAAAAATATCTTTCAATGGAATCATTGGTTACATCATTAGAACAATAAAGCATAGAAAAATATTTGTACTCTTCCTCTTAAATATCGGCTGCTGCAGAGATAGTCGAGTCACCTACGCATAACTTCCTAATACAACGCTCGTGGTAGTTCTTACGTTCTAAATTGAGAAAATACTTGGTACATCTCTCCCCGTCGAGACACCAGCGGCTTCGAGTTCTTACAATAACCCCTTTAGTTTTGATATCCAGTAATGAAGAGAATTCAGTCTTTTTATCAGCGAGATTTTCCTTTATCGTGGAGTCATTAGGATTTAAAGAAAGTTGCCGAGATTAGCAACTTTATCTTCTAGCTGTTGCATTGCAGAATTTCTTTCCTTACATTCCCTCACCGAGTACTGGATTGAAGCACCTCTGATATGAAATGAATTCTAGGAGTCCAAATTACCTCTTCATTAGACATCCCTGAGCTGAAATATAAAAGGTTGAAGTTTATTCACGTCAAATAGATACCTGTCTACCAAAAAGATATAGTTCAGTATCTAAAAGGAAAGAGGACTTGTACGGGCAGTCCCAGAATAAGTGGTTGATAGTTTCAATTTTAGTTCTACAAAATACACAGTTAGGGGACTCAGTTTTACCCATAGCGAAAAGCAGCTTGTTTGTGGCAAGGATTGTATGCATAAATCGGAATTGGAAACCCTGTAGATAAGTTTACTGTCAGAAAGGGTGATCCGGGGTATAAGGAAAATTGTCTGCCACTCATCCTGAGAGAATTTGAATGTGGCATTCCACTTTACAATACATCTAGGCGGTAAAACTATTTTTTCAATGAGCTTGCGGTAGGCAAAATTCGTTAAACGGGCATGATTAAGTGCAGCAGTAAATGGTAACCCATAGTTTTCATTGTTTAAGGGGTTTTGTTTCCACTCAGCTGGAACTGAGGCCAAAAGCCCGAAATAAGTTCTAAACGGGTACTGCTTGATACGAAACTTGTTACAAAAATCGACGTAAGAGATAACATTTCCATTATCATCAAACAAGTCTGTAACGTACATAACACCGGCCCTGCAAAGCTTATCATTGTATACAATTTTATCATCGGTCTTTATAAAATGGTTGTTCCATACAATTTGGTTACCGTAATTGTTTACGGGTGTATGGAAATGTACATGGTTCCACGCTTGGCAAATTTGTCTAATGAAAATATTATTTACTGATGAAATATCCTCAGAGGCGAAATTACACTGAAAAATAAAACCTTTCCCAAAAGAATTTAAGTGTAATCGAAAAAAATCTTCCATATACCGTCTTCACTGTCAAAATATCTTTTTACCCAAGAGATTTTTAAGGATGAAATAAAACTTTTCACATGAGTTATTTTTAATCCACCGTTCCTATAATCACCATACATTGCTTTTCTTCTGACCTTATGGGGATTCTTAGACCATATAAAATCAAAAATTGTAGTTTGTACCTCATTTGTGAAAGACTCTGGTGGATCCGAAGAACTTGAAATAAGTAAACTAATTGAGACAAAGCAAAAGATTTAACAATAAAATTTCTGCCTGTTGGGGTCAGGTCTCTATTTGATCAAATGTTTAATATGTTTTTGAGGCGGGGTAGTTTGATGACATAATTTAGGCGGTACAAATCATCACCATTATGCGTGAAATTTACTCCGAGAAATTTAATTGGACCAAAGTGAAGTGAAAGATCTAGATTGCGGATAAAAGTTGGGTGTTTGGTAACAAAGGGACCTTTTGGAAACAAATGAGATTTTTGAAGGTTAAGTTTTAGCCCAGAGGCTCGACGAAAATCGTGAAGAAGTTGGATATAGAAGACTTTACAGACATAGGGTCACCGTTTAAGACAAGTACCGTACCATCAGCGTATTGTAATAGTTTAGTTTCACGGTTCAAAATGGTGATGCCTTGAATCTGAACATTAGTAAGTATGATCTTAGCTAAAATTTCAGTACAAAGGATAAAAAGATAAGGGCTTAAGGGACAGCCCTGACGTACGCCTCTATTAACCGGGAAATAACCTGTAGAAAAGCCATTATTGAAAATACATGAATTTGCATTATTGTAAAATGTTCGCTCCCAGGATTTAAAATTTTTACCGAACATAAAATAATTAAGCGTAGCATGAATAAAGTTCCATTCTAGTGTATCAAATGCTTTTTCGAAATCCAGAGAAAAAAAAAACAGGTGTATTGTTACGATTCGAGAAATTAATAAGGTCTAAAATAAATCTGACGTTCTCGCCTATAAATCTATTACCCATGAAACCAGTCTGGGTGTTACCAATCAATGCAGAGAGTACTTTTTTAAGTCTAGAAGTGATGGCTTTTGCGGCAATCTTGTAATCGGTATTAAAAAAAAATTAAAAGAGCGATAGGTCTGTAATTTGCGATGTTGTGCGGATCTTTGTCTGGTTTCGGGATTAAAGTAATAACCCCCCTTCTCTGTTCACAGGAGAGCATTTGATGATCAAATGCATGATTTAACGAGTTCAAAACAAACGCACCAATAAGGGACCAAAATTTTTATAGAAGTCCGTGGAAAATCCATCGCTTCCAGGTGACTTTCCATTTGGCATAGAGGAGAGGGCAGATAAGCATTCAGTAAGAGTCAAAGGCCCTTCGCATAGGCCTACATCACAATCGACAATGCCATGAAATTCAGGAAGCAAAAAAATGCAGATTGCAGGATCACTATAATGAGAAGAGTAGAGCTCAGTGTAGAAATTACTAATATGACTTAAAATATCTGCATTATTAGAAATTGGTAGATCTCGTTCATCATTTAACTTAAAAATTGTGTTATTCTGCTTATTTCTCTTTTCAAGAGAAAGAAAGTATTTTGAATTTTGTTCTCCCTCTTCAACCCACCTTGCTTTAGATCGAATCATTATACCCTCAAGTTTGTTCTTGTAAAGTAGGTGCAGATTGTTAACCGCATCTTTCAACTCTTTAAGCTTTCATCACTTACAGGATCCGATTCAAGCTGCGCAATTTTCTTAATGAGATTCTTTTCATAATGACGAGAATCGTTCAGTTTACTGAAACTGATAGTGCTTTTTCGAACAGTATATTTTAGTCCCTCCCAAAAGCTCGCTGGGTCTCGGTTCCTGTTGCTGGGATCAGATGAATAATTAGAAATTAACGAATTCACTAAATCTATATAATTGGGGTCTGAAAGTAACGAGTTGTTAAATTTCCAATACTCAGGACCTCAGTCTGGGTTCTACCGAGATGTCACAGTACAGAATAACGATATGATGATCGGACTGAAGGGTAGGTTGGAAATAACAATCAATAACTCTGTTCACTAGGTTTTTTTGAAATAAGCAAAAAATCAAGTCGGCAACGTATAATATCAACATTTGAAGTCCAAGTGAAACCGCTCGATAACGGGTTCCTAGTTCTCCAAATATCATCGAGGCTAAATTTATCTACATAAGAGAGGCAAGCGTCACGTGCTTTGAAATTGGTCTTTGGGGCACCACCCTGTTTGTCTAACGTTAAATTAAAAACAAAATTGAAATCGCCACCACAAATTATGTAGTCACATTGAAAACTCCCGACATGGTTATAAACGGTACGAAAAAACGTGGCGTCATCGGTGTTAGGTCCATATAGACATACCAGAGTTAAAATATCGTTATTCACAGTAATCTCTAGAATAATAAATCGGCCATGGATATCTGTATTTTTTTTCTAAACATTTGGTATAAGACCCGCTCTGAAAAAACAGCAACCCCTTTACTAGTATTTGTTCCATGAGAGAAAATAATGTCATTCCCCCACTCTAAGCGCCAGCGGCGTTCATCTTTTAGGACACTGTGAGTTTCTTGCATGAAAATTAAATCTAATTTGTGCCTATGTAGATAGGCAAAAAACCATACGCCTTTTATCCTCATAACGAAGCCCTCTACAATTGTAACTGACAAATTTCAAGTTGCTTCTGGCCATAAAAACAACAACAACAACAATCAATCAATCAATCAATCAATCAATTCAGCAAAGAGACCCCCCCCCCCCCCCCCAAAAAAAAGAGAAAAAAAACCTGACGGTAAAGCTGAAAAATGTCAAGAATCGACCCAGATAAGACTGAAATGACATACCGCAAGAAATATGTGACAGTCATGAGCCTTTAGTCCAGCAAAAACAATTGTCTTCCTAGTGGGTTAAACTATGATGTACTTGATTCAAAAGTATAGGGCTTCCCGGCGCTGTCTCTCCATTTCCCTCCAGAAAAACGAAGTTTAGTTCCATTTTAATACAACTGTTCCACTTGCGGTGCCCATTTCTTTCTTTCGGCGAGGTCCGTCTTCGTCAAATCGTCGACAATGAAGAAAGATTTTCCGCTCAAAACAGTCCTACGCTTTTTCATAATATCAATCTTCATGGGGTATGAGAGACATCTTACTAGGATGTGTGGAGTGCGCCCATTAGCTCCCCGACCATCTCTATCAGAACGCTCGATGACAATGCCGGGATTGTTGAACAACGGGAGGATCTCCTCAGTCTTTAACAATAGTGTCGATGTTTTCTCCATTGGTCTGAGGCACACCAACAATGCGGAAGTTATTCCGCCTGGACATTCTTTCTAGCTTGTTAATTTCTTCGGCCTTATTTAACAGGGCGTCTTCTAACTGTGCAATTTTGGCATTGAAATTAGCGTGATCGCTCTGAATGGTCGCCATCTTTGATTCTATAGATCATTAGTACGTTTACTCTGAAATTCGATGGCTTGGCCAAGATCTAGGTGTAACTGCTTTATTGCTTTATATTAGTGATTGACTGTTCAACTATAGTCTTGAAAGAATCAAGGGCAGTCTGCCAGGATGGAATACCTACATTCTCCTGTGAATTGGTGACCAAGGCAGATATTGTACCAGTCGATGATGTAGGCCTATGCGCTGATGCGGCGTGGCTAGTTCCTCTCGAACTTTCCGTCCTGGGGGTGTGTGGTGGTCCAGCTCTGCCCCTTTGTGGCATCCTCAGTTAGTGTCCGACTTGGTACTTGCCGATAACGCCGAAAACAGGGAGGAATTGCGTTTGGACTCGCAAAAATTTGTATTTTAATGGACGCCTAGTGCCAATCGGAACCGCTACAGAGACTGCTTTACTGATAGTGTGGAACAACATCTCAGAGATTTTCTCAGTGAGGTCAACCACCCCCCTTTTACTTAGACCGACAACCTCACTAGACAAGAACAACAAGCTCTCCGAGAACTACGGTCCAAGGAAGATCTTGTCATCAAACCGGCGGACAAATAAGACGCCATATAGTCATACAAAATTGTGAGGACTACATATCTGAAGCACATTGACAATAAGCTGACAACAATTTTTATTCTCTGCAGCCTTCAGATCAGACTACAGTAGTCATGAAGAAGCTTAGATCTTTTGTTAAAAATCTTGAAACGGACACTCAAGAGGACATTCAAGAATTAATACCGCCCAATCCTTGTTCTGGGTGTTTTTACTTGTTACCTAAATGGCACAAAATTTATTCTTTACTAGATAAAGTTGTATTGGATTCGGAAAAGCCCATTAATGAAGGGAATGATATTTTTCTAGCACGTAAGTACTGTGTAACCCCACCAGGTAGACCCACAGTGTCAGGTATCAATGCCCCCCCCCCCCACTGAATATCTGTCTGCATATGTTGACGGCTTTTTGCAAACTGTGCTCAAATCTGTACCAAGTTATATTCAAGATACCACCCGCTTCCACAGGCTTCTCCAAGAATATTCCCATATTCAAGCACATTCATTCTTGGTACCCCTTAATGTTTCATCATTGTATACTAATATCCCACATGAGGAAGGAAGTAAGGCCTGCCGGAAATTTCTTCCCCCCAGTAGAGCCAATGACTTTGCTTCCCTAATAGAGTTCATCCTCAAAATAATTATTTTCAATTTCTTGATAAATTTTACCACCAAACCAATGGAACCGCCATGGGTAATAAGATGGCCTCAAGTTACGCTAACCTCTTCATGGCCTCTTTAGAGCAACCCCGGTTCCGATACTTGTTCTCACACAAATTGTTTTCAGTTTAATGGGCGTTTTTCCACCAAGTTAAAGGAGAGGCTATGGGAACCAAAATGGGTCCTTCTGTTGCCTGTTTGAAGATGGGTCACTTTGAAGAACAGCTATTTCCTCAGTATACCGGGCCCCGACCTATACTTTACAAAAGGTATATTGATGATATTGTAGGAGTTGCCACTGGATCCCGTCGTGATTTAGAAACCTTTATCGACTTTGTTAATTCCTTTTGCCCCTTTTTGAAGTTTACCCATTGTATCTCGGACTCATCTGTTGTTTTTCTCGACCTTTAACTGTCCATTAACAACCGTACAATTACCTCTAAATTACACTAAGCCAACCGACTCGCATAACTACCTATGGTACCCTTCCAACCATCCCAAATCCTGCACTGAATCTATCCCTTATTCCCAGCTCCTGCGAGCCAGGCGAATATGTTCGGAGGATTCTGACTTCTCCACAGCCTCTGGAGAAATTTTATCCTCTTTTGAAAAACGCCAGTATCCTGCCAAAATCCTCCCTAATGCCCTGCGCAGAATTCAAGGAACCAGCACAGAGGAAGCCTTGGAGAAAAAGAACAAATCTGGTTCAAATCTACGTATTCCTTTGGTTGTTTCATAGCACCCTTCGGTCCGTCCTATTTTACGTGCAAAAATGTAGAGTCGCTCCGACAAGACCCCTCAACCCGTGATGTTTTCCCGGAACCTCCCCCCCCCCCCCCTCCATCACTGCTTTTAGAGTTGAGAAAAATTTAGCCAACCATTAAGTTCGGGCTTCCCAAACACTCAATTCTTTGTACGACACCCCTGCTACCTTTCTCTGTAACCGTCCGAGGTGTAATACATGCCCAGTTGTTGACAAACACGACCTCGTCAACATTTCAGGCCCCAACGGCAATAGCTTCATTGCCAAACAAAGATTCCCCTGCATTTCCTCTAATGTACTTTTTACTTTATCTCGTGGGGGATGTAACTCTTTGTATGTGGGAGAGACCCAGCACCGCCTCGCGGATCGAGTCACCGAGCACCTTAGGTCAATCAAATAGAATCTCCATGGATACCCGGTGGCTGCACATTTAAATCCCCCTTCACCTTGTTCTATACAGCATTTAACCGTTGCGGCAGCTGTAATGTGCCGAGGCTCCGATCGTGACCGCCTAAGTGCTGAAAACCGACTGATCATGAGGCTAGGTACTCTCGCTCCACACGGCCTAACGTTGGAATTGACCTTTTGTAATATTCACCCCATTTTGAACCAGTTTTTACTCCTTTTACACTAACCCGTTGATGTTCGTTTTTAACATGTAGGACTAATTATTATTTTTTCTTTGCGGACCTAGTTTTTGTCTACTTCTTTCCCTACTTTCCGACCATGTTCGATTTTTACATGCACTTTTTCATCCAGGACGCTCTTTTTCTTTTTTTTTTTGATTTGTGTTTCATCCTTCGCACTCATGTTTCCGACAGTCATTTTCGACCGGTTCTGTTTTTACAGCGATCGCTTCGGATTTGATGTTTGTCGTGTCCAATTGTAACTGTTAGTTGTGCAGCTTGGTTTTTGCCACCTGATGAAGGGTTTATACCCGAAACGTCGTGGAGTTTTCCGCAAACTTTTAAGCACTTTTTACTTCCTCTTTTCGACCTATATATATATATATATATATATATATATATATATATATATATATATATATATATATATATATATATATATATATATATATATATATATATATATATATATATATATATATATATCTATATATATATATATTTATATATATATATATAAATATATTTATATATATATATTTCACTAATTCGGCACTTAGGGGGAAAGTTGTTGTGGAAAAGTCGACCTTAAGGGGCGAAATATAAGTTTCGCCGTTACGTTCTAACACACTTTTACTATAGGAATACGTTAACGGACAAGGGCGCCCTCCTAGATTTACAAAGTATATACAATTACTTCAAAGTTGTCAAATCTACGGACACCTAGCTATTAACACGAACGGATGGCTAGCCATTTAAATAACGTTGTTCATATTTTAAGACGTTAGGGCGAATACTTTTTCTTATGTATTTCATTGTTATTTTTTCGCCCTATGTACGTGGAGATATAACAATTTCCCCCTAAGGTGGGAATTAGTGTTATATATATATATATATATATATATATATATATATATATATATATATATATATATATATATATATATATATATATATATATATATATATATATATATATATATATATATATATATATATATATACCCAACACCCTAGCACCAGTCATTCCAAGGGAGCCCCGAAACGAAGACGAAATAGGAACATAACCTGGTTCAACCCCCCCGTTTAGTGACAGTGTCACAACCAACATTGGCAAGAAATTCTTTAACCTCTTGGACAGCTGCTTCCCACCTGGGCACAAACTACATACTTTACTCAACAGGAACACGGTGAAACTGAGTTACAGCTGCATGGAAAACATAGACCAAATTATATCAGCGCACAACAAATACATACTGGCGAAACAGGAAGTACAACCAGTAACGCGAAGCAACTGCAATTGCAGAAAGCAAAGTGAGTGCCCATTGGAAGGCAACTGCCTCACCAACAACATTGTGTACCAAGCAACTGTAACACGCCACGACAACAACAACGAAGAAACATACATTGGTCTAACAGAGCACACATTCAAAACAAGATACACCGCCCACAAGTCTAGCTTTAAACACAAAGACAAAAGACACGCAACTGCACTCCATGAATACATCTGGAAACTAAAGGATACAAATGTAGAACACTCCGTAAAATGGAAACTAATGAACAAAGCTCGAGCATACTCCACTTCATCTAAAACTTGTAATCTCTGTCTGGAAGAAAAGTTCTTCATTATACTCACACCTTCCTTAGCAACTCTAAATAAAAGAAACGAACTGGTAAGCTCTTGTAGACACAGGAACAAACATCTACTGTGAAATTATTCCAATAGGTAATGTATCTTGGCTCGCTGTACACCGTTCGTGCCTGCTCACATCGAACACGGAACGTACACGTGCTTAAAAACGGACACGTTCAAAAGCAGCGAACATATACGTATCTAACGTTATTGACATCATTCTACTTCAGGCTTCTGAGGAGTGAGGACCTACATTATTGGCCCTTACGAAACAGTTCTGTAAAGCTATGTTGTAAGAACTTATTGCAACCTTTTCAATATATATAAATATATATATATATTTATATAGATATATATATATATAGATATAGATATATATATAAATATATATATATATTTATATATATATATATATATATATTGTGTACTGCGTTCTCTTGTTTTCTTGCAGTACGTGCATTTAACACTAGACATGAATAGTGTTGAATAGTCAACCCGAACGAAAATAGGGACTCGGCCCCACTTCACAGCAGAATAAAATGCGTATTTTCACACCTAAAAGGCAATTTAAACAAATTCTGCTGCACAGAACAACACGTTCGTTATTCCGAAAGGATCGTTATTCTGAATAGAGGACAACGATGTAAGACTTTTCCATGTTCATATGTGTGGCTGTTTGAACGTAATCTGGCCTGGTCCCTATGGTTGAGTCTTAAAACTTCGAAAAATAAGGTCACCATTAGAAAGTTTTCGTTTTTCGGTATCCAGCGATGCATGGACATCGACGATCCGTGCTTCTTTGAACGAACAGTAGTTAGTCAAAAGTTCATAGCTATGGCTTACCATGCAAAAAGATTTAAATCATTCGATTATCACAGCAAATTTTTGTAAGTAACAGAGCACCGACGATCGAAGCTTCTCAACCGCGCCGCACTACAAACTACACACGTCCTGTGGGGTGAGCAGGTGAAGGAACAAACACATTGATATAGGGTCGTTATTCCGAACAGCCGAAGGGTCGTCTTTAAGAAATCAACATTAGTACTGTTTATCCGAAAGTTCGTTATTTCGAGGGGTCGTTATTCCAAATTGAAGGTAAGTTTCGTTATTCCGAAGGACCGTTATTTCGGAAAAAGATGAGGGTCGTTATTCCGGAAGGTATTTCAAATGGAGGATAGGAACTGCAGAAATCGAGTATAATTTCTCCGAACAAGAAAACCTCCGGTTTTGCACTGATGAGGTGCCAACCAAGACTATCTCTCGTAAAATTATGGCAAAAAGAACCCTTAGACCCGATTTTCCGGGTTCAAGGGGCATGAAATAATAATTTGGACAATAACATTTCCAGTCCGCAGTTTATTTGTATACCTTCTCAAGGTCTAACTTCTATGAACTGGTTGCAAATTTCAATAAACAGTGGTTCCCTGAGAACGTCACCGACTACATGGTCAAATGGTTAGAGCATATATCCGACTTGCAGTTGGGTGTTCGAGCTCTGGCCGGGTCATACCGAAGACTTTAAAAAACGGAACCTACTGTCATTATGCTTGGTGCTCAGCAAAAGCAATGGAGTAGGGAAAACAAGCCAGTGAGCCACAACTGAAAAAAGGTCGTGGCCAGCTCGACTCGAACCCAAGTGATTGGAAACTGGGCCGTAAAACAACATCTAAGTTAACCTAGCCCATTCTACCAGTGTTAATTATTCCCCGCAGATTGCTCGAAACCCTTGTCAAAGTTTAAAAAAATACATCAAGTGTCTTCATTAGTGAAAGGTTCATTTGAATACTTTTTTGTTCATTATTAGAAAAGCTTTAATCAGAAAAGGTGTAACAAATAAATTGTCTTTCAACAACTTGATTGATTCAAGTCTGTTAAATATCATGTTCAACAACCTTCTGACTGCCTGTCTGTTTTATCATCTCATTCGTGAGTATATCTCTGCCTTTGTCCCACTCCGTTTGTCAGTCAGTAAGTCAGTCAATCAGCTGGTTAGTAAGAAGGTCAGTCAGTACAGGCAGTTAATCTACCTGTTAAATGTGTGTTTGTCTGCTTGGTTCGCTTGATGAGCCTTCCTGGCTTTTTGTTAACGTGTGTGTACTAGCAGTTTTGTGTGTCTGTTTGTGTGTAGTTTGTGTGTGAACTAAATGAGAAATTTTTCCCTCCTTTTCTACACTCTTAAAAAGTTGGTTCAAAAAATTCACCAACACTGGTCACGTATGTCAAATACCTGAAACTGGGTAAGTTTTCCCAAATATGTGTTGTTTATTTGGTTGCCCACATGCTGGTTGCCCAATTAAGTGGTAAAAAAACCCTTGGATTACCCATTATTCAACAACTATTGGGTAAACTTTAACCAATTTCAGGTATTTGACATACGTGACTAGTGTTGGTTAGTTTTTTTAACCAACTTTTTTAGAGTGTAGTTCTGTTGCATGATTTAACAGTGTTTAAAGGACCCCAGGCTGTACACAAGGTCTGGTTATGTTGGGGCTTTGGAAATTTTAGAGCTTTCACCTCTTGGGATTTTATGAGGTGGCTTACATCATAATATCCCTTGTACATCCCCGTATTACTTGGGTCCCTTGTGTAACAAAGTTACCTATGCGGTCACTTTTGCGCTCGTGTGTGTGTCTTAGTGTACTTGTTTCGTATTCAAAAAGAGGACCGGAACAACGTATTTTACGTCCTCTGGTGGAAATTCAATAGATTTCTAGAGTGCTCGCCTGTCCGAACAACAGCTAGACAGTATACTGTTAAGGTTAGGGTAAAGGAAGCAGGAACAAAGAAAAATCACAGTGAGGTCCTCACGTTGTATGAAAAAGGTGTGTGTGTGCCTGTGTCTGTGTGTGTGCGTGTGGTGTATGTGTGGGTGGGTGTGTGTGAGCCCGTAAACGGTACCCTGCCGGGTACAAGCCGCTCACGGCAGCTGAAGCCTCGCACGTCTTTCCTCGCTAACGCGGAGCTCGTAACTGGCGTAGCTACCCGAAAATTCGGACACTGCAATGAGCTCTGTCACGTGATATGCGAGAGCCCGCCCTCGCTCGCGGCATCCATGTGCCGCGTGACTTAAACGGCTAAAGGGGAATTCCGACCATTTCCTTACGGGGAACAGTTCCGCGTACCCCGTAAGGCATTAAATACGGGTATGCCCTGTGTGTGTGTGTGTGTGTGTGTGTGTGTGTGTGTGTGTACTTGTTTCGTATTCAAACAGAGGACCTGAACAATGGATTTTAGGTCCTCTGGTGGAAATTCAATAGATTTCTGGGATACTCTCCTGTGTGAACAATAGAGAGTCTATTGTTAAGGTTAGGGTTAAGGAAGCAGGAACAAAGGAAAACACAATGGGGTCCTCAGGTTGTGTGGAAAAAAAACCTGTGTGTATGTGTGTGTGACGGATTGGTACACGAGGTATGTGGTGCGATAACTCAATAACCAAGTGATCATTTTTTCCAAACTCGGTATGTTTGTGGATGATGTTGAGCAGATGTATCCTGTGGTAACTGGGGATCCCTAGAGGCCAAAAAGTGAATTTCTGTTAGGAACTGTACCTCGGTATCCGTTGTACAAGCAGTGACATTTTATGGTAAGTTAGATTCGCAGGAGGTGAAAATATTGTTACATTAACCAAAATAAATGGGAAGGATCAAAAGGTCACAGTATGTTTTATTGATATTTCACCATTGAAACATTTTAGAGGTGGTGCAATGGAAATTTATCTTCGTCTTAGTGAAGTTCATGTGATGACCCACCTTGACCTCACTTGACCTTAATTTGACCTATTTGACTTTTTCGACACCTGGGTTCGTCTTGTTCAGATGAACTAAAAAGGCAATTATACTACCCTCCTACGATGTTCCTCACGCAAGTAAATGACATTTAAGTGACAGGTTAGTTAGTGTGTAGGTCTTATGTATTGGAATGCGAGGTATGTAGTACAATTACACAATACCCAAGTAACATAGGGGATGACATAAAGGAAAGTTGTGTTCGTCTAGGTGAAGTTCACATATTCACCTCATTTGAACCTTTGACCATACCAGCCAACATGCCCAGCTGGGCCCCAACTGGGTTTCAGCTGGGCTACTTGCTGGGCCCCAGCTGGGGCCCATCCGTGTTTGTCAGGTGTTCCCACTTGGGGCCCAACTGGGCTAGCCTTTCCCAGCTGAAGCCCAGCTAGGCTTCAGTTATTGAAGCGGGGTACAGCTGGGCTTCAGCTGGGCTTCAGCTGGGAAAGGCTAACCCAGTTGGGCCCCAAGTGGGAACACCTGACAAACACGGATGTCCCCCAGCTGGGGCCCAGCAAGTAGCCCAGCTGGAACCCAGTTGGGGCCCAGCTGGGCATGTTGGCTGGGATATACCTTTTTGTGACGCCTGGACTCATCTTGTTGAAACGAACGAAAAAGGCAAATATACTACCACGTTTTTGACTGAAGGGGCCATTCGTGTACATTGGAGGTTAAAGGCTACTTTACATGCGACTGATTTAGATTAAATCTGTTTGAACAGTGAGCTGGGTCAAAGCTATTAGTAATAGTGCTTACGTTTTCCTGCGTAGCAGATTGTAGGTTTGTGAAGACTTAAAGGGGGAATTTACCAATCGATTCCGCTCTGAGGGTACGTTTTGTCAGCATTACATCAACAAAAAAGGACCGGCTTATGTATGTTTACATGTCTGACTTAAAACTTGTGATACAATTTTGGCGACGCTTATCGGTCAGTCGTAAAACAAGCGGGTAGAACCATGTGGCGCGAAAATATAGCGTTAAGGTTAATATATTCACCGCGATTGGATTCTCAGCCAAGCGAGAGTAGACTTTCAGATCATAAAGCTGACGCACACATTCGCTAACATACAGATTGCGGTTCATTACGACTGTGGCAGACGCCTTATCCGCTTTGTTTCTTTGAGAGAAGCACAAGTGACACACCGAACTAAATGTGTTTTAAAACACCCCTTAGTGTCACTAGTTGAATGGTCGGGTAACTTCGCTTTACTTAGCAATGACTTGAGATTGGGGGGCTGTCTGTAAATGACAGCTGGGCGACTCGGGAATTTGCTACGAAAGATTTCAGACATCTGTAAAATCGGGAAAGGTTTTTTCAAAATCTGGACCAGAGGAGGCAGACGTGGGTTTCGGGTTGTAACAAAAGGGGCCAGAATCTCCTTTTTTTATTAGTCTCAAGTTCCGGGTGAAGCAAATTAGATGGGGGAACATTCCTAGCTTTGGAAGTTTTTATTCCTAACTGTAGAAGCGGAATAACCACGTTTTACTAAATTTTGTTGGAGAATACCAAGATTCCTATTAAGGTCCCTTTCCTCGGAACAAATGGCTTTGATGCTGAGGGCCGGGCCATAAGCTAAATTGTCTAGGGTGCTCTTACTATGGTAAGAGTCATATTTCAGGTAAAGATTCTTAAAAGTAGGCTTCACAAAAAGATCCGTAATTAAAAAGCCTTCCTTAGAACGACTAATACTTAAGTCGAGAAGTTAACGATTTAAAGTCAAACCCAAACGTAAATTCCAGTTCAGATGGGTACAAATTGTTTAAGATTTCCATAAAACAAAGAAACTTGTCTTTACCATATGGCCATAAACCCCAAATATCATCTGTATATTGACACCACTCAGTAGGTTTCAACGGACACGACTTCTACAATTTTTCTTCTACTAGTCCCATACCCAAACAAGCATAGCCTGGAGCCATTTTCGGTCCTTTGGAGGTTCCATTAATTTGCTGTATTTCTGACACCTCAGTGGTCTTTTAGATATGGAGCTATCTATTAGTGACAGAAAACTAAAAACTAATATCCATTTTAAGCCTACAGACTCCCACAGCTACTTGCTTTATCTATCCAACCACCCTAGGTCATGAACCAACTCTATCCCGTACTCGCAACTCTTGAGAGCTAGACGCATTTGTTCCGATAATAGGGATTTTAAACAGGTCTCTCAAGATATGATCGCCTTTTTCGAGAAACGTCATTACCCACGTAAGGTACTCATGAAGGCACTAGGGAGGGTTCAAGGGATGGACAGAGCAACTATCATGGCCCCCAAGACTAATATCGTCAAATCCACTTCCGAATACCCTTCGTTGTGTCTTATCATCCTTCAGTTCGCTCACGAAAATTGGCTCTTTTTCAACCATTATTCTCTTAATGGCTGATTGGAAATTTTCTTTTTCTCTTTTTTCCATTCATCTCTTTTGTCTAAGTTGTCTAATGTTGCACCAGATACATGATAACGGTGAGTGCAGTCTTATTTTTTATATTATATGCAAGTAGTTCGTGATGGTGCTGTTAGAGATATGTTCCTTTAATACAAGAGGAATCCGTGACATTCGTAAACGCAGGAAGCTGTTTCATTATTTTCATAGGCATAATTTTGATGTAATCTTTTTGCAAGAAACACATTCCTTGACAGGTGATTCTAGGTACTGGGAAAATGAATGGGGTGGGAAAATATTTTTTAGCCACGGCAGCAACCAGAGTAGAGGTGTTGCAACATTACTTAATCCGAGATTTTCTTCATCACCTAGTCTTGTGTTAAACGATGATCACGGGCGTTACATCATTCTTATTATAGATATGGCAGGTTATAATATTTGTCTTGTCAATATTTATGGCCCAAATGTTGATCATCCCTTTGTGTTTAAATGCATTGACAGTCATCTTAGAAATGCTAATTGTGACTCAGTTTTTTGGGGAGGTAATTTTAATTTTGTTTGGAACTTGGGTCTTGATAAAAAAGGTGGGCGTCCTTCCACAAATTTCAATACCCGTTCTATGGTGGCAAGGTGCGTTCAAACTCATAATTTAATAGATATCTGGAGGGAACGTAACCCACACACAAAGCGTTACACGTGGCATTCAAATGTTGATGAGTCGATTCATTGTAGGCTTGATTTCTTTTTAATTTCTTCCTTTTTAAGGAACTGTGTCATGGATAGTAATATTTCTCCAATTTTTGGCTCTGATCATGATAGCGTTACCATAAAGATTCTTTTAGGAAATCCCAGGGGACCGGGTGTTTGGAAACTTAATACTTCTTTGTTGTCTGACGATACTTATTGTGAGATGATAAAAAATACGGTGAACGACACCGTAGCCTCAAACATTGAGGCCAACCCTAGTCTATTATGGGAATTGTGCAAACTTAATAGAAGATCTGTTTCTATTGACTACTCTAAGATGCGGGCAAGGGTCCGTAAAATTGACGAAAGAAAGATTCTTGAAAAAGTTAAGTTGTATGAGCAACTTTATTCGACGAACCCCTCACATGAAATTAAAGAACTACTGTATAATGCTAGGGCAAAACTTGATCAATTTTATAACTTTAGGCTGAAAGGGATTATAATTCGTTCGCGTGCAAGATGGGTTGAAGAAGGGGAAAAGAACACAAAATATTTTTTAGGGTTAGAAAAACGTAATAAATTCTCTAGTACTATTAACGAACTGATCACTGCGGAGAATAAGGTGTTAACAAGTCCTGAAGATATTTTACTAGAAGGGAAAAAGTTTTACTCTGCTCTCTATAAGAAAGACAATAATGTTACTGCACGTAGCTTCTATACAAATTGGAATTATCAGCACGTAACTATTTCTGATGATCAGAGGTTGCATTGTGAAGGCCTTTTAAATATGTCTGAATGTCGCCAGGTGCTTCTTTCCATGGCCAGAAATAAATCTCCGGGGTCGGATGGCCTCCCATCTGAATTTTATCTCACCTTTTGGGATTGTATAGGGCAACTTGTTGTCAATTCCCTTAATTATGCTTTTACCAAGGGTTATTTAGCTGACGAACAGGGTAGAGCAGTTATATCTTTAATTCCAAAATCTGGTAAGGATACACGGTATCTGAAAACTGGCGTCCCATTGCTTTATTGAATACTGATTATAAGATTGCTGCCAAGTGTATTGCTTCTCGTATGAAAGGTGTTTTGAACTCTATTATAAGTTATGAGCAAACAGGTTTTTTACAAGGTAGATTTATAGGCGAAAATATTAGACTTATACAAGATCTTATTTGGTATTGCAATGAGAAATCTATCCAGGGTGCTTTATTATTCCTGGACTTTGAGAAGGCGTTTGACCGTTTGGATTGGAGGTTTATTCAGCGTACACTTGATTACTTTAATTTTGGCCCTCAATTTAAAAATTGGGTGAAAGTTTTATACAGTAATGCTACATCATGTGTTTCAAACAATGGTTATTTATCTGCTTATTTTAGAGTATCTCGCGGTGTTCGTCAGGGTTGCCCCTTGAGCCCATACCTTTTTATTACATGCACTGAAGTTTTGTGTGCTTTGATTAAGTCGAGCCAAGTTATAAAGGGGATCTTGATTTCTGGTGAATCTCTTAAAATCTCCCAGTATGCCGACGACACTGTCATTATCACTGATGGATCAGAGTCATCATTGAAGGAAGTTGTGAATGTGTTACAACTTTTTTGCATTAGCTCTGGTCTTAAAAGTAATTCTGAAAAGTCGCATTTGTTTTTACTCGGCCCTCTATTTGAGCAGCACCCGGTATATCTTACTCATTTCAACTTTGACGCCAACGCCACAGTGGTAAAGTATTTAGGTATCTCCTTTTCTCACCATAAAGACGACTTTTTTCGTTTAAATTATACACCTAAACTTTCTCGCATTAAAAATATTCTTCAACTTTGGTCCTTAAGGGATCTTACTCCCGTCGGGAAGGTACTTTTAATTAAAACCTTTGCCATTTCTCAACTTGTTTTTTTGTTTACTGTACTTCCCAACCCACCCAAACACTATTTAGATGAACTGAATAAAATATTCTTTAATTTCATTTGGAGTAACAAGCGTGATAAGATTAAGAGGTCGATTCTTTGTAATGTTAAGGGTGACGGGGGATTGAATATGGTAGACATACATGTTTTTGCAAAAAGTCTGAAAACTACTTGGGTAAAAATGTACGTAGATGATCATGATCGACCATGGAAGCTTCTTTTCAACTATTGTCTGCGTAACTATGGCGAAAAATTCCTGTTCTCTTGCAACTTTAGAAATGGTGACATTCCCGTATCCAATTTTTTTATCCGTGGTGTCTGTGATGCCTGGGCAGAATTTAACTTTTGTACTCCTCAAAGGGATTTTGCAGACCAATTTGTATTAAACAATAATTATATTAAAATTGATAAACGTGTAGTTTATTATGACGTATTAAAGCAACGCAGTGCTTACAAGGTCGGGGATTTTTTTAATGCCGAAGGTAAAGTCATTCCTTATAAGAACTTCGTAGATAAGTATAATATTAGCAACTTCCCTTTTACAGTATATTATGGTATTATTTGTGCAATCCCCTCTACATGGAAGACAAATTTGTTTGCAAGTGGCGGCCTTAATTTAAACGAATGCCAACTCTTAAAATTCCAGTTAACAAAGAGGTCTTCAAAATTTGTGTATAAGTCTATACTTTCACGTAACGTGCTTAAACCTAAAGCTTTAGTAAAATGGCAAAATTACTTTGCAAATATTTGTTACACCTTAAATTGGAAATTCATTTTTACCACACCATTTGTTGTTGCTCGGGATGCAAAGATTCAATATTTTCAGTTTCGATACCTTCATAGAATTATTGGTACTAATGATTTTTTATTTCGTATTAAGATCAAAGACTCACCTGTTTGTTCTTTTTGTAAAGTAGAGAATGAAACTTTAGAACATCTGTTTTGGTTTTGTCCTAAAGTGAAAAGGTTTTGGGAGGAAATTTGTTCAGTTTGCTTAAGTGAAAAAATTAATTTAAATGAGACAAGTGTTCATTTTGGATATACAGAAAAGAAGAAGAATATCATCAATTTTTTCATTTTTTATGCAAAGTATTTTATTTATTCTTGTAAACAAAACAGTACAATACCAGATGCAACAACGTTTTACTATATGTTTAAGTTTAATACTGAAGTGGAAATTTTTATTTTAAAAAAGAATAACGACGAAACAAAGGAGGATGAATATAGATCTGTTTTCAGTTTCCTGTAAAAACTTAAAAGTTAATTTCATTTACATTCATTTTCAATTTTTTCAAGATGCTGTATGCATATTGGCTACACACCATTCAAGGTTTTTTGGTTATTGATTTTGTAAAATAGACTGTAACGTTGTAATATTGTATTATACTGCAAACTTTGTTAAAAACAATTATTGAAATTGCAAATAAAAGAGGTGTTAAAAAAAAAAAAAATCCTTCAGTTCGCTCCATTGTTGAGTCAATTCACAGAAACGCCAAACTTCCAGGAAGAGAACCCTCTACCCGTGAGTATTTTCCTGAACCGCCTATTACGGCCTTTAGAAGTGAGAAAAACATCTCAAGTCACTTGGTTCGGGCCTCACATCCCCAATCCTTTATGTTAGCAAAGACAGGCTTCTGTCTGTTGTAGGTCCCAACAACTCCTTCGACGTCAAACATCATTTTACATGAACGTCTACTAATATAGTGTATATCCTAGTTTGTAAGCGCTGTGCCATGATTTATGTGGGTGAAACTAAACGTCGATTAGCTGATCGGGTTACTGAACACTTGAGATCCATTAGGCAAAACCTTCCAGGTTACCCGGTTGCCAACCATTTTAACCCCCCATCGGCCTGTTCTATACAGGATCTGATGGTCACGGCGGCCATCTCATGTAGAGGTTCCGACCGTGATCGTCTTACTGCCGAAAATCGACTGATTGTAAGGCTAGAAACTCTAGCTCCTAACGGGCTGAACGTCAAACTTGACCTGTTATAGACTGTGTTTATTTTTTTTACAACGGACTGTTTGCCGAACTTGAACTTAAATTGATCGTGTTCAATTTTCCTTGCAAATTCCGTTCATAATGACATCATAATGGCCTAGCGTGTATTTACTATTACTTTTAATTTTTATCGCGTCATCACTATTAACTTGTTTTGCACGGTTGCGTCATTTAGCTGTGTTTAAAATTGCGTCGCGAAGTAGGCAAACATTTCATTATTGGCAATCCCTTTGTAAAGAGGTTGTACGCTTGACGTCGGCGCGTTTTGGTTTGGCTTGCTGGATGGATGTTGTCATGGGTAGTGCGTGTGTTACCAGTGCGTGCGCACTACAGGGACTTAGAAACGATTGTAAGGAGTTGATGGGGACATAACAAGACACACACCGCGTTGGCGTAGGTGCTTGGCCTTTGTACGCTCGCCGATCGAGTTGTATCGGCACGCGTTTGTTGTTACTTTTGAATATCGCTTTTTTGATCAGTTATTATTTTGCCGCCTGATGAAGGGTACATACCCGAAATGTTGCGGAGCTTTCTTCCGAATTTTAGCACTTTTTATCATTCCAATCTGTTTACCTTCATACTTTACCAGTGCTACGCAGTATTCGACCTATATATATATTTATATATATGTATATATATATATATATATGTGTGTGTGTGTTTATTACGTTTCATACAATTAGAAGGAATATTGAATAACAAATTTTCAACATTTGTCGGATGAAACCCTCAAATCGTGTTTACAATTTTCCCCACATTTTGAACATTTGGAAAATCTTAAACGTGTTCAGCTGTTAAAAACTAGCAATTAAACTGTTTATTTCGAAATGTTCACTTTAAAAATTCAGCACTTCTTCGTGGTATCATTTAAATACGTGTTTACAAGGGGTGGCGGGGCAAAAGTGCCTAGGAAAACGAGACACCTTTTTAGAGTGCATTTGAGACCGTAAAAGTTTGCTAATTGGAAAGTTCCTCTTCAACATATCAAAATAAATTAAATCATTAACTTCTTACACGTTAGCTACATGATACGTGCTTCTGGTCCCATAGGTGTTTCTAGTAGAACCTCAATAAAGTTTGTAAATATTAACGTATGTCCATTGTTAAAAGGGTGTGTGGGATTTAAACGTTTTTCCATACACTTTCGCCCCACTTTGGTAATACAATTACATACTAAACATACGGGTGTAATTTCTAAACATTTCGCTTTTAAACATATTTAACTGCAAAACATAAACCTTAGGAATGTTTAGAAATGAACCCGTTAAGACGGGTTTACTCTTAGGAACAACCTTCTAAAAGCGTGTCTAGGAAAATAACGCATTTTCTCTACTATGAAACATTTTAATACCATGCTAAACATACATTTCTTTAATGCCTGCACAGTGTGTGCTGAATTTCTCAACTATTTCTGTTTATTTTCGAAAAGTGTGCGGATTGTTAACGTGTTTCCAAACGCGAGACATAAAGTGTCAAATTCCTAAACACTATTTTTACACTGAAAATTAGGGCAATTGTTTATTGCCTTTTCGATAGGTAAAGTCTTAAAAAATCAAAGATAAATCAAACAATATGTCCGAACTTTATTCTAGACATGCAATCTGCGACGCTGATTTTTCAGTTAAAATTTAATACTGAATTGTAATAAAAATTCGTAACAACATTTTCTAACCCTCAACTGGCTAAACAAATGCTCCGCATGGGCACACAGCAATTTGATTTAGAGCAACTAACTGAAGTACAGTAGCCTAAGAAAAATGACCGACCAAATGGAATTCAGTTTCACCCAGTGAATTAAATGAGAGGGCTCTTTCCAGGATAGGTATGGCACTACAGATAGCGATTTCAAAAGGTCATCTTGGAAACTTAAGAAATGCAATCGATCAGAGTTTGCTTTGAAAAATTTTGCCAATACTTAAATTCTGCACCACCTTTGTACATTAAATGAAATAAAACTAAAAACAAAAACCGATCCTTGATCACTGTCTGTCTTTTTGATTTCTCACAGGGTAGCTTGAAGCTGTCTCTTCTTGCATCTAAGTGGAATTTTTCCCAGACAACCAACTTTAACAAAGTATTAATTCCACAGAAATTTACACAAACTTAAACGTTTCTTCCTAAGTGAGAGACCTCTTCAATGTCCCTATGTTCTGGTCAAAAATCACTTCAGAAGGGAAAACGAGGTGCTGGGGCAGAAGGTTAAAGTTTCTGTCAATTTCCGATTTCCCTTACGTAAATATAGTCCAGAACCCAATTTATTGGTTGATATAGTTGAGAGGAACATATTCTCAGCATTTTTGTGATAGTTTCATTCGTTTCCCATTTTCGGTTGACAAATTTTCTATGAATATTTATGAACTTGCCGCGAGCAGGCTTCAAGCTGTATGTATGAAGAAAATTTTTCATACTCAATAGCTAAAATCTAAAGGTCTGGATCACCTATGGGAAATAAATAAATATTTCAACAGAATGCTTAAAACACGTTCCCCTTTAACATATATCAAAACTAAATTTGACTTTGAACTATTCTTTTAACATACCCTGCGATATGACGATCACCACGCTTGACTTTCTCTTGCCGCTGATCTGTCTGTTTACTGCTACAAGCTGAGGCTGCTGTGTCTAAAACCAGTGTAATAACGCACCACATTGATCAAAACTGAACGGTGATAAGCCACTGCCACAGCATCAACACATGATTGCTTTTCATCGACAAATCTCCAAATTACGAAAAGAAGGAAAAGTGCAGGGTAGTTGCCTCTGATAGAACTATAACATGCAATCTTTCTACGTTTTTTGTATCACAAGGGCGAAGAAATCGAAGAATATCTTAATTTCCGAGCGACCAAGTATAACCCGGAAACCGAAGATCCTCAATATCAACGCAAAAGCGAAGACTGGACATCACCACGCTGCAACAAAAGTACGTAACCTAGCACTCGTTGGAGTTTTCTTTCAAAGCTATACTAAAAATTATTTCAAACGGAGCCCTCACCGTAAGCTTTTGTCTAAAATTTTGAATACCCGTTTTTAAACATCATTAGTCACCTAAATTTAACTTACAGAAGTGGGGAAAAAATAAGTTTCAATTGCAAGGATTCGTGGTTGAGAAATAAAACTAGTTGGATATACACTCTCCATGCATTGTTTTATCCAAGTGAAAAGATTCAACCCACGAGCCTAATCGGGAACAGCCCCGCTGTTCCTCTTTCTTTTAACTCTTCGCAGTGTTTCAGTTAGTGGGATTTCTTGGCTTTGGTACACGGTTAACGAATAACTTCTTTATCCTAGGTGTTGCGCTTTCTTTCAGAAATTTTTACTCATCCCGAAATAACTTCTTTTCTTTCCACCATAATTACAAAAAAAAATACATAATTTTGCCGAGTAGATATTACCCAAATGTCACATAATGCCGCCAAGGTTCATACTTACAGATCAAAGATAGTTTTCAGTGACGTCACAACTAGTGCTTAACAATCGTCATGTTTGAGGGAAGTCTGTACTCTCTTACTGGAGTTGCCCTGACAGTCCTGGCTGAAATACCCCATGTGAAAAGCCTCCATAACGTCACGTGAGAATTATCGACTTAGTCCACTTTGAATGCGCGTTTTATAGACAAATCCGGACAGATTGTGATGGTCTGATTTAAGTCGGCCATTACTGGGGTCCATCAACTTTAATCTTAAAATTCCATAGATGGTTGCCCACTGAAGTGTATCTTGGTTTTCTCAACTTCACTGAATATGAGGATTTGAAATTCACGTAGACAATAAATGAAGACGATTAAAGGCTGATAGACCCCACTAATAGCTGCGCACTTTCACTGAAAACAAGCGCGAATCGGATTTGTCTATATGTGGTTGCTGATAAGTTAAGTGGGATATGCACGCGTCCTTGTTTTCTGTGAATTTAAAATGATTACCATAGCCCTTTCGGTTTACAACTCAAGTGAAGAGACATGACCAAAAAATGAAAGAAGCTGCCAGGTGACAGATAACATTAATTCTTCCAAAAATCTTCCTGGGTCTTTGAAAATCACACTTTGAGAAATTTCTTGGTATTTCTGGCAGCTATATAAAATAATTTTGTTTTGCAGTGGAAAAATTCTTAGTACTTTACCATTAACGGAAACTACATCACACTACATATGACAAATGGCCCGAATATTTATTTTTTTAGACGTCGCAGTCCCATGTAGCTATCCAACTGGAATGAAAAAAGACAAAAAAAGTGTAGAATGTTGATTTTTTTCGGAAAATTTAGCTTTGCATTATTAAGATCCTAAACCTTATCTAAAGCAAAAAAATTGAGTGGAGATAATTACCCCTTTTCACTTTCGAATGCTTGATGTCAAGAAAGTCACGTTGATATTTCTTCCGTTTGGGATTTCGGTTCAACGCTCTACAAGCAAGTGTATTTAGGAATTTAAACGGTTTTCTCAACACTTATTTGCTACCAATTTGTAAACATGTTTAGCTGCTAAACACTGGTGTCTTATTCCTTAACACATGTTTTAAAACCAGGCGTTTTGTTGTTACAATTTTAGCGTTCAATTGCTGTTGTTAGTAAACTAATGAAAAATAGTATTTTCCCTTGCAGATATGATGCAGAGGACACAATCAAATTGACACTAGTGTAATACATAGCACGAACGAATTCGCAGAAATGGAAGGAAATCCATCTTGTGATAATCGATATTCAGACTCTGAAGAAGCTAGAGAGAGAGAAGTCGCTCGTGGTACATGCTTTAGAATCGTTTATCTTTCAAAGGGGATTGTATCAGCCGTTGGTGGAGTACTTCTTCTCACAGGAGGAGATATTTGTGCAACTCTGCTTACACGATCAATTAGTCCTGTAGCAGTAACAGCAATGTTCTCGTCAATTTCAGCAGCAGTTTCTCTGATTTTCACGATTGCATCCAGAGTTCCCTTTCCCTGCTTTCGTACAGCACTGTTTGCTCTGCTACCTTGCAGTATTTCTCTCTGTGCGTGTAGACTCTTTCTGTTGGGTGCTATCAACCGACTTCCAGTTGGTGATGCTATTTCGACGTTTTACACGACACCCATTTTTGTCGCTTTCCTAGGCTGGATATTGTTGAAACAAGCGCTGAAGCTGTCCGACGTTTTCTTTTCTCTGGCGTGCATTGTGGGTGTCGTCTTTGTAACGCGACCACCATTCGTCTTCAGACAAATTTCCGATGACTTGCCCGAAATTGATATTTATGGAATAGTGTTTGCAATTGGGGGTGCACTTAGCAACGCCATTTTTCTAATAGGGGTTAGGAAGTGCACTGATCTTGGTATTCACTATATTGTCATTGTCTCAGCAACACATTGTACACTTTTCTTTTTTAGCGTACCTTTGTGCACGTTTATGGGAGACTGGAAACTTCCACAGCCAATGTATCATTCAGTCTTTATTCCATTGTACGCAATTTGTGGCCTATTAGCCATACTTTGCATTTTCTACGCAGTGGCAAAGGAAAGAGCTGTTTACGTCACTGTAATATTGACGTCGGAGATAATTCTTGTTTACGTATTTCAAGGTATAATTTTGAACGCATCACCACATTGGCTGACAGTGACTGGAGCCGTAGTAATCATTGTTTCCTGTGTGGGGATGGCAGTTTGTGAAAACAGTGACGTCAATGAAAGATTTAACGACTACAACAATGACGATCCATCTCAAATACGTCACCCCCAGTCTGATCCCCAGCCATAGATGTACAAGACTACTGGATCGAGAAGGGCGGGCTACAGTTCCCAGTAATAAGCGAGTTGGTAATTCGATTACGCATAGAATTGTGGGGCACAGTGTAAGTTAGTTAGCTGAGGTTCTACTACTCAGTTTCTAACCAATTCGTTTAAGTCGAGCCGGCTGCGGCCTTTTTTCCAGCTGCTGCCCAGTCACTAGGTTTTTTTCTCTACTCCATTGCTTACAATCGCCGCCAAAAAAATGAAACATGGACGTTCAACTACGTATTTAAAAACATTTGTGCTTGCACGACCTACTTGCAAACCTTTCAGTGAAATATGGTGTACAAAACTTGCGGCTGCGTGGAGTCTATAAATTAAGCTTAGGACAAAGAACGTAGCAAAATTGCTCGATTTCTCAAAATCGGCGTGGTGAACAACCAAACATGACGAAGCTTTTTTATTCTCCTATCAACAGAGTTTTTTTTTAAATGCCCGAATTTCTCTTTCCTAAAATCGATAAAAATTGCAAGGCTGTTTTGAACGTTACCTCCGTTGAATTTGCGCGATAGGATCGCAATGCATTGTGTGCGATATTTGAAAATGGCGCCACCCATGGCAAGATAATCCCCCGATCGGATGAAAATTGATTTCCCCCGAAAGAGGTTATCCTCTGAACTGATAAATTACGTCTTGAGGGTGATGTGGGCGTGTAGGGATATTGAGTTGATATCGATAACTAAATGAGAGTTAAACATATTGAACAGTTGTCTCATTTTCGCCTATGTGAAAACTCCGCTTAGATTCTAAAACGACCGTGGTAATGAACAAGTCAAGTTACGCCCACTTTTGTATGAATTTACTTGACAATCTGTATCTTAATTGAAAATTTTCCTCTTATATGAAACGAAATCGAATGAAAATCATTTTACTAATATGATTCCAAAGAAAGTATTAGGGGAGGAAACCTAAAGTGCTTGCAAATGCAACTTTGAGCCTTTTCATGCCTTCTTTCTGACTTTGGTGCTTTGGACGAGTCCATTTGTTGTGTGGAAGCTTCATATCTAGCCTTGGTAAAAATGTTTAATAATGAATCGAATTGAATGTATAATAAATGTATTACTACATTTTAAACAAAATGTGGTTTATAAAATTAAACAATGATATTTTTTTTGTAAACAACGGATTCTGTACAGTGTTCATATTCTGTGGGAAACTATCTATTCCCCTTCTTAATAGTGGAGGAATCAAATGATATGAATAAACGTACCCACTGCTTCGTAAAAACCAATTTACAAGGTTTTTTTTAACCGAGAAAGTACGGTGGGGAAAAGTGTGCAACGGATATTTTTGGCTGGTGAAAGATGTTGTTAAGACATGGATTGACAAAATTATGAGTGAACAAAGTGGAAACAATGTGACATAATTTCTATGGAAACCTGAAAAGTTCGTTGTCCTTAATTTGCTATTGAATTAGTACAGAACCTTAGCTGGTTGTTTTCTGGCCTGGTACGGTGGCTCTTCAGTGAGTTTTGTATGGACAAGTTAACTTTATATGAGCTAAGGCATAATGAGGAATGTATTAATGGCTGAACAAACTGAATTAATTGAAGTGACATACAGCATTAACGATTTCTATGAAACCCCTATAGATACACTGTGGTAGAAAATCTACGAAAAAGTGAGGGCGCTCTCAAAATGAGACAAAACTGTTCAATATGATTGGTTTCTATCATATGGCAATGCTTAAAGTCACCGTATTAGTCCAAGTTTTATATCAAATAATATACGGAACAAATAAAAAAAAATAAGTTGGTTATGACCTGACTTGTAACGCTTTCGTGCATAATTTGAAAAAGTGTCTGGTCAAGTTTTTTGAAAAGTGAATTGACTGTGCTAAGTACTCACTTATAAAACAGTTATTTTTATGTAAGATATGAGGAAGGTCGAAGTTTGGTTATTTGTCATTGGTATGTGAAGAGAAATTAACATGTTTGATTGTTGAATTTCATGACCGAACGTAATGAGCTGCTTTAACATAATTTGCCCAATTTTACATCTGAAATTGGAACCGTTGAATTTGTTTGAATCCCGGCTTTTAACCTGGTAATGGTTTTGTGTGTAAATTTGAAAAATTGAAGCTTCACGACTTTTTTAACCGAATAAAGTTGCAAGTTACCCACTCACAAATCGTTTTTTTGTGTGTGTGTGTGTGTGTGTGTGTGTTGAGGATCTGGCTATTGTGTGAGTTTAAACCATTTTCCATTAGTATGTAAAGGTTACTTGACAGGTAAGGAAACAACCAGTGAATTTTACAGGCTTTATGAACAGGTCGCTTTAAAAAAGATAGACCGTACATGTAGGGAACTGGCTGCTCAAATCAGTCTCTAGCAACCCATTGTTCCAATTACTGCCGATTCCGCAAACGCACATTTCTTGAGAAAAGTTTATTTCGTTTTGCCAAAACGCTACTCTGTTGAAACGTTTTGTCGTTAGTTCCAGAACTTAACGAGTTAATAAGTTCAAATAAGGAATTTCCTTGCGGAGTGGTATTCTTTGATGGATTTTTAGTGGTGGCTATTTTATCAAGATTTTTATTGCTGTTTAAATCAAGAAGGCCTACCCATCTTTGTCATTTTCATGTCACTGTAAGGAATTACCGTAACGATTGTATGAAACAGATGGTGTGTGGGGTGGGGGTGTGTGGGTGTGTGTGTTTAGGAGGAATGGCTACAAGTTTCGGTGTGAGCTTGAAGTCTTTAAAATAAAGTGGTCGTTCTTGGTCAGAAGGGGGGGGCGATAAGAGAAGGTCCTGGAAAGGGCCATGTCATTTCTTGAATCCTTAAGTCAGCAGTGTTCTGCAAGACACGGTTGACTTGGTTATGGTCGACGTTATCTTGGAAGTAAAGTACAATTAAATTCAGTAGCTAACTAAAAAATATCAACAAATATTGATATGTGTTGCCCGGAAACTAGTTTAAATTTGAATTTCAAAAGGTTGGTGGACCGACGAGCTTCATAAACAAGCAAGATTCGATACCTTTGCATGGGTTGGATCTTATCATCACACCCGGAAATGAACCTTTGTTGCTGCAAAGTTCGATCAGTCTGAGAATTTCAGACTTAATGTATAATTGGATCGAATTGGCCCTAAGCTTAAATTAGTCTAGTTCAGGCGACCATGGACCCACAGAATAATATATCGGCAATGAAACGGATGAGGACTATAGGAAACGGTGTGGACTGTCATCAGTAAACTCCCTTTAAATATGAAAAGATGAAAGAAAACATCTCCGTTCGGTAAATATACATTCATTACCTACAGGATGGTTGTCACCAAAAATTGGAATTATCGAAGGGTAGGTTGAAGGAGTTAAGTGAACCTATCACTTTACGTTGACCTTGCCACTTATCTCAGCTTCATAGTTCATCTGCTTTACTCAGATTGTTACAGTTCTTCTGATGGCTTTTTAATTCGGTTTCTTATGAAAGAAACAAATATCCCATCCCACGTTTTCCAAATTCCCTACCGATATCATATGATGTGTCATTTTTAAAGAATAAATGCGAGTTATATTTTATAAAAAAGAATGTCATCAGTTTTTAATAAGGTTACCGTTCGTTAAGTACAGTGAATATGCATTTTAAGTATCCAAAGATTTCCTTTGTTTATCTTTGTGATTGAACGTTTTTCCGGATTATCCTTAAAATTTGATACATTTGGAATTTTAGAATGTCTTTTACTGTGGATCAAATTAGTTAATTAGATACAGTTTTTCTGTGGATCTGGCATTACTCTGCACCGCCCCGTGTAGAATAAAGCAAGAAATGTTTCTAAATATTGCTGGCAGCAGCTTCAATATTATCAAGAAAGTGAATGCAATGTAAAATTAATGTGCCCCGATGATATCACAGATTTCTCACAAATTGATGCACTTTATCGAACGAAAAATTTCTAGGGTGTTGAAAATTATTATCTTCTGAACAGTTCGGGGGATAACCATTTTCAGGTGAAAATGAGAATTCACCCGATCGGGAGAAAATTTGCAGCATGAATATTCATGAGCACTTAGTGTGTACCTCTTCACAGTCGTCGCTTTGTTTTATAAATGTGGATATGTTCAAATACAAGGTAAATGTTCGCCACCACAGACAGAAATCTTAAGAAACTTTCAATAACGTTCTAATGGGCTAAATTGCTAGCACGAGTAACTTACACAACTTTCTGCAGAAAAAATTGGACAAATCTTGCGGCTGTGTCGAGTCTATAATTTAAGCTTAGGACACAGAACGTGGCAAAGCTGCTCGATATCTCAAAATTTGCGCGGTGAACTACCAAACATGATCCGGCTTTTTTGTTCCCCTGTCAACAAAGTGTCTAAATATTCCAAAATTTCCCTTTCCTAAGACCGATTAAATTTTCAGGTGTTTTGAACGTTTGTTTCCGTTTAAATTGCGCGGTAGGATCGCAAAGCATCAGAGGAGAAATTTGAAAATGGCTCCACCCATGGCCGTATTTTCCCCCGATCGGGTGAAAAACCATTTTCCCCCGAAAGAGGTTATCTCCCGGACTGCTGAATGCTATATGTTATTGTAGTCCTAACCTTGTACAAGAAAAATTAAGTCATTTGTCTCCCGAAAATACCTTCAATAAAAAGTGCTATTCGATAAGCAGTATTGTCACCTATGATAAATAATGCCACTAGTTCCGTCAGATGCCAAAATACAACTATAACTGCATTTGCTTGCAAATACGCAGAATTGTAGTGCGGGCTGTTGTGTCGTTTCGGCCTCTTCCTTTCAATCTTATTTCTTGATAGTACAAGGATGGACCAGTTGTCTCCCAGTTCCTTAGCTGGACGCAAAAAGCAATGATAGAAGAATGTCCAATGATGTAAATCCGGACCTCTATGCTACTAATGTAATACGAGTAATTAGTCACTAGCTTAATTTGGAATCAGCGATTGATTCCCCAGGCTTAACGCCTCAGTGGGAAAAGGCCTAACAACATTTCGTGTCGTTTTCTGGAAATTTATCCAAAAAACCCTCTTATCAAATTAATTCTTTAAATCGTTCTTGTAGTTGTAGTATTTACTTTTCTGAAGTAGATTTTTGCTTAAAACGGCCACAGATTGCACTTACCGCTATTGCTTAAAGGTAGAGCGTGGATATTTGTACGAACTAAAGTTCGTCGTCTAAATTCACGTTGTCTAATTCCAAGTCGTTTTTGTTGAAAATAATTTTGTTGTCAAAAATTTAAGTTGTTGTCCAAACTTATTTTTTATTTCATTTTGTGTTGTCTTAATTTAAGTTGTTGTCTAAACATGTTTTGTTGTTTAATCTCACGTTGTTGTTTATAAGTGGCACTGTTTCATAATATGTGATGAGACCAAATGGCCACCATGCTCATTACGCAGCCGTCACACCTATGCCCGCCCAACTGCATAGGCCTACACAGACATTCAGCTCAGATCATTAATGCTCATCTCATCTAATTAAGACCAGACTTCAGGTATAAAAAGTAAAGTTAGGAAATCCAATGTGAAGGTCGTTTCGGTTTGGAAATGCGGTCAGGGTACTTTGAAGGAACGACTGTCAACTGTATTATTGCGAACATGGTTATGGGTGACAGTTTACAGCTATACCCCGTCCTTCAATCAGAACATCAAACCTCATAGCCCTCAAAAGAACACTTGAAACAACGAGGATGCGATAAACCCTTTACAAAAAACACTGACAGAGCTAAAACAAATGCTACAGTGCTAAGACACTGGCATTTAATTTCGAAAAATCCGAATCTGAGTCAAATTTTCCGACACCACCGGTCAGAGCCTTCGAGAGGGCACCCAAACTAAATAATATCTAATTAATTCTAGGCTTCTAGCCCTCAAAAGAACACTTGAAACAACGAGGATGCGATAAACCCTTTACAAAAAACACTGAAAGAGCTAAAACAAATGCTACAGTGCTAAGACACTGGCATTTAATATCGAAAAATCCGAATCTGAGTCAAATTTTCCGACACCACCGGTCAGAGCCTTCGAGAGGGCACCCAAACTAAATAATACCTAATTAATTCTAGGCTTAAAAGCGACAGTGAACTGGAAACAACTCACGAGGAGAATGAAGATTGCTCCCTCGATTCTCTCATTTACGCGCTCTAAAAGAGCAAATATTCAATTGAATTAACACCAAGACAAATTTAAAAGTCCAACTACTGATGAAGCTCAACATCTCAAATCAAGAGCAGGAACACGTTTAGTTTAAGGGTTTTAGAAACCTAACAGAGCAGTTCTTCAAAACATCTGCGGTCCCTATTCTCACCCCCACAGCACAAAGATGCTACCTGTCTAATTACAAGACAGAATGCATCATGTAAAATTTCAAAACTGAAACAAGGGACTGCATAAGTAGTATCAGATAATGCCAACGCATATACCTATTTCCATTCATTACTTCCTGCAGTGAATCTTGGGATGGAAATATCATCTGAGAACATCAAATTCTGGGGATAGCAAACCTTGTACTGATAGCAGCCAACCGGTAGCGTGGCTACAGGGGCAGGAGTGACTGATCTGAAAATTTTAAAATTTAAAAATTTGCCATATGGGGCATCAGTAAACTAGTGTGCGGTTTTCCCAACTTTTCTCTCACAAACACTCGAATTCCCTGCGATTAAATTTCATTATATGTACTTATTTGTTCAAAAAACTACAAAATCTTTCAAGCCCCCCCCCCCCCCTCCTTCTCATTTCAATCTCTAGGGCATGTCTAAGTGTATGTATTGATTAACATTGATAATAACATTCACATTCACAATTACACATTTTTAATTTTTCTAATAAAAAGAAGACCATCATAAAATATCCGAACGGCCTTGACATCGACTTCCCTCGTGCTACTGTTCTCACATGACGTCAATATTTAAATGTTGCCAAGTGACATAGCCTTACAATTTTCTTAGCATCTACATTTTACAAAAGTATGAACTTTCTCTTTTATTGAATGGGATAGCGATGCTCGCCGACATAATTAATGTGGCGCAACATAAGATGTCCATGGCGACTTTACTCCGAGGAGCACAAACTGCAATACAGATACTTTTACAATATCCGTAGTCAGAACAACACAGACTTATGTGTTCGATTCGTTATCCAAGGCCAAGTGCACCATCATTTGGGCAGAAAAATAACAAAGCCCAGCACCGATCGCCAGTGAGCAATCAAGAAGAGATTGGGCACGCCAACGGTAAAGTAGTGACACTAGAATCGAGCTCGTAACAAACGTCACTATACCGTGGGCAAGAAGAGGTAAACATGAATGAAATCCAAAATGTTATTGTTTTCGCATTATGTTCAGTGTAAAACTGATCGCAATTGCCGATCCAAATGCAAGGGCTTTACCTAGCATTTCGCTTCCTTCTGTTTGGACGGAATTATCGAGAATTGAGAATATACACTGAGGCCGAGCCACAAATGTTACTCCGATGAAGGCCAGAATGGAAAGTAGAACCTCAAACAACCCAGGGACTTCTTTTAACATTATACAACTAATAATGCCTGCAATAACAAGAGATGAGTACGTGACTGTTAAAACATCACCGACATCGGTATAGACAACAGCAAAGGAGAACAGGACTAAATAAGCGCACGCACTTAAAGGGCCAACCCTCTCACCCAAAACTACAATTTTGGTACCCGGGTAACTAAACTCTCAATTGGCTCAGCTCTTTGACTGACAGCTAATTCAAACAATGCAGAGAGCCAAAGCTTATATTACACAGTATCAACGTTACTGAGAGTGTTTTGATTTTATAAATTGAGATTTTCTATACTCACCCTGAAGCAATAAACTGAGATTGTGTCCGGATGAGGATGAATTTCAGACAATTTTGGGAGGGACTTAAGTAAGAAGGTTAGGGGAATTGGTACTGTTTGGGGTGAGAGAACTGGGCCTTTAAACCACTCAAGGAGAGCCAGGCATAGTGTTGCAATTTTTCAGGTGGAGTAGCACCACTGACTGCTAAAACAAACACAGGACCGAGTATCATTCCAACAGACATTTCAACCACAAGTTGAATCGGGTCATTTTCTTTAGTCAATACCATCACAAGTAAGCTATTGCCAGTGTTAAATGATGCTGCAATTAGTGCAAAGATCTCTCCATGATGACGGCGAACAAAGGACAAGGTCGCTTTAAAGGTTGTGGTGGCAAAAGTGTCGCAATCCTTTGGAATGAAACGTCGATTAATGTCAGCCTTCTTTAACTGCAGAAGATCTTTGTCTGAAAAATGAAGAGGAGATAAATAGGGATTTACACTTCAATATATGACATCAATTCACCTAGCAACCTCATGACTAAAAATGTTTCTAATGAGGAGAATCCGGTTCTCCCGGGAGAGCAACGGATGCTCAAACAAACACTAGACCAACACACTGTTTAAAGCAGACTACATCATGGCGGTTGTACAATTTCACAAAAGTGTTCTGCAACCCTCTGCTATATGGCAACAACATGAAAGTAGCCTCGTAATGGTGCTTCCATTCAAGATCTCCGACAAACGCACTTTGACACGCGTTGAACCTGCACCCATTAATGCGCCAATAGACGAATTCGAACAGTCAAGTGATCTGATTTTGGTCGGACATAGCTGGATCCATTAAATTTAGTTTTCAATTTCCGCGCTTGCTTGTACCATGAATGGTTGTACACTGAATTGCATCTTGATTCCATCAATTTCACTGAATATGAGGGTTTGAAATTCACGCAGACAATAAATGACCACGATTTGAGGCTGATGGACCCCGCTAATGGTTGCCTGCAGTTACTAAGCACAAGCGCTAATCGGATTCGTCTATATGGGAAGGCCGCATTCATGAATATTATTAACGGGTTGAGTTTGAGGAGATTTAACGACATAGCAACACGAATGTGTAATAATAACATGATTTCCAAATGCCAGTTGCTTAAGAGCTCAAAAATGGGTGCCGTATAAGGATCCGAAATAGAATTGTCTCCTACTGGTAGAAAATTGATAAACACTCTCAGTTTCAGCTTATTTCTACAAATTATGTTTTGCAAGAAGTAATTAAAAGTTTAAGGTCACTACAGTCTAAAGGACATATTACTTAAAATTAAGAATTTCTTAACTTTTACTAATCTGCGGGACTCTGTCAAGCAAAAAAGGTAAACAATCTCAATTTTTTAAGTCAACAAGGCAGATCCTCCAGACTTGGTTTAACCCACACAAAAGAGCCACCTAAATTCCTGAAATGTTTGTTTAAACTTAAAAATTTTCAGAATGGCCAAGTATTCCGAAAATGGCAAAGATCTTTAAAACTCAAGAAGTGTACTTTTTAAAAAATCTCAACCTGCTTTTATTGTAGTCCTGATTACACTTAAGCATTATTAGAGAAGGTAAGTTTAGCCGGGGTAGTCATTTAAAAATCTTCAACAAGTGGTCCAAATTAGGGTCTCAGATCGCACTATTACTCCCCAAAGGCAACAACTCTATAAGAAATCGTAACTCGAAACCTTGTCTTCCTATTTTTTTTGGTTCTGTACCAAAGAGTAACACTCTATACATATCTAGTCGAATTTGAAGGATCCAAACAATTGCTTGTTAAATCTTTGACTAGATTCGACTTAAAATGAAACAAATAGTTTAATTTTTGAACAATTTCAAGTCAATTTTGAAACCAATCTCTTCAAATATTTGACAAGATTCCGGTTCGTGCCTCATTCGACTAGATACATATTTCAAAGTTGCGTTACACGGTCTTTTAATCCTTCCATTTTGGCGACAGACACTTTTGACCCCAAATAACCCCAAATACAGCCTACAACCAACCTCACTACTTTCTCGTACTAGAAAATGTCCGTTCTGAGCTGCCATAGCTAAGTCCACATCACAAGAGGTCACCAGATATTCGTTCTTTCTGCAGTTTTGTGCACTCAGTATGTAGACCTATTTGTCCAGGAAGGTTAAATATTAAAAGTCAATGCAAAGTATAACGCACAAATGAGTAAATGAGCATAAAAAATTTGAAACTAAACAAACATTGTGACTGAATACACTGACTTTACATCCAATTTCCTTTAACCTGGGACCAAATGTTATTTAAAGCTATGCCATAACATCCGCCTAGTACATCATTTCATAAAAGAAGCACTAATTAGTATGCAAATGAGCAAATTATTTGAAACACCAGCTAATTTACACAATTGCATGTGTAACATAATTCAAGTATGCAAATATAATAAGCCTATTCAAATCCACTTTCTTTGCTCTTAACGATGGAATGTAGGTTTGATAGAAGAATATTTTTCTAACACAAGTAATCAATTGCAAAATAGGTGAATATGAAAGTGATCCTCCGATATAACCCAAAACAAAGATCGGTTGAGATAATTGGTGTTCACAACATAAGGGTGATGGCATCACGTGTTTAGAATATTGAATAATTGAAGAGTTGACTTGACGCAGGAAATTCATATCAGGAAAATGAATTTTGGGTTCACCATGGCCAGATGCGAAATGCAATAGTTGTGTCTCATTCTTAAAGATGTCTTACAAAGATCACCTATTGAGGTGATCTTTGCCATATTTGACACTAGTTTATTTTTTAGCTTCGGTCATCCATACGAGTAACCTGGAACCAGTAAGTTACCAGTAATTGTCAAAATTAGCGCGAAGACGCACCTTTTAAGCGGGAGGCAGTGACGTCGCCAAGGGGAGGGGGCAGGGGCACGTGTCCCCTCAAATATCGTGTGCCCCCTTTGCCCCCAACTGAAATTTGAGATTTTCAAACTGTAGTCAAAGGGTGACTATGACTTTTTAGGATTCGATTCCTGGGCTGAAAAGAACATGCAGTAAATTTCCATGTTTCCAAATGAAAATATCACAAAAAAGCTTGGAAATTCCATTTCCGGCTGTCTGAGTGGTTGCTTTTTTTTTCAAAATTTTCTTCACACTTCCGACTACGTCAATTGAAGGTGGCGCACAGCTCATGTAACCCTTCAAGCAGGATTAGGCTTTTTTTTAAGCAGTCCTCTGGAGGACAACATCTAATTGCCCATCAACTGCCCTTTTTCTCTTTCTAGTGAAGATCACCTTCCTCAAAATGTCAGCCGGATCCGCTCTTGAGAGTAGTTTCACTAACGTTAGTGTTGTTACCCAAAATAAAAATCTTACTCGAAATTGCCCTGTTAGTAATTTTTAGACCAGTGTAAAGACATCCCTCAAAAACAACTTTAAAACCTTACAAACACGTAAAAAACCCAGGAGCTTCCAGGGGTTTCGCCCCCTGGACCCCGCCAAGACTCAAATTATAGTGTCCATCAACTTCTTTCTGTATTGATCATCTACCCCTTTTTCAAAATGTCAGCCGGCCGGATCCGCTCTTGGTAGTTGTGGTCAGTGGGGTTTTTTTTATCGAAAGTTTTTCTTGAAGTTACCTTGGAGGTAATTTTTAGACCAGTGTTAAGTCAATAAAGTTACTACCGTCCGTCTTTAATACCTCACAAAACCGGGAGCTTCCTTGGGTTTCTCCCTCTGGACCCCCACCAAGACTCACTCTGAAGTGCCCATCAATTTTTTCTCTAAAAAACATCTACCCTTTTTCAAAATGTCAGCCGGATAAGCTCTTGGTAGTTGAATCAGTGGTTTTTTACCGAAAGGCTCACTTGAAGTTACCCTGGAGGTAATTTTAAGACCAGTGATCAATAAAATTACCCTTAAATGGCGTCTCTAGTACCCCACAAACACGTTAAAACCCAGGAGCTTCCGGGGACTTTACCCCCTTGACGTCCACCTGGGCTTTGTCCTTGGACGTCACCAGGGGCCCTGGACCCTACCCGCTGTGCCTAGGGCTTCGCGCTCGGTTTCGCCTCTGGCGCCATCAGTGGAGTCTAGCAATTCCCCCCATAAAATCGTTGTCCCCCAGTTCCCCCACAGAATGAAAAGTCTGGTGACGCCACTGGCGGGAGGTGTTGTTAAACCACTCCCTGATCTTAGAGTAGAGTGACACTATAAGGTATGGCGAAGCGTATGAGAAACTGTTGGCCTAAAGTGCCTGTCAGATCACTGGAAATGGTCCTTTTAATAGTAACAGTTTCATCTCGTGAGAACATAAATACCCTAACTCACAATTTATATCTGGTCTATATCTGGCTGTTATAAAAGCCTATATAGGTATCTTGATACATTTTTTCAAGTTATATATGGCCGTATTAAGACAGATATAACTTTAAAAAAAGCCAGTCCAGATATGTAAATATATTTTATACGGCCATATCAAGCCAGATATAACTTGAAGAAATGTCTTTCCAGATATGCAAATAAAGTTTTATACGGCCAAATTAAGCCAGATATAACTTGATGAAATGACAGTTCGGATAGATAAATAAAGTTTGATATGGCCATATCAAGCCAGATATAATAAATTGGTGAAATGCCTTTCCAGATATGCAGATAAAGTTTTATATGGCCATATCAAGCAAGGCATAACTTGATAAAATACCAGCCCAAGTATGTTAATAAAGTTCTATATGGCATAACAAGCCAGATATAACTTGATGAAATGCCAGTTCAGAAATGTAAAAAATTTGTATATGGCCATAACATGCCGAATATAAGTTGTTGACAAGCCGGTTCAGGTATGTAAATAGAGTTTTATATGGCCATAGCAATCCAGATATAACTTGATGAAATGTTTGTCCAGATATGTAAATAGTGTTTTATATGGCAATAGCAAGGCAGATATAACTGATTTAGATACCATGCCATATATACAAGTAAACTTTCATTTGACCAAATTAACACTTTTTGGTTTAATTTAATCCTACACAAAGGCGTTCTTTGGAAGCTGAATAAATATCAGCAAACCACACTCATAAAATGTGAAAGTTTAAGCTCAAAACATTTTTTGTTTTCCAATTCTGTTTAGATTTAAACGAATGACAGTATTATTTATCGTGTTGCAAGTAAAGCTGGGGGATATGTGATGTACGGGTCCAATAAACACATGTTGCATAATTAAGCGTTCCATTAAAGGTAACTTGGTTCGTTGATACATTGAATATAGCAATAACGAACATCACATGTGATTTTCGCTATTAACATGGTCAATATCGAAAATCATATGATAATATCGAAACTAGCTGGCTGGCTGACTGACTGGCCCAGTGGCGTAGCTACTGGGGGCAGGGGGGACAAGTTGCCCCCTGGAAAATAATTTGGGGAAATTTGATGAAATTGGGAAAATTTGATGAATTTTCTTACTCTAACAAAAATTTCTCACAATTTTTGTTGGAATAAAAAAATTCTGAGACATTCCTGATACATTATTCATATTTTCATGCAACAAATTAACGAAGATTTGAGATTTCGTCAGTGTCCCATGAACCGGCCCTACTCCCGCTCCACAGAAATGTCCTCGCCGCGTAGCAGATTGAATGTTCTCTTGCATACGCGAGGTTTTTGTGATCAGTGCATTTCAGTGTACATGAAGCTGTCATTCAGGAATTTAACAACAGCTGATACAGTACAACTAACACTGAAAGACTGTAAACCCTAACTTATCCCCTTGCACACAGTCTCTGCGTTGTACACTTTTGGAATTCAGGAAAAGGATGTGAAAACTGACAAGTCACCAACGTAACCCCCCGCCTTCCCCCGAGTTTATTATATTGTCCCGCAAGATAGTAGTAGCTATACCGATTTTTCTCTGTGTACATAACGAGGGATGGGGCTGAAACAATCCATGGCCAACGGTTAACGTCTAGAAATCAGAAAGAACGGGATCCATTGGCATACTTAGATTTTGTTACTTAGCCTAATCCTTAGAGGCTTACATGCTAGTTCGGGAAAAAAGCTTACTGCTCACTTGGGATGTAACAATAAACGTGTCCATGAGTACCTTGTAGCCTTCCTTACTTTACAGACTGCTGCTCTAACAGCCTGGGATATCCTGTGTGATCGAGCCACTATTAGGCCTCCTTTTAGTGGCGTACGAAGGAGAGACGATTGGGCCGTGCCCCCTCACAGATGCCATTTTTTCTTTGTTCTTGAAAATAAGTAGTTAAACTTTAGTAACACAGATTTTACTTCAAAAGATAGAATGTGTGGCACCAGGTTGCATATAAGGACACCCAATTTTTCAAAAATTTTCAAAGGAGAAGTATTGTCTCTGCAGGATACGTCCCTCAGTGATGCCAATATTTTAATTCCTACAAATAGGCAAATTCTGTCAAGTTCCAATTTTTACTTTAAAAGGTAAACTCTGCATCCTACTGGTGGAATCAATAAAATAAAGACTACATGTTTAGATTCTCTTTGCAAGCTAAATACGCTATGTTTGACCATCTGAGGGGTCTGATTTTTTCGAAATTTTTTTAAAGCTCCGCGCTAACCAATGGTGGCGTTCGGCGCAGTCTTTTGGGCAAATTACATTTTTGGGTCAGATTTCCCCTTAACTTTCTGATCACTTTTCAGTTTGCGAACATATTTTGAAGGAAGGTATTTATTTGCAAACGACAAAAGAAGGTGTTGAATGGGTAGATTCTTCGTATAAGTCTGGAAAATGGTATTTCCGGCCATCTGAGGGGTCTGATTTTTCGAAATTTTCTCTACACTTCGCGCCAACCAATGGTGGCGTTCCGCTTAGATAATCTTTATGACGAAATAACGTTTCATGGACAAGAAACACAACAAGTCCTATACAGATCAATGCTCTTTTATTTTGACTCCTAGAAGTGTACAAATTTAATGACAAGTTTTCCTTCGTAAGGTAGCATAAATGGCATAAGAATGCATGTAAAGACACAAAAGTTTCAGTTTATCTTAATGAACCACCACGAATCAACTTTTTACACTGTTCCTGTCAAAGTCGAAAATCTTGCACCATTTTGAATCTAGGCTCCTTGAAAGAGAAATCCTGGGTACGCGACTGCGTTAGTAGCCTACATACAAATAAACCAGTGTTGTTGACCAAAATAATATAGCCTACTAAGAGCTGTTATTTCCAATTGCTCTATGTTATACTTAAAGATTAAAAATGCAGGTAATACAGGGACCGCGGAGACGGGGGGGGGGGTCTGGGTGGGCTTTATCCCCCGCACTTACATTATGACATGGTAATGTTGTTTTACTTGTAAATTTGCATTTTTTATATGAAACACATACACATTGACCGGAAAAATTTGGGGGAGATTTCATACCTTTGCCCCCTGGAAAAAATCCTAGCTACGCCACTGGACTGGCCTACTGGCTGGGTCACACTGTTTGGCTGGCTGTCTGACTAGCTGACTGACTAGCTGACTCTCTGACAGACTCACTGACTGACAGACTGACTGACCGACTGACCGATTGACTGACTGACTTTATTCACGGGACCAACATGTCACTTTTCAAATCATACAATTGTTCATACAACGTCAACTATTAATAATATCAAACTTTTTGGGCAGAAAAATGTACAATACAGTGTTTTGTAAATTTCTTCACAATGTCAATGAAATTCTTTGCATGATGTGGGAGGATTTAAGCTGGTTTATGTCAATTTAAATCGGTATGTGTCAATTTAAATTGAAACATATTAAAGTGGTATAGGTCATATTGGTATATGTCTTATTAAATTGGTGTGTTGATCTGTCGAAATAAATTGTTATGTATCCATTGACATTGGTATATGTCGATTTAAATTTTTATGTGCCAATCCCCCATAGTAAGACATCGATTACTCGCCACACGCGACTACCCTACTCCTTTAGGCGAATTACGAAAAACTTTATAAAGACGATTCATTTTAATTTATATAGAAAGATTTTGACTGAAAATAATTTAGCGTAGCAGGATTAATTCTGTAATTGGTGAAGAAAACGTTGATTGGCAGGATAAAGACTGCAAAGGGTAAAGTAAGCTACCGTTCCAATTGTTCATGTTATTTCTAGGCCTGTCACCGTTTTACCACTTAGGCGGCATGATTCGGCTGTATCACATCTTCTCGAATGAAGCATCTGTGTTTGCAACCTCAAAAAGACGAATTTTCGAAGAAAGATGGGTAATTTTGACTATTTCCTACACTGTCGACATTGGCCTAGGCACGGTTTTTATTTGGAGCGTACCGCAGGATCTGACGGGAGAATTTCAGGTGTAAAGTGTCCTCTTCTCTTTGAGAAATTAATCAATATTTAATTTTCCCCAGATTAAATCGTGTGTAACTTTAAACATTATATGAGTTTCTATCCTTTTCAGGTGTGTATATGGGCTATATTTTAAGAATCTTTTCATAATTAGCTTTAGCGCGGAGCCATGGCTAAAGGTCACGATCGTCTGTGAGGTTCTACTTGGCGTGGGTGTGAGTTTTTAGGGTAAAAAGATTCCAGTTAGTCTACTATTTGTTAAGTCAACAAGATTTGAAATGTAACCGGTAAGTTATGAAGTGGAACTCGCTACTTCTTCGTAATGCTTTTGGAGAGAACCGGATGTACCATTTTCTGCCCTGGTTACAAATAATTTTAGACCTTGGCACATATGAACAAAAAGTCCTTATCTTGAGTGGAAAATCCTCTTTAAACTTTGTAAAAGAAATTTTATCTATGGAAAATCCTTAAGTGACCCAGTATGCACAACGCACCTTAGGAGTTTCCTTATGGCTAAGAATTTTCTGAAACAATGAGAAAATCCCATGAAGGATTTCTCTTACGTAGGGTGTGCATTGACCAATAGAATTCACTGTTACAATAACGTATACTGGGGAATTCCCGGGGAGTCACCCTTTTAAGGAATTCTTTACTTGAAAGTGAGCAATCACATGGATGTGTAATGTGTATACTATAGAGTGTTGCATGGGTTCTTAATATACAACTAAAAAGAGTACCTAATTGGAGATTTGAGGAGAATAGGAAACCTGTGAAGGATTTCTTAAAGCAGAGACACATCCTCAGGGCACGATTCTGTTTTTAAGAAAACAGCACAAAGTAAAGCAAACGCATGGGACAAAGTGCTGAATGCTGTGAACAAGCACAATCCCGAAAAAGAAGTGGGACAACCTCCTCTAAAGTGCCTAAAAGGACATCACCCACATTATGAAAAGGTACGGTAGATTTACAGAACAACAAAATAAGAAAAATTAATAAGGATTACAGAAAAGTTCTGCAAACTTATTACCAGATTTTTTCTGTAATCTTTACGTATCTCTTTATTTTTTATTCTGTTAATTTACAGCAAATTTGAGCCTTTTTTTTACAGTGCATTGAAACCGGTTAGTGAAAGAACGATGCATCATTTTTGCACATTTGTAGACTACAATTGCTAATAGTCCTATCAGTGTTGATTTAAAGGTTCGGGATATCAATCATGTAAGTCTAGCATTGGTCATATCCTGACAGAAAAAGAGACATATCAGCCACCCCCCCCCCCCCGACCAACTTCTAACTTGTCCCGGACTGTGGGGCGTGGAATTTGTCGAAGCCCGCTTCAGATAAGAGAGAACTGAGAAGTTTTGACCCTTTTCTTAAGGGCATATTCCAGTGGCTTTTCACTTAAGTCTCATAAGAAAGACAAAAATATTCCACACTATAACATCCCCAAACCCTGTCGCAATACGATTTTCCTAACTTAAGATACCTCACTTTAAAAACTGGTTATTTTTGTTAAAAAATCTTCTTCTTTTCAACAAAGCCACGTAAAGTTATGCAATGTGGGCACATTGTGTCATTTTTTCATTTTTCTTTATTATTGAATGTCCTGCTTGCCCTTGAAATTTGATACTGTTGGAATGTTTGAATATCTTTTCATGTCGATCTAGCATTACTCTACACTGTGACATGTACGGTTTAACAAGCGGCATCAAAATTATGTTGAATAAATTGAATGCAATGTCAAATAAAATGTGCCGTGATGACAGATTTCCCATAATGCACCGAATCCCCCCAAAAAATTGCATTACATTGAAAATCAGTATCTTTGAAAACTCTACATGCTTTTGAGATGTAGTTTTCACGTTCTGAAATGAAAAAAAATTTCTGCATATCTGGAAGTCAATGAATTTTGCCTCCAGAAAATGCATTGCAAACCTCGTGGAAGTTTGTTCAAGTGATATTCCACTTATTGTTGATATTCCACAAATTGTTTGGGTCCTTTTGGACCCATGCGGAGGACTCGGCTGTCACCCATCTTTACTGTTTCACGCGGAGCTCGAAACTGCGAGTAGCTACCCGAAATTTCGGCCACAACAACGAGAGGGACAATAGTTTAAGGTCACGGGGTCAATGGCCTACGGAAGTCGAAGTGGGGCGGGCTACGTCCGCTTTTCCCCCCACTCCCGAGGCGCGCAAATATGCCCCGATCGGAGCACAACGGTAAAGGGTTAAAAGTCCAATCCTTTCACCCCAAACAACAATTCTTGTAGGGGTTTACCAAAATTCTCAACTGGCTCAGCTCTTTGATTGATAACTTAGTATTCAAACAATGCATAGTACCAAAACTTATATTACACAGCAAGTACTGAGAGTGTTTTGATTATATACATTGAGCTTTTTTATACTCACTCTGAAGCAATAAACTAAGATTGTGTCTGGGATGAGAATGAATTTCAGACAATTGTGTAAAGGGCTTGAGTAAGAAGGTTAGGAGAATTAGTGCTGTCTGGGGTGAGAGATTTAGGCCTTTCAAGCAGAAAACAGTTGTTTTGAGTATTTCCCGTGAGCCCTTTTTTTAGTTTAAAAAAAGTCTAGCATGTTAATTATATTGAAAACCATATGACTTCTTGGACCAAAAGGTCGAATACGATAATGACGTAGATGTGCATAATTTTTGGCTCCGCAACGCGGATTCACGTAGAATAGCAGGAAGCCACTCCCAGAACAACATTTCTCTTTCAAGTATGTTGTTTGCACAGTCATTGTCGAGTTGTAGGTGTGTTAAACAGTTTCTTATAACAATTCATTCATACTGCACCGAAGAATTCTCATTTCTGATATCATCACTTGAATATCCAGGTATGTAGGTGTAATTTCTTCCTTGTTCACTAGTTTCTTCCCTTGTTTTATTTGTCTTCTGCTATCTCAGTCTTGTTTAAAACGACTGACTGCGCAAAACCTGTCCGTTCAATTCTTTTCAATTGCCAACCTAGACTGGTCAATATGCCGCTTTGCAATACACGTTTTCTCTCGACGGATGATATGTTTGTGCAATCTCTCACTTTGTCCAATTTAGGTCTATATAATAAGGAGTTAGTTCAAAGATATTGCTTTCATTGAGACAGATAGTATAAGCCTTTTTTTTTTAATTGTTGTGCTAAATAAATTGTTGCGCTCAATTAATAATTATCCCTAAAATGTTGTCCAACCCTAGAAAAAATTAGTCTTATGTTGTCACAGTTTCGTGTTTACTCTCTCTATTGGTGCAACGGGAAATTTCCAAATACATTACGCGGGGATTTTCCATGTACGAATGCTCTTGTGCGCCGTGGCAGGAATAATTCTGCCATCTCAAGTGCTTTTGGATTTCAATGAGAGAGAGAGAGGAGGGGGGAGACAGAGAGTGAGAGTGAGAGAGGTGTATACAGTTAGGTGTTGGTCGGTCAGGCTGCAAATTGAACAATTGTGTCGTTTTCGCTTGGGTGAAAATATTTCAAAACGTCCGTTGTTCTTAACAAATCAAGGCACCACCAACTTTTTGAATGAAATTACTTGACAACCTGCACGTTTGTTAAAGAATCTGAGTCTTAAATGGCCCAATATCGAGTGCAAATCATGTCAATAATGTGATTCCATATCGAGTATTAGAGTAAAACCCTAAAATGCTTGCAAATACAACTTAGATCCTTTTTCATGCGATATTTTCACGTTGTTGCGTTGGGTGAGACCATTTTTCTAAAAGGGAATCGTAACATGTAGCCCTGGTGTATGAGTGGCCACAGTGGACATAATTACCTATATAAGTTGATAATAAGTCTATTTAATGCTAGTCTTAATCGATTTAATGTCAGTATTTATTCGATTTAAAGTTTCATTATGAGCCAACAAGAGCACATGCATTTTTTAATGCCAGCGTTAAATGAATTGATGCTGGCATTTCATCGATTTAATGTCAGCATTTAATGGATTTAATGTCAGCATTTAATGATTTAATGCCTGCATTTAGCCTAAAGCTGTGCCCTGTTTGGCTAATGCACAAACTTATTCAATGCTGACATTTAATGGAATTAATGCAGGCATTAATTCGATTTAATGTCGGCATTAAAGAAGGAATTATGTCTACTGTAGCTAACCATATTCGTAAAGGTGTTGAATATTGATAGAAATAATCATACCTTAAATTTAAATTTATTCTGCAAGTTAAGCAAAAATCATGTTATTAAAGGCCCAGTTCTCTCATCCCGAACATCACCAATTCTCCTCAGTACCCTCTTAAATTAACCCCCTCCCACAATTGTCTGAAATTCACCCTCATCCAGACACAATATCAGTTATTACGTAGCCTCACAAGCTATGTCCCTGGAATCGTATTTCGGATTTTGCCCGATTTGTCACACACCGAAAGTCAGATGCATACGCCCTTGGAAGAAATAAACCCTTAAGCGCATAGTTTGCAAAGAGCGGATTAATCGAAACGTCTTTGATTTTGGTCACTAGAACAGCCAAGTAGTCTTCGCGCGATTCATCATGACACACCTTTTCCGTAATGTTTATGATCAGATGCCATTAAGTTCCAAGGTAAATCGTTGGTTATCGACAATTAACATAGGAATTAGGACTCTGTGTGATGGGATTTTGTAAAACTTGTACAGAAGAAGTTATGTTAACATATTTTTTTGGAAGATAGCTCCTATTAAGCTGATAATCTGGTTCACTTACAACGATTCATACACCGAGTGAAGTAACAGAGTTTGTTTACGAGCTTCAGTACGTATACAAGTTGGTTATCTGTCTAGCACATATGATATACGTGTATGATCTGGTCTCTCGATCTTTCACTGCTTTCGTGCGATGTTTTGAAAATGACTTTTTCGTCTGCTATCATGTGTAGGACTGTATAGGGGCCACGTACAATGCATGCATAAGTTGTACATGTACCGTACATACCGGTGTAGCAAATCTTACACTGCTGCAAAGGAAACGTTTATTAACCCTTTACCGTTGTTTTGGTCCTTTTGGACCCATACGGAGAGCGCGGCTGTCATCCATCTTTACTGTTTCACGCGGAGCTCGAAACTGCGTTTGGAAATTTTGTTGGTTTTCAATGGTGTCTAAATGCAAAATGGTAATATTTTCTAATAATTTTTCTAGAGTTTCTTCTAAGTTGATTGGAAGCAAAATTAGGGAAAACCTGTCAGATCATGTGAGAAATACATGAAATCCGGACATAGTGGCGGTAAATTTACAAATTAAATGCCCGGACACTAGCACGAAAAAAGAGGACGTAAAAAAAAAAAAATGGTAAAACCGAAAGTCTAGCACTGTAGGCATACTTTTCGACTTCTGGTTAATCACTACCGTTACATCGGCATTGCATGAATAGTCTATATAGGCCCAAAGGGGTAGCCCTCCCCTGAGATAATTTTTTGGCGTTTTCAAGGAGCCTAGATACAAAATGGTGCGATATTTTCGACTTTGACGGAAATAGTGTTAAAGGTGAATTGTGATGGTTCATAAGGATGAAACTGAAACTTCTGTGCCTTTACATGCAGTCTTATTCCATTTTCGCTACCTTTTGAAGTAAAACTTGTTATTAAATTTGCATACTTTAAGGATTCAAAATAAAGAGCATCGATCGGTATAGGTGAACGGGAGTATTTTATTTATTTTTTTTCCGCCATTAAGATTATCTAATCGGAACGCAATCATTGGTTCCAGACTCATACGAAGAATCTTCGCTTAATAAAATGCTCACTTCAAAATAAGTTCGCAAACTGCCAAGTGATTAGAAAGTTATTGAAAAAATGTAATTTTGCCCGAAAGACTATCTAAGCGGAAGGTATAGTTAGTGCGGAACGTAGAGAAAATTTTGAAAGTGATCGAGACCCCTTAGATTGCCGAAAACTGCGTTTTCAGAATCTAAACATGCAGTCTATAAGTTTAGCTTTTGTCTGCAATTAAAAACAAGAGGGCAATCCACGGAGTTGCATATCTCATCGCTAACATGTGCGCAAGTTGGTTGCAGAACTTGAATTATTTATGTGCTAGAAGTTTTATCTGTGCTGTTTTTATGCTACAGTAGAATGTCATTGACAAAAATTACAATACTAAAACTCCATGCTACAATCCTTTAAAATTCCTATTTGACGTCCAAGGGAAGCGATTTTTTTTCGTTCCAAGGGACGGAAGATTTTTTTCGTAAGATAGCGAGGGGAAAGAATATGGCACCGACCAATCAAGTTCTTGGAACTATAGGCGCACCCCTTATTCCCAAAAACATAAATTGGATATTTGAATTCTGACACCAGATTATAAAAGAACTGGAGAAATAGGCTACCCAATCTTTGTTACGAATGCCCTTTTAATCCAGTAGGCCTATCTAAGATTTTGGAACAAATTTATTTTTTAAGATGCTGTTATCCCCTTGCACACTATGAAAAAACAACGAGCTTGGCTGTTACACTAAACTGATACGGATATGGACGCAACGATTATAAAAGTAAGACGCTTTCGGGGACGCTTTAGACAAGTGCGTAATTATTATTATTCAGGCGCAAGCTGGGCGTATTCTCCATTTTGACGAGACGGCAAACTTCATGTGTGTCGAGCTGATATGCACATCAAGTGCGTCTCAATTAAAAAACTGGGCGTGTGCTCCATGTTGAACGCGTGGCGTTAGAAGATTTCCCGCCGACGCACAAAGCTTTTCTGCGCACTGGCCTGTGGCGAATCCTAGCCCGTGGCAAGGAAATTGTCACATACGTTTTTTTTTTTTTTTTTTTTTTTGGCGATGCTTCAGAACCGCCAAGTTTTAAGGGCACTAATATGTAAGATAGGTAGGCCCTATGCCTAACCTAATGTTAGTCACCCACATTTTAATATCTTGGGTTATAACTCAAGATTATGAATGGCGTAGGTCTCAGAGCCATGCCTAAACCCCAGACCTAGCCTACATACCGTTAACCAGCTTCAGATTTCAAGTCTAGCGCTAGGTTAGACTTTAACTTAACGAAAACATCTGCCTGCATAGACCTTATGAGAACACTCTGGATATAAGGGCTATCAAAGTGAAGTGCGAGCAGAACTTAAAAATCTCACTGCAGCATACAAGTTAGTGAATAAAGAATGTGAGTTGTGAAGACGAGACTGCTACTACGAAGTACTAACCTGGGCCTGAGGCTCAGTCTAGCTTATTTAGGCCTATATTAATTGAACAAAAATAGGCTAGTTACAAAACATTAAAGTGGTAATGACACGGCCAAAGTAAGTTTCTCGGTAAGTTTGGGTACACCTTGACATAAAGTGAAAGATTTCCCAACTAAATTATGTCCATAAATACCGAAAAACAACGTTTTGAATTCCCAATTACAGGCCATGCTCAGCCCATTTGAAATTCACAAGCGAAAAACGTATGTGAACGCGTCTCAAAATGGTGACACGTCATTGGAGGCACGGTTAGCAACACTGTACCAGAGAGCTCACAATCATCGAATCATGTGCATGGTAACGCGTGTTTGCGCATACATAATTGCAAACATTGGTGCTAGGATAGCAGTGAGCGTGACCACTGACTACATTGTGAATTGTGCATTGCACGGTTACTGCTTAGCATTCGCAATAGCATCTTCACCAAACAGCTCACACAGTAAAGACACGCTCGTAGTGGGGATGCGCTTGTTGTGGTCTGTTCATACAGTCATGTTCATAGCTGTTCTTTATAGCGCCCGAACCGCGTCTTTCTTGCACAAAAACAGAACTATTTTTACCCGCGCGCATATGCACGCGAACATATTGGCCAATGATTTGCTCCGAATCCCCACCATGGTCCGCGCCTTCCACTCTGTATGTTGGACCCTGTATTGTGATGCAATCGTTTTCATGAGGTTGCTAAGATAAGATAACTTTACCGAGCGTTACATTAGTTCCACATCTAGATGCGCGCCGTAGGGCGGGGTTTGTGTCGCCAATTGCGTCATAAAAGTCAGGTGAGCTGTTGCGGCATTTTTCGAAATTGAATTTCGAACGCAGTTTTCCTTCAGTCGAATATCATTTATGCCGAATTGTATGGGTTTTTAATTGGGTGTGAGATAATATTTGTAAAATTCTGTATCTAATCTTGCAATAGCCTACACAAAAGTTTTTGTGGCCGTGTTATGCCCACTTAACCTTTGACAATCGGTAACGTGAACTATGTCCTTGGTTGCCATGACAACCACACATATCGGTACAACTCATGCCTAGGCTATTACACTTAAACTTCCAGATTTGTGGGATGCTTCTGTTAAGAGTTAAAGTGAATACAAAAAAAGTATTTTACCCCCTGTCACGTGACCTTTGACCTTGGTTGCCATGGAAACTACATATTTTGGTAGAACTAGTCTACCCTATTATACTTGTGAAGTTTCATGTAAAATGAAGGTTTTCTGTTGAAGTTTTAGTACGAAATAGGAAAAAAAGTGTTTTTTGCAAAATGTGACCTTTGACCTCTGACCTTTGACCTTTTCTTCCGAGGGTCTGGGAGACACAAGTTCCCACCCTGGGGTACCCACCTACCAATTTTGAAAAGAATCGGTCCAGCCCACTAGGAGGAGTTTAAAAGACAAAAAGTTGTTTTACGAACAAATTATCACTTGAAAATTTTTTGTTCCACTCTACCACTTGACCTTTGCCCTCTGTTGCCATGGCAACCACATATTTTGGTAAGTCTAGATGCAATCATCATATGTGTGAAGTTTCGTGTTAGCAGAAAAGGTGATTTCACTAAATTTGACCTTTAACCTGTAACCTTTGACCTTCACTTCCGGTTGTGTATTAAAGTGCAATTGTTCCACCTGAGGTACCATCCCACCAAGTTTGGAGAAAATCGGCCCAGCCGTTTACAAGATATTAGGAAAACAAAATTGGACACAGACACACACACCTACACACACACCTATACGCGTTTCTGGCGCCTATCGGGGACATGATTATTATACCAGTCAAGTGGGGATATTCTGTTTTTCCTAGTCAACTGGGGATAATCACAGGTCATAATCAAGGTGACTGGGGATCCTGAAAAATCTACACACACATTTTCACACAAATTCAAACAAAAAACATGGAAACGTGGATATACCTCAGATCAAACTGTAAAGCTACAGGCACTTATCTGACACCCCACTTTGCATTATTTTGGACTTTCTAAAACCGGGGATATCCCCGTTTCGCGGGGTATCCCCAGTTCTACTGTAATTTTCATGGGTGTATCCCCGATTGACCCCAGAAACGCACGCACCCACACACACACACACCAACACACTCACACACACACGGACAGGTTTTGACCCTTCTCTCAGCCCTGGACCTTCAGTCACCCCGGGGTACCTCACCATGGGTTAGACCTCGAGACTAGTAACCTGGGAAAATTTACCGTCACCATGGCAACCATTGCGATTTAAGCTGGCATTGCCATATATAGCCCCATAGGCAAAGTGACTACAATATCTCATCCTCCTCACGGAGCGATGAGATAAAAATCAGGAACACGTTGAGTGATCAGAAAATTACTACCACTATTTTAATAAATGGTCTTAATTCTTTTCGAGGAAACTAAACAACGGAATTGAAAATATACTAATGCATCTCTATTGTGACTCTTGGCTAAATTAAATATCCGCTGAATTGATGAAATTTTCTGAGCCTACTCGAACTCATGTCTGTTAATAATATTCCCCCTAACATCTCTTGGGTGATAAATGTCAAACTATTTCTCACCACAACTGAAACCCCTCCGCTCCCTGTCCTTGTCTCGTACGTCTATGCCGACTGGGGAAGGAGCCTAAGGGATGGGTCCCTCCCTTTTGATTATTCACCGGGACTTAATATCATATGAGGTTCTTGTATTTAGATTTGTGTTGTGGGTGAAAGGATGAACCTGAAATAGCCCCTTTGAACATTCTTGTAGATATAGGCATGATGCTTATTTTAGTATATTTGTTATTACTGATGTGAGCAAAAAAGGGGAGTGAGGCCGTAAAAGCCTCCGGCCCCTGGACCCGCGCCTTGACTAGGTGGTGATTCCTCAATTAGCCTTTTAACCATTATGGGAAATAGTGCAGTTTTTCCTCATTCATGTTTATCACGAGGTTGCGAGTCGAAAGTAGCAAGCTGCAAACTGCATTAATTATATTCAGGTGTATCACATTGGCGAACAAGCATGAAAGGACGATATTCTAAGCTTTAGTACGTACCAAAGTACGTTGGCACAGAAATAATCATGAACAGTGAGTGGTTACGATTTTCGCAACCACATTGTCTAGTTTTCTACATGGCGTTGCTCTCTCATTTCTACGTGTTTGTCTTATCTCTACTCGCCGTACTAGGTTCATATATCCATCTTTTCAATTGAATATTTACACACAGATACGTCAAAAGTCGCCACCGGGACAAGCATCAGACAACTTTCACCGCATTTATATCACGTGCATATAAATCAGTAATTTTGATTTGTCAGATTTTTCAGTCACTTGCGACTGTCGCCGTACATAGTCGGGAAGAACCAACATGTTCGTTTTCTGACAAAGTGATATCCCTTTCAAGCGATCATTCTAGTTGTCTTGAAGGTCCATTAATGTATGATGAAGTAACATGGGTTTTAAAAAACATGAAAAATTATAAATCTCCGGGACCTGACGGTTTCACCGTTGAATTTTATAAATACTTTTGGAACGAAATTGGTCAATTTGTGTTACGGTCCTTGAATTTTGGTTACGAGAACTCCCTATCAGTAACACAAAAACATAGTGTGATCACCTTGATTCCTAAAGGTGATAAACCCCGTTGTTATTTAAATAATTGGAGACCAATATCATTGCTTAATGTTTCCTACAAAATAGCATCGTCTTGCATTGCCAATTGCTAAAAAAAGTTCTGCCTACAAAAATTTCATCCAACCAAAGTGGTTGTCTTAAAGGTCGTAATATCAGTGACAGCATTCGTACAGTGTATGACATAATGTATTATCTAGAAAAAAATGATGAACCAGGTACTTTATTTGGGATTGACTTTTAGAAGGCCTTTGATATTATTTCAGTTAATTTCATGAGAAGGGAACTAAGGGTACTACATCTTTTTAAATTTGGACCATCAAATATCCAGTGGTGTAATACCTTCTATGCTGATAATTATTCCTCGATACTTGTTAATGGATATCTTTCACTAAAAATAGCTATTAAGCAGGGTTGTAGACAGGGTAATCCCCTCTCTCCATACCTTTTTATTCTATGTGTAGAACCTTTGAGTTGTCTTATCAACAATGATGAAACTATCCATAGTATTAATATTGGTGGTAAATGCTTCAACTAGTCCAATATGCAGATAATACAACTTTTTTCTTTCACGGTGACGAAACATCATTTAATAGGGTTATGACACAATTACATTATTTTAGCACTTTATCGTTTATCGGGTCTGAAGCTTAACTTAGGTAAATCCATTTTGGTGGGACTGGGAAGTCTAAAGGGTTCTTCTATCCCTCTAAAAGTAATGTAATATTCCCTAGATTCGTGGGGATGACTTCACATTATTAAGTATTGTTTTCAATGCTGATGTAGGAAGTATATTAATTAAAAATTATGAAAAAGCAATGAATAAAGCTTTGAATATTAAAAAATTATGGGAAAAGCGGAATCTTATCGTTCTGGGTCGTATTGCAGTTGTTAAGTAATTAATGGTGCCATGTTTCAATTACTACATAAGATCACTTCCACTGCCGACCGTAGATTATATAGATAAAGTTAATTCTATGTTATTTCGATTTGTTTGGAATGATAAGCCTGATCGTATAAGCCGACGACAATTGATACAAGATTACAGGGATGGGGGCTAAAGATGATTGACTTCCATAAACACTGCTTGGCCCCAAAGATAAGTACCTTTGGTCACTTTTTAAATAGTTTAATAGTTAGTAGGAGTTCAGTATTTACTATCTCCATGTGTTTGGTATAAATATTGACTCTTTCTATAACCACGGGGATTTCTATTTGAAATTGTCTAGTCAAAAAATTTCGAATCCATTTTGGAAGAGCCTGTTAGAGACCACTTACAATTTTCTTAGGGATGAAATCCTTTCTAAGCAGCATATTTTAAATAAACGTATACCGGTACAATGTCGATTTGGAATAACAGGTTAGTCCAGATTAAAAATTCTCCTGTGTATTACAGGCATTGTCATATGAAATGTGTTCTCTTTATTTCAGATTTGCTCTCTGAAGATGGCTCTTTTCTATCCTCTGACAGTTTCATTCAGACGTACCACATTTCATCAAACTTTTTAGAATATTATGGCATTGTTAATTCTATTAAATCGGTTTGGGATGAAATTTGTTGTGGTACACTTATAAGACCAGCATCCCCTATTGATAGCTACATAAATAGTCTTACCACGTGTGGTACTCTTACCTCTAAGGCGGTTTACATAAGGTTAATAGACGGGGTCAGCTTTCACAATAAAATATAGGCCTATTCTAGGTGGTGTCAATTAATTGAGATTAATAATGAAGACTGGCCTTTTTATTGTAGTGCCCCTTTCCATTAATCTAAAGATACAAAGTTAAGGTGGTTCTAATATAGTATAGTAAATAGAATTATTCCGACAAATAAATATTTGTATATGATAAAGTTAAAACATGCGATAAATGTGACCTTTGCCATGAATATACAGAATCAATTGAACATTTATTCTACAGCTGTAGTTACGCCAATAAACTTTGGCATAACCTACATATTTCTTTGAGGCATGCGGGTTTTCAAGGGGTCAAATTCGATATTTCTACAGTGCTTTTGGGGTCAAACTTTAGTCGAGAATTGAATTTGATTATTACCCTGGTGAAATATTTTATTTGAAAATGTAAACAACAGAAAGCCCTTCCTAGTCATTTCGATTACTTTCTTTTTTGAAAGATTACTTTATGATCCAGAAAGATATTTTGTTTCGTAATATGAAATGTCATGAATAGTATAACTTTTGGTTCCCTTGGTTCTGTATAATGCAATTAAATGAATTATAGACTGTTTAATTACCACCACTCATTTCCATTGTTTCCCCCTTTGTCCCCTTTCTTTGTTTTTCTCCTCCCCTTTTGTTTTTCTGGTGCGAGGGCCCACGTGCGTCTTTGCCTTCATGATGAACCTTTTTTTTTTTCATTTTGTAATTAAGATAAACTTATATGTTTCTGTTGTAATTAATGTGTTTTGTCTTTATGAGCAAGAGAAAAAAAACATGTTCTTCCCAACTAAAGGTGATGCGACTTAAAACTGGTCTCAACTTGACTGCCAGTCGCAGTCGTAAACTCACGCACACTACACGACTGTTGGAGATCCGACGATCGGGTTGAGTTGCAACGCGCAAAGTCGCATAGTGTGTGGCTAGCGGTAGTCTACAGTCTATGCTAAGTCCTTTCGTCTCAGGAGTAAAGACTGCCAGTGGTCGTTTGTTATAGGCACACTATAATAAGTCCTTACTCCAGTCTCTAAATGCACAGATCTAGGATCTAGGATAGGATCGGGGATCGGTTTAATCGTTGTAATTAACTTTCTCCTTACAGCAAATTTTGGAGCTAAAATGATGGCATAGGCTTCAAAATAGTGTTCTCAACGGATTTAAAAGTACTTACAGCAGAGAACAACTAGGCCTAGGCCTACAGAATACCATCCCTGCCAATAACTGTTATTTCTTGACACAAATGTGGATGAAATATTGTAGTCTGTGAGCACTGTAAAAAGGGCATATATACTAAAAAAATATCTTCATTTTTAAAGGGGAAAAACGGTTTCCCAAACTTGTTTTTAAAAACCAATAGCTTATTTCACCAATTAATGTTTCTAATTTCTCTTCCACATACCTATAGGATAGGCATACGGCGGGGTGCAGGGGGTACGCGCCCTCCCAATTTGGGCAAAGCAGGTCTAGGCTATTCGGGCAAGACATGGGCAAAACATGATAAACGATGACATTATTCGGGCAAAAATGCTCTTGCCCCTCACAGAAAATTATGCCCGTACCTACGCCTATGCACATGTAAAGTTGTTAATATTTTCAAGACTTTGGCCTAAATATATAGGCGTAGACCGCGCCAATGATGAGTTGCAGCCCATAAATTTCACAATTCAACAAGAAAAATATTGTCATACAATTTTCAAGGGGCTTTCATAAAATAGTAAAGACTACTAGATTATTACAATTAAGGGAGGGGGGGGTGAGTTTTTTTTTTCTTTTTGTGTGGTTGTTGGTTAGCCTACTCCCAGTGAACACTTTTTACCATCAGTGCAATCCTCTAAAAGTGGTGTCCATTTTTTAGTCACTGTCACAAATGAAGGGCCATTTTAGGCATTTTGTGTTGTGGAGCATAATAATTCCTTATTCCCACACAGTTTCAATTGAACATCGTATGATTTGTGAAATATGGTCTTTTCCGTGATGATGATTCACCAAACATTGAGTCATGTAATCGTGATTCTTCCCATGATGCAGTTTCTCAAAAGCCGTCTTTTTAATCGGATATAACGCTTACTGGATGGGTATTCTGTAGTTTCACTTCACCTTCCCCGGAAGCTTAACAAAGGTGCAACCGCAGTGAAGCCAACAAAGGAGGCTATGACCGCTTTCACACTTGATCTCAAGCACGGGATCAGATCCGGATCCACCCCTCGAGATCAACTTTGTAGTGTGAAAGCTCTCGCACTCAGGATCAGATCCGGAGATTTTGATCCACCCACCGGGGCAGATCAGATCTCAAGCGGGGGATCAAAAAACCGTGTGTGAAAGCTCGCAGGATTAAGGTGACCCAAGATCAACATGACCTATGACGTAACTTCCCGTTTCAACATACAAGAACGTTGCTCTGCACACCAGCGCTGCGGTATGTACAGCTGGCCTGCACACTACATGCGCAGTGCACACAATGTATATACACATACTACATAGGCCTACTATCTTGGCTACTCTGTTTGACGTTAGTGATTGGCTTCAACTTTGAGCGTCTTTTCTCAAATTTCAAAGAATACTTTTCACTCGAGAGTTCTCCCCACTGTGTTTTAGAAAAAAAGCAATCCCTTTGCTTCTCTTTTATCTCCGTAAAGGTTTCGTTATTTACAATCTGTGTCTTGTATTTCGCGGGAAACGAAAGTAAGTCTAGCAATAGCACACCATGCTATGGCTCGTTACCTAACAATTCACAAAAACATTGAAACTCAAACCTTTGGGTTTCCTATTAAAAACATCACTGAAAGTTGCTAAATTATTCTTTGCCGGGTGATATCCTCCCACATCACGCAAGAATTTTGAAGCGAAATCATGGTTGATTTAATCACGAGCATATTGGTCTTTGCACACGTCACTGAGGTTTTTTTTTTTTTTTCTCTCTCTTTTATTGGACTGAGTTTTTAGAGAGTCGGCCAATTTTCTGTTTACGTTGCCGATAACGGAAAATCGAATACAGGCGCATCCACGTTCCCACCAGAAGTAACAATGAAATGAGGTCTTACAGTTCCAAAGCAAGTCTCGTTTTTGCAGCTATGTTTTGACGATGGATTCCAGCCTATTCAGAAAATAACGTTAGTGCAGTGCAGTAATAAGTATGTAAAATGTGTTTGATTCTCTCACGCAATTGGTGTATACGTACAGTGTATGTACTCGACGTTGTTTACACTTTCAAACAACTACGAGGATAAGGCGGGTTCATTGCGTCACTTCCTGTTTGTTGATCCCTTGATCGGGGCTTGATTCACCGCGGGGGATCAAGTGTGAAAGCAAAATCTTTGATCTCGAGGGGAGGGTCTGATCCCGATCCGATCCCACCCACGAGATCAGCTCTCAAGGGTGAAAGCGGTCTATGACTCTAGCTCAGTGAACTTGGACTTTCTACATAATGTTCACACAGAACACCTTTTACAAAATGAAAACATATTTTAACGTCCACTGCAACTGCACCTCCACTGAAAAGTGGAGATGCACTGAACTTGAAAGATTTCGGGAAAGAAAACAATTTTTTTATGTTGAGTCATTCTAAAAGATGCAGGCATCTGAGAAGAAGCCACTGAGATCATGGAGCTACTTTGATTAGGCCTACACATCATCATTTTTCTGATGTTTCTTCAGTGTTGTGAAATAGTTATTCTCACGTTATATCTGAAATACCTAAGACTACGACCACCTCTGTTTCACAGAGGCTACGTCGGATTTGCCACGCAAATTCAATTTGCAGTTGCTTAAGGGTGATTATAGAAAAGCTCAATGTGTGAAATTTAAACACTCTCAGAACAGTTCATGTTGTGTAATAGCCTATAGGCTTTGGTACTCTGCATTGTATGAATTAGCAGTCAATCAAAAAGCTGGGCCAATTGAGAGTTTCTGTTACCCTATATACGAAATGTGTAGTTTGGGTTGAGAGGATTGGCCCTTTAAATTAAGCAGTGATAATTTTACACAAACCCAACGGATTCTGAAGTGTAAAATTTTCAGCGGGATGCTACGTATTCCCCTTGTAAATAGTGGAGGAAGCACATAATACAAATAAACAAATGCTCTGCTTCCAAGAAGCAATTTGTAGCTGCTTTTTTAAACGAGAAAGTGTTTGCAACGGATAGGAGCCCATGTCTGACATGAAAGATGTTGCTAATACCTGGACTGATAAAATTACGAGTGAACAAAGAAGATACAATTTGACATACTACAAATGGAAACCTGAAAACTAGTGCGGGCGTTTTCCGGCACGGTTACGGTGGTTGTTCAGTGGTTTTTGATTCCTTGCCGATGGCAGGCAAGGAATCTATGCGATGGTAATGTCGTGTGGGTATGTGTGTGTGTGTGCGTATGTGACTCCTGCTTGTAAACACGATATCTCTAGAAGAATGTTTCCGAGGGATCTCATATTTGGCATGTAGTTTGCCCTTATTGAGTAGATGACCCCTATTTCTTTTGGTAGAGGTCAAAGGTCATTTGAGGTCACCAGAGGTCAAATTGTAAATACCTTGGAAATTGCTTGTAAACACAATATCTTCAGAAGGAAAGATGTGAGCAATCTCATACTTACCATGTGGATTCCCCATATTCAGTAGATAGTCCCTATTGTTTTCGATGGAGGTCAAAGGTCATTTGGGGTCACCAGAGATAAGAAGGTCAAAATCTTGTAAACACTGTATCTCAAGAAGGGTAAACGTGAAGGATCCCATACATAGCATGTGGATTGCCCATATTAAGTAGAAGATCACTATTGTTTTTGGTGGAGGTCAAAGGTCATTTTGGGTCATCGGAGATGAAAAGCTCAAAAACTTGTAAACACCATATGTCAAGAAAGGTAACTGCCAGGAATCTCATACTTACCAAGTGAATTGTCCATATAGAGTAGATGACCCCTATTGTTTTTATTGGATGTCAAAGGTCATTTGGAGTCATCAGAGTTCAAAATATCTAAACCTTGCAAACGCTACATTTCAAAAGAGTATATAACTGTTGAAGTTAATATCCATGAGCGGATAGGGTGAAAGGGTAAGAATAATTCGGCATGGGTAATGTAATAGGCATAGGTGTATAATTTTTTTGGAACAGTTTATTAACTTCACTATGTAATGTTTTTAGTGAGGTTATTTTGAAAGTGTATTTGTAAAGTACTGAAGCAAACTCATAGGAAAAAGATCTTTAGTGCACAAAAGGGCACATCACATGGTAGTTACTGTACAGCACGTTGATTCTGGCATGAAATTGTGCCCTGTTATTACATTAAAATCCAAGTATTAATACATGAACGAGTGGGCAGAGCAAAATAATCTTAAGAAGCAAAATCTGTTCATCAGGCTGACATACATGCTTCAGTGCTCATGGGTATGCTGATTTTGCAGCCACAAGTAAATAGATTTTCATGAAACTGATTTTCCACTGTTGAATGATAGTTCCTAGCAGAGTGTGGAACATGTGAGTTTAAACAGTCTGTATGAGGGTCATTTGTGGACATAGTCTGAAAATATTAGAAGAATATGCTTCTATGCACACTAAGTAAATGACTGATGTGGAACTTCATAAGTGTAAACTTCGAACAGAGAGTACTCCAGGTGATGCACAAGAATCGCTTCTATATCATACTACCGTTGCTTTTTCAATAACCCTAAAGAAAACCTGAAGAAAACATTAAATTTAGTGGCAAAATTTGCTAATATTTGGCAAACCCTGTGCCCATTGTCCTCACGAGGACATGTGCATGCAAGCATGCATGAATTGGTAATGGGAATTGATTAATCAGATATACCACAGTTAATTAGTTTTACAAAAAAGAACCTAATTTATACTGATCATTTGGTATCAAATACCCTTCAGCGCACATGAACTGTCATTGCCTAATAGAGGGGACCAAATTGTGACTGACCCATTCTTTGCCATTTGGTCACAGTTATCTGGCATAATTTTTCAAAGTTGACTTCCAGTTATCCCCACAGTGTCCTGAAGGATTACCTCATACAAACATACAGCTCAATTGAGTTAAGCTTTTTACTATAAATTGACTCTCCTCTGAAGAAGGCTTATTTTTTTATCTCAGTACACAACAACAATTACAGCCAATTGTTTGTAAATGTTCCTATTTCCTGCAGGCATTCAGTCCTTTACTTGTGGTCAAAATGTCAGATATCCATGAAAGTCACACCTCTGCTAAATCATGTGTGAAATAACTGTCCACATTATCTGTCTCATCTGACCACAAATAAAATTTGTTTGCCCTGCTGGTGTCTGGAGATGGAGAAGTTCATGTACAATTGATCAAGTTTCTAAACTGAAAATCATCTTAAAAAGAAATACTGTAGCTTGACACCGTTCAGAAAAAGTGTCCTTTACATATAGAAGATGGTGGAACTGAACCAATAGTGTGTTTGTATTAGGATTTTTGTTGAACACAACTTTCAACATCATTTTTCAAAAGTATTGAGAGTTTTTTTTTTCATTGCTGCTGTTGTTTAAAAGTATTTCAGGTAATAAGAGCAAGCATTTTGTTGTATACTGTGTATCAAACGAGGAAAACTTGTACTGTGTGTTATGCTGTACCTACAGTATAAGTAGACAAAAGGCAAATTAGAGTCTTGTTAAATTATGGATTAATAGGGATATCAGCTTTTGTTAATTTGCAAGGATACATAGACAATGGCTGGGACATTCCCCCATAAAGCAAAAGTTGCTGCCACTAATAACCATGGTTGCACATCTGTGTTCAGATGTCTCTTTGATCCAATGCATGTAGGAGAGTGTTTGGATGATGGTTTGTTTTAATACTAAACTCAGTGCAGACTTTCCGAAACATAGAGGCATCGGAACATAGAGACTTCAGAACGGAGAGCGGCCCCCATTATCCAAACTTTTTATTATAATGGTTTAAAATACTGCTTTATGAAGTAATGAGACAAAACATAGTTTTCTGACATACTGGTGCTGCTTGAGAAATTCCTCTTGTTTGTGGAGGTCAAAGGTTTGGGGTGACAAAACATCAAACCTTGTAGACATAATATTTTTAGATGGATAACTGTGAGGGATCTCATACCATGGAGGTAGTACTTCTATGCTCATACTGTACTAAGCCTTTGAATTGCTCATGTTGATGGATGTGTTGGTGAGGTGATTACTATTGTTTTAAATGGGGTCGAAAGGTAATTTCTGGTCACATGAGGTCAAAAAGTTTTGACCTTACTTAGTATGGTATCCGAATTAAGAAGGATAATTGCATGGGATCTCATGCATGTCATGTTTGTTTCCGTCTTTGCTATGATAAATCATATGGTAAGGAATCACTAAGCCTGTTGGCTCTCTAGTTGTATGAACAAGTTAACCTTATATGAGCCAACGCAACGATTAATGTGGTAATGGCTGAACAAACTATGTTCATTGGGGTAGCAAACATAATTATCGATTTCTTTGAGAATTCTTTAACTCCACTGTGGAAGAAAATCTACGATAAGTTAGGGCGATCTTAAAATGAGACAAAACTCTTCAATATGGTTAGTGCGGGCGTACGTGTACAGCTATAAACGATGCCTTAGCGGATACCGGTCGCTCTATTGCGAGAGCTCGACCCTTGATGGTATCTGGCCTAGCTACGCGAATTGTCTGCCACTTCGATAAAGCCGCTTTCTTGGCAACCCGGAGCTCTCCATTCAGTCCTTCACCCGCTGCATGTGCTTACTGTGGAAGAGATATTACGATAATTTTCTTACAAGAAACTGTTCTTATTGTCACAGTCTTGTGATTTTCTCTTCGTCAAAATGATTGTGACGCCAAGCAAACCCAGAAAGAATGCCGAAATTATTCTTTTACAAACCTGTTTGTATGTTTATTAATTCCGACTGGCAATAATGCTTTCTAATAACTTTACATTGTGTCTCTTCCCATACTGTCTGTTTCCAAACTTCTATTTTTTAATTTACTTTTCGATATATTCATTCTTGATTCAATGTTGATCTTAATAGTTTTATTTCATGGACGCCAGTACTGTCGTTTCTCTGTTGTCCCCTGTATTAAACATACGATAGCTGCATGTGCCCTTCGTCACTGGCTGACCTTGGTTCCTTGCAAATCGACTGTTACTACCATCTTATTTAATACCCGCAAACAAACAAAAACAAAGACTACTGACCGGTACTTTCCCCTGATCCTGCCGGCCACTAATATCTAATCAATGTAACTTTAATTTTTTCCTTTAAGTCTTTAAAAAGTTGACCTGTCCCCCTAACTATTTGCATACTTCTCCCTTCCTTTGCCGAATTGAGTTTTCTACCAACTAGTTAAGACATTCATCCCTTCCTGCACGCCGCAACTTGTATGATCAATCATTATCTTGCAGCATGAAAATTCTTGCCAACACTTTTGAATCAACAAATTAGAAATTGTAATTTCCTAATTGTAACTTCCTAAAGAATCCCTTGAATAGTCGGCTATGCTGAACGCCCAAACGGGTGAACAACTCAAAAACCACAGGATGTAGACCGAAGAGCTCGCTTACTACGCCCAGAAAATCTCGGCTTCATAACATAACTATTAGTCAGCACACGTGTACTAAAGCGCACCTTCTGAAGTAAACAAGAATGTAATACAGTATGTGAAGTCGAAATGAACACTGAAATCTAGGTCGACTGAATGCATCTTTTGAAACGCCGAAGTGTTGCTAGGGGTGGTAAAATCAGAAAATTTGACGTAGGTATGGAGCACACTTTGTGCCATGTCAAAACACCGTCAAAAGATATTATGCAGATGGATGTATTCCGTCGGCAAACTAATTATGTTGCCAAAAGCCCTTTTGCGGTCAAATATCATTCCGTTGTCAAAACTTATTGAGCCGTCAAAAGCAATTCCGTTGTCAAAGTTGGTTCCATTGTCAAAACTAATTTCGTTGTCTAAACTGATTGTGTATTCCGTTGTCAAAACTAATTCCGTTGTTCAAAAGTAATTCTGTTGTCAACACTCATTCTGTCGTATTATGCAAGTGGGCGTTGCCCGTTTTGACCAATGACAAACTCCGATACATTTTGAATTCGAGGAAGGTGCTAATTTGAGTCTGACGTGTGACGTTGTCCGTAACACCGTGAGTATTGAACATGCACTCTATACACATTGCACATCGATGGTGCATTGCGCTAACATCTACTATCCGGCAGCAGTTCGTGAAGCGCACATAGTAAGCTAGTCGAGGAGACGTCTTGCCCAAGACCAAAGTATTAATGGAGCATCTATGCGGAGTCGGGCTATTGTATACACGCCTCTACATGTCTTCACAAGTTTCTGTCAATACTTTGTTAGTCCTAAACAAAACATCGAGTTCGTACAGTCTAATGGACAAGAGCCCTCAGTTATAAGATCTGAAGAACTGATCATATACTAACGTCGTAATAACCACGACTAGCCGAGCAGGGAAAGAGGGCAGTCAACATGAACTTAAACTCCAGAGCCAGCTAGTAGAAAATTAAAAAAACACCATAAGGGCTTTAAGAATGCTTGCGTTTGTTGAAGGAAAAATTTGAGAATAAAGACGTGCGTACGTTTCTATGTTCAGATATGAAACCAGGGATTACTGTAGTGTTGGTCTAACGTTAACCTATTATAGGCCTACAAATGCTACAATACTGGAGCTAAAATAAATTTCTTTGAGAGAATCTTCAACGACGTTAGGAAGAACAACACCTGAGACCATTTCAAAATGTATACTGGGTTAAAATTTATCGTCAAAATACAACATTAGGTTTCTGTACATTGCCGTGACATGCACTTTGCTAGGGGCGAGTTAGCCGACTAAATCACAATCACTATCTAAACATGTACTTCCCGGGCAGTTATAAAATCAGTAAAACCTACTAACTAAAACCTTTGTCGAACTGACAATTTATTTTTAAGGGCTCCTTAATCAAGGATAACTAGACAGTTGGTAATTGCGAGCAAGTACATATCAAAGCCCTTGACCCAATTGTGGGATCGGTATTTGTCGAAGAAATGGCTAGTTTGATTGAGTCAGTTGGGTTTGCACAAATAAGTTTTCATACGGTAGAGTGGTAGGTAATTATTCCCAGCATTTTTAAATGTGAAATGTACATTGAAATCCGGTGTGTGTCAAATACGAGCAAGTAATCTAGGTTTTCACGGGATTGTACCCAATTACCCGAACTCCTAGACTTGATCCTATCCCCTAACCCTAACCCTAACCAACAACCCTTATTCTAACCCTGGTAAGTTACTTAAACGGTCATCAAAGGGACCGTGAGACCAATGTGACTATGAGACGGGGGACTATATAGTGCAGAATCATGTGATTGCACAAGGGGCAAGTCAACTATATAAACTTCACTTTCCCCATGGATAGGTCATTATCATTAAGGTGCTTCAGAGCACTGGGTAGTCGTTGGCCGGGGCATATAGGCCGCATGGACCCATACACTTCTGGATGCAGGCCTAGCCTGGGAAAATCAGCAAGTCGGGGAAATCTCTGGGAAGTCAGTTATCTGACCGAGTTTATCTGGGCAGTAGGAACTGAAACCCACAACAGATAATTCGAGATTCGTGTTTAAATATGCTTCCACATGTTCTCAAATAGCACCATTTTGCATCTCATCCATCCTATAAAGCAAATATTTTCAAAAGGAGTCTCTCCCGGGATAGCAAATAAGCAAACATTGACAACATTCTGTTAAAACTTCCATATTTTTCTTCCATTTGTAGGAACAACCAACAATTCCTGACGCACCCCTCAGTTGCATCTTCTAGTTCCTTCCCATTGATGTCATTACGAAACAATGATTTCAAGTCAGTTTTGGTTTTACTTATGGGGAGAATTTTCGGTGTCCCGGTATTGGCCTCAACCCATTTCAGTTGTTGGGCACCGTTTGCGCCCTCCGACCACCTGAATTTGGCTGCGCTAGATAGCTTACTGGGGATGAAGGTGCTGCAGAATGTTAAGAGCACTAACCTTTCCCCTAACTTAACCGTTACAACGACCCTAATGCTTCGTGTAACGCAAACCCCACTCTGAGCAGTGTAATATCTAACATTATATGGCACCATCGTAGTGACAGCACAGAGTCCTGGCATAGGGCATCCATCTCTACTGACATCACTAAGGTAGAAACAACTGGCTGGAAAAACAAAAGGAAATTCTTCATCTATGTCAATGTCAGGAAGTGACATGGGAGTGGGAGAGGCCTATCCTCTTGCTGCATGTCAACAAGCTCTCTAGGAAAAGTTTTGTACAATGCACACTACAAACAGCGATTAGTGCTAGCCTATACTCGATGAGTGTCAAGTATTATGCTTCAAATACAGCACTTGTTCTTGGGGCTCAGAATAAGCCAACGAAGTAGCAAAAACAAGCCCTACTTAAAGTGTACCTCAAGTCAAAGAATTCAAAAATATATATTAAACAGCATGAAAAATGAATTCTAACAGTTCAACTACCATTTTGTAGGACATTCCTGAGCTGAGATATAAAATGTTTAAGTTTATTCATTTAAAACAAATTGGTCCATTGCGAACCATTTGTGACTTTCTTGTTGTACAACTCACACTATCTGCTTTGTTTCCCTTTAAAATTAAAAATGATTTTATGACCTTGAACAATTCCTGTTATCCTGGATAGCATTTCAAGCATTTGCCCGAAAGTGGAAAAGTATCATACCAAGGGTTACATAGTTACGAAAGATTAAGAGATAAAAAAAAATCGCGACGCATCCGGGAAGCCTGTGCCTTAAAAGGAAAAATTATTCTGGAGATTGTTTTTAAATGTTGTGTAACACAATGCCCGAAATGGCCGATTATTTTAATAGCTTCAAATCTTTGCCGAAAAACAGAAGACGCTATATTTAAAGTACAATTCTCATGGAAAATGAAAAAGATCTGCGACACATTTGGGTAGAATGTGAAAAAAGGGTTTTAATCCCGAAATGGTCAAATAGTCGGGCAAAAGTTAAAAAAAATGCTGGGACGTTTTCAATTGCCAAATTAATTCAACGGATAGACAGGAGGGTATTCATGTGCCCAAAAGTTTGCCATCTATCCTGCTCTAGAGCCAAATACGGGCAATGGATATGAGAATCGGGTAATTTGTTTTTCGATACTTTAATGATGCAGGGTGAGAATGTCTTCCCGTAAGTCTGCTTGAAAATTTTATTTCAACACACCTTGTAACGTGACAATTCTGTCAATAAGTGTTACTAATAGAAGAAAAATCATCTACTTCATTTCATCCAATGGTAGTGGTACATTTTATCTGATTCTTCTGATCAAAATAGCGACTGCTAAGATCCCCATAGGCCTAATTTTTTCAAAAGTAAAATCATATATAGTCGGAAGTTCGGGCACACAATTTTTTCAATACATTATTTAATTTAGCAGAGAGTCGCAATAGAGTAAAATTCATTAGCATGTTTTCAATTCCGGTTTGTAGTTTCCCCCGAAAACATGCGGGACCATTTCATCGATTGGTAGTGATACATTTTATCTGGTAATTTTCTGATCAAATAGCGACTGCTTTGATCCCCTATTAGCCTGGGAAATGTCATTTTCGACTGTCTCAGGGGTCCGATTTTTCAAAAATTTCTGTTCGCTTCGCGCCAACTAGTGGTGGCGCTCCGCGTAGATAATCAAGTTCCCAGCAGAATTTTAGTTTGAAGTGAACTGTTTTGAAAACGGAACCTCGAAATAGCGACTGCTTAACCCTCTATAAGCATAGGAAGCACCGGGCAGGTAGTCTTCCTAGCAGCATTTTAGTTTCAAGTGAACATTTTTTTCGTGCAAACAGAACCTCGAATTAGCGACCCCCTATAAGCGTAGGAAATGACATTTTTGACTGTCTGAAGTGATCAGATTTTTCAAAATTTCCTGTACGTTTCACCCCAACTTATGATTGTGCTCCAATTAGACCACTTCATAGCTGAATTTAAGTTTCAAGTGATCATTTTTTACAAAAGGAAACTCAAACTAGCGACTGCTTAGATCCCCATATAAGCCCGGGAAATGCCATTTTCAACTGTCTGAGGGGTCGGGTATTTAAAAATGTTTTGTACGCTTCGCGTCAACTACTGGTGGCGCTCCGCTAAGGGCGCTAACTCTTTCTGGCTGAATTTTAGTTTGGAACGAACGTACGTTTATCTGCAATTGAAACTTAAAACAGCGACTGCTTGGATCCCCTCTACAAGCCTGGGAAATGTCATTTTTGACTGTCTGAGAGGTTCGAATTTTCAAATTTTCTGCACGCTCCGCGCCAACCAGTGGTGGCGCTCCGCTTTGGCTTTCTTACGTGCAGAATTACATTTTTCGTGCAAAAATCTTCTGCCCCAAAACTGAAATTTCCCCCTACCCCTCCAGAAATACCTTACTCAGGCGTGCACTGGAACAGCTGCTTGCAACATTCAGCAGGATTCCGGATTTGCGATCCTAGGATACATAGTCCAGTGGAGTAATGAACTGAGCTAATCAGTATCTCAAAAGTGTGTTTTAATCTTAGAAAAATCATAAATTTTTCCCACCAGAATTAGCGACAAATAAACCTGGTAAATGCCATTTCCAGCCATTTGGAAGGTTTTAAAATCCAAAATTTTCTTTGTACGCTCCGCGCCAACTGATGGTGGCGCTACGCTTAGATAGTAAACTCCAGCCACCCCCTACAAAAATATCCAGCCTCCCCCATAGACCCCTACCAGGGCTTTGCCCCCTGAACCCCACCAGGGGCCCTTGAGCGGGCCCCTGGACCCCACATCGATGGGGTTGTGCTCCGCGCAAAACCGGGCGTCTTACGGCGTCACCATTTACGTCGGCTACCGAAAACTTGTGACCCCCCCCCCCACCAATAAAAAAACATCTTCCGCCGCCTATGAATTGGTGCTGTTTGGGGTGAGAGATTCAGGCCTTTAAAACCGAAAAGAGTTGGTTTGAGTATTTCCCGTGCAGCCTTATTGGAGTTTAAAAAAGTCTAGCATGTTAATTACATTGAAAACCATATGACTTAACCGAAAAGGTCAAATACGATAATGACGTAGATGTGCATTTTTCCTGGCCCTCAACGCTGATACACGTAGAAAAGCAGGAAGCTACTCCCAGAACATTTCACTTTGAAGTATGTTGTTTGTACAATCATTGTCGAGTTGTAGGTGAGGTAAACAGTTTCTTAGCACAACTCGCTCATACTGCACCGAAGAATTTTCATTACTGATATCATCACTTGAATATCCAGGTATGTAGGTGTAGTTTCTTCCTTGTTCACTAGTTTCTTCCCTTGTATTATTTGTCTTTTGCTATCTCAGTCTTGTTAAAAAAGACTGGCTGCACAAAACCTGTCCATTCAATCCTTTTCAGTTTCCAACCTAGACTGGTCAATATGCCGTTTTGCAATAAGCGTTTTCTCTCGACGGAAATGTCTGTGCAATCTCTCACTCTGTCACTCTGTCACTCTGTCACTCTGTCACTCTGTCACTCTGACAGACAGTATAAGCCTACTCTTAATATTGTAATGGTTGCGCTAAATAAATAGTTGCGCTAAATAATTAATTATCCCTAAAATGTTGGCTAACACTAGAAAAAACGAGGATTATGTCGTCACGGTTTTGTGTTTACTCTGATTTTCCATGTACGGATGCTCCAGTGCGACGTGACAGGAATAACTCTGCCATCTCAAGCCTGCTTTAAGGTTTCAATGAAAGAGAGAGACAGAGGGGGAATAAGGGAGAGAGGTGCATACATTTAGGAGGTTATTCGGTCGGTCAGGTGGCAAATTGAACAATTGTCTCTTTTTCGCTTGGGTGAAACTATATCAAAACGCCCGTTGTTCCTAACAAGTCAAGGGACCACCAACTTTTTGAATGAAATTACTTGAAAAACTGCACGTTTGTTGACAATCTGAGTCTTAAACGGCACAATATCAAGTGTAATACATGTCATTAATGTGATTCCATAGCGAGTACTAGAGGAAAACCCTAAAATGTTTGTAAATACAACTTAGATCCTTTTTCATGCGATACTTTTACGTTGTTGCATTGGGTGAGACCATTTTTCTAGAGGGAACCGTAACATGCGGCCCTCGTATATGGTTGGCCACAGTGGACATAATTACCTATTTAATGCTGATATTAAATCTATTTAATGCTAGCATTAAACCGATTTAATGTCAGTATTTATTCGATCTAATGTCAGCATTAAAAAAGTTTCATTATGAGCCAACCAGGGCACAGTTTTTAATGCCACCATTAAATATTTAATGCTGCCATTTAATGAATTAATGCTGGCATTTCAACGATTTAATGCCAGCATTTAATCGAATTTAATATCAGCATTAAATGATTTAATGCCTGCATTTAAAGCTGTGCACTGTTTGGCTAATGCAGAAACCTACTCAATGCTGACATTTAATGGAATTAATGCAGTCATTAATTCGATTTAATGCCGGCATTAAATAAGGAATTATGTCTACTGTGTTCAACTCTATTCGTAAAAGTGTTGAATATTGATGGAAATATCATACCTTAAATTAATTATACATGTTAAGCAAAAATCATATTATTAAAGGCCCAATTCTCTCATCCTAAACAGTACCAATTCTCCTACCCTTTTTAATTAAGCCCCTCCCACAATTGTCTGAAATTCACCCTCATCCAGACACAGTATCAGTTATTGCTTAAGGGTGAGTATAGAAAAGCTTAATGTGTGTATTCAAAACACTCTCAGAGCAGTTCATGTTGTGCCCATAAGATTTGGTACTCTGCATTGTTTGAATTAGCAGTCATTCAAAAAGCTGAGCCAGTTGAGAGTTTCTGTTACCCTATATACCAAATGTGTAGTTTGGGTTGAGAGGATCAGCCCTTTAAATTAAGCAATGATAATGTCACACAAACCCAACGGAATCTGAACTGTAAAATTTCCAGCGGGAAGCTACGTATTCCCCTTGTAAATAGTGGAGGAAGCACATAATATAAATAAACAAATGCTCTGCTTCCAAGAAACCATTTTGTAGCTGCTTTTTTAAACGAGAAAGTGTTTGCAACGGAAAGTAGTCCATGTCTGACATGAAAGATGTTATTAATACCTGGACTGAAAAAATTATGAGTGAAGAAAGAAGATACAATTTGACATATTACAAATGGAAACCTGAAAAACTAGTGCGGGCTTTTTCCGGCACGGTTGCAGTGGTTGTTCAGTGGTTTTTGTATGAACAAGTTAACCATATATGAGCCAACGCAACGATTAATGTGTTAATGACTGAACAAACTATGTTCATTGGGGTAGCAAACATAATTATCGTTTTCTTTGAAACCCCTATAGCTCCACTGTGGAAGAAAATCTACGATAAGTTAGGGCGATCTTAAAATGAGACAAAACTCTTCAATATGCATGGTTAGTGCGTGCGTACGTGTACACCTATAAACGATGCCTTAGCGGATACCGGTCGCTCTATCGCGAGAGCTCGACCCTTGTAGCTGTCTTCTTGCTCACGCGAAGATGGTATCTGGCCTAGCTACGCGAATTGTCTGCCACTTCGATAAAGCCGCTTTTTTGGTAACCCGGAGCTCTCCATTCAGTCCTTCACGCGCCGCATGTGCTTATCCGTGGAAGAGATATTACGATGATTTCCTTACAAGAAACTGTTCTTATTGTCACAGTCTTGTGATTTTCTCTTCGTCAAAATGATTGTGACGCCAAGCAAACCCAGAAAGAATGCCGAAATCATTCTTTTACGAACCTGTTTGCATGTTTATTAATTCCGGCTGGCAATTATGGTTTCTAATAACTTTACATTGTGTCTCTTCTCATACTGTCTGTTTCCAAACTTCTCTCTTTCAATTTACTTTTCGATATAGTCATTCTTGATTCAATGTTGATCTTAAGAGTTTTATTCCATGGACGCCAGTACAGTCGTTTCTTTGCTGTTCCCTGTATGAAACATACGATAGCTGCATGTGCCCTTCGTCACTGGCTGACCTTGGTCCCTTGGAAATCGACCATTACTACCATCTTATTTAATACCCACAAACAAAAAAAACAAAGACTACTGGCCGGTAGTTTCCCATGATTCTGCCGGCCACTAATATCTAATCAATGTAACTTTAATTTTTTCCTTTAAGTCTTCAAAAAGTTGACCTGTCCACTTTTGTTCCCCCCTAACCATGGGCGTCCGCAGAAATTTTTACAAGGGGGGGGCAAGGTCATTCATGGATGATTGAATTGTGTACACTATCTATGCGGAGCGTCACCATCAGTTGGCGCGGAGCGTACAAGAAAATTTTGGGCCTTAAAAACCCTCCAGATGGCCAGGAAAGACACTTGGCGAGTGTTATAAGCTGCACGTACCCAGCCTTGAAACAGGAATTTCATGTCTGTAATTTTTAGATTTTTAGAATTTTCAATGTAAAAATTGTTGAAGGGAATTCTGCCTCTCGGTCACGGCATCGCACGCCTATGCACGATAAAACTTACAACTGTCAAACAGGCTATATAGGCCTTTATCTGTTACCCAATTTTGAATCATATCCCCCCCCCCCCCCCATATTCACCTTGTATATCTCAGTTACATCCGCGCGTCGCCACTGGAGATCAGTACGGGACCCAACCAAGACCAACGCATTCATCAATAGTCGGATGCCATATGCACTAGTGCACTACATACCTGACAACTAGAACAATTTTGGCATACTTTTTACAATTACAAATTTCCAATAGATATCACGAATGATGGTCCCCAAATTACGATTTCACTATTCACTGATTCAGCATACCATCTTCTCTTTTGCTATTCCTGGTCAAATGTCCGCATATTTCACGAGCATATTTCACGAGTGAAGATATTTTGATGATTTATTTTTATTTTTTCTATTTTAATTTTTAATTAATTTTTTCACAAGTTTGATTTTCCTGGGGGGGGGGAGGGCAAGGGCCCCCTTGCCCCCCCCCTTGCGGACGCCCATGCCCCTAACTATTTGTATACTTCTCCCTTCCTTTGCCGAACTGAGTTTTCTACCAACTAGTTAAGACACTCATCCCTTCCTGCACGCCGCAACTTGTACGACCAATCTTGCAGAATGACAATTCCTGCCTACACTATTAAATCAACAAATTAGAAATTGTAATTTCCTAATTGTAACTTCCTAAATAATCCCTTGAATAGTCGACTATGCTGAACGCCCAAACGGGTGAGCAACTCAAAAACCACAGGATGTAGACCGAGGAGCTCGCTTACTACGCCCAGAAAATCTCGGCTTCATAACATTACTATGAGGCAGCACACGTGTACTAAAGCGCACCATCTGAAGTCAACAAGAATGCATAGTCTGTATAGTCGAAATGAACACTGAAGTCTAGGTGGACTAAATGCATCTCATGTAATGCCGAAGTGTTGCTAGGGGTGGTAAAATCAGAAATTTGACGTATGTATGGAGCACCGTTTGTGCCATGTCATAATACCGTCAAAAGATATTATGCAGATGGAATGTATTCCGTCGGCAAAGCTAATTATGTTGCCAAAAGCCTTTATGCTGTCAAATATCATTCCGTTGTCAAAACTTATTGAGCCGTCAAAAGTAATTCCATTGTCAAAACCAATTTCGTTGTCTAAACTGGTTGTGTATTCCGTTGTCAAAACTAATTCCGTTGTTCAAAAGTAATTCTGTTGTCAAAACTCATTCTGTCGTATTATGCAAGTGGGCGTTGCCCGTTTTGACCAATGACAAACTCCGATACATTTTGAATTCGACGAAGGCGCTAATTTGAGTCTGACGTGTGACGTTGTCCGTAACACCGTGAGTAATGAACATGCACTGTGTACACATTGCATTATCGATGGTGCATTGCGCTAACATCTACTATCCGGTAGCAGTTCGTGAAGGGCACAGAGTAGTAAGCTAGCCGAGGAGACGTCTTGCCCAAGACCATAGTATTAATGGAAACATCTATGCGGAGTCGGGCTATTGTTTACACGCCTCTACATGTCTTCACAAGTTTCTGTCAATACTTTGTTAGTCCTGAACAAAACATCGAGTTCGTACAGTCTAATGGATAAGAGCCCTCAGTTATAAGATCTGAAGAACTGATTATATACTAACGACGTAATAACCACGACTAGCCGAGCAGGGAAAGAGGGCAGTCAACATGAACTTAAACTCCAGAGCCAGCTAGTAGAAAATTAAAAAAAACACCATAAGGGCTTTAAGAATGCTTGCGTTTGTTGAAGGAAAAATTTGAGAATAAAGACGTGCGTACGTTTCTATGTTCAGATATGAAACCAGGGATTACTGTAGTGTTGGTCTAACGTTAACCTATTATAGGCCTACAAATGCTACAATACTGGAGCTAAAATAAATTTCTTTGAGAGAATCTTCAACGACGTTAGGAAGAACAACACCTGAGACCATTTCAAAATGTATACTGGGTTAAAATTTATCGTCAAAATACAACATTAGGTTTCTGTACATTGCCGTGACATGCACTTTGCTAGGGGCGAGTTAGCCGACTAAATCACAATCACTATCTAAACATGTACTTCCCGGGCAGTTATAAAATCAGTAAAACCTACTAACTAAAACCTTTGTCGAACTGACAATTTATTTTTAAGGGCTTCTTAATCAAGGATAACTAGACAGTTGGTAATTGCGAGCAAGTACATATCAAAGCCCTTGACCCAATTGTGGGATCGGTATTTGTCGAAGAAATGGCTAGTTTGATTGAGTCAGTTGGGTTTGCACAAATAAGTTTTCATACGGTAGAGTGGTAGGTAATTATTCCCAGCATTTTTAAATGTGAAATGTACATTGAAATCCGGTGTGTGTCAAATACGAGCAAGTAATCTAGGTTTTCACGGGATTGTACCCAATTACCCGAACTCCTAGACTTGATCCTATCCCCTAACCCTAACCCTAACCAACAACCCTTATTCTAACCCTGGTAAGTTACTTAAACGGTCATCAAAGGGACCGTGAGACCAATGTGACTATGAGACGGGGGACTATATAGTGCAGAATCATGTGATTGCACAAGGGGCAAGTCAACTATATAAACTTCACTTTCCCCATGGATAGGTCATTATCATTAAGGTGCTTCAGAGCACTGGGTAGTCGTTGGCCGGGGCATATAGGCCGCATGGACCCATACACTTCTGGATGCAGGCCTAGCCTGGGAAAATCAGCAAGTCGGGGGAAATCTCTGGGAAGTCAGTTATCTGACCGAGTTTATCTGGGCAGTAGGAACTGAAACCCACAACAGATAATTCGAGATTCGTGTTTAAATATGCTTCCACATGTTCTCAAATAGCACCATTTTGCATCTCATCCATCCTATAAAGCAAATATTTTCAAAAGGAGTCTCTCCCGGGATAGCAAATAAGCAAACATTGACAACATTCTGTTAAAACTTCCATATTTTTCTTCCATTTGTAGGAACAACCAGCAATTCCTGACGCACCCCTCAGTTGCATCTTCTAGTTCCTTCCCATTGATGTCATTACGAAACAATGATTTCAAGTCAGTTTTGGTTTTACTTATGGGGAGAATTTTCGGTGTCCCGGTATTGGCCTCAACCCATTTCAGTTGTTGGGCACCGTTTGCGCCCTCCGACCACCTGAATTTGGCTGCGCTAGATAGCTTACTGGGGATGAAGGTGCTGCAGAATGTTAAGAGCACTAACCTTTCCCCTAACTTAACCGTTACAACGACCCTAATGCTTCGTGTAACGCAAACCCCCACTCTGAGCAGTGTAATATCTAACATTATATGGCACCATCGTAGTGACAGCACAGAGTCCTGGCATAGGGCATCCATCTCTACTGACATCACTAAGGTAGAAACAACTGGCTGGAAAAACAAAAGGAAATTCTTCATCTATGTCAATGTCAGGAAGTGACATGGGAGTGGGAGAGGCCTATCCTCTTGCTGCATGTCAACAAGCTCTCTAGGAAAAGTTTTGTACAATGCACACTACAAACAGCGATTAGTGCTAGCCTATACTCGATGAGTGTCAAGTATTATGCTTCAAATACAGCACTTGTTCTTGGGGCTCAGAATAAGCCAACGAAGTAGCAAAAACAAGCCCTACTTAAAGTGTACCTCAAGTCAAAGAATTCAAAAATATATATTAAACAGCATGAAAAATGAATTCTAACAGTTCAACTACCATTTTGTAGGACATTCCTGAGCTGAGATATAAAATGTTTAAGTTTATTCATTTAAAACAAATTGGTCCATTGCGAACCATTTGTGACTTTCTTGTTGTACAACTCACACTATCTGCTTTGTTTCCCTTTAAAATTAAAAATGATTTTATGACCTTGAACAATTCCTGTTATCCTGGATAGCATTTCAAGCATTTGCCCGAAAGTGGAAAAGTATCATACTAAGGGTTACATAGTTACGAAAGATTAAGAGATAAAAAAATCGCGACGCATCTGGGAAGCCTGTGGCTTAAAAGGAAAAAATATTCTGGAGATTGTTTTTAACTCTTGTGTAACACAATGCCCGAAATGGCCGATTATTTTAATAGCTTCAAATCTTTGCCGAAAAACAGAAGACGCTGTATTTAAAGTACAATTCTCATGGAAAATGAAAAAGATCTGCGACACATTTGGGTAGAATGTGAAAAAAGGGTTTTAATCCCGAAATGGTCAAATAGTCGGGCAAAAGTTAAAAAAATACTGGGACGTTTTCAATTGCCAAATTAATTCAACGGATGGACACGAGGGTATTCATGTGTCCAAAAGTTTGCCATCTATCCTGCTCTAGAGCCAAATACGGGCAATGGATATGAGAATCGGGTAATTTGTTTTTCGATACTTTAATGATGCAGGGTGAGAATGTCTTCCCGTAAGTCTGCTTGAAAATTTTATTTCAACACACCTTGTAACGTGACAATTCTGCCAAAAAGTGTTACTAATAGAAGAAAATCATTTACTTCATTTCATCCAAGGGTAGTGGTACATTTTATCTGATTCTTCTGATCAAAATAGCGACTGCTAAGATCCCCATAGGCCTAATTTTTTCAAAAGTAAAATCATATATAGTCGGAAGTTCGGGCGCACAATTTTTTCAATACATATTTAATTTAGCGGAGAGTCGCAATAGAGTAAAATTCATTAGCATGTTTTCAATTCGGTTTGTAGTTTCCCCCGAAAATATGCGGGACCATTTCATCGATTGGAAGTGATACATTTTATCTGGTAATTTTCTGATCAAATAGCGACTGCTTTGATCCCCTATTAGCCTGGGAAATGTCATTTTCAACTGTCTCAGGGGTCCGATTTTTCAAAAATTTCTGTTCGCTTCGCGCCAACTAGTGGTGGCGCTTCGCGTAGATAATCAAGTTCCCAGCAGAATTTTAGTTTGAAGTGAACTGTTTTGAAAACGGAACCTCGAAATAGCGACTGCTTAACCCTCTATAAGCATAGGAAGCACCGCGCAGATAGTCTTCCTAGCAGCATTTTAGTTTCGAGTGAACATTTTTTTCGTGCAAACAGAACCTCGAATAAGCGACCCCCTATAAGCGTAGGAAATGACATTTTTGACTGTCTGAAGTGATCAGATTTTTCAAAATTTCCTGTACGTTTCACCCCAACTTATGATTGTGCTCCAATTAGACCACTTCATAGCTGAATTTAAGTTTCAAGTGATCATTTTTTACAAAAGGAAACTCAAACTAGCGACTGCTTAGATCCCCATATAAGCCCGGGAAATGCCATTTTCAACTGTCTGAGGGGTCGGGTATTTAAAAATGTTTTGTACGCTTCGCGTCAACTACTGGTGGCGCTCCGCTAAGGGCGCTAACTCTTTCTGGCTGAATTTTAGTTTGGAACGAACGTACGTTTATCTGCAATTGAAACTTAAAAAAGCGACTGCTTGGATCCCCTCTACAAGCCTGGGAAATGTCATGTTTGACTGTCTGAGAGGTTCGAATTTTCAAATTTTCTGCACGCTCCGCGCCAACCAGTGGTGGCGCTCCGCTTTGACTTTCTTACGTGCAGAATTACATTTTTCGTGCAAAAATCTTCTGCCCCAAAACTGAAATGTCCCCCTACGCCTCTGGAAATACCTTACTCAGGCGTGCACTGGAACAGCTGCTTGCAACATTCAGCAGGATTCCGGATTTGCGATCCTAGGATACATTCTCCAGTGGAGTAATGAACTGAGTTAATCAGTATCTCAAAAGTGTGTTTTAATCTTAGAAAAATCATAAATTTTTCCCACCAGAATTAGCGACAAAGAAACCTGGCAAATGCCATTTCCAGCCATCTGGGAGGTTTTAAAATCCAAAATTTTCTTTGTACGCTCCTCGCCAACCGATGGTGACGCTACGCTTAGATAGTAAACTACAGCCACCCCCTACAAAAGTACCCAGCCTCCCCATGGACCCCTACCAGGGCTTTGCCCCCTGAACCCCACCAGGGGCCCTGGAGATGGGGTTTTGTGCTCCGCGCAAAACCGGGCGTCTTACGGCGTCACCATTTATGTCGGCTACCGAAAACTTGTGAACCCCCCCCCCCCCCCCCAATAAAAAAACATCTTACGCCGCCTATGAATTGGTGCTGTCTGGGGTGAGAGATTCAGGCCTCTAAAACCGAAAAGAGTTGGTTTGAGTATTTCCCGTGCAGCCTTATTGGAGTTTAAAAAAGTCTAGCATGTTAATTACATTGAATACCATATGACTTAACCGAAAAGGTCAAATACGATAATGACGTAGATGTGCATTTTTCCTGGCCCTCGACGCTGATACACGTAGAAAAGCAGGAAGCTACTCCCAGAACATTTCACTTTGAAGTATGTTATTTGCACAGTCATTGTCGAGTTGTAGGTGAGGTAAACAGTTTCTTAGCACAATTCGCTCATACTGCACCGAAGAATTTTCATTACTGATATCATCACTTGAATATCCAGGTATGTAGGTGTAGTTTCTTCCTTGTTCACTAGTTTCTTCCCTTGTATTATTTGTCTTTTGCTATCTCAGTCCTGTTAAAAAAAGACTGGCTGCACAAAACCTGTCCATCCAATCCTTTTCAGTTTCCAACCTAGACTGGTCAATATGCCGTTTTGCAATAAGCGTTTTCTCTCGACGGAAATGTCTGTGCAATCTCTCACTCTGTCACTCTGACAGACAGTATAAGCCTACTCTTAATATTGTAATGGTTGCGCTAAATAAATAATTGCGCTAAATAATTAATTATCCCTAAAATGTTGGCCAACACTAGAAAAAACGAGGATTATGTCGTCACGGTTTTGTGTTTACTCTCTCTGTTAGCGCAACAGGGAATTTCCAAATACAATACGCGGGGATTTTCCATGTACGGATGCTCCAGTGCGACGTGACAGGAATAACTCTGCCATCTCAAGCCTGCTTTTGGGTTTCAATGAAAGAGAGAGACAGAGGGGAAATGAGAGAGAGGTGTATACAGTTAGGTGGTTAGTCGGTCGGTCAGGTGGCAAATTGAACAATTGTCTCATTTTGGCTTGGGTGAAACTATTTCAAAACGCCCGTTGTTCCTAACAAGTCAAGAGACCACCAACTTTTTGAATGAAATTACTTGAAAAACTGCACGTTTGTTAACAATCTGAGTCTTAAATGGCACAATATCAAGTGTAAATCATGTCATTAATGTGATTTCACAGCGAGTACTAGAGGAAAACCCTAAAATGTTTGTAAATACAACTTAGATCCTTTTTCATGCGATACTTTTACGTTGTTGCGTTGGGTGAGACCATTTTTCTAGAGGGAACCGTACCATGCGGCCCTCGTATATGGTTGGCCACAGTGGACATAATTACCTATTTAATGCTGATATTAAATCTATTTAATGCTAGCATTAAACCGATTTAATGTCAGTATTTATTCGATCTAATGTCAGCATTAAAAAAGTTTCATTATGAGCCAACCAGGGCACAGTTTTTAATGCCAGCATTAGATATTTAATGCTGGCATTTAATGAATTAATGCTGGCATTTCATCGATTTAAAGCCAGCATTTAATCGATTTAATATCAGCATTAAATGATTAAATGCCTGCATTTAAAGCTGTGCACTGTTTGGCTAATGCAGAAACTTATTCAATGCTGACATTTAATGGAATTAATGCAGTCATTAATTCGATTTAATGCCGGCATTAAATAAGGAATTATGTCTACTGTGTCCAACTCTATTCGTAAAAGTGTTGAATACTGATGGAAATATCATACCTTAAATTAATTATACATGTTAAGCAAAAATGATATTATTAAAGGCCCAATTCTCTCATCCTAAACAGTACCAATTCTCCTACCCTTTTTAATTAAACTCCTCCCACAATTGTCTGAAATTCACCCTCATCCAGACACAGTATCAGTTATTGCTTAAGGGTGAGTATAGAAAAGCTTAATGTGTGTATTCAAACCACTCTCAGAGCAGTTCATGTTGTGCCCATAAGATTTGGTACTCTGCATTGTTTGAATTAGCAGTCATTCAAAAAGCTGAGCCAGTTGAGAGTTTCTGTTACCCTATATACCAAATGTGTAGTTTGGGTTGAGAGGATCAGCCCTTTAAATTAAGCAATGATAATTTCACACAAACCCAACGGAATCTGAACTGTAAAATTTCCAGCGGGAAGCTACGTATTCCCCTTGTAAATAGTGGAGGAAGCACATAATATAAATAAACAAATGCTCTGCTTCCAAGAAACCATTTTGTAGCTGCTTTTTTAAACGAGAAAGTGTTTGCAACGGATAGGAGTCCATGTCTGACATGAAAGATGTTATTAATACCTGGACTGAAAAAATTACGAGTGAACAAAGAAGATACAATTTGACATATTACAAATGGAAACCTGAAAAACTAGTGCGGGCGTTTTCCGGCACGGTTACAGTGGTTGTTCAGTGGTTTTTGTATGAACAAGTTAACCTTATATGAGCCAACGCAACGATTAATGTGTTAATGACTGAACAAACTATGTTCATTGGGGTAGCAAACATAATTATCGTTTTCTTTGAAACCCCCATAGCTCCACCGTGGAAGAAAATCTACGATAAGTTAGGGCGATCTTAAAATGAGACAAAACTCTTCAATATGCATGGTTAGTGCGTGCGTACGTGTACACCTATAAACGATGCCTTAGCGGATACCGGTCGCTCTATCGCGAGAGCTCGACCCTTGTAGCTGTCTTCTTGCTCACGCGAAGATGGTATCTGGCCTAGCTAAGCGAATTGTCTGCCACTTCGATAAAGCCGCTTTTTTGGTAACCCGGAGCTCTCCATTCAGTCCTTCACGCGCTGCATGTGCTTATCCGTGGAAGAGATATTACGATGATTTCCTTACAAGAAACTGTTCTTACTGTCACAGTCTTGTGATTTTCTCTTCGTCAAAATGATTGTGACGCCAAGCAAACCCAGAAAGAATGCCGAAATCATTCTTTTACGAACCTGTTTGCATGTTTATTAATTCCGGCTGGCAATTATGGTTTCTAATAACTTTACATTGTGTCTCTTCTCATACTGTCTGTTTCCACACTTCTCACTTTCAATTTACCTTTCGATATAGTCATTCTTGATTCAATGTTGATCTTAAGAGTTTTATTCCATGGACGCCAGTACAGTCGTTTCTTTGCTGTTCCCTGTATGAAACATACGATAGCTGCATGTGCCCTTCGTCACTGGCTGACCTTGGTCCCTTGGAAATCGACCATTACTACCATCTTATTTAATACCCACAACAAAAAAAAACAAAGACTACTGACCGGTAGTTTCCCATGATTCTGCCGGCCACTAATATCTAATCAATGTAACTTTAATTTTTTCCTTTAAGTCTTCAAAAAGTTGACCTGTCCACTTTTGTTCCCCCCTAACCATGGGCGTCTGGAAAAATTTTTACAAGGGGGGGGGGGCAAGGTCATTCATGGATGATTGAATTGTGTACACTATCTAAGCGGAGCGTCACCATCAGTTGGCGCGGAGCGTACAAGAAAATTTTGGGCCTTAAAAACCCTCCAGATGGCCGGAAACGACACTTGGTGAATGTTAAAAGCTGCACGTACCCAGCCCTGAAACAGGAATTTCATGTCTGTAATTTTAAGATTTTTAGAATTTTCAATGTAAAAATTGTTGAAGGGAAATCTGCCTCTCGGTCACGGCATCGCACGCCTATGCACGATAAAACTTACAACTATCAAACAGGCTATATAGGTCTTTATCTGTTACCCAATTTTGAATCATACCCCCGCCCCCCCCCCCCCCCCATATTCACCTTGTATATCTCAGATACATCCGCGCGTCGCAACTGGAGATCAGTACCGGACCCGACCAAGACCAACGCATTCATCAATAGTCGGATGCCATATGCACTAGTGCACTACATACCTGACAACTAGAACAATTTTGGCATAGTTTTTACAATTACAAATTTCCAATAGATATCACGAATGATGGTCCCCAAATTACGATTTCACTATTCACTGATTCAGCATACCATCTTCTCTTTTGCTATTCCTAGTCAAATGTCCGCATATTTCACGAGCATATTTCACGAGTGAAGATATTTTGATGATTTATTTTTATTTTTTCTATTTTAATTTTTAATTAATTTTTCACAAGTTTGATTTTCCTGGGGGGGGAGGGCAAGGGCCCCCTTGCCCCCTTGCGGACGCCCATGCCCCTAACTATTTGTATACTTCTCCCTTCCTTTGCCGAACTGAGTTTTCTACCAACTAGTTAAGACACTCATCCCTTCCTGCACGCCGCAACTTGTATGACCAATCTTGCAGAATGACAATTCCTGCCCACACTATTAAATCAACAAATTAGAAATTGTAATTTCCTAATTGTAACTTCCTAAAGAATCCCTTGAATAGTCGGCTATGCTGAACGCCCAAACGGGTGAGCAACTCAAAAACCACAGGATGTAGACCGAAGAGCTCGCTTACTACGCCCAGAAAATCTCGGCTTCATAACATAACTATGAGGCAGCACACGTGTACTAAAGCGCACCATCTGAAGTCAACAAGAATGCATAGTCTGTATAGTCGAAATGAACACTGAAGTCTAGGTGGACTAAATGCATCTCATGTAAAGCCGAAGTGTTGCTAGGGGTGGTAAAATCAGAAATTTGACGTATGTATGGAGCACCGTTTGTGCCATGTCATAATACCGTCAAAAGATGTTATGCAGATGGAATGTATTCCGTCGGCAAAGCTAATTATGTTGCCAAAAGCCTTTATGCGGTCAAATATCATTCCGTTGTCAAAACTTATTGAGCCGTCAAAAGTAAATCCGTTGTCAAAGTTGATTCCATTGTCAATGCTAATTTCGTTGTCTAAACTGGTTGTGTATTCCGTTGTCAAAACTAATTCCGTTGTTCAAAAGTAATTCTGTTGTCAAAACTCATTCTGTCGTATTATGCAAGTGGGCGTTGCCCGTTTTGACCAATGACAAACTCCGATACATTTTGAATTCGACGAAGGCGCTAATTTGAGTCTGACGTGTGACGTTGTCCGTAACACCGTGAGTAATGAACATGCACTGTGTACACATTGCATTATCGATGGTGCATTGCGCTAACATCTACTATCCGGTAGCAGTTCGTGAAGCGCACAGAGTGGTAAGCTAGCCGAGGAGACGTCTTGCCCAAGACCATAGTATTAATGGAACATCTGTGCGGAGTCGGGCTATTGTTTACACGCCTCTACATGTCTTCACAAGTTTCTGTCAATACTTTGTTAGTCCTGAACAAAACATCGAGTTCGTACAGTCTAATGGATAAGAGCACTCAGTTATAAGATCTGAAGAACTGATTATATACTAACGACGTAATAACCACGACTAGCCGAGCAGGGAAAGAGGGCACTCAAAATGAACTTAGCCTCCAGAGCCAGCTAGTAGAAAATGAGAAAAAACACCATAGGGGCTTTATAGAATGCTTGCGTTTTTTGAAGGAAAAATTTGAGAATGAGGACGTACGTACGTTTCTATGTTCAGATATGAAACCAGGGATTACTGTAGTGTTGGTCTAACGTCAACCTATTATAAGCCTACAAATGCTACAATACTGGAGCTAAAATAAATATCTTTGAGAGAATCTTCAACGACGTCAGAAAGAACAACACCTGAGACCATTTCAAAATGTATACTGGGTTAAAATTTATCGTCAAAATACAACATTAGGTTTCTGTACATTGCCGTGACATGCACTTTGCTAGGGGCGAGTTGGCTGACAATCTAAACATGTACTTTCCGGGTAGTTATAAAATCAGTAAAACCTACTAACTCAAACCTTTGTTGAACTGACAATTTATTATTAAGGGCTCCTAAATCAAGGATAACTAGACAGTTGGTAATTGCGGGCAAGTACATATCAAAGCCCTTGACCCAATTGTGGGATCGGTCTTTGTCGAAGAAATGGCTAGTTTGATTGAGTCAGTTGGGTTTGGACAAATAAGTTTTCATACGGTAGAGGGGTAGGTAATTATTCCCAGCATTTTTAAATGTGAAATGTACATTGAAATCCGGTGTGTGTCAAATACGAGCAAGTAATCTAGGTTTTCACGGGATTGTACCCCATTACCCGAACTCCTAGACTTGATCCTATCCCCTAACCCTAACGAACAACCCTTATTCTAACCCTGGTAAGTTACTTAAGCAGTCATCAAAGGGACCGTGAGACCAATGTGACTATGAGACGGGGGATTATATAGTGCAGAATCATGTGATTGCACAAGGGGCAAGTCAACTATATAAACTTCACTTTCCCCATGGATAGGTCATTATCATTAAGGTGCTTCAGAGCACTGGGTAGTCGTTGGCCGGGGCATATAGGCCGCATGGACCCATACACTTCTGGATGCAGGCCTAGCCTGGGAAAATCAGCAAGTCGGGGGAAATCTCTGGGAAGTCAGTTATCTGACCGAGTTTATCTGGGCAGTAGGAACTGAAACCCACAACAGATAATTCGAGATTCGTGTTTAAATATGCTTCCACATGTTCTCAAATAGCACCATTTTGCATCTCATCCATCCTATAAAGCAAATATTTTCAAAAGGAGTCTCTCCCGGGATAGCAAATAAGCAAACATTGACAACATTCTGTTAAAACTTCCATATTTTTCTTCCATTTGTAGGAACAACCAGCAATTCCTGACGCACCCCTCAGTTGCATCTTCTAGTTCCTTCCCATTGATGTCATTACGAAACAATGATTTCAAGTCAGTTTTGGTTTTACTTATGGGGAGAATTTTCGGTGTCCCGGTATTGGCCTCAACCCATTTCAGTTGTTGGGCACCGTTTGCGCCCTCCGACCACCTGAATTTGGCTGCGCTAGATAGCTTACTGGGGATGAAGGTGCTGCAGAATGTTAAGAGCACTAACCTTTCCCCTAACTTAACCGTTACAACGACCCTAATGCTTCGTGTAACGCAAACCCCCACTCTGAGCAGTGTAATATCTAACATTATATGGCACCATCGTAGTGACAGCACAGAGTCCTGGCATAGGGCATCCATCTCTACTGACATCACTAAGGTAGAAACAACTGGCTGGAAAAACAAAAGGAAATTCTTCATCTATGTCAATGTCAGGAAGTGACATGGGAGTGGGAGAGGCCTATCCTCTTGCTGCATGTCATCAAGCTCTCTGGGAAAAGTTTTGTACAATGCACACTACAAACAGCGATTAGTGCTAGCCTATACTCGATGAGTGTCAAGTATTATGCTTCAAATACAGCACTTGTTCTTTGGGCTCAGAATAAGCCAACGAAGTAGCAAAAACAAGCCCTACTTAAAGTGTACCTCAAGTCAAAGAATTCAAAAATATATATTAAACAGCATGAAAAATGAATTCTAACAGTTCAACTACCATTTTGTAGGACATTCCTGAGCTGAGATATAAAATGTTTAAGTTTATTCATTTAAAACAAGTTGGTCCATTGCGAACCATTTGTGACTTTCTTGTTGTACAACTCACACTATCTGCTTTGTTTCCCTTTAAAATTAAAAATGATTTTATGACCTTGAACAATTCCTGTTATCCTGGATAGCATTTCAAGCATTTGCCCGAAAGTGGAAAAGTATCATACTAAGGGTTACATAGTTACGAAAGATTAAGAGATAAAAAAATCGCGACGCATCTGGGAAGCCTGTGGCTTAAAAGGAAAAATTATTCTGGAGATTGTTTTTAACTCTTGTGTAACACAATGCCCGAAATGGCCGATTATTTTAATAGCTTCAAATCTTTGCCGAAAAACAGAAGACGCTGTATTTAAAGTACAATTCTCATGGAAAATGAAAAAGATCTGCGACACATTTGGGTAGAATGTGAAAAAAGGGTTTTAATCCCGAAATGGTCAAATAGTCGGGCAAAAGTTTTCAATTGCCAAATTAATTCAACGGATGGACACGAGGGTATTCATGTGTCCAAAAGTTTGCCATCTATCCTGCTCTAGAGCCAAATACGGGCAATGGATATGAGAATCGGGTAATTTGTTTTTCGATACTTTAATGATGCAGGGTGAGAATGTCTTCCCGTATGTCTGCTTGAAAATTTTATTTCAACACACCTTGTAACGTGACAATTCTGCCAAAAAGTGTTACTAATAGAAGAAAATCATTTACTTCATTTCATCCAAGGGTAGTGGTACATTTTATCTGATTCTTCTGATCAAAATAGCGACTGCTAAGATCCCCATAGGCCTAATTTTTTCAAAAGTAAAATCATATATAGTCGGAAGTTCGGGCGCACAATTTTTTCAAAACATATTTAATTTAGCGGAGAGTCGCAATAGAGTAAAATTCATTAGCATGTTTTCAATTCGGTTTGTAGTTTCCCCCGAAAATATGCGGGACCATTTCATCGATTGGAAGTGATACATTTTATCTGGTAATTTTCTGATCAAATAGCGACTGCTTTGATCCCCTATTAGCCTGGGAAATGTCATTTTCAACTGTCTCAGGGGTCCGATTTTTCAAAAATTTCTGTTCGCTTCGCGCCAACTAGTGGTGGCGCTCCGCGTAGATAATCAAGTTCCCAGCAGAATTTTAGTTTGAAGTGAACTGTTTTGAAAACGGAACCTCGAAATAGCGACTGCTTAACCCTCTATAAGCATAGGAAGCACCGCGCAGATAGTCTTCCTAGCAGCATTTTAGTTTCGAGTGAACATTTTTTTCGTGCAAACAGAACCTCGAATAAGCGACCCCCTATAAGCGTAGGAAATGACATTTTTGACTGTCTGAAGTGATCAGATTTTTCAAAATTTCCTGTACGTTTCACCCCAACTTATGATTGTGCTCCAATTAGACCACTTCATAGCTGAATTTAAGTTTCAAGTGATCATTTTTTACAAAAGGAAACTCAAACTAGCGACTGCTTAGATCCCCATATAAGCCCGGGAAATGCCATTTTCAACTGTCTGAGGGGTCGGGTATTTAAAAATGTTTTGTACGCTTCGCGTCAACTACTGGTGGCGCTCCGCTAAGGGCGCTAACTCTTTCTGGCTGAATTTTAGTTTGGAACGAACGTACGTTTATCTGCAATTGAAACTTAAAATAGCGACTGCCTGGATCCCCTCTACAAGCCTGGGAAATGTCATGTTTGACTGTCTGAGAGGTTCGAATTTTCAAATTTTCTGCACGCTCCGCGCCAACCAGTGGTGGCGCTCCGCTTTGACTTTCTTACGTGCAGAATTACATTTTTCGTGCAAAAATCTTCTGCCCCAAAACTGAAATGTCCCCCTACGCCTCTGGAAATACCTTACTCAGGCGTGCACTGGAACAGCTGCTTGCAACATTCAGCAGGATTCCGGATTTGCGATCCTAGGATACATTCTCCAGTGGAGTAATGAACTGAGTTAATCAGTATCTCAAAAGTGTGTTTTAATCCTAGAAAAATCATAAATTTTTTCCACCAGAATTAGCGACAAATAAACCTGGTAAATGCCATTTCCAGCCATTTGGAAGGTTTTAAAATCCAAAATTTTCTTTGTACGCTCCTCGCCAACTGATGGTGGCGCTACGCTTAGATAGTAAACTCCAGCCACCCCCTACAAAAATATCCAGCCTCCCCCATGGACCCCTACCAGGGCTTTGCCCCCTGAACCCCACCAGGGGCCCTTGAGATGGGGTTTTGTGCTCCGCGCAAAACCGGGCGTCTTACGGCGTCACCATTTATGTCGGCTACCGAAAACTTGTGAACCCCCCCAATAAAAAAACATCTTACGCCGCCTATGAATTGGTGCTGTCTGGGGTGAGAGATTCAGGCCTTTAAAACCGAAAAGAGTTGGTTTGAGTATTTCCCGTGCAGCCTTATTGGAGTTTAAAAAAGTCTAGCATGTTAATTACATTGAATACCATATGACTTAACCGAAAAGGTCAAATACGATAATGACGTAGATGTGCATTTTTCCTGGCCCTCGACGCTGATACACGTAGAAAAGCAGGAAGCTACTCCCAGAACATTTCACTTTGAAGTATGTTATTTGCACAGTCATTGTCGAGTTGTAGGTGAGGTAAACAGTTTCTTAGCACAATTCGCTCATACTGCACCGAAGAATTTTCATTACTGATATCATCACTTGAATATCCAGGTATGTAGGTGTAGTTTCTTCCTTGTTCACTAGTTTCTTCCCTTGTATTATTTGTCTTTTGCTATCTCAGTCCTGTTAAAAAAAAGACTGGCTGCACAAAACCTGTCCATTCAATCCTTTTCAGTTTCCAACCTAGACTGGTCAATATGCCGTTTTGCAATAAGCGTTTTCTCTCGACGGAAATGTCTGTGCAATCTCTCACTCTGTCACTCTGACAGACAGTATTAGCCTACTCTTAATATTGTAATGGTTGCGCTAAATAAATAATTGCGCTAAATAATTAATTATCCCTAAAATGTTGGCCAACACTAGAAAAAACGAGGATTATGTCGTCACGGTTTTGTGTTTACTCTCTCTGTTAGCGCAACAGGGAATTTCCAAATACAATACGCGGGGATTTTCCATGTACGGATGCTCCAGTGCGACGTGACAGGAATAACTCTGCCATCTCAAGCCTGCTTTTGGGTTTCAATGAAAGAGAGAGACAGAGGGGGAATGAGAGAGAGGTGTATACAGTTAGGTGGTTAGTCGGTCGGTCAGGTGGCAAATTGAACAATTGTCTCATTTTGGCTTGGGTGAAACTATTTCAAAACGCCCGTTGTTCCTAACAAGTCAAGAGACCACCAACATTTTGAATGAAATTACTTGAAAAACTGCACGTTTGTTAACAATCTGAGTCTTAAATGGCACAATATCAAGTGTAAATCATGTCATTAATGTGATTTCAAAGCGAGTTCTAGAGGAAAACCCTAAAATGTTTGTAAATACAACTTAGATCCTTTTTCATGCGATACTTTTACGTTGTTGCGTTGGGTGAGACCATTTTTCTAGAGGGAACCGTAACGTGCGGCCCTCGTATATGGTTGGCCACAGTGGACATAATTACCTATTTAATGCTGATATTAAATCTATTTAATGCTAGCATTAAACCGATTTAATGTCAGTATTTATTCGATCTAATGTCAGCATTAAAAAAGTTTCATTATGAGCCAACCAGGGCACAGTTTTTAATGCCAGCATTAGATATTTAATGCTGGCATTTAATGAATTAATGCTGGCATTTCATCGATTTAAAGCCAGCATTTAATCGATTTAATATCAGCATTAAATGATTTAATGCCTGCATTTAAAGCTGTGCACTGTTTGGCTAATGCAGAAACTTATTCAAAGCTGACATTTAATGGAATTAATGCAGTCATTAATTCGATTTAATGCCGGCATTAAATAAGGAATTATGTCTACTGTGTCCAACTCTATTCGTAAAAGTGTTGAATACTGATGGAAATATCATACCTTAAATTAATTATACATGTTAAGCAAAAATGATATTATTAAAGGCCCAATTCTCTCATCCTAAACAGTACCAATTCTCCTAACCTTTTTAATTAAGCCCCTCCCACAATTGTCTAAAATTCACCCTCATCCAGACACAGTATTAGTTATTGCTTAAGGGTGAGTATAGAAAAGCTTAATGTGTGTATTCAAAACACTCTCAGAGCAGTTCATGTTGTGCCCATAAGATTTGGTACTCTGCATTGTTTGAATTAGCAGTCATTCAAAAAGCTGAGCCAGTTGAGAGTTTCTGTTACCCTATATACCAAATGTGTAGTTTGGGTTGAGAGGATCAGCCCTTTAAATTAAGCAATGATAATTTCACACAAACCCAACGGAATCTGAACTGTAAAATTTCCAGCGGGAAGCTACGTATTCCCCTTGTAAATAGTGGAGGAAGCACATAATATAAATAAACAAATGCTCTGCTTCCAAGATACCATTTTGTAGCTGCTTTTTTAAACGAGAAAGTGTTTGCAACAGATAGGCAGGGCTGTAGTCAAGTCCGACAAGCTCGAGTCCAAGTCCGAGTCCAAGTCCAGAAGCTCAAGTCCGAGTCCAAGTCCAAGTCCAAGGGGCTCGAGTCCAAGTCCAAGTCCGAGTCCAGTGCCCTTGAGTCCAAGTCCGAGTCCAAGTCCAAAAGTATTAAAACAACAATAGTATTTTCTGGTGAAGATCTAGGCCTATGGGGGCTGTAGCTGTATGAACAGGGACAAACTTGGACTCAGTTCCTGATTTAATCTCGTTTTTCCTGTACTTGGAATTGGCCTGGAATGGTCCTGAAATTGGAACTGGCCCGGAATGGGCTGCAACTGGACCTGAAATCGAAGCTGAGCCCATGCAGTTGAGTCCACTTATCTGGCTAAAGAAAATTGTGCCTCTCTTATATACTAAGTAAACAGTAGCTCATATTTTTCACTTAAAATGAGCCAATTGTCTGGGAGAAATGCCCCAGACTGGAGATTTTAACATCAGTGCATGGGGTCCTGATGGGAATGCTCAAATATACTCAGGAATTTTGTAGGTGGGCCAAAGCTTTTTTGTTGGGGTAATAGATTTTTTAAGTCGTCCTGGGACTACAGGCTAGCTAGAGAAACACTGTGAAAATACAGTCTGGTTTTAAATTTGTAACCCAAAGGACAAGCTGTTTGAGAATATAGTACAATACAAAGGCTATTGGTGATTATGCAGGAATTGCATGAAGGGTTTCCAATAGTGGGAATACACTCAGTGCTGAAAGCAACCTGAAACCAATTTTAGGAGGGCACATCAAATATTTTTAAATAACAGAGGCATTAACTGGGCTTTAATGGCCTGTGTTAGCTGTCTATAGTTAGTTTGTTAGTCAGACAGAGTTTTACGGCCCAGTTTCCAACCTATCGGTTCAAGTCGAGCCTGTCTAAAGCTATACTGTAGACGTCTGCTTGTATGGACAATCCCTTAGTAGCTGCTTTACTAGCATAAAGCCCATAAAGCTATATCTGGACAATGCCATATATGCATGCAAAACCAGCTACCATATTGCCCATTTGTCTTCATGAATATCGTACAGTAGTACAGCACACATATATACAGAGGCTAACGAAAGTTGCACATATGTCACTAGTTAGGACCAACAACAAAACAAATTGTCATACTGTACTGTACATTATACTGTTCAAAGCATTGTACAGTATTGACCTGTAAATGATCCGAATCACAGATGGCCTGACAAGTTACTTAATATGGTGACCGGTAAAGTTACCTAAGTAACTTGCTAGATTATAGAAGTTTTTTACCTGGCTGTGCCTGTGCCGTTTCTAGTCCATGGGAAGCATGGGGTGGAGCAATTGTTCCAGCAAGGTGGAGGAGGTATGATGATGAAAACCATACAACTTGTCAACAGGCTAGGCAGGAATTCGAATAGGCCTATGTACGTAATGACGTAATAATTTAGATACTGTAATAACATAGTAGGCCGAGGCCTATGTACAATTGCGTTGGTTTGGTAGCCGGTTCAATAGTGTTAGTGGCTCTAGGCCTAGAAGGTATGATGGCCCATTAGAACTTAACCAAATAAACAGACAATAAACGAAGTCACAAACGCAACTTGGCTATAGTCGAATATGCATAACTTCCAGGTTAATTATAAGGTATGCAAAAAATAGAGTGTATATTGTTTGGCAGCCTTGTCAATAGATCTCACACAATTTTTTTGCAGACTAGTGCCACCTGTACAACCTCTCTGGGGCATAACTGTAATTGCAATGCTGTACCTACCACAGTAATTTAAATTTTTGGTTGTGCCCCCTATGCTGTGACCTGCATCTAAGTAGCATTGTAACTGCAGTGTGTTGCAAAAGGAAGGTTACCATTTCTAATTCAGATCATGCAGGTCTAACATTTGTTTGAACTGGGTTAGATGTATGTGAAGAATATCTTTTAAGTTTGATGGTTAATTCTGTGACGTTGACAATCAAGTAGGCCTGTAGGCCTAGCCTTTAGCTACAAACTCTCCTTGTTGATCCCCACATGATGCAAAAGCCCAAACTTGCCTGGTTAACTGGTCCACCCAAAGGTGCTTCTGTCCAGTGCACAACTAACTTTGTGCAGCTGGGCAACTGATTTTAGTAGCAAGCCTTTTAATTTCCAAGTAGGAGGTGGAAAGCCGGACTACCGTAGAAAAACCCACATACATTGAGCAGGAGGACTCTATGTGACAATGCACATGCATGTGCAACACAGTATTGGTACACAACAGCTATGGAACAGTTAGACCACCTGACCACCCTATGACCCCTGCCACTCCATGACCCCACATAATACATCACCTCATTATTTTAAACCCTAATCAAACTGTTATGATAAACAATGTTCCAGATATAAAGGGCAAGAGCAGTTGCCGCAAATATTATTTTGAAGCAACAGCTAAAATGTCACAATAATCCCCTTATTTCTCTTCAAAGCATCTTTTATAACATTTTAGGGCCCGCTCCATATTGCATACTCAAGGTAAACTAAGCAGTTACTCTTACTAAATTTCACATTTGAGTACAAAAAATATTGTCACATGTAACTCCAAAGAGCCATCTCATGAGACAGGACAGTATACACTACTTCAAGTTGGGGTGACTGCTCTTGCCTTATATGTTGTAAAATTTAAGCTCTATTGTTGTGTATTTACCTGACTTACATATTGTTAGTATTGAAAACTTCATATGAAGATTCAGCAGAAGCCAATTGGCAGGTTATTTATAGACCTATTTTACAGTATCCCAAAATAATTAACAAAGGCAATAATTTCCTTTGTAGAAGTAGCAATTAGATGAGCAGCTGTGAAACCCATGCAAACTTTTTGTAAAATTTGTATGAAGAAAAAAAGAAACAGGATGCAAAAAGTATACAGGCCCATCTTTGGAATCCATAACAACAAAGAAAGGGATTTCCGAAGATTTACTGACAATGCTGCAAGGCGCAAGGCACAGCCAGACCATATTTATTGTTGCTAATTAACTATTTTTAGGAGTCTCATATGCCTTCCCTAGCATTTTTATGACATTTGTCTAATTTTTGAGGGGCAAAGAAAATTTTAGGGTTCTTCCCCAGACGATGGCACTGAAAGAAGAGTACCATATTGCAGCTGTTTTATGTTCAACACTGCATTACATAATATTATGCAAGAAACAAACATCATGAGAATCATGTCAACAACTGGCATGTGACACTGGAAAATGATCAAGTTACATAAAGATATGCAGGCCAATATAGTCCTGTATCCTATATTAAGGAAAATAAAGCCCAAGTATATGCTGAGTGCTGGGGCTTTTGGTGGATCAATCATGAAATTATAAAAGAATCAGAGAAAATGGCTGCCGAACTTGAAGGACTCGACTTCGAGTCCAAGCCAAAGTCCAAGTCCAGAGAGCCCGAGTCCAAGTCCAAGTCCAAGTCCAGAGACCCCGAGTCCAAGTCCAAGTCCGAGTCCAAAAAAAGTGGACTTAAGTCCGGACTCGACCTCGAGTCCGGACTCGAGTCCTACAGCCCTGCGGATAGGAGTCCATGTCTGACATGAAAGATGTTATTAATACCTGGACTGAAAAAATTACGAGTGAACAAAGAAGATACAATTTGACATATTACAAATGGAAACCTGAAAAACTAGTGCGGGCGTTTTCCGGCACGGTTACAGTGGTTGTTCAGTGGTTTTTGTATGAACAAGTTAACCTTATATGAGCCAACGCAACGATTAATGTGTTAATGACTGAACAAACTATGTTCATTGGGGTAGCAAACATAATTATCGTTTTCTTTGAAACCCCTATAGCTCCACTGTGGAAGAAAATCTGCGATAAGTTAGGGCGATCTTAAAATGAGACAAAACTCTTCAATATGCATGGTTAGTGCGTGCGTACGTGTACACCTATAAACGATGCCTTAGCGGATACCGGTCGCTCTATCGCGAGAGCTCGACCCTTGTAGCTGTCTTCTTGCTCACGCGAAGATGGTATCTGGCCTAGCTACGCGAATTGTCTGCCACTTCGATAAAGCCGCTTTTTTTGGTAACCCGGAACTCTCCATTCAGTCCTTCACGCGCTGCATGTGCTTATCCGTGGAAGAGATATTACGATGATTTCCTTACAAGAAACTGTTCTTACTGTCACAGTCTTGTGATTTTCTCTTCGTCAAAATGATTGTGACGCCAAGCAAACCCAGAAAGAATGCCGAAATCATTCTTTTACGAACCTGTTTGCATGTTTATTAATTCCGGCTGGCAATTATGGTTTCTAATAACTTTACATTGTGTCTCTTCTCATACTGTCTGTTTCCAAACTTCTCTCTTTCAATTTACTTTTCGATATAGTCATTCTTGATTCAATGTTGATCTTAAGAGTTTTATTCCATGGACGCCAGTACAGTCGTTTCTTTGCTGTCCCCTGTATGAAACATACCATAGCTGCATGTGCCCTTCGTCACTGGCTGACCTTGGTCCCTTGGAAATCGACCATTACTACCATCTTATTTAATACCCACAACAAAAAAAACAAAGACTACTGACCGGTAGTTTCCCATGATTCTGCCGGCCACTAATATCTAATCAATGTAACTTTAATTTTTTCCTTTAAGTCTTCAAAAAGTTGACCTGTCCACTTTTGTTCCCCCCTAACCATGGCCGTCTGGAAAATTTTTTACAAGGGGAGGGGGGCAAGTTCACTCATGGATGATTGAATTGTGTACACTATCTAAGCGGAGCGTCACCATCAGTTGGCGCGGAGCGTACAAGAAACTTTTGGGCCTTAAAAACCCTCCAGATGGACGGAAACGACACTTGGCGAATGTTATAAGCTGCACGTACCCAGCCCTGAAACAGGAATTTCATGTCTGTAATTTTTAGATTTTTAGAATTTTCAATGTAAAAATTGTTGAAGGGAAATCTGCCTCTCGGTCACGGCATCGCACGCCTATGCACGATAAAACTTACAACTATCAAACAGGCTATATAGGTCTTTATCTGTTGCCCAATTTTGAATCATATCCCCCCCCCCCCCCCCATATTCACCTTGTATATCTCAGATACATCCGCGCGTCGCAACTGGAGATCAGTACCGGACCCGACCAAGACCAACGCATTCATCAATAGTCGGATGCCATATGCACTAGTGCACTACATACCTGACAACTAGAACAATTTTGGCATAGTTTTTACAATTACAAATTTCCAATAGATATCACGAATGATGGTCCCCAAATTACGATTTCACTATTCACTGATTCAGCATACCATCTTCTCTTTTGCTATTCCTAGTCAAATGTCCGCATATTTCACGAGCATATTTCACGAGTGAAGATATTTTGATGATTTATTTTTATTTTTTCTATTTTAATTTTTAATTAATTTTTCACAAGTTTGATTTTCCTGGGGGGGAGGGGGAGGGCAAGGGCCCCCTTGCCCCCCCCCCCTTGCGGACGCCCATGCCCCTAACTATTTGTATACTTCTCCCTTCCTTTGCCGAACTGAGTTTTCTACCAACTAGTTAAGACACTCATCCCTTCCTGCACGCCGCAACTTGTATGACCAATCTTGCAGAATGACAATTCCTGCCCACACTATTAAATCAACAAATTAGAAATTGTAATTTCCTAATTGTAACTTCCTAAAGAATCCCTTGAATAGTCGGCTATGCTGAACGCCCAAACGGGTGAGCAACTCAAAAACCACAGGATGTAGACCGAAGAGCTCGCTTACTACGCCCAGAAAATCTCGGCTTCATAACATAACTATGAGGCAGCACACGTGTACTAAGGCGCACCATCTGAAGTCAACAAGAATGCAAAGTCTGTATAGTCGAAATGAACACTGAAGTCTAGGTGGACTAAATGCATCTCATGTAAAGCCGAAGTGTTGCTAGGGGTGGTAAAATCAGAAATTTGACGTATGTATGGAGCACCGTTTGTGCCATGTCATAATACCGTCAAAAGATGTTATGCAGATGGAATGTATTCCATCGGCAAAGCTAATTATGTTGCCAAAAGCCTTTATGCGGTCAAATATCATTCCGTTGTCAAAACTTATTGAGCCGTCAAAAGTAATTCCGTTGTCAAAGTTGATTCCATTGTCAAAGCTAATTTCGTTGTCTAAACTGGTTGTGTATTCCGTTGTCAAAAATAATTCCGTTGTTCAAAAGTAATTCTGTTGTCAAAACTCATTCTGTCGTATTATGCAAGTGGGCGTTGCCCGTTTTGACCAATGACAAACTCCGATACATTTTGAATTCGAGGAAGACGCTAATTTGAGTCTGACGTGTGACGTTGTCCTTAACACCGTGAGTAATGAACATGCACTGTATACACATTGCATTATCGATGGTGCATTGCGCTAACATCTACTATCCGGCAGCAGTTCGTGAAGCGCACAGGGTGGTAAGCTAGCCGAGGAGACGTCTTGCCCAAGACCATAGTATTAATGGAACATCTGTGCGGAGTCGGGCTATTGTTTACACGCCTCTAAATGTCTTCACAAGTTTCTGTCAATACTTTGTTAGTCCTGAACAAAACATCGAGTTCGTACAGTCTAATGGATAAGAGCACGGAAATGTCTGTGCAAGCTCTCACTCTGTCACTCTGACAGACAGTATAAGCCTACTCTTAATATTGTAATGGTTGCGCTAAATAAATAGTTGCGCTAAATAATTAATTATCCCTAAAATGTTGGCCAACACTAGAAACCAGAATGCAAAAATGCTTTGAGGTTTCGATGATACATACATGCTCTTTTCAATAAAATGCTACATTTCTTGTAACAACTGGTGACCCAAAATAGCCTTTGTCTCCACCTGTAAGTGACTGGTTTTTCTTTCATACTGTGCCTTATGATATTCTGCAAACAAGGTTTTCAGAGTTTGATACCAGGTGATACCAGATGACCATTGACCTCCACCAAAAACAACAGGTACAGTACTTTCAACTCACCATAACACATCCTCATACTGATTGGGAAATCCATCCAAGTTTCCTGGAGATATCCCATTTTGACAAGTTTTTCAAAGTTTGACCGATCATGACCCCAGATATCCTTTCACATCCACAAAAAATAACCTTATACAGACCATCTTCTCACCATAATTCATTAACATACTAATATTGAAATCCATCCACCTTTCATACCTTGAGCTATCCTAAACAAGGTTTTCTGAGTTTGACCCCTGAGACCCCAAATGACCTTGGCCTCTACCAAAATCAATAGGGTTCTTCCTCCCATCATAACGCATCAACATATCAAGTTTGAAATCAATCCAAGCTTCCCACCTTGAGATATAGTGTAAACCAGGATTTCGGGGTGTGACCCCATGTGACCCCAAATGACCTTTGACCTCCACGAAAATAAATCGGGTTCTTTCTTACATCATAACGCATCAGCCTATCAAGATTGAAATGAATCCAAGTTTCCTTCCATAATGTATCATGTAAACAAGGATTTCAGGTTTTGACCCCAAATGACCTTTGACCTTCACGAAAATATATTGGGTTCTTTCTTACATCATAACGCATCAGCCTATCAAGATTGAAATGAATCCAAGTTTCCTACCACAATGTATCACGTAAACAAGGATTTCAGGTTTTGACCCCATGTGACCCCAAATGACCTTTGACCTCCACGAAAATACATTGGGTTCTATCTTACATCATAACGCATCATCCTATCAAGATTGAAATGAATCCAAGTTTCCTTCCATAATGTATCATGTAAACAAGGATTTCAGGTTTTGACCCCAAATGACCTTTGACCTTCACGAAAATATTTTGGGTTCTTTCTTACATCATAACGCATCGGCCTATCAAGATTGAAATGAATCCAAGTTTCCTACCACAATGTATCACGTAAACAAGGATTTCAGGTTTTTGACCCCATGTGACCCCAAATGACCTTTGACCTCCACGAAAATACATTGGGTTCTATCTTACATCATAACGCATCAACATAACAAGTATGAAATTGATCCAAGTTTTCTACCATGAGATATCATGTAAACAAGGATTTCAGAGTTTGACCCCATGTGACCCCAAATGACCTTGGACCTCCGCCAAAATCAATAGGTTCCTTCCTTACATCATAACACATCAACATATCAAGTTTGAAATTAATCCAAGTTTTCTATCATGAGATATCATGTAAATAGGGATTTCGGGAATTGACCCCAAGTGACCCCAAATGACCTTTGACCTCCACCAAAATCAATGGGGTTCTTCCTTACATCATAACGCATCAACGTATCAAGTATGAAATTGATCCAAGTTTCATTCCATGAGATATCATGTAAACAAGGATTTCAGGATTTGACCCCATGTGGCCCCAAATGGCCTTTGACCTCCACCAAAATCAATAACCTTTTTCCTAACATCCTAACGCATCAACATATCAAGTTTGAAATTAATCCAAGTTTCCGACCATAAAATATCGTGTAAACAAGGATTTTGGGGTTTGACCCCACGTGACCCCAAATGACCTTTGACCTCCACCAAAATCAATAGGGTTCTTCCTTACATCATAACGCATAAACGTATGAAGTTTGAAATTTATCCAATTTTCCTACCATGAGATATAGTGCAAACAAGGATTTCAGGGTTTGACCCCCTTTGACCCCAAATGACCTTTGACCTCCGCCAAAATCAATAGGGTTCTTCCTCCTATCATAACGCATCAACATATCAAGTATGAAATTGATCCAAGTTTCCTACCATGAGATATCATGTAAACAAGGATTTCAGGATTTGACCCCATGTGGCCCCAAATGGCCTTTGACCTCCGCCAAAATCAATAGGGTTCTTCCTCCTATCAAAACGCATCAACATATCAAGTATGAAATTGATCCAAGTTTCCTACCATGAGATATCGTGTAAACAAGGATTTCAGGGTTTGACCCCATGTGACCTCAAATGACCTTTGACCTCCACCAAAATCAATAGGGTTCTTCCTAACATCTTAACGCATCAACATATCAAGTTTGAATTTAATCCAAGTTTCCTACCATAAAGTATCGTGTAAACAAGGATTTTGGGGATTGACCCCACGTGACCCCAAATGACCTTTGACCTCCACCAAAACCAATAGGGTTCTTCCTTACATCATAACGCATAAACGTATGAAGTTTGAAATTTATCCAATTTTCCTACCATGAGATATAGTGCAAACAAGGATTTCAGGGTTTGACCCCCTTTGACCCCAAATGACCTTTGACCTCCACCAAAATCAATAGGTTTCTTCCTTACATCATAACGCATCAACGTACAAAGTTTAAAATAATCCAATTTTCCCACCATGAGATATCGTGTAAACAAGGATTTCGGGGTTTGACCCCCTGTGACCCCCAAATGACCTTTGACCTCCACCAAAGTCAATAGGGTTCTTCCTTATATCATAACGCATCAACGTATCAACTTTGAAATTAATCCAAGTTTCCTATCTTGAGATATCGTGTAAACAAGGATTTCGGGGTTTGACCCCCTGTGACCCCAGATGACCTTTGACCTCCACCAAAATCGATAGGATTCTTCCTCTCAGTATGGGGTATCTGTGTACCAAGTTTGAGAATTGCCAGATCTTCCCTTCTCAAGATATCGTGTAAACAAGCAAAGTGTCACAAACACACACACACACATACACACATACACACACGCACATACATACACACGCACATACACACATACATACACACACACGCCATCATGAATGCATAGGTTTCTCTTTTCATCGAAACCAAAAACGAGGATTATGTCGTCACGGTTTTGTGTTTACTCTCTCTGTTAGCGTAACAGGGAATTTCCAAATACAATACGCGGGGATTTTCCATGTACGGATGCTCCAGTGCGACGTGACAGGAATAACTCTGCCATCTCAAGCCTGCTTTTGGGTTTCAATGAAAGAGAGAGACAGAGGGGGAATGAGAGAGAGGTGTATACAGTTAGGTGGTTAGTCGGTCGGTCAGGTGGCAAATTGAACAATTGTCTCATTTTGGCTTGGGTGAAACTACACTCTTAATTGAGCCGGATCAAATTTGATCCAATCCGGATCAAATTTGATTCGGATTCCGAGTCCCAGGGGCACCTATCCGTTCGGGATGAAAATGACTCGGAATTCCGGATAAAAAATAAACAATCCCGTTCTGGATCAAAATTGATCCGGATTCTATTTCCATGGGGCATCTATTTGATCACCATTATGACCTTCTCCTGGATCAAATCTGATCCGGGTTCTCCATCCTAGGGTACCTATTCCATCCGGATTTGACTGCAATTTCTGGAAACCAATGACTCCATTCAGGTTCAAATCTGAATGGATTGCAGGTGATATCCCAGTGGCTGCTATTTGATCCAGATGAAAACAACTTGGAATTATTGGTTAGAATTAGTGACGATGTTTATAAAAGCTTTAATCAAAATTTGGGGTCACAAATCACCTTGCTTTCTTCAATGAAGAGGAACAGTTATAGAATAAATTCACACTTTCAATCTATTTTCTCTGAAGGAAACAAAGTGGCTATTTAGCTAGCATCCGATTATAGTATTTAGTTTAACAACTGAAATAAGAAACAATAATAGCTACAAATATTGGTCTAGTTGACAATGTATTTTGGAACACACTGCAAAACAAATTACCAATTTCCAACAACAAAAAATCTGCTACATGAAAAGCAGTTAGCATAAACAGGTTCATACACTCATGTTGACATAATTTGACTATGATCTCTAAAGGATGTTATGAAAAGAAAGGCCATTTAAAGAGGCAGAAAATTCCAGCAATGTTGATAAATTTAAATATCAAAAGGGTAGCATGACAATAAAAACAGCCTTAATTGAGGTAGCAATGTTTGTACGTGTTAGATAAAAAAATTTATGGTCAGTCTGACATACTGATGTCGTACTCTACTTTGCTTAATCAGAATGCTTTCCACAGATGTTCACTACAATGTTAATTTTCATACTAAACTTCTAGTCTTTTACTTCAAAATACAAACAATTCCGATAAAAATCTTTGAAGGTTACTGCAAATGGCCATTGAAGAAAATGGCACACTGGCTACTCATTTCTGATCCAGTAACTAAGGCAACAACTCATCAAAAGGGGGGGGGGGGTAAGCTCTTAAAAAACATAAAATCCTGCTACACAATGGAAAGATATTAGAAATTAAGAGCTGAGAGGCATTAGGTGAGATATAAAGTGCATACCATACATAAAGAAGTAATGAACTTTGAGTTCCAACTTTCCACCACCTACTGGCACGGGATTATCATGGTGGTTGGTTGGGTTTTTAAATGTCTCTGGGTGAAAAATAAATTCTCATGATAGGTATACACCGGGTTAGCATGTGGGGCCCAGGCTACTGATCCCATACTTTTTCAATGCTTTTGCTGAGGCTTTGGATGGGAAGAATATGATTGTGCTGTTCTGACCAGCTGCTGCCTCTGCTTTTTCATACTTCTTTGAGAGGGGGTGGGGAGATTTAAGGGAAAACTGATGTTACTTGTAGAGGCAAATTTTGAAAGTTTGATAATATTAAACATAGTTTGTACCCACTCAGTGTCAATATTCCAGTGGCAGTCTCTGTTTCAGTTAATGTCTGATATGTTTCCCCATACAATAAAATTTAAGCACTGCAATATCGTGATAACCGACTCTTGTATTATAGAATTAAATATACATGGGAATGAAACCTACCTATGAAAATATCATGCAGTACTTAATTCAAAAAAGGATACTGTACCTAGCTAGCTTACCTGTTGAAATAGGTTTATCCTCCTCAACTTAACCTTTCCTAAGGATGGATTCTGCTTCTTGCAGAAATCTCAAGTCAATGGAAACCGGAAATGCATAATTAATGTTCAAGACATCCATAACTGAAAGCAAATTTCAATACTCTGCAAACATCCCTTCCATGATGAGCACCTTTCTACACAGTAATAAGTCAAGAGGTCTGAAGTTCCACAAGTGGCCAGGTCATACCAAAGACTTTAAATTAGAATCTACTGCTTTTGTGCTCACCATCAGAAAGGGTGAAGGGAAACCAGACTTAAACCATTTGATTAGAAGCTGAGTTACAAAAGCTAACCTAACTAACTACACTGTAACAGACACCTACTACAGTACTTTGCTTTCCTGGGCCTAACTCCAAAAAAAAGACTACCGGCTGAACCTCTCCAGTAGAAGTGAGTTACAAAAGCTAACCGAACTAACTACACTGTAACAGACACCTACTACAGTACTTTGCTTTCCTGGGCCTAACTCCAAAAAAAAAAAAAAGACTACCGGCTGAACCTCTCCAGTAGAAGTAAGGTATTGATGATAAACTTCATTCGGAAAGTACAGATGTTATTGGTCCAAACCTATAAAAAGGCAAAATAAAAAGTTTTACATCAAGGTATTATAATACAAGAATGAAAATGTAGTGAGAGGCATTGTTTCCAACAGTGACATGATTTGCAACACAGTGACAGTGTATAATTCACTGTAACCTGCGATCTAGAACAAATTATGTAGAACTGCAATACTCTTCTCATTTACAATTCAATACGCAATGGGGTAGGATATCATCTTTGAACATGGCAACTGTAGAAACAATCATGTTTCAATATTTTCACCACTTTTTCAATACATGCTTGTACTATAAGTGAAGATAAAACAAACATTGGCAAGCTTTCACAAATCCACCACACAACAGTGCAAGACAGTGGGGGTTCCTGATTTCCAGAATTAAACAAACTTTTATAACAATTTTATGATAATGTTTTTCTGGTTTGCTAATGGTATAATATTTTGTTTTTGTTGTTGTTGTAAAGGGAAACTTTGCATTTGTTAAACAAAGAAATTTCATCCTTTTAAAACCAGTATTTATTGGCAAAGAGTGATAAATAATTGCAAATCAGACATTGTAAAAATAAGTTCAACTCAGATACAAATTTTGTTTTTTGTTGCTCTAGAACAATTTGTTCACCCAAAGTTTCAACATTTCAAAAGATGCAACTTCCAAAACTCTTACTGTGCATAATATTTTGAGGAGATGGAGCCATTGCTGGGGTTTATTATTGGGACTGAATGACTTGAAAATGACTAAAGCAATTTACTTTCAATGTTACAGTATGTTGGAGCATTTTTAAGGCAATATTTTCCTTTAAAACCAAGATATTTGCACTATACCTGTCACAAGCTGTCAGCGTGGGTGCTTCATCTGATCTCCCTTTCACTACAGAGCCATCCCAAGTTTTCAAGTTGCAGTAGGTTGGAGCTTCATGATGACCTAAGACAGAGTAAATTTAGGAATATTACAGTACATAAAAAATTGTCTGAAACATTTTTAGTGATCTACAAGATTTTATGTACATTACCACTGCACTTAAAATGCTGGTACTTCAATGCCTCTGCAAAACAGGGGTAAGGGGTAAATTTGTTCCCTATCAAGGGAAGAAAGCCGAAGCAGATGAAATCCTCCCCCCCCCCCCCATTTAAAAAAATAGAAAATTGTTGATTTGTTGTTGCCTACTCAAAAAGGAAGACACTTTTAAAGCAAATTTTTAACTTACGTAGAAATAAATGGTTCTTAAAGCCCTCCACATTCCATCTTACAGTAGTGGCCTTTAAGGTAAGGAGCAGTTGTCCCAAATTTATTTTGAAGCAATGGCTAAATTTCACAATTTTCTTTTTGTTTCTCTTTCATGGTATTTTAAGACTTCATTATTGCATATTCGGAACCTTGAAAATAATGGTACTGTAAGACATGCAGAACCGGTATTAAGGCAGTGCTGGTTCCCAACTCTAGGGTACGGAAGTCTGGTGGGAAGGAACCTAAGCCAAGCATGGCCCCCATGTTATCCTGCACATCAATGCATCTGGTTGTTTGATTGGTTTATAAAAATGCAGGAACCTCTGCTCTATATGTTTGTGTAAATATTTTAATTCATCCACACATCCTAACAGCTATTCTTGTCAGCCATATAATTGAGTACCAGTATTTTCTCAAGTACCAGTATAAGTAACACACCATATATCTTTGTTTTTTTTCATTTCCTGTAACTATAGTACCGGTATTGACATCGGTACCGGTATACAGCCCAATCCTCGGTTGTATACTGGTACTACTGGTTCAGGTTATAAAAATACCGAAGACATTTGGTGTGTCACTACTGTAATACTGGTTCTTTAAAAAATTACTGGAACTCCAAAAAAATTACCAATACTCATTATAAGTGAAGAAACATTATTATTTTAATATAACTAACTGTGGTAAATTAAATCACACATGTACACAATAATACCCCCCCCCCCTTAAAAATAATTGAAAATAAGGTGTAAACTACTGAAATAAAATTCAACTTTTACCATGCACTCTTTTCAGTAACTTGGGATATTAACAGTAGGCCACAACAAGGATGAATTCTACCTTCCTTTGTGGCTATGCATCTTGTTAAAGAAGCAATCTCACTTAGGTAATGCTACTGTGTAAATAGGGATAAGGTACTTACTGAACTGTTAAGAAGGATAATGATGTACAGTGGCAGAAGGGAATCCAAAGCCAGCCTTCACAAGTTCACAGATTCTGTTGTGACACATAATGAAATTATCTACCCTCTCGTTTTTGCCAGCTTCTCTACTCATACTTCCCCAATGCTCTGAAAATATAAGGCAAATCAGATAAGTTACACAATATTTCATACAATTTAGCAAAATTTGACATTTTCAGTTCTTCAATCACTGTAATAGTTGTAACTTAACTTAGTGTATTACATTCAATTGAGTTAACTCTCTTAGTAGTCTTGTTTCAAGACTCTGGTTAATTTGCGTCCACCACAAATCGGCTTGGAAGCCTACTTAGCAATACGCCCTCTACATGCTTATCTTTTGAACACTCCAAACCAGAGTCTTGTACATTACGGCAGAGATCACGTGACCTCGTACATTTAAGCTCCACCTCTCTACCAACATCATTAATGGTTATTTATGATTTTCGTTACTGATTGACAAGTTGACAGTCACCAATTCTGTACTTGTTGTAAAGGGCTAAACCATGACTGGAAATGGCTTGCAGCTTACGAAACGTACGTTCATCTTTCCTGTTCTCTCAAGCCGCAAAACGAAATCTACAAGCACAATTAACCGATCTAACCTAGGTCTGAGCTAGAGAACATGCTGGGTAGGCTACATACTTCCGAGACGCTTAGCCATAATTCGAAGAAATGTTTCTCCGTTTGTGTAACTCTAGCCCATTCTACAATTTCTAGGCATTTCAGTACAGTAGTGTGCGTAGGCTAGTCATTCATGGATAGAGTAGCTACATGAGAGTAACGTTTTATCGTTATTTTAATGGAGACGGCAGTGTAAATGTGTCCCAGCCCAGCCTAGCTAGTTCAATTCATCACTACTAACGTTTGTACTAGATAGTACTTACGTTATGTATAAAGAATGAGTGCGAAAGCCAAAATTCATGCTTTATAATTAGACCCTGACTGCTGCACAGGATGACAACACTGGCTGGGTTGTTCAAAGGAAAGGAAAGGATCATGCCTCCAAGGTAAGTTACCTCAATAAGCTTTAATATTTAGCTGTGCCTAGGGAAATAACTACTGTAACAATATCAAATCAGGAGATCAGGATGTTCCCAGGGTTCAACGTTCCCAAGGCTCGATGTTTCATGTTTTTGTTTAATTTACAATAAATTAAAAGGTTTGTTCATTCCTACGTTAGAGTTTCCAGTCGAACTTTCTCAACGTAAAACTGGTCAGGGTTTATCTGTCAAGCAAGTTCGTTAATTTGTTGCCTTATGGAATTGTTAGGCACAGCATGGGACATACAAAGTGAGCTCAGCTTGTAGTGTGAAGTGTTCATGTGTTTTCATCAGTATGTGCATACAACACTAGCTTAGTTACTAACCAAGTCAAACAAAAAATACTACATAGGCATCTCAGTTCTACTTATAAGGACAGATTAAAATACAAATTTTTACACCAAAATGACAATTGAGACACAAACCACTGCATAAAACCACACTTGGAATCCCTCGGGACTTATGTTATGGATGGATTAAGAAAGGATGATTTCACCAAATGTTCATGTAAACTCACATTTTGGAATACATGTTGTCCATACTGGACAGTAGGGCCTTTCAAAGAAACATCTCTGGCATACGGAAATGTACGGCCAACAAATTTGTAGTATGGCGTACCCGGCTGCTACAGGGAAAATTACCACAGTTGGCATACAATTGCAACAATTGATGTGGCGTATAATTCCTAACACCTACACCATGACATGATTCTTTGGCGCATGGAAAATGTACTTTCCAGTGTGGTATGTTAGCGGAAACCTAGAAGGAGAGTAAAATTGCCCTAATCGTCCTAAAAAATAACATAACATAACCGGTTAAAGGGCAATAGAAAGAGGGCTAAAGCCCCATTAGTAAGTTGGATGGATTTTATGGCCCAGTTTCCAACCAATTGGTTAAAGTACGATCGAGCAAACCATGGCATTTTTTGATTGCACTGTAGTCCAAACCCTAAAATCAAGCAGCTACAGTATACCCAGTGACTACCTAAACTTGTTTTATTTATATTAGTGTTTGCACCGGGTAAGAAATTCGTACCCGGGTACCCAAACCGCATTACCTGTCGCGTACCCGGGTACCTGACCATAAACCTTGCAACATCTTACCCCTGTACTTAAGTGCATGGTGTTTGAATTGTTTCTGGAAAAGTGCAATTTAACAAAAGTGCATTTTGGAAACAAAAAAAAAGAAACTTCATTTCAACATAATTGTGAATGAGATGTGGGTAAATACTGTACATTTTGTTAGTTTCAATAACCATGTTATTTTACGAAGATCAAAAAGAAAACACAGGAAAACGCTACCCGGGCACTTATTTTCTACCCGGGTAGTAAAAACGTCGATCGGGTACCCGGTTACCCGGTGCAAACACTAATTTATATATTCTACCACAGACAATGATGGAATAACTTGTCCAATATTGTTAATGAAGAAAAAGTATCAATATCTTGGTTGAAGAGGACACCTGTGTAGCAATGTTTGAAAGTACATGAATAAATAGCCTTTCATCAACCCTTGTTATACATATTGGCTAGGGACTTTCAGTAAGCCTTTTCCCCCAGGACCAACCTACTTGGCAGCATCAATTTGGATTTCGCTGAGGGCTGGTTGTTTAAATTAGAAAATATATTCAGATTGTAATCCCACTGCATACCTGCATATACTGTATGGTGTATTTAGGCTAAATCATCTTGCTGATGTTGTTTTTACAAGTAAAACATTAACTTTTTTACGTTTTCTTTCTTTGTACAGTAATCTGTGAGCCATTGGATGCATCTTTAAGTAATATCTACTGTGTAGAGCCATGAATGCTGAATCCTGAACAGAACAACACTAGAGAAGTAAAATTTCTTCCACACAGGTGGCTCCAATCATTTTGAGCGCATGTATGGACAAATTCGGACAGTCAAGTGATGGTCTGATTTTAGTTGGACATAATTCCTTGCTTACTGTACATGTATCATGGATGGTTGTAAACTTAATTGTATCTTGATCACCTCAATTTCACAGAATATGAGGGTGTGAAATTCATGTAGACAATATTTCGGAGTTGTCTATATGGTGTTTGTTTCTTTAAAGACCTGCAGTATTCTAGTTTATCCCAATTGGAGAATTGCTACCAACTTTTGCACAAAGTGGTACTGTACATTACTTCATGGAGTTTATTAGCCAGCAAGATGTGTTTGCTGTTAAACTTCCCAAAGAAGGAGCAGGTGCAGTGCTGTAATAATTCAGAACTCACATCTTGTACACAAGTAGAAGAAGTTGGTGAATTGACTGATTTCACTAGTGGTCCAGGCTGAAGTGAAAACTTATGGTACTGTACATAGGTATGAAAAATGTCAATGAGGACATTGTAAGAAAAATATTGGCAGAGGGAGATGCTTCCAACCTTAGCTCAACAAACTGAACAGTGTGTAGCTGTAAATGTGCACTTTAACAATTTGATATGGTCATAGCGATGTTATACTGTAGTATAAGATGCCAATGAACTGGACAATTGTTGTGAAGACTATTTCTGCAGACAAACATAAATGTTTCTAATTTTGTTGAGCTGGTAATTGAAAGCCCTTATATCCTGAATAGAATTATAATGGTGTGTATACTTCATATTCTGAAGGTAAAACCCTAAAGACATGAAAAAAAGTAGCTACTGTACAGCCTTATCACAGAAAATCCATTACATATGATGATACTTTGCAAGTATGTGACATTCTTTGTAACATATGCCAGACAGATGTGTTTGTAAATTGTTATTGATGGTGAGGTGGCTTCACTGGCTTAGAATTGTAAGTTGATTGGCTATGAATGTCTAGACCCTTAGCAGCATGTCTTGGGGATTGCAATTTCAAGCCAAATGAAGGGAAATAGGGGTACATTGGTACACTGATCTTGAAGAATATAGAGCACCCTGACACAAAGGATAGTGCCTGGTTTTGGAACATATGTATACAGTTGTCTCTTTCTAATAATAAGTCATATACACAGTACATTGAAACATATATTCCCATTGAAACCCTATTAAAGTCCCATTAATTCCCATTGGATTCAATGGGATTTAACATAGAATTTGGACAGTCACAACTTGAAATTCCATTGAGTCAATGAGAAATTCCATTTTCCCATTGATTCAACATAGAAATTGGAACATCCTGTCAATGTCCCATTATGCCCCATTGAAAAATCTAATGGGACTTAATGGGAATTTTTTTCCTGGATAGCCATTTTTAGGGCAGAAGCATCCAGTTATCTTTTTCTTTTTTATGTTACTGAAGAAAATCTCTTGCATTGAGAGATCAACATCTTTATGATATGATATGAATTGAACAAACTAACTCCACACTAAAACCTGGCTTATTTACAGTAGGACAGATGAGTAATAGGCAACCAGCAGTATAAGAATATTGTCAGTGGGGTACAAGTGTCAGAGACATTGTGGAAAAACCTCACTTGACCTGTAATAATTTTGCATTTAACTGAATTTTTTCAGTTTGTATATACTGTATAGTGGCATGTGTACTTAATGCATTGCAACCAAATTAACTTTTAGGCTTACAATTTTTGGTTTCAATGATAAGAGAAACCTATGCAGTCATGATGGCGTGTGTGTGTATGTATGTGTGTATGTGCGTGTGTGTGTGCGTGTGTGTGGATGTGTGTATGTGTGTGTGTGTTTGTGACACTTTGCTCGTTAACACGATATCTCAAGATAGGAATGTCTGACAGTTTTCAAACTTGGTACATAGATGCACCATATTGAGAGGAAGAATCCTATTGTTTTTGGCAGAGGTCAAAGGTCATTTGGGGTCACCAGGGGTCAAAGTCTGAAAATCTCTTTAACACGATATCTCAAGATAGGAAGCTTTGGTAGACTTCATATTTGGTATGTTGATGCGTTATGGTCAAGAGATGGTCCCTATTGTTTTGCGTGGAGGTCAAAGGTCATCTAGGGTCACTGGGGGTCAAAGTCTGAAAATCTCATTAAGACGATATCTCATGATAGGAAGCTCGGGTGGATTTCATATTTGGTATGTAGATGCGTTATAGTCAGGAGATGGTCACTAATGTTTGTCGCGGAGGTCAAAGGTCATTTGGGGTCACTGGGGTCAAATTCTGAAAATCTCGTTAAGACGATATCTCAAGATAAGAACCTTGGGTGGATTTCATATTTGATATGTTGATGCGTTATAGTCAGGAGATGGTCCCCTATGTTTTCTGTGGAGGTCAAAGGTCATCTGGGGTCACTGGGGGTCAAAGTCTGAAAGTCTCGTTAAGACGATATCTCATGATAGGAAGCTTGGGTGGATTTCATATGTGGTATGTTGATGCGTTATAGTCAGGAGATGGCCCCTATTTTTTTTTGCGGAGGACAAAGGTCATCTGGTGTCACTGGGGGTCAAATTCCGAAAATCTCGTTGAGACGATATCTCAAGATAGGAAGCTTGGGTGGATTTCATTTTTAGTATGTTGGTGTGTTATAGTCAAGAGATTGTCCCAATTGTTTTTTGCGGAGGTCAAAGGTCATCTGGGGTCACTGGGGGTCAAAGTCTGAAAATTTCGCTGAGACAATATCTCATGGTAGGAAGCTTGGGTGGATTTCATATTAGGTATGTTAATGCATTATAGTCAAAAAGATGGTCCCTATTGTTTTTTGCGGAAGTCAAAGGTCATCTGGGGTCACCAGGAGTCAAAGTCTGAAAATATTGTTAGTACAATATCTCAAGATCAGAAACTTTCAGATTTCATATTTAGTGTGTTGATGCGTTATGGTCAGGAGATGGTCCTTACTGTTTTTCGTGGAGGTCAAAGGTCATCTGGGGTCAGGAGGGGTCACAGTCTGAAAATATTCTTCACACAATATCTCAAAATAGGACACTGATAGATTTCATATTTGGTATGAAGATGCGTTATAGTCAGGAAATGGTCCCTATTGTTTTTTGCGGAGGTCATCTGTGGTCACCATGGATCAAATTATGAAAATCTGGTTAACATGATATCTCAAGATAGGAAACTTGAATAAATTTTATATGTGGTGTGTGGATGGGTTGTAGTTAGGAGATAGTCCCTATTGTTATTGGTAGAGGTCAAGGGTCATCTGGGGTCACTGGGGGTCAAAGTCTGAAAATTTTTTAAACACGATACCTCAAGAAACGAAACTTGGATAGATTTCATATTTGGTATGTGGACGGGTTATGGTCAGGAGATGGTCTCTGTAGTCTTTGGTGGAGGTCAAAGGTCATCTGGGGTCACAAATGGTCAAAGTCTTAAAATATTGTAAACACACATCTCAAGAGAGGAAATTTGGATAGATTTTATATTTGGTATGTTGATGGGTTATGGTCAGGAGGAAACTTGGATAGATTTTATATTTGGTATGTGGACGGGTTATGGTCAGGAGATGGTCCCTATTGTTTTTGGCAGAGGTCAAAGGGGGGTTACCGAGGATCAAAATCTGAAATTCTTAAGGGATATCTCAAGATGTTTTTGCATTCTGGTTATCTCAATACATAACATATATTGAGAGATTGAAATTTCTTTCGGGCAAGGGAATGATACTGGATCAGTGGTCAATGTCTTTGGAGAATTTGAGAGCTTGCTCTTTGGTCGGGAGGCGGAAGACATTGCATTTTTCACCTTAAAAAAGTGATGGTTGCTAAGCTATTTTTGCAAATTTTATGGTTTAACTGTTCAGTTGTCATGGAAACTTCAATTTTCTTTGCACACAGCACTTTGGTTGTTAGGCACTGATACCCACTGACTGAGAATGTTATTGTTTTATAGTTAAACTTTCAGATGTTAGAGGCTTGGTGTCACACCTCTGCTAAATCAAGCATGAAGTAACTGAGATAATCTTGCTTAGTATGACCATAAACAAAGCCTCTATGAGCAGATATTTCCCAAGAAGTTATCTTGAGAGGAATAAGCTCCTAGAGTTGGATACAAGCAACAGAAAAGTTTGGTAGTCTTTGTTTTGTGTCTTGGCTCCATAAGCTTATTTACAATTTATGGAGTTACATTGTACAGTAGTGTGCGAAATGTGTCTAGGAGGCATGTTCAGAGTGTCTCTAAGTTGTGATAAAAAAATTTACCCCTCAAGAGTTGATTGAAGTGTATTTGAGGTTGAGGATCTGTAACATATACTGTATTGAATGGGTGTTGTTTCTACCCACTTGTCTTACAGTGTAACAATGCAAACACTCAAGATCTCAGCAGAGAAATATAGTAGCTCTTACTCCTACAGAAGTTGCGAAGTACCAAAATACATGTATTAGACTGTGAAAAAAGCATTAGGGAGAGTGAATTGAGATAAAATAGTGTGGAATGCAGAAGGAAAACAGCTGTCATTGGACTGTTGGATTTATAAGAAGATGTCACTGATCTGCATATCTGGTTAATAATTTCTGCTTTGCAAAGTTTCAGTATGGTGCACAATATTGTGTACCAGTCTTAGTGTCACAGTATTATTGTAAAAACTGTTTTCTATGAATTTGATCATTTTTGAGCATGAAATGCATCAGGATGGGTAATCTTTCTTATGCAAAGTGCCAAAGGAGGACGGCATTTACATCAAATATCATCAGTGCTCACAATATTGAAACTTTGTCTCCTTAACATCCACAAAGTATTGAGATTCTGCAGCATCGCTGCCCTAGTTCTGTATAATATGTTTGATTGTACAAATGTTTAAGTATTCAGAGAAGTCACAGTTTTCTTTCTTTTTTCCTGATTGGCACACTCAGCTGATTTTCTGCTTTGGTTTCTATTATTTTATGCTTCATGCAGGTGACAAGCTTTGATAAACACCTGAGCATTTTTTCTTTTCTTTTTTCTTCTCTGAGGGTTCATATAATATGGCAATCTTCTGAACATAGCCTAATCTGTTTGATGAGAAATGAACACGAAATAAATTGGATAGAAATAAAAACAATGTGATTTGCCTCACTATATCTCCAAGTTTGATCATATCTGTTGTACAGTAACTACTCAGAGGGTTCGATTCAGTCCTTCTTTTTTGGCCTATAACAACAAGCACAGGGAAGAAATCATTGCAAGTGGATGAGTTTGGAAGTATAAGTGTGATATACAGTTGTACTTAGTTCCATAGTCTCCCCCACCCTATTCTCCAAAATGACACCTGCCTATAGTTAACCTTCAAGACAGCAGTATGTACCCCACATTTCATTCAAAGTGAAATTACTTGAGGCCATACAATAATACACTGCAGCTGCCAGTGTGTGAGGTATTGAGCACTTCCAGTTGCAAGGGACTAAAGAGCTGGGTTTGCATTGCAATTTTCTACCCAAGAATTGCCAGTTGCAAATAAATCGATCATCAAAAGTTGCACAAATGGAAACAGACCTACTAACGATTCATGAAAGAATTGCTTCATGATTTTTGCCAATCAATTTACTAGCAACACTGTTCTCTTTTGTCCCTTAAGCTGCATTCAATACTGTATGATGCAGCCAATGGGAAAGGAGCAATGTCCATAATGTTTCAATGGAAGTCAAAACTTGTTAGAAATGTAGTCCAGGTACCATTCAGACTGCATATAGAACTATACAAACTACTGGCATATGTAATGAGGGCTGGGATTAAAAGCCCATAAAACATTTTGCAGCCACTGTAAGTAGATAACTACAGTATTGGTACACTTTGGAATGTTTCACTTCTGAATTTTTTTTGCCCTATAGATCTATAATTTTGAGCCCCCCCCCCCCCCCCCCCCCCACCTTTGAACAGTAGGCCTATATCGAGTACAGCCTGGCCAAGTCAGATAATAAAAAAAACCATGCCTACATTGAACTCTTGGTGAAGGGTACCATATGACACCATTAGATGAGACTGGGTCTGTATAATTGCTATCCAGTGTTTAGAAACAGGCAAGTGTTATCTATTGCTAGGGCCATGGTCTTTGAAAGACCCCTGTGCACTCCAGCCCTATTCAATTGGATCGCCACCACAGGTTTTAATGTCTAAATTCTATAAACCTTAGTACAATGATACCTTCCCCATGGGTAAATTCTTCATGTGCATCGGATTCAACTGCAAGTCAGACCTACCTTTATTGAACATTTGAACTCCGGCTGGCCAGCCTATCTGCCTATTTAAATTAATGATGGACTGAACTCCCAAACCTAATTTGATGATTGTCATATGTCTGATGGTCGTTCAGTAATTCAAACCTTTTCAATTGTCCCCTTTCCATGGCAGTGATGGCTCTTCATGTGCATGGAAATTAAGCTGCAACATTCCCATATGGGCCCCATTTCTTTACCCATATGAGGCTCATGCGATTAATTTAATTGAACCCAGCTGATTAGTGAAAGGCCGCACAGCCTATATGCCAAGCCCACATGACACATATATGAAATGGGGCCCATGTAAACAACTGATGTGTGGGAAAATATGGGCCAGCTACCTATCCCTCATGCATGTGGACTACCCAAAGGGGACTAAATTTTTGGTGCAAAATTAAGATATTATTTGGGGACCACGAGCCTGGCAAAAATTGAAGTGGGGAGCCAATCACCAAAGGGGCCCAATATGTTCAATGACATAGTAGCAACGTAATTAAGCCGGCCAAAAATGCCTACAGCAGAAAAAGTAGGGAGGGTGTAACCCCCCCCCCCCTTCCCAGCTGTCACCATGGTCTCAACATATGAATTTAGGCACATGGGGCTCATCACAGGTTTGTCACCTGGGAAGGCGACAGCTGGCCTGGCTAACCAGGTACATGACCTAAAGTTTACAAAGCGAAATTGAAACACCACCCCTCCCATGCGCCCACCCTCCCATGCGCCGACCCTCCCATGCACGCACCCTCCCATGCGCCACCCTCCCATGCGCCCACCCCCCTATAAATTTGTTATGCAGGCTAAATGCTGAAACGTTCATATCTACGCTGAGAGGAATTGCCCTTTCGTTAGTGAATCTCTCTTTATCTGTGGAAGAAAAGGTTCTGTTCGCACCACTATACAAACTAACCAGAGAATAAACCCAGGCAGCAAACGAATTTCTCGCACTCCTTTTACATTCGATTGCACACAGTAAAGTAACACGTAGAAATGCAGTTGATACGTTCAGATAGACCCTACGTTGGGTAGCGATTGTATACAGTCAAATGTTCACTGTTGCAGTGTATCACTGTGCATGCTGTATATGTTACACACTGCTATAATGTAACAGTGCAGTGGTCGTTCGCTGCTCACTCAGTAGCTATATATAGCGTAATGAATATGTATATCCGTACGTAGGTGTGTGTACATTTCACTGCTGTCATTGGCTCCCTCAATTTTCTGAGGGAAAATTCAATAAGAAACAAAGAAAAGGTCACGTGATCTCTGCCGTAATGTACAAGACTCTGGTTTGGAGTGTTTAAAAGATAAGCATGTAGAGGGGGTATTGCTAAGTAGGCTTCCAAGCCGATTTGTGGTGGACGCAAATTAACCAGAGTCTTGAAACAAGACTACTCTCTTAGTGAAGGTACAGTATTTGTAGTGAACTGTTAACTGTACCGGTACTACTGTAAACCATAACCTTACAGTATATTATTGGAAATAACTTGTCTTAGATGGCCCCAAAGTACTGTACGGTTTAGTAGGCTACAGATATGAATAAGGGTGCAAGGGAGAAAATTATCACTGAGTCACTTTTTAACCCCCAGGGCTACATACCTCATTCAACATGGTACTGTAGCTTGATGAAGGGACACAGATCACTGGAAAGCATACTGTACTGAATATCCAGTTTTAATTTACTGTACTTACATGTTCAAGTTGTCAGTGACGAGCATTACAACATAGACCTACAGTCCTCTTGGAGTTATGGTGAATGCAAGTTACAACTACAGTATACTAGTATAGTATATCAGAACATGATACATGGCAACGCTAACACACTAGTACTTTCAGACCTCAGTCAAAAGCTTGTACTGTATGCGCTGTATAGGTACAATATGTACACACAGCCTACAAATACAATGCAAGCTTCATGTACAAAATTGATCATATATCTAGTTAAAATTCATTTTAGCAAGATGTCACATTACAAAACAACAGAAACATCACTGTAGCAATGATTTGTGAAATTTTGCCATAAAATGCAAGTTGCAGACTTATACAGGCTATGCAGTATGTATAATTTCATACTGTACTGTAGTCAGGTGCTGAATCAAGGAGGGTTTTTACAGTCCCAGCCCCACCTTTTTCATCACATCAACAATAAAACATACCTGAAATTAGCAGTGAAACTCCCTCACACCCATTTTCTCTTAGATGAGCCCCCTTTTTGGAATGTCTGAATCTACACCTGGAAGTTATCATGAAATTTATCTTGCATAAATAAGTGAGTTAATTGAATTGTTAATTGAAAGCCTACGCCATCAACTGGTACTTACCTTCGAACTAGAGAAACACCTTGGCTTTGTACACCTGGTACGGTACGTACTCTGTAACTCTGTTTTACACCTTACATTTCTTTTTTTGCCTGTAGCTTCCTTTTTTTTTTTTTGTATAGGCCTAGACCTAACGTTAGGCTACACCATGTCTGTTATTTGTGTTTTTACATACCAAATATTGAAAAAATCAATCAGTCAATACAATGGCATAGCCCATTTTGTAATACATGAACGATTCAAAATTGGTGTAGTCTACAGTACAAACACACAGCCTACAGTAGGCTCTCTGCACATTCACAGTCAGTCAGGGCCTTGGCTAGGGCAATTGTGTGACTTGCATAACGTTAGGCGCTACTACTTGTTTGTAACGTTAGGTCTTTTGCATCTGCAGTATTTATGTTAACGTATGGTATAGCCTATAGGCCTAACTTAGTGTATTAGCATATATGGGCGAACGCATTAACGTTATATGGCTAAGTTATAGGCCCCTACATGCGTTTCATTTTGTCCACTAACTGACATGACGAATAAAAACAATAATAGTCTTCAAGTTCTAAACGTTTTGCTTACACTTATTTGAATAGCTCTCCCATTCTCGAGTTGATTTATCAGGGAAATGCGGTATGAAGAACGTTGACATAAGGCTGCATCCAACAATTCAAGTTGCGATTCTCAATTTTCAATTCTCGTCGCAAGTTCTGACGTCACAATACCTGCCGCAGACCAGCCAATCACATTGTAGAGGATAATTGCGTTATCAGGAAGTGTATCAATTTTATCCTCCAAGGATGAAATGATGGTTGCGTTTAAACGGAAACGTGCGAAATTCATCCCGAAAGAGATGAGAATATTTTTATCAGGGATCCGGATCAAAAATTTGATCCGGCTCTTTTAAGAGTGTATTTCAAAACGCCCGTTGTTCCTTACAAGTCAAGAGACCACCAACTTTTTGAATGAAATTACTTGAAAAACTGCACGTTTGTTAACAATCTGAGTCTTAAATGGCACAATATCAAGTGTAAATCATGTCATTAATGTGATTTCATAGCGAGTACTAGTCTAAAAGGAAAACCCTAAAATGTTTGTAAATACAACTTAGATCCTTTTTCATGCGATACTTTTACGTTGTTGCGTTGGGTGAGACCATTTTTCTAGAGGGAACCGTAACATGCGGACATCGTATATGGTTGGCCACAGTGGACATAATTACCTATTTAATGCTGATATTAAATCTATTTAATGCTAGCATTAAACCGATTTAATGTCAGTATTTATTCGATCTAATGTCAGCTTTAAAAAAGTTTCATTATGAGCCAACCAGGGCACAGTTTTTAATGCCAGCATTAGATATTTAATGCTGGCATTTAATGAATTAATGCTGGCATTTCATCGATTTAAAGCTAGCATTTAATCGATTTAATATCAGCATTAAATGATTTAATGCCTGCATTTAAAGCTGTGCACTGTTTGGCTAATGCAGAAACTTATTCAATGCTGACATTTAATGGAATTAATGCAGTCATTAATTCGATTTAATGCCGGCATTAAATAAGGAATTATGTCTACTGTGTCCAACTCTATTCGTAAAAGTGTTGAATATTGATGGAAATATCATACCTAAAATTCATTATACATGATAAGCAAAAATCATATTATTAAAGGCCCAATTCTCTCATCCTAAACAGTACCAATTCTCCTACCCTTTTTAATTAAGCACCTCCCACAATTGTCTGAAATTCACCGTCATCCAGACACAATATCAGTTATTGCTTAAGGGTGAGTATAGAAAAGCTTAATGTGTGTATTCAAAACACTCTCAGAGCAGTTCATGTTGTGCCCATAAGCTTTGGTACTCTGCATTGTTTGAATTAGCAGTCAATCAAAAAGCTGAGCCAGTTGAGAGTTTCTGTTACCCTATATACCAAATGTGTAGTTTGGGTTGAGAGGATCAGCACTTTAAATTAAGCAATGATAATTTTACACAAACCCAACAGAATCTGAACTGTAAAATTTCCAGCGGAAAGCTACGTATTCCCCTTGTAAATAGTGGAGGAAGCACATAATACAAATAAACAAATGCTCTGCTTCCAAGAAACCATTTTGTAGCTGCTTTTTTAAACGAGAAAGTGTTTGCAACGGATAGGAGTCCATGTCTGACATGAAAGATGTTATTAATACCTGGACTGAAAAAATTACGAGTGAACAAAGAAGAAACAATTTGACATATTACAAATGGAAACCTGAAAAACTAGTGCGGGCGTTTTCCGGCACGGTTACAGTGGTTGCTCAGTGGTTTTTGTATGAACAAGTTAACCTTATATGAGCCAACGCAACGATTAATGTGTTAATGACTGAACAAACTATGTTCATTGGGGTAGCAAACATAATTATCGTTTTCTTTGAAACCCCTATAGCTCCACTGTGGAAGAAAATCTACGATAAGTTAGGGCGATCTTAAAATGAGACAAAACTCTTCAATATGCATGGTTAGTGCGTGCGTACGATAAACGATCTCTTAGCGGATACCGGTCGCTCTATCGCGAGAGCTCGACCCTTGCACCTGTCTTCTTGCTCACGCGAAGATGGTATCTGGCCTAGCTAAGCGAATTGTCTGCCACTTCGATAAAGCCGCTTTTTTGGTAACACGGAGCTCTCCGTTCAGTCCTTCACGCGCTGCATGTGCTTATCCGTGGAAGAGATATTACGATGATTTCCTTACAAGAAACTGTTCTTATTGTCACAGTCTTGTGATTTTCTCTTCGTCAAAATGATTGTGACGCCAAGCAAACCCAGAAAGAATGCCGGAATCATTCTTTTACGAACCTGTTTCCATGTTTATTAATTCCGGCTGACAATTATGGTTTCTAATAACTTTACATTGTGTCTCTTCTCATACTGTCTGTTTCCAAACTTCTCTCTTTCAATTTACTTTTCGATATAGTCATTCTTGATTCAATGTTGATCTTAAGAGTTTTATTCCATGGACGCCAGTACAGTCGTTTCTTTGCTGTCCCCTGTATGAAACATACGATAGCTGCATGTGCCCTTCGTCACTGGCTGACCTTGGTCCCTTGGAAATCGACCATTACTACCATCTTATTTAATACCCGCAAACAAAAAAAAAAAAAAAATACTGACCGATAGTTTCCCATGATTCTGCCGGCCACTAATATCTAATCAATGTAACTTTAATTTTTTCCTTTAAGTCTTCAAAAAGTTGACCTGTCCACTTTTGTTCCCCCCTAACCATGGGCGTCCGCAGAAATTTTTACAAGGGGGGGGCAAGGTCATTCATGGATGATTGAATTGTGTACACTATCTAAACGGAGTGTCACCATCACTTGGTGCGGAGCGTACAAGAAAATTTTGGGCCTTAAAAACCTTCCAGATGGCCAGAAACGACACTTGGCGAGTGTTATAAGCTGCACGTACCCAGCCCTGAAACAGGAATTTCATGTCTGTAATTTTTAGATTTTTAGAAAAAATTGTTGAAGGGAAATCTGCCTCTCGGTCACGGCATCGCACGCCTATGCACGATAAAACTTACAACTGTCAAACAGGCTATGTAGGCCTTTATCTGTTACCCAATTTTGAATCATATCCCCCCCCCCCCCATATTCACCTTGTATATCTCAGTTACATCCGCGCGTCGCCACTGGAGATCAGTACGGGACCCAACCAAGACCAACGCATTCATCAATAGTCGGATGCCATATGCACTAGTGCACTACATACCTGACAACTAGAACAATTTTGGCATAGTTTTTACAATTACAAATTTCCAATAGATATCACGAATGATGGTTCCCAAATTACGATTTCACTATTCACTGATTCAGCATACCATCTTCTCTTTTGCTATTCCTGGTCAAATGTCCGCATATTTCACGAGTATAAACTGACGCTGTGAGTGAAGATATTTTGATGATTTATTTTTATTTTTTCTATTTTAATTTTTAATTAATTTTTTCACAAGTTTGATTTTCCTGGGGGGGAGGGCAAGGGCCCCCTTGCCCCCCCCCTTGCGGACACCCATGCCCCTTACTATTTGTATACTTCTCCCTTCCTTTGCCGAACTGAGTTTTCTACCAACTAGTTAAGACACTCATCCCTTCCTGCACGCCGCAACTTGTACGACCAATCTTGCAGAATGACAATTCCTGCCTACACTATTAAATCAACAAATTAGAAATTGTAATTTCCTAATTGTAACTTCCTAAATAATCCCTTGAATAGTCGACTATGCTGAACGCCCAAACGGGTGAGCAACTCAAAAACCACAGGATGTAGACCGAGGAGCTCGCTTACTACGCCCAGAAAATCTCGGCTTCATAACATTACTATGAGGCAGCACACGTGTACTAAAGCGCACCATCTGAAGTCAACAAGAATGCATAGTCTGTATAGTCGAAATGAACACTGAAGTCTAGGTGGACTAAATGCATCTCATGTAATGCCGAAGTGTTGCTAGGGGTGGTAAAATCAGAAATTTGACGTATGTATGGAGCACCGTTTGTGCCATGTCATAATACCGTCAAAAGATATTATGCAGATGGAATGTATTCCGTCGGCAAAGCTAATTATGTTGCCAAGAGCCTTTATGCGGTCAAATATCATTCCGTTGTCAAAACTTAAAGAGCCGTCAAAAGTAATTCCGTTGTCAAAGTTGATTCCATTGTCAAAACTAATTTCGTTGTCGAAACTGGTTGTGTATTCCGTTGTCAAAAATAATTCCGTTGTTCAAAAGTAATTCTGTTGTCAAAACTCATTCTGTCGTATTATGCAAGTGGGCGTTGCCCGTTTTGACCAATGACAAACTCCGATACATTTTGAATTCGAGGAAGGCGCTAATTTGAGTCTGACGTGTGACGTTGTCCGTAACACCGTGAGTAATGAACATGCACTGTATACACATTGCATTGTCGATGGTGCATTGCGCTAACATCTACTATCCGGCAGCAGTTCGTGAAGCGCACAGAGTAGTAAGCTAGCCGAGGAGACGTCTTGCCCAAGACCATAGTATTAATGGAACATCATTGCGGAGTCGGGCTATTGCTTACACGCCTCTACATGTCTTCACAAGTTTCTGTCAATACTTTGTTAGTCCTGAACAAAACATCGAGTTCGTACAGTCTAATGGATAAGGGCACTCAGATATGTATATATATATATATATATATATATATATATATATATATATATATATATATATATATATATATATATATATATATATATATATATATATATATATATATATATATATATATATATATATATATATATATATATATATATATAAGATCTGAAGAACTGATTATATACTAACGTACTAACGACATAATAACCACGACTAGCCGAGCAGGGAAAGAGGGCACTCAAAATGAACTTAGCCTCCAGAGCCAGCTAGTAGAAAATGAGAAAAAACACCATAGGGGCTTTATAGAATGCTTGCGTTTTTTGAAGGAAAAATTTGAGAGTGAGGACGTACGTACGTTTCTATGTTCAGATATGAAACCAAGGATTACCGTAGTGTTGGTCTAACGTTAACCTATTATAGGCCTACAAATGCTACAATACTGGACCTAAAATAGATTTCTTTGAGAGAATCTTCAACGACGTCAGAAAGAATAACACCTGAGACCATTTCAAAATGTATACTGGGTTGAAATTTATCGTCAAAATACAACATTAGGTTTCTTTACATTGCCGTGACATGCACTTTGCTAGGGGCGAGTTGGCTGACTCCATCACATTCACAATCTAAACATGTATTTTCCGGGTAGTTATAAAATCAGTAAGACCTACTAACTCAAACCTTTGTTGAACTGACAATTTATTATTAAGGGCTCCTAAATCAAGGATAACTAGACAGTTGGTAATTGCGGGCAAGTACACATCAAAGCCCTTGACCCAATTGTGGGATCGGTCTTTGTCGAAGAAATGGCTAGTTTGATTGAGTCAGTTGAGTTTGGACAAATAAGTTTTCATACGGTAGAGGGGTAGGTAATTATTCCCAGCATTTTTAAATGTGAAATGTACATTGAAATCCGGTGTGTGTCAAATACGAGCAAGTAATCTTGGTTTTTACGGGATTGTACCCCATTACCCGAACTCCTAGACTTGATCCTATCCCCTAACCCTAACCAACAACCCTTATTCTAACCCTGGTAAGTTACTTAAACGGTCATCAAAGGGACCGTGAGACCAATGTGACTATGAGACGGGGGACTATATAGTGCAGAATCATGTGATTGCACAAGGGGCAAGTCAACTATATAAACTTCACCTTCCCTATGGATAGGTCATTATCATTAAGGTGCTTCAGAGCACTGGGTAGTCGTTGGCCGGCGCATATAGGCCGCATGGACCCATACACTTCTGGATGCAGGCCTAGCCTGGGAAAATCAGCAAGTCGGGGGAAATCTCTGGGAAGTCAGTTATCTGACCGAGTTTATCTGGGCAGTTGGAACTGAAACCCACAACAGATAATTCGAGATTCGTGTTTAAATATGGTTCAACATGTTCTCAAATAACACCATTTTGCATCTCATCCATCCTATAAAGCAAATATTTTCAAAATGAGTCTCTCCCTGGACAACAAATAAGCAAACATTGACAACATTCTGTTAAAACTTCCATATTTGCAACCAGCAATTCCTGACGCACCTCTCAGTTACATCTGCTAGTACCTTCCCATTGATGTCATTACGAAACAATGATTTCAAGTCAGTTTTGGTTTTACTTATTATGGGGAGAATGTTCGGTGTGCCGGTGTTGGCCTCAGCCCACTTCAGTTGGTGAGCACCGTTTGCGCCCTCCGACCACCTGAATTCGGCTGCGCAAGATTGCTTACTGGGGATGAAGGTGCTGCAGAAATGTTATGAGCACTAGCCCTTTTCCCTAATTTAACCCTTACAACGACCATAATGCTTCGTGTAACGCAAACCCCCACTCTGAGCAATATTATATCTAATAGTATATGGCACCATTGTGGTGACAGCACAGAGTCCTGGCATAGGGCATCCATCCCTATTAGCATCACTTAGGTAGAAACAACTGGCTGGAAAAACAAAAGGAAACTCATCATCCATGTCAATGTCAGGAAGTGACATGGGAGTAGGAGAGGCCTATCCTCTTGCTGCATGTCATCAAGCTCTCTAGGAAAAGTTTTGTACAATGCACACTACAAACAGCGATTAGTGCTAGCCTATACTCGATGAGTGTCAAGTATTATGCTTCAAATACAGCACTTGTTCTTGGGCTCAGAATAAGCCTACGAAGTAGCAAAAACAAGCCCTACTTAAAGTGTACCTCAAGTCAAAGAATTCAAAAATATATATTAAACAGCATGAAAAATGAATTCTAAAAGTTCAGCTACCATTTTGTAGGACATTCCTGAGCTGAGATATAAAATGTTTAAGTTTATCCATTTAAAACAAATTGGTCCATTGCGAACCATTTGTGACTTTCTTGTTGTACAACTCACACTATCTGCTTTGTTTCCCTGTAAAATTAAAAATGATTTTATGACCTTGAACAATTCCTGTTATCCTGGATAGCATGTTACACAGAGAGTGCTTAATTAATAACATCAGCTCATAAGAGTACGATTGCTATCACACCTTGATACAAGGTGAATAAGTTTCCGAAAAACAAAGAAATACAAAGATTGTAACTTGAGTAGTACAACAATGACATCACAAATTATTGCACAATATACAATTTTGAGTGAATTAACTTCAACATTTTATATCTCAGCTCAGGAATGCCCTATAAAGATGGGAGTTGGACTGTTAGCGTTTATTTTTCATGCGCTTCAATATATATTTTTGAATTTTTTGACTTAAGGTACACTTTAAACCAGTTCGATCGCAACTAAGCCGTAAAACCGCACCTAACAAATCGACTTACCGATATCACTGAACAAATTGCAGGTGGAGCGTATTGTGTATTGCCTGTTCGATTCAGAATTACTACGTACACGTTGGGCCACCTTTTACAATTATTAGTAGCCCTACTGTTTCACACGAACAGTACAAGTATTGTAAAAAAAAAACTGTGTTAACACGAAACGGGAAATTGAAAATAATTGGGCAGCACTTCCACTACGAACAACACTGGAGGATGAATTTCAGAAAAAAAATTTGGAGAAAGTAAATTGGATGTTTTTCTTTTTTTTCATTCTTAATAATATGTGTGTTAGCCCTGCTTAAAGAAAAAAAAAGCTAGAAAAAGATTAATTGTAGGCCTAAATAATCCAGGCAATGAGTATGAAAATTAAGGTAATTGAGATATTAATCTTGGAAATTTTCTATGGAAACATTGGAGAAAAAAATCAGAATTCCCCTTCGCTAAACCTTTTCACGCGGCGGAGGTTATTTCCACTAATTCCACTTTAAAAAAACAGTGGGGGTCAATTTGAAGGAAAGAATTATTTGGCGAATCTGATCTGGATGGTTTTTTATTCATTTTATGTGCTATGGAAAGAGTACTTGTATTTGATCAAATCAATAAATATTAAATTGAAGGCAATAGTAGGTAATACAGACTCTCATATTGGAAATTGCCTTTGCAAATGGAAACACTGCGGAGCAATATGACGAAATCGCCCTGCGTAGTTGTCCAATGGTGTGGAAACGTCTGCAGTGATCTCGTGTCAATCTATATGGCAGATAAGAAAATGTTTCTGAGGTCTAGCCTCATAAGAAGGTGGAGAAGCACCCGAGCCGTGGGCTTCGATTGAATATCGATATTCCGGTTCCTAATCAAAGATATACGCTGCAATGGTCCAGTGGATAGTTTGAGAAAAATGACGAAATCGAATCTAGGTACCTGAGTTCACATTTAGGGAATAAGGGGCTAGTGTAACTTGAATCACGCCGTACAGCCCCGGTCAGATTGACTTACCGTGGTCGGTCGGTGATCACTGCACAACATCAAATCTGAGCTGTTGGACCGGTACGGAGTACCAAATTCCAAATGTTTGCAAAAAAGCTGTCAATTATTTTACATTGAGTTGAGAATATGCCTAAAGTAAACTTGAATATACATAACGGCTTGCTGCAGACGGCCGCGGACTCACGGTGTGAAAAGTGTTTGAATTCTCTGAATACGTACTAGCTGTGTCAGCGTCGTTTGTCAGCAGACTAGCCACCGCCGGTCTGCTAGTGCTGCACTTACAAACTGGGGTCTAACATACGTATATACGTGTATACTTAGGTCTGTTTACTTCAAAGCTTTATGGAGATTGTCTTGTGTATTTGTCAATTATCACTCCCTGTGGATGCTACATGTTTAAAGACTGAGGAAGATGAAAGTAAAATTCTACCGGAAATTATATTGCAAGGAGGTTTTGTTGATAGTCTTATTTCAGTAAAAGTGTACACATTTGCACATGGTGTGCACTCTGCGAAGTCTGTGCATTTCTTCGGCTCCAAAATGTATCGGGGTTTGCCATTGGTCAAAATGGACAACGCCCACTTGCACTATTGGCCTACGACGGAATAAGACTTGACAACAAGATTACTTTTGACAACGGATTTACTTTTGACAGCGGAATCAGTTTTAACAACGGAATCAGTTTTGGCAACAGGATTGGTTTTGACGGCTTAATAAGTTTTGACAACGGAATGGGTTTTGACAACAAAATGGGTTTCAAGCATAAGGGTTCTTGGCAGCATAATTAGTTTTGACGACGGAATAAATTTTGACGACATGATGACATAGCACAAACGGCGCGCCATAGCATAGAGGGCTGCCTTATATTGCGTCCGTCTGGATTTTTTACGACTGACAAATAATCAGAATCTTTCATTCAACAGTCAAGGTTTTTTTCTAATCTGATAGTCTTCTAACATGTTTGTAGCCTATATTCTGGCAACACATCAGTTCAGAATGGAAAACAATGTGCTGAAGTGTGGTCAAAATGAGTTCGTGTAAGTTTGGATGAGTGAGTATGTGCGTGCCAGTACAGTGCGCCAGTCAGTCTGAAGGTCAGTCAGCCAAGGAAATTACCAGTTAGTCAGAATAGCCAGTTAGTCAGGTTTTAGTTAGTGGAAGGCGCGGCGGAAAGAAAAAGTATTAGGGAGGGACTGAGTGCCAGCAAAACTTACTAAAGGGAAACCACTATCGGTTTGAGGAAAGCGCAGAAGGAATTTTTTTTTTTTATTACTTCCCGAAAGTTAGAGGGAGTTTCTCGGCATAGTTTGTAACCAATCGGTTCCAGTCGAGGGGAAGGTTTGGTGTTGTCGTATGTGTGTGCATGTGTGTGTGTGAAACTTTTGCTTGTACACACGATATCTCAAGATAGGATTGACCGATATTTTTCATATTTCGTATATATTGATTTGTTATGGAGAGAGGAGGAACCCTATTGTGTAAAGGCCAAAGGTCATTTCACTAAAGGTCGAAAATCGAAAACCTTGTAAATATGATATCTCAGGTTAGGAATGACAGATACTTTTCATATTTGCTAAATAGATTTGTCACGCTGAGAAAAAGAAACATCATTTTTTGGTGAAGATCAGAGGTCATTTGAAATCACCGGAGTTAAAACTATGAAAACCTAAAAAATGGCTTGCAAACACGAAATCTCAAGCCGCAGCGATGACCTACTTTTCATATTTGAGATGAGAAAAACCCTATTGTTTAAATGGTGAAGGTCAAAGGCCATTGGAAGTCGTTCGGGGTCAAAACCCGGAAACCTCGTTAACACAATATCTCAAGGTAGGAATGAGCAACCGTTTTCATATTTGGTATATAGATTTTTAAATACTGAAGAAAAACACACTACTGTGTTTGCGGAGGTAAGAGGTCATTTGTGTCTATGGAGGTGAAACTGCGAAAACCTCGAAAATGGCTTGCAAACAAGATATCTCAAGATAGATACAATCTTTACAGTTGGTTCATAGATTCGTCATGTAAAGCAGAAAACCCTATTGTTTCTGTGGAGTTCAAAAGGGTCATTTGAGATCAATGGATGTGAAATTGCAAAAACCTTGAAAATAGTTTTCATATCTGGTATGCTGATTTGCCATGTTGAAAGGAAGATAGCTTTAGGCTTTGGTTGGGGTCAAAGGCCGTATGAGTCACCATAGGTAAAACTGCGAAAAACATGTGATTGGCTTCAATTTTCTCTTTTCACGCTATCCCACGATTGCATCGATAGACACTTTTCATGTTTGGTTTATGGATCTGCAATATTGATAGGAAGAAGCCTATTGGTTTGGTGGAGTTCAAAGGTCGTTTCAAGTCACAGGAGCTAAATCTACGAAAACCTTGTAAATGGCTTGTGAACGACACATCTCAAGATAGCAATGATAGACACTTTTATATTTAGCCACAAGCCAGGTCACCAGAGGTCAAACATCATATAAGATAGCCAGGGGTTAAAACATTGTTTACAAGATATCTTCAAGCAGGAAAGTTGGAAGGATTCCAATTTGGTAGGTGGATGTCTATGGTTAAGAGGAAGTCACCACAGGCCAAAAAACAAAATATCCTTTTCTTTCGATAAGGAATCACTAAGCCTTATGGCTCTTTGGTTTTTTAAAGGCTTCCAAAAGACCGGAACAGCACCCTCCTAATGTTCTAAGCAGCATGTGCATTGAACCGATCAAGAATATTTCCAGCATCCACTTTGAAATTCTCTGCGTTCCTACTTCTAGGAGCAATTGGCAAATATTCATTAGTTGAGAAGGATTAGCCACCCCCGGTTCAGCCACCACTGGTCAGTTTTCACATTTCCGGATATACCTTCTTTATCATCTGAAGTAAAGCTTAGACATTAAAGGTCGAATGAGGTGAAATTGCCTGTTTTCGAAGCTATTTCGGCAAGAAAGAATGCTACCGACGAGAACGTTTCCACATATATTATCCAATCTTTTCAGTCATCGTTACTGGCCAAGCTAGAGATCATTAATCAAGTTTAAAGCGAAATTGTAAGTTACAAACTCCTCGTGGTAGGATGACAAGAACTTATCTTTAAACTTGGTGTTCAGTTATCCTAGACTGAGTGGCTGTTGTGTCTCGCCGACCCATAAAAGGGACGACCTATACAGCGACAGCCTAAGATTAGTGGCCCGAAGCTCCACGATGAAACATTGAACTAACATAGAACTTAACGTTCATAACAGGGATGTTATTTCTGTCAAAACATGTCGTAATCATAGCAAACGCAGGTAGAAGTCACATTAGACATGACAAAAGGTAAAATGCCCCCTTTTGCCTTGAAAACTAACTTGTTAACCCCTCTAAAGCGTAATGAATACCTTCAAACTTGTAGAAAGGGTAAAACAAATTAGTACATCGGAAATTATTTTTCCTAAAACCCAGTTGTCAAAGACGTAAAAAGTTGTCTCATTAAATAAGGTTCATTAGTGATAATAGTCAACATTCGTTGCTGTTGCTGAAGATGTGAACCCCTTTATCTACATTAAGATGAAGAGTTTCTCGGTATAAACAGTCAGTTACAGAGACGAATGAATTGAAGTGAATCTACCTTGGCACATGTAGGGACGTTGGTAGACCTTTTTTCCTTTAAGCTGCTCTCTAAAAAAGAGTCTAATCAATTTAGGCACAAACCGGAATCTTGTAAAATTTTTGACAAAATTTGTTTTCTTTTTGCCAAAGCTACTCACAGTTTTGACAATATTCGGGTTCTTGCCCTATTGATTAGAGTCGACTCAAATTTTACTGGGACATTTTGAGAGTGTGTAAGCATAATTATTCGCAAATTTTAACATGATCTGAAAAGGATAGCCATCATTGATTTTACGGTAATTTCTGATGTAGCACAAATCATTCATTCATGGACCGCACCTGCTTACAAGTTATATTAAAGGCCGCCGAGGGCTTGGAGTTGTTATTTTGGCGTTTCAAATCCTTATATATATTCAGGCATGCTTAGCAACTCGAAATTTGGAAACTGCGGAAATAGGTATTTCCTGCACAAAAATTGACAGTAACGACATTCCGTTCTTAAAATTTTCAGCTGTTATGAGCACATGGGCATGTCAATTCCGTTAAAGCATAGACTATACCAACCGATTGTATAAAGACAAAAGATAATGCCGCCACAAAGTCCGAATACGAGTTTTTATTTGTTACTTAATTAAACTTTAGGCCAAAGTAATCAGACATTATACTGGAGTAGATGATAAATTTTGTAAGTGATAAAATTTTTTCTGGTTTCGATGCAAGAAAAACCTATGCATTCATGATGGCTTGTGTATGTATCGCGTGCAGGTGCCCTTACTCGAAATCCATATATGAACCATGTACGGAAATTTATATCTGGCCCATATCTCGTCCAGATATGGAATTTGTATCTGGCTTTAACAAAAATTGGGCAGATATAAATTGATGCAACATGAGGGTATATACAGAACATATAAAATTTGTCATGGCTCAAACTTTATATGGGACAGCTATGGTTCAAATCTGTCCCGTATAGGGTTTTTATATTCAGGCCATATCTGGACCATGTAAATCTGCACAAAAATTAGTTAGTGCACTACCTTTGTGTGAAGATGAAAAGAACAGATTCTACTTAGTCAGGATAATGCAAAAATAATCTGAACATCTCTTACAAAGTGTAATGTCTATTTTATATTACATTGACTTCAGTGTTTTAACTTGTTAAATTACTTAATAGTGAAAACAGAACTGCTTTGAAGTTCCTACTTTTAAATGTTTACACTGAATGGTTGACTTAAATTACAGTTTTGAGCATTATTCCAACATAAATTTTGCTGAAGCTTTTATGATTTTTCACATTTTACTTGCTTAATAATAAAAAGGAAAATTAGGGCTCTAAATACCTGACCACGTCCACATTGGAAAGTCACTTGCATATATTGGTATAATACGGCTGGATATTTAGAGAATGGTTTGGATCTTATGATTTTGGTTTGTTGATAATTATTCAGCTTCCAAAAAAGGCCTTTGTAGGGGATAGGTACACAAATTAAACCAAAAAGTATGAATATGACCATATATAATGTTTATCTGGCATGGTATTTTGATCAGTTGTATCTGACTGTTATGGCCATATAAAGCTTAATTAACATATCGGGACTGGCATTTCTTCAAGTTATATCTGGCTTGATATGGCCATATAAAACTTTATTTGCATTTCTGGAAAGGCTTTTTATCAAGATAGAGTATATTTGGCTTGATTTGACCATATAAAACTTAGTTTATATATCTGGACTGGCATTTTATCAAGTTATATCTGGCTTGATATGGCCACAAAAAACTTCATTTGCATGTCTGAAAAGGCATTGCATCAAGTTACATCTGGCTTGATATGGCCATGTAAAACTTTATTTTCATATCTAGACTGGCATTTTATCAAGTCTTGATATGGCCGTATAAAACTTGATATAATGTATCAAGATAGCTATTTAGGGTTTTATATCTAGCTTCAAATAACCATATAACAGTTAATAGAAGCCAGATATTTCTAGATGAAAGCCAGATATAAATTAAGAGTAAGGGTGGGTGTGTTTATTTGGGACACTTTTCTTGTTTACATGATATTGCGAGAAGGAGGGAAGCTTTGATAGTTATCAAATTGGGTACACTTCTGCTCCATATTAAAAGAAAGGAACCCATTGATTTTGATTGAGGCCAAAGTAACCTGGCATCGCCGGTAGTCAAATTCCGAAAAAAAAATGTTTACACAATATCTCAAGCAAGAAAGCTTGGATTTATTTCGAACTTGGTGTGCTGACGCATTATAACCGGAGAAATGACCCTATAGACGTTGATTGGGGTCAAAGGTCATCTTGGGTCATAGGGGTCATACTCTAAAACTTTTTTACACCATATTTCAAGTCAGAAAACTTTGCGGATTGATTTCAACCTTGGTATGTTAATGTATTCTAAGTGAAGGAAGGATAGTGTTGATTTTTGTGGAGGTCAAAGGTCATCTGGGGTCACAGAGATCAAAGGCAAAAACTGTTTCACACAATATATCAAGGTAGAAATCTTGGACTTATTCCAAACTTGGTGTAATGTTGCATTGTAATCAGAGGAAGAATCCTATTGATTTTGGTAGGAGTCAAAGGTCATCTGGGGTCACCTGTGGTCAAATCCTCAATACCGTGTTCGCAGGTCTCATTACACCAGTGCATGAAACTTGGATTATTTTTTTAATGTAGATGTGTCATGGTTTGAAGAAAATTCATTTGTATTTTTGTGGAATCAAAGGTCATCTTGGGTTACCGGGGGGTAAATGGGGAAAAATTCGGAACAGAACATGGTTGTTTCATCGAAACCTCAATTCATTTTTGCGTTCTGGTTTGTTCTCATTTTACAGAAAATATGGAGATCTTCACAATGTTGGGATTCTTTGCTCTGATAATATCACAACATGTGACTAAAGCTCACACAGAATTTTCTTGCCAAGGAATTACTCGTGGAAGAAAATTTGTAGTTGCTTTCACCGGGAACTACGAAGGTAATATTGAAACTACCGAGCTATCACTTTTAGTAGTTGCTTTTAGTGACAACCCCACCACAATCACGGTCAGCAGCAAGTTTCAAATTAATGACACACCCTTTCAGGAGACAATCGAAATAAGACCTAGGGGATTCCATCGTTTCACTATTCCATCTGAGCTCCTGTTAGCCACTACAACCGAGAGAAGCAACAAAGTAATCGAGGTGGATGCCACCAGCGACGTCTCTGTGTACGGATTGAATTATGCTCCATTCACCACCGATGCTTTCCTTGGAATACCCGTTGACCACCTTGGGACAAATTATGTTATAATGGGGATTGGCGAATCCAACGAGCATCCTTCCTTGTTTGCGATTGTCGGAGTTGAGGACGATACACAAATTACTGCAACTTTAAACGGTGCAGTGACTCTAAACGGTACCACATACCCTTCTAGAAGTATTTTAGATTTTACCATTAACAAGAATGAAGTACTTCAGATTGTGTCGAATTCAGGGTTTGAATTTCTTGGTGGTAGCATAATTCGAAGTGACAAAACGGTTGCCCTTTTCAGTGGTGACTTGTGTGCCAATACTCCCGGATCTTATTGTGACGTACTTTCGGAGCAGATTGTGCCCGTAAGGAGTTGGGGCACTGAGCATATCTACACGGCTACAGGATCATCTCATGGCAGGTCAATATACGTCGTTTACGCATACTACAAGGACACCATTGTTACTATTCCTGGGACCAGTGAGATAACTTTGCAGCCAGGGGAAAGTTTTGAGAGAGAATTGACTGGCAGCGGAATTATTACAAGCAGTCAACCAGCTTCTGTGGTACAAATTGTTAGGCGGATCGACCGTAGACTTGTTGATCCGTCTCTTATCCAGATTCCCAGTGAAAATCAGTTTGGTTATATTTTTGGATTTTCAACTCCTCCTAAAGCTGGTGGTGATGACGATGGATTCTTTAACTATATTAATATTATCGTAAAAGTAAACGAATCGTCAACGGTATTGCTAAATAACGAATCAATTCATACTTTAGATTCTGCAAGCAGTTATTTAATACCTAATACTGATTACGAAGTATTTACCATTCAGGTACAAAAAGGTGAAGGTGTTTATTTTATTGAACAAATTTCTTTTCAGACCGCTTCACCTATTTCTGTCATAGTGTATGGATATGAAGATGATGAAAGTTATGGCTACTCAGCGGGTTTGTCTCTTCCGAGTGACGAAAGACTGTTAAGTGTCAACCCTTTCTTTTTGAGAGAAGTCGGGGGAGATGAACTCATCATAACGTTACCTTGTACAAAAGCTGACATCGGTAAAGAATCGTTGGTGTACTGTCGTTTCCATACAGGTAATCAACCCATAGTAGTTGAGGGCGTTCTAACTAAAGCCTTCACAGTGACGTGTATATCACCCATATTTCCTGCTGTAGGTTTCGTAGACTTCGAGGTATCAATAGACAACAAGAAAACGTTTCCCTTTCGAGGAAATGTATATGTTGCACCTCAACATATTTTACCCCCTAAGGTAAGTATAAAGCAAACTGGAGTGCCCAATGAGGACTTTATCGATGCTACCAACATAGATAATAATATTACTGTAAACTGGGACGAACGTGATTTTTCAAAGACCGAAACGGTCGATATAACTGCCATGTTTGCTGTAATCGAACAAAATAGCAATGAGATAGTGTGGTCGGAAGAAATACCTATAATTAATGACGTTTTAAACTCTGGAGCAGCTAACGTTACATCTAAGGAAGTGTCGGATGCAGCAAATATGATTTTTCAGGAAGGTTCAAGCATACCAATGATTGTTTTTTCAGTAAAAAATAGTATGGCTGGTAGGGAAAAAAGATTTTTGGTACCTTTAATTTCCTTTGTTGCTAGAAGTCCTTTTCTAGTTCTTACAGCAGTGGCCGGCATTGCAGCAACGCAATGCTCTACTTGGCATTTTTTGCTTGAAAATTTACAAGCATCAAATCTTCCCCCTTGTCCTCGAAATCTTTCGCAGGCAAGAAGTGACACAAATTTCGGACCTGATAAAAACTCCGCGTCGCGCAGCTACTTTCACCCAGGTGCCTCTGCTTGTTACCGCTCGCTTAACAACGGCAGGTCGGGTCAACAGTGCTGTTATGGCCCTGATGAAAACATTTTGGTAGGACCACCAGGTGGTGGAACAGCAGACGCAGTTGCACCGGGTGGGATTTTGGGTACTCCCGCACATTTCTTAGTCGATGTGGTTCCATTTCTTGCATGTTGCAAATTTTCTGATAATTGCGACACTTATTATAAGTACCGTCCCTCAGATGATGGTACTGATTATATCTCTCCAATCCCAACACGTGGTACAGGAGACCCTCATTTCACTAGTCTTGATGGAAAGGAGTTCACTTTTAACGGGGCTGGGGAATTTTTGCTTTTAAAATCCTCACTTTTCAATGTGACTTTCCAAGCTCGTATGGAAATCGTTCCTGGTACTAATGCTAGCGTTTATTCTGCTTTTGTTTTAACGTCGAACTCGTCTGACAAAGTTCAAGTCCAACGTTCAGCTTCAAATGAGACCATTGTCCTCATCAACGGTTTGTCAATCAATCTTAAACAGGATGGTGTTCTTATTCGCGAACAAGTTCGCAGGGGACTGCACATATCTTTCAACACAGACTTGCCCGAAATTTACATTCGTCAAATCTCTGGCCTATCACTTTCTATTCGCATAACTGAAGAAATGATGTCGTTTATTCTTCAGCTACCTCAGTCCTTTCACACTCACGTAGAAGGACTTTTGGGAAATTTTAACAATGATCCGGATGATGACTTTATCTTGCCAAATGGTACGTCTCTGTCTCCAAATTTGACCTTGGAAGAAATTCATTACGGTTTTGGACTTTCTTGGATGCTGAAATCTTCCACATCTCTCTTTACATACCTTCCTCCAAACGACTTCTCAACTTTTAATAAACCGTCTTTCAAGCCAACTCTTCAGTTTCCTGACATAGATCAAGTCAGTGACGACATAAAAGTGATTTGCGGTGAATCCAAAATTTGCTTGTTTGATGCTATATCCACTGGAAGTACACGTTTCGCTAATGAAACCCTTCAAGACGAAGTAACCTTTGACTTTATTAAGCAACATTCTGTGACAGTCACTTGCGATTTCCCTGGGAAAGTTTTGAATGGTGTCGTTAATGGTTCCGGTGTCTATCTTTTTGGTCAACGTCTTTCTGTACAATGTAATGAAGGATATTCTTTGATTGGGGCAGCTACTTTAAGTGTGGTGTGAATGGTCGTTGGTTTCATTCTCTGCCGTCATGCGTGTCCTGCCCAACTCCAGACACAATACCCAATGTTATTGTAAGAGGTACTAACTATTCTGTTGGATCGGTTTTGATGTTTTCATGTGTCTCTGAGGGCTACACACTACGTGGACCAGCAAAAGTTGAATGTCAAGAGACAGGTAAATGGTCTTCTGAGTTCCCAGAATGTTTCCAAGAAAGAGGTTTCAAGTACTGGATATTAGTGCTTGCCGTCGGTTGTTGTTTCTTGGTGATTGTTGTTGTGTTGCTTCTTCTAACAATTTGTGCTAAAAGAAGACGAGGACAAGTAGTATAGGGCAGGAGCGTTGATTCTGGGTGGGCAGATGACAATTGCACCGCCAATGAAAATATTGAGATGCAAACATATCGCTTTTTCCCAATAATTTGGGCAGATTTAAAACAGAATAAACAGAATGTAACAAACCAGATCTAGGTCCCTGGTGTAGGATGTTTGTTAACTTGACAGACACATAGTTTTCCTCCTGTTTCGCATGCAACTGTATTAAAATTCGTATTTTAAGATAAGGCTGGTCTGGCAATATTACTTCAACCACTAACGTAGCCAGCGGGGGGGGGGGCAGTATGCCCCCCCCCTCCCCCACAGAAATTTTGGAGACGCGATGGGCGATGTTCAAAAAAATGAAGGAGAAACAAACAAATAAATATATGTAAAAAAAAAAGATTAACGACAAGAGGAGGGAAGGAATCGGGGGAATTTTTTACAGTTTTTCGGGGGGAGGGAGGGCTCTTAGTCGTTACGATAAAGTACGCAGTCCCCGACGGCGACTAGTTTCCCCGATGGTTAACCTGTTTTTCGCTCTCCTTTTTTTAATTTCCTTAATAAGACCTCAAAATTTACGGCGCTCTACCAGCGCTGCAGATTCAATCCAGTTTTTCAATACTAATCCATTCCACATATCTAGAGAGTGTAAGTCCTGATAACCTCACCAAGTAACAGGTAGGCAGAGTACACAGGTTATGTAGAGGTCGTATATTTCATCCCATATCACAAAGCCTACTTGATGTTCTCTTGTGTGTGTCATGCGATAGGTCAGTTGGTAAGCGACTCACGGAGCATAGTTTGGCTATTTTATCGGGTATTCCAGGTGGTTTTGACAAAATGTATGTTATCCACGATACGGTCTACAACCCCTACACTTTCTATTTTTTTTTCTTTTTGTTCTTAATGATTACATAGGCTATGTTATTTTTGTAGGCCTACCAAAAATTTTCGCGCGCTTCGCGCGCTTTGCAACTTCACGATTCAGACTCAAAAGAGCAATATCAGTGCGCAACTCGGCTTTTAAAATATTAAGTGATATTGTGCAAAATGTGCACCAGGCTGTAATGCCATGGGATAGTTAGGCTCTTTCATATCCCCTTCTCACCACTCCCTCGAAATATGGGCTATCGGAACTTGTGGTCGCTTCCATGGCCCGGCCCCTGTCGGGAATAATCTGTCTCCTTCCCATGGTCGGTTTAGTTATTTTGGCTTTCAAAAGAGTTATTTCTGCGATAAAACCCAAAATATTCGGTACGCTTTGTCCACTCTTCCTCAGATCCGTTACCTAGATCTAATAAAGTACAAACCCTTCCCATCTTTTCAACTAAATTAATAAGGAGAATAAATGGATTAATGTACATGTCGCGAATTTCATCTTATTTCGCTGAACTAAGTTAATAATCTCTTGTGTCAGTCGTGCGGTACGTAATTGAAGAGGGAAGTACAATATAAGTTGTGCCCGATACGGCCCAAATGCCGGGACAATTGACCTATATAAGCTTTAAATAAGTACAGATTCTTTTTAGTGTAGGCTAACCCCCAAAAATTTTCGCCCGCTTTGCCTCGGTTAAATCAGTGGGGAAATATCTTCCTGTAGCATATACAACTTTTATGTCGTATATGACTCGCAATGGCAAGTATAGTGCACAGATTTTCTTCAAATCTCCCTCACCAACGTATCGACGGTATCCGTGCTGTCGGGTTTTGGGGTCGCTACCCACCCTACCCTCCCCCGTTCGGGGAGGGGCCCTTCGTCGGACAAATCCTGGCGCCAAACCTGGAGGGAAGAGAAAGTTTTCCTTCATACTTTATGACTTGTATATGTGTAACGAAGCAATTAACTAAAAAATGGAAGATGCATTTTTTGGAGGGCGGCAACTTTTTAGGAGGGGCGGCCAATTTTACTAGGAGGGCGTGTGGCCCCTCTTAAACTCCGTGTGGAGAACACTGGAATCTAGTATAAAAAAAACAAAATATAGCATCATATTGCATCTAAGCTCTTCGTGACAGCAAAAAAAAGGGGAGGGGACACTCCGGGTACAGGCCCGTAGCCACGGGGTTCATGGGGTTCGCACTATCTCCCGCCTAGACCTAAATATTTTTGTTTTTTTTTATTTAAATTGAGTTTTGGCGTTTTTCAGGGCAAAATGTCAATTCCGCTGGTTTATCCAATGTAAGCCTTATGAGTAGCTGTTTTGATTCAGTGCAACACAGTTCCCTAGGGCCCCATTGACTCGTACAGTAAACCTCATACAGCCACACACTAACTTTCGAGGGAATAAGGAAAACATTGATACAAGATTGAAAATGTCCAAAAATTCCAGTTTAGGTGTTCACCATACCGCTCAATTTTGATGTAAAATTGCTAAAACGCCGTGGGGTAGGTGGGGGAGAACCACACCGTCTAACCGTTCGGTCGCTCGGCTCCTCGCTTGGGCGCTTTGCTCCTTCAAGAAAATGCCGAACCCCAGTTTCGGTGATGAAAAATGAAAAAAATGGGAGCTAAAGGTATGTTCAGCCCCTCAATATTTGTCAAGTGTTCCAATTAAGAAGTGGGGAGAATTTCGAAGTAGGGCTGAACATATTCTTGCTTAGAACACTCGGGAAGTTGCGTTTCCGGCCATCTGAGGGGGTTGTAAAGCTAAAAATTTCCTGGTACGCGCCGCGCCAATCGATGGTGGAACCCCGCTTAGAAACATATATTAACATTTTTCATAGATTGATTGAAATGAGATCCATATTTCCAGGCTGGGTACATCAGCATAAAACACTTGGGAAGTGCCCTTTCCGGGATCTGAGGGGTTTGTAAAGCCACATATTTTCTTGTACGCTCCGCGCCAACTGATTTTGGCGCTCCGCTCAGATAGTCTTGTCGGTCAAGACTGGGGACGATGAGTCGACTTTGCCCCTCCACCAGGAAATCCTGGCTACGCCCCATATTTCAACAGAGTTATCAAATTAACGACGTTTGATTTTTTTTTGTGTAGATAAAGTCAAATTCATTCAGACCCTTATTAAAAGCCGATTTTTGTAAAGATAGTTTGAGGGGGCTCTTCAGTTCTTGAAAGGTATAGCGCAATTGTTGGTAATTTTTAAGGACTTGACTTTTGCATTAATTCTGCTGGATCTAAAGTACGAACTCTCTCAAGGATATATTTTTAGACCAGGAGGAAAAGGGGGGGGGGGGTATCGTCACCCGAAAGCGAAATTTATGAGACCAAGTGGATTTGGTCAATTTCGGGTGGCTTATTCCGAAAATCGAGGGTATACGGGCCATATCCGGGCTTTTCTGCGCCATTTTGACGTTTAAAATTTAAAGGGCGCCCTCTCTTTATCAAAAATCTCCTTTTCTCCATATATTTAAGGTCCAGTCATTAACTGATGTAGGGTTTGGTTCTAAAATTCTGTAAATACAATGTCAACTAATAAATACGGGGAAATATTAGTATTCATATTAATATGCTAATTAGATAAGGTTGTAGGTCAAGTTTTAATGTTAGCAGAGAAATAGGCCGAGGGTTAGAGTCATGGAAAATTACATCAAAATAGACCTGGATTACACCCTAAAAACGCCACAGATACTCATTTTAGAGCATGCGGCAGGGCTGGCGCTATCTGATGACCCCCTCCTTCCGCATCTGGGAACAATGGACCCCTTTTGAAGACTTCAATTGTATAAGTATCATGCCAACAACTAGAGCTGTGTTGGTCATCGCACGATCGTGGTTTGTAAGTTGATTTCTTTCTTCAGTTATTAGTTATATACAATATATACCAATGTAGTTATGGGGAACAAATGGGGAACAAATGTAGTACCAGTGCTGTCCAATCAAGGCTCGACATAAATTGCATGAAATCATTCGGAGAGATTATTTAAAGTAATTTCATTTGCCGAGTCTTAATAGGCATGTTTCGAAGAATCGGTCCCGTTCTATGGCATAGAGAGTAATATGTGCATTTACATGGATGTATACGAAGGCGTGATTGGGGGAAGTGCTCAACTGCATGTGGGCTCAGCATAAGTTCAGGAACGAATTTTTAAGTGCGCGGCTATTCATTTAAGTGGGCCTTTTGTAGGGGTGGTGTTACCTTGGGTCGGAAGTTAGGATTTACTTGGGAAATCTCGATCCCATGTGGGACAATGATAACTCCTTCGGATAACATTGTAGCGGGAAATATACGAAAAAAATCAATATAAAAATTCGCAAGATATATGCTTTCAAATAATAACATGGGTAATTTATGTCATAGCCTTCATATTGCTATCCGCCTCTTACTAAAGTCCCCCATGGAAAAACTGCCATCTGTTCTCCTTTTTTAGTCAAATTAAAGCGACCCAAATGACATTTTGAAGCAGACTAAAATGCTCTTGGCAGAAAAGTGTGCATACGTGTATGGAGGGGGAGAGGGCTATAGACGCGTCTCGAACATCTTTCCATCTGCGTTGCCTGCTCAATCGGCAGATTTGAAGATGACTTGGACGAAAGGGAGGGAAGTGGAGTGGAGATCACCTATGATTTTGATGCAATTCTACCCCAATAGCCTACGTAAATAATACGTCAATAAAATTGGTTTTAGAGATGCCATTGTGATAGAATATCTCATTGATTTATTACAAAGTTCAGTCTTTTGTGTATTTCAGTATGAATCCTCTCACACTGATATTCTTAAAAGCTTGATGATATAACTGATTACTTTATACTGCCATTGGTATAGAGAAGCGTTGCATTAATTGTTTGTAAATAAAAAAAAACTTTTTTCATTTACAATCAGTGTTCATGGGGTTCGTGCTTCCCTTAAAAGTAATTATTTTCTTTCAGAATTGTAATCTTAAAAAGAACATAACAGTTTTAAAAATGAATGTATTATTGCCTTTTCAGGGTTTTTTTTTTATTTCATTTTGGTTGTGGATGAATATATTTCTCGTGTTATCTCTTTTGTTTTGGTATACATTTGGTTGTGGGTGGATATAATTCTCGTAGTGTCTCTTTTGTTTTGATATAACTTTGGTTGTGGGTATACATGTCTCTAAAGGTACCTCTTTTAATCATGTACCTTTGTTAAGTAGGTATCTAGTGCACTGTCACTATTAAAATACAGTTCAATGCTTTGAACAAATGGTGAGAGCAACGGTACATAAATTACGTTCAGCATATACCCTAATTTAAGAAATACATCCACCAAACTTGTTTACTCGCTGAAATACCTTGCAGCTTGATACCTAAATTCATATGATCATATGGTCATATGGTTAAAGGGCGTCATGCAATCGTTCAAATAGATTTAAAGTAAACTGTCCTCTGAATGGTACAAATCCACAGCCAACTTTATGGGTCAGGAGACGAAGGAAATTATTGCCCCCCCCCCCCTTCGGGGTCTCTTCTCTGGCCCCGGTCCTGGAAAGTACTATAAGGGGAACGGTGTCATCAAGAGACTGGAAAATAGGGCTGTAACCTTTTCAATCGGTAACTTTCGTAACGAACAGTCAACGTAATATATCATTATTACAACCGAAATGCCAAAGGCATGCTGATTTCGTGACTAATCAAAAAGCTTTTTCTAATTTTTCTAAGACCTCTGGTGACACCAGGTAATAACGTGGCAATTCCTTGGGAAATTCTAACATTTAATGGTTTTATGGTTCTTTTCTTAACCGTACCCCATCCACACCAAATGTGACAGTGTTCCAACTAACGTTTCAAAGGTATGTTTGTTAACAAAGTTTTTAATCCTTTGGCGTCCGGCTCCAATCGGGGCATATTTGCGCGCCTCGGGAGTGGGCGGAAAAGCGGACGTAGCACGCCCCGCATTGGCTTCCGTGGGCTATTGACCCCGTGACCTTAAACTATTGTCCCTCTCGTTCCCGTTGGGGCCAAATTTTCGGGCAGCTACTCGCAGTTTTGATCTCGGCGTGAAACAGTAAAGATGGGTGACAGCCGAGCCCTACGTCTGCAGCAAAAGCGACCCGTAAGACCAGAAGAGGGTTAAGGACTGTTGATCAGTCTTATATGATCTCATTTGCAATCTGGTGACCTGGAATGACTTATGATCTTCACCAAAAACAAAGTTTTATCCTTCTATTGTTTTTAACAAGGTTGTCACAATTTCACTTGTGGTGAAATCAGGTGAACGTTGACTTTCACCTTTACCAAAAGCAATAGACTCTTAATGTGTACCTCAAGTACAAAATTCCAAAAATGTATAAACCATAAAAAATGAATTCTAACAGTTCAACTTCTATCTTTATAGGATATTCTTGAGTCGAGCTATCAAAAGTGAAATTTATTCTCTAAAAACACCTTAGCCCATTGGGCAATACTTTTGAGTTCCTTGTTGTACAACTTAGATTATCGGTTATTTTCCCTTTGAAATAAAAAAAAAATTGTTTTATTGACCTTGACTACTTTCTGTTTGCTTGCGTAGCATGTGGCGCAGAGGGTACTGAATTAATTACATCACCCCGTAAGAGTAACTCACAACTTGGTACAAGGTGCAGTAGCTTACAGAAAAACAAAAATTACAAATATTGTAAATGAGTAGTACATACAACAATGACGTCACAAATTCTTGAGCAATGCACCATTTTAGCTTCAACATTTTATATCTCAGCTCAGGAATGTCCTATGAAGGGGAGAGTTGGATGGTTAGAAATAATTCTTCATGCTTTTTAATACATAATTTTGAATTTTTTGACTTGGGTTGCACTTTAAACACAACCCTCAAAAACAAAAGGAAAAGACTCAAAAACACGCTAAATTAAATTCGTTTATATTCCTTCCCATGTGGAGCGGCTTCTGATCTGCCTTAATAGGATATACTATCATATTCACAAACTCTTAGACCAATCTATAAGGGTTCTAAATTAAACCGCCCTGCGTGATTATCCAGATAGGCCATTGCTACTTTTCTTGTTCGTTTGAGCAATTGATTATTGAAATGACGTGGACACTGTCAATTTTATATTTTTATGCCAGCTTAGAGGTTAGGTTGAGATTTACGGCCCAGTGTCCAACCACTTGGTTCAAGTCGAGCTGGCTACGGTCTTTAATCAAGTCGTTTATATGAGAGAATATACCAAAAAGGTGATATTTTCAATGACAACAGTTTTTGAAAATTAAACTGTGATTTAAACAGACCAGTTACAGTATGTCCTTTGTTAGTTAAAAAATATACTGTTGGGCCGTTGGGTTTAAAAACCTTTCATATTGTAGTTTGGGGTGAGAGGTTTGGCCTTTTAAGGAATGCACTTTGACAGTGAACGTAGCAGCAGTTTCTATCATGGAGCTATGACGGATGGAGTTATTCGATCCGAGCTGCAACTCCCTAATCCGAGTCCGTTTTGTAACTTGCAAGTTTGCCGCCTGAGCTCCTGATTATTTAGCTCTTGCCAATTGTGCGCCAGATAAAAGGGATTCAGGATGACCATAATTGTTCTTGTCGTCTGTGATGACCACGGACGTCCTATATATGTCCAGAGCATACTGCACGTAAAGTTGTCGTTACCGTATGTGTGAGTATAAGCTTAGCAAAATGACTGTCTGCTATGGTTTTGTGTGTTAAAGTTTGGACTTGCTCAAGTAGTTCTAGTCAACAGAATTTGCAAGAAAGTCGAAATATTTTCGAGAAAATACAAGGTAAGGTCAAAATAACTACACGTCTTGCATTAATATGAAACTGTTTCTCACTCAAATTAAACTTTTGTTTAAAATATAACAGTCGTCGTTAAATCATATAAATTATAGCTTCACGGCCGTCATTTTGGTGCCCCACTTTTGTCCCAACTCGTTGGCGACAATCTACGGATAGGACGTATGCGTTACATACTCTGTGCATGTATATAGCAAGTCCGTGACAAGGATTCAAAGAATTGTTGGAATGAATCTAGCCATTGCATTGACATTACCAATCGTCAAAGGTAAAAATATCCTATTGTTCAACGTTTGTTTACCGTTTTTTAAGGGTTAAGTTCAGCTCCAATTTTCTTACCTAACATGGTCTGGGTAACATTTAACTTTTGCAAAGACTGCAGCTCTCCCAAAGCAAGAAAAATGCTAATTAACGGACACTGACCTTTTATTTTCAGGGCAAGGGGGCAGTGCTGTGGACAATGCGACGACGCACAGCATTATTTGCCAACAGGGCAAAATGGTTATTACTATAGTTGCACAACGCATGCTGTTGAATATATGGAGTAGAGACAGCACCAATCAAGCTTCGCATATTTTTCAGGGGCGTCGATCCTGGGGCAGGGGTAGGGGGCAATGTTCCATCAATGAAAAAATTGTGGATGAACATATCATATTTTGTACCCAATATTTCAGGCAGATTAAGGAAATCGCAAGCAGAATAAACAAAATATGTACTTTTGTGGTTTACAGATGACTTAGGGTTTCAATAAAACGTCACGTTGATCTTATTCAAGCTATAAAAGTAAAAATCCGCATTTTTTCAGGGGCGTAGCCAGGATTTTCTTGTGGGGGGGCAAAATCGACTCTTCGTCCTCAATCTTGACCGACAGGACTATCTAAGCGGAGCGCCACCATCGGTTGGCGCGGAGCGTAGAAGAAAATTTTTGGTTTTAGAAACCCCTCAGATGGCAGGAAACGGCACTTCCCGAATGTTTTATGCTGCATGTTCCCAGCCTGGAAATATGGATCTCATTTCTGAAATTTCTCAATTAATGCAAAAAAAAAAGAAAAAAAAATTAATCTTTGAAAAATGTTAATACATGTTTCTAAGCGGAGCTCTACCATCGACTTGCGCGGAGTGTACCAGGAAATTTTTGGCTTTACAAACCCCTCAGATGGCCGGAAACGGCACTTCCCTAGTGTTCTAAGCAAGAATATGTTCAGCCCGACTTCGAATGTTTCTCCGCTTCTTAATTGGAGCACTTGTCAAATATTGAGGGGCTGAACATACCTTTAGCCCCACTTTTCCATTTTTCATCGCCGCCACTGGGGTGCGGCATTTTCTTGAGGGATCGAAGCGCCCAAGTGAGGAGCCGAGCGACCGAACGGGGAGAGGGCGTGGTTCTCCCCCTCCTACCCCAAGGAGATTTTGCAATTTTACATAAAAATTGAGCGTTCTGGTGAACACCTAAGCTGGAATTTTTGGAAATTTTCAATCTTGTATCAATGTCTTCCTTATTCCCTCGAGAGTAAGCATGTGGCTGTAAGAGGGTTACTGTACGAGTCAATGGGGCCCTAGGGAATTGCGTTGCGCTGAAACAAAACAGCTACTCATGAGGATTACATTGGCTAAACCGGCGGAATTGACATTTTGCTCTGAAAAACGCCAAAACTCCATTTAAATAAAAAAAAATTAAAAAAATTAGGTCTGGGCGGGAGTAAGTGCCAACCCCATGGCTACGGGCATGTCTCCCTGGGTGTCCCCCTCCCCTTTTGGAATTTTTTGCTGTCTAGAAGAGCTAACATGCAATATGGTGCTATATTTTGTTCTTTTTATACCAGATTCCAGTGTTCTCCACAGGGGGTTTTAGAGGGGCGATCGGCCTCCTAGTGAAATTGGCCGCCCCTCCAAAATAGTTGCTGCTCGCCAAAAATGCAGCTTCCATTTTTAGTTCATTGCTTCATTACACATACAAATCTGGAAAAATGTGTCTTTCCTCCAGGCTTGGCGCCAGGATTTGCCGGATGAAGGGCCACTCTCCGAACGGGGGAGGGGTAGGGTGGGTAGCGACCCCAAGCCCCGACAGCCAGGATGCCATCGATGTGTTGGTGAGGGAGATTTGAAGAAAATCTGTGCACTAAATCTGCCATTGTGAGTCATATACGACATAAAATTGGTATATGCTACACGAAGATATTTCCGCACTGATTTAACCGTGGAAAAATGGGCGAAATTTTTTTTGGTTAGCCTACACCTAAACGAATCTTTATTTATTTAAAGCTTATATAGGTCAATTGTCCCGGCATTTGGGCCCTGTCGGGTACTACTTATATTGCACTTCCTCCTTCGAGTCCGTACCGCACGACTGACACAAGAGATTATTAACTAAGTTTAGCGAAATGAGATGAAATTCTCGACATGTACATTTATCCATTTATTCTACTTATTAATTTACTTGAAAAGATGGGAAGGGTTTGTACTTTATTAGCTCTAGGTAACGGAACTGAGGAAGAGTGTGCACAGCGTATCGAACATGCTAGGTTTTATCGCAGAAATAACTCTTTTGAAAGCCAAAATATCTAAACCGACCATGGGAAGGCGACAGATTATTCCCGACAGGGGGCGGACCATGCCAGCAACCACAAGTTCCGATAGCCCCTATGTCGAGGGAGTGGTGAGAAGGGAATATAAAGGAGCCTAACTGTCCCATGTCATTGCAGCCTGGGGCGCATTTTGCACAAGATTACTTAATATTTTAAAAGCCGAGTTGCGCTCTGATAGTGTTCTTTTGAGTCTGAATCGTGAAATTGCCAATCGCGCGAAGCGCGCAAAAATTTTTGGTAGACTTACAAAAATAACATAGCCTATGTAATCATTAAGAACAAAAAGGAAAAAATTGAAACTATAATGGTTGTAGACCGTATCGAGGATAACATACATTGTGTCGAAGTCATCTGGAATACCCGATAAAATAGCCAAACTATGCTCAGTGAGTCGCTCACCAACTGACCTATCGCATGACACACACAAGAGTACAGCAACTAGGCTTTGTGATATGGGATGAAATTTACGACCTCTACATAACCTGTGTACTGTGCCTATATACCCGTTACTTGGTAAGGCTGACAGACACTCCCTAGATATGTGGAATGGAAGTATTGAAAAAACTGGAGTGAGCCTTACAGCGCGCGTAGCGCGCCGAAAATTTGGGGTTCTTATTAGGGAAATTGTCCCGTGAGAGCAAAAAGCAGGTTAACCATCGGGGAGACTAGTCGTCGGGGACTGCATACTTTATCGTATCGACTAAGAGCCACACCCCCCCCTCCCCCGAAAAACTGTAAAAAAAATACCCCCAGTTCCCTCCCTACTCTTGCCGTTTATCTTTTTTTTTATTTATTTTTTTTGAGGGGGCTCTCCTTCATTTTTTCAACATCGCCCATCGCGTCCCCAAAATTTCTGTGGGGAATGGGGGCACTCTGCCCCCCTTGCCCCCTCCCCTCTGGCTACGCTAGTGGCATTTTTAATGCGTTATCTATCTTTGTTTGAGGTACATAACCGTCGACGTAAGAGTGTATACATGACTTTTCTTCTTATTATAACAATTCTTGTTTTATATTTTCTTTTCCTTTTTTTAGGGGGGAAATTTGTTCTCCAAGACACGATCTAGGGTTTTGACTATTGGAATTTTTCCCCAATCCACAAACAAGATAGACGACCCTGCTTATTCTTTCTCATTTTTAAATTGTAGTGTAAATAATATCTTTTTATAGTTTGGGGGGGGGGGGGCTCATTTATATCGTTCGTGAGCGCTATACGATGAAAAAGGTTTGCAAAATTTTCAAGTCAAACACCCTCCGTCCCCGTAAAATGTCTTCCCGTCTATAGTACTAGAGAATCAAACAAATGGGCAAACAGACACGTTCCTCTGTTATGAAAACTGGTAATCTTAACTTTTTCAGTTGCAAGTGGAGTCTCTCCATAGATTACTGCAGAAATATCTAAGAAAGAGCAAAGGTAGTTAACAATCAGTCTTCCGTAAATATTTATTGGCATTCAGGACTGCAATGACTGAATAATTTAATCACAGAAACATCTTAATAACTTCTAAATAGCTTATTTTCTACGTTATGTAACATGCTTAATACTTAGTCGCACAAAGACAAACGTATTTCATCCTTTCTTCAAAGTATAGAGATCTTGAAAAAAACTAGGGAAACTGAAGGGGAGTACCTTCATTTAGCTTCATAGCAAACGTGGGAGATATATCTTGCATTCTCCCCCACCCAACATGACTGTACGGTATGGGCCGGTCGGCAGGGGAGGCTGCAATCCGCATATTGTCCAAAACCGTCCTGACTTCGGTGCTTCCCGCGTCGGGCAGAAATTATACCATTGGATGGCATCTGGAGTTGGACATAAACAATGTGCCTTGAAGGGAAAAGTTGCCTAGGGCCATTCACTCCCACCCCCATACACAAACACTGTATTTATTTTGTGTACAATAGTACATGCTTACGTTACAAGAGTACTTGCAGCATTGAAAATGCGATTAAATAGCAATTCTCGGGTTGAGGACTTTACGTTGAATCTTTGCACTCGAGGCGCAGTGTCATCTTTATGAGAAACAACGTGTGTGGGTTATCTAACCTATAGGTTATATTGAGTTTTACGTCCCGGTTTCTAAGCAACTGGTTTGATTCGGAACGGCCCCTTCTTTGGGATCCTCTTGTAGCTCACTCGCTTGTTTTTCCTACTCCATTGCTTGTGCTGAGCTTCAAGCACAATGGCAGAAGGTTAAGTTTTTAAAGTCTTCGGTGTGACCCGACCCCAAACGACTTTTATCTAAACATGCTGCATTATTCCAAACATAGTTGCTTGCATTCAAAATTTAGATTCAAGTTCTCTTTTAGCCTGTTCAACATTTTACACTTTGCGGAATTACTCAATTGTATGAATTTTTCTCGGCTTTTACATTTCGTTCAGTTCTGAAGATGATTTCTTCGTCAGTGTGATACCCAGACATGCTGACATAATGAAACTTGCTCCAACGTAAGACGTCCATGGTGGATGAACTCCGAGGATCACCAACTGTAGTACAAAAACCATAATAACATCCGTAGTCAGTACAACATTGACTACTGTGACTGATTCCGTTTCTAAGGCTAAATAAACCATCACTTGAGCAAAAAAGAAACATGATCCGGCTCCAATCGAAACCAACCATTCCACAAGTGACTGAAAGTGCCACCGATGCAATACTAAAACTATAGTGGAACTCGTGGCAAAGGTCACTATCCCATTGGTGACTAGGGGAAAAAGTGGATGCAATTCAAAGTCTAACTGCTTTCGCATAATGTTGAATGTAAAAGCGGTGGCGATTGCTGATCCTAGCGCAAGTGTTGTACCTAACATGTCAGTATCTCTGCCTTGAATGACTTTATTGACGCTAAAAAATATGAACTGCGGGCGAGCTACGAATGTTACTCCCACAAAGGCTGTAATGGAAAATAAAATATCCAGCATTCGCGGTGCTTCTTTTAACATCAGCCAGCTAATAACACCTACAATAATAAGAGATGAGTATGTTACTGTTAGTGCATCACCAACGTCTGTGTATAAAACAGCAAATGCATACAGGACCAAGAAGGAGCAGGTGCTCAAACCACTCAATGATAGCCAGATGTATTGTTTAATGTTGTCTGGTGGAGAAATACGTTTGAAAACTAAAACAAAAGTGGGGCAAAGTATCATGCCAACCGACATCTGTGCTACAAGTTGTACAGGGTCACTTGCTTGAATCGCAATCTTGATGAGCAAGTTATATCCAGTGTAAAATGATGCTGCAACCACTGCAAAAATTATCCCTTGATGTTGTAGTATAACGGATATACTACCAAATTTAGAGGATTCGCACATTTTGATTTCATTCACCTTGATCTGCTTGTCGAAAGTTGCCGAATCTCGAGGGGTTGACCTTAGCGCGGACAAGAGTGAATGAACCAGGTTCTTTGTTTTGAATTACATCAACTTCATTCCAGATATTCGACTGGAAAAGGGAGAAAGAGGAAAATTATGATAAAAGCAAAATGAAACCTTTTGCAAGCAGTTTTTTTTTTTAATTTCTCACTTTGCCTCAATCGAAGTGTCAGTTTATTCCCTCCGGGGTGTGGTGTGTATTTCACTCATTGACGAATCTCAAACTGACAGAATGGCGTTGGGAAAAGAAGAAATATGTGAAGAAAATCAATGCAAATTAGGCACACTCGTAAAGGGGCGATCCGGGGAAAAGTTTTAAAAACTTAAAGTTATGCATATTTACTAGGCATTCTATTGCTATACGGCGCAAATTTTCTTTCACAGTTTGATGGCTGTTAGAAGGAATTACCGACAAATATTGAGGTAATTGAAATATTGAGGACACATTTCTGGTGTTAATACACATCTAATGACTCAATGGAACGGCCACTTTGACTTTCTTTGCAGTCGTTTCCACGCCATCGTTTTTGAACAAATAGCCTATGTCCTGAATGTTATCATATATAAGTTCCAGTTTCATTATCGCTCAAGAACAAGAGAGAAGCTGCACAGCCTTTCAGCAGACATTAAAGCCCGTCCTCCGTTCTTGATATATGTTACTGAAGGCAGGGGAGAACTGTTGAAGTTTAGCGCGGTCTTGAGAAATTATTTGAGGGTAGCGTACCAGAAAATTGGCCGACGCTGGCCTGTTTTCAACATAACAGATCTCATACAATTATTTTAAAGATAAAAATCCGCTTTGATTACTTCGAATTCCAAAATAAAGTAGAAGAAGTGACTATTTTGGCATAAAAGGTTCATTTTAAAATTTTTGTGTGGAAAACTTTCGAATATTTTATGATCCTTAGATAAAATGGTGCAATGAACAGAATTTGAATAGTGCATGAAACTTATTGAACTTGTTCAAAAATAGCTTATATCAATCAAGTGACATTAAATTGAGTCCAACAATCTGTCCAATTTGGATTATTGTTGAAAGCCAGAATGAACTTACAGATAACTTACATATAATTCCTCATCGTATTTGAATGTAGTCTGGAAGCTAAAGTAATGTCTGTACTAAGGAGGTAAATCATTCTCAAATTTTGAACATTTCTACAAATGAGCACTCGACAGAAGACCCCGTCAACTTTAGGTGATGTGTCCTTTAATAATCTTTTTTAAATCATACTCACGGATAAAAAATTTGTATTAAGTCTTTTCAATTTCACAAAAACTGGCAAAAAGTTTAATAACTGGCAATTCCAAAAATCTGAAGACTACAATTTCGCCGTCGCTCTGATTTAAAGGCATATTCTGGAGACAAAATTCATGAATTTCAAAATAAGCATAAAAACTGTCTTTTCCAGAAGGTGAAAACTGCATTTCAACAGCTTAAGATACAAATTTTTAGTGTATTGCAATTTTTCTTGTGATTTGATGCATCATGGGAAATATGTGATGTCATCGTGGCACAATAAATAGACATTGCATTCAATATATTTATAATTATAATGCCGCTGCAGACAATATTAAGCAACATTATTGGTTGTGCTCTACATATGGTGAAGGGTAATGCTAGATCTACAGGAAAAGATATTCAAACATTCCAACAGTATCAAATTTCAAGGACAAAGAGGATGTTCAATTATAGAGAAAAACAAAAGGAATTTGAAGCAATGTGCCCAAATTACATAACGGTCTGTGGCTTTGTTGAAAAGAAGAGGTATTTTTAACAAAACTAACCAATCTTGAAAGTGAGATATCTTGAGTTATGAAAATGGTATTGTGATAGGGTTTGAAGGACATGGGGTGGAATATTTTTGTTTCCTTACAAGACAGAAGAAAGGCCACCAGAACATGCCTTTAACAGAATAAAATAAAGATACAAAAAGATTACAGAAAAATACTGGCAAATATTTGACAGAACAAGTTTTTTGTTTTTGTACATTTACAGCAATTTTTAACAGTATAGAGTTGACTCAAAGGTAACGGATCATTACTCAACAAATTCAAACTAAATGTGCCAGGTTTAGTGTATCTGTCAGCATTTAAAACATTCCCAGAAGCTAGTAAAATTTATGAATAATTCTAGATCTTCTCGATGCAAACTGCAAAACGTTTGTTTGCTGAAACAAATATTTACAGTGCAACTGTAATGTAATCTTGACTCTCCACTCCAAGTTATGGAATAAAGATTTGCAACTTGTACTGAGAAGTATTTTTAAAAAATCACCCCTTCTCTCCAAAAAGAGCCAAATTTCACCAGCTAATGAACAGAACAAATTTACTTAGAACGACCAAATTCCTATTTCAATGAAATAAAAATATGTATTTTAACGCCAACATGATCTAATCCTTTTCATTTATTTTAAATTAGAATTCGAAAGCCAATTAGCATTACCTGACTAATTATAAAATAAGGAGCTACACAACTCACGAAATACCGGCGGCTCATTGGTTTCTTGTTCTTTGAAGTAATTGTTAAATAGTGCAATTAGACATATCTTTTCATACATTCGAGAACACTTACACTACATGAAGTTGGAAAAAACCTTTCTTTTTATCTTATTCCAAATGTATAAATTGCCAAAGCACGTTAAAACAAAAGAAAGAAGTCAAATTCCGTAGAAAAAATACTTGTTTTGAATATCCTTTGCAGAAAAAGCAGTACAAAATTATTTCCCCCATTGGAGCAAGAATTTCCAGAACAAAGCATGTACATTCCCTTTTAAACTTTAGGGACACCAAGCTTGGTAAACTTGCCTCGTATAGCGTACTAGTCTCGAAATACAATACGTAGGCTATCTCGTAATATAAGGAGATAGGTCGCCACAATGTGTAGTTGCTATACCCGTTGAAAAATCCTGTGTCACTGTTGACTGCATCTCAGAATGGCAAATTTAGTAAAAGTTCCTATGTAGTTTGTATTTGAACGAACAAGTCAGAGATACTGCCTATCGCAAAAGCGGGAATGGGAAAGGAGTTAAAAGCATAACATTCGCTACCCATCGATATATTTTTTATCGGGGTCAGTTTAATATATCCCAGCGTTGTAGATCAAAACGCAGTCCCCTGATAAATAAATGTTCACGAAGAGTTGTGTGGGTAAGCCTTTAATTGTACTGGTGTTTGGTAATTGATCCAGTACATGATCATTTAAATGGTTAAAATTCTCCTTCAGTCTAGTTCTAGTAATATTTTGGTCTGATTGATTGTGTTGCGGATGCAAGTCGACAAAGGAATAAAGCCCCAGATATACCATGACCGGGTACGTCAAACTTGTGAAGCATTGTCCCAAGCAAGAACTAAGGATTAGATTAAAGAAGAATGAACGTCTCAATTTGGAATTCTTCACTGGCAAAACTATACCATAAATTTGCCAATTATGAAGAGAAAAATTATTGGATCTCAGAAAGATCGTACAAAAACCAGCGATGTGCTTGTGTTGTTGTGTTTGAGACTTCGAGATAACGAGGACTTTTGCCTGATCTCGCCTTTCCAGTCCATTTACCTTGCCACAAAGTAATGTTACATCTGGCCTTGAAAGGAAGATTGCCAAAACAAAAGGATAATATAAGCCGTATAGACAAATCTGATTAGCGCTTGTTTTTAGTGACTGTAGGTAGCCATTAGTGGGGTCCATCAGCCTTTAATCGTCTTCATTTTTGTCTACATGAATTTCAGATCCTCATATTCAGTGAAGTTGAGAAAACCAAGATACACTTCAGTGTACAACCATCCATGGAACAGGTAAGGAAGGAAATTTAAAGATTAAATGTGATGGACCCCAGTAATGGCCGACTAAAATCAGACCATTACTTGCTGTCCGGATTCGTCTATATGGCTCGTCCTTCCTTCGGTATCAGAAGATGTCCATATTAAGCTCATTTCTATTCAAGATTCAGTGCAAATCAGAGATAATCCTGTATAAAGGTCACAGCTGGATGAATTTTTGAGGTGAAATTCAGCTAGTTTCCTAGTAGTCTAATGTTTTTAACATCAAATACCCAACCCTGTCATTTCCATGTCAGCAAAACTTTAAGGATTCTTGAAAAGGCTGTAAACTTTTTTTTTCCTGACTGAAAAGAAGATGCATTAAACTCCAATTATATCATATCAGAGTTATATCATTTTGAAAACCAAAATGCTCATATTTTTAACTCTCCATCTGGGCAACTCTCCATCTGGGCACGGGGCAGTTGTTGCTCCCAATACCTGTAGTGTTAGAACCCCTTTTGTGATGACTATCCCTTTTGTAACAGGGTTCCACCTTCGTAATCGATTTCTCCACTTGCGAACGGTTTGGCCACTTTTGTAATAAATTCATATTCACCAAACCAGGGAGTTGCAACACCCTGACCAAATCAAATTTGTAATAGAAATATGTTTCAACCACTATTGCTATCGCTCGCCAACCACTTATGTAATTATAGTATGCGGCTGATTAGATTTACTTTCTATGAAAAGAGCATGAAATCTGGCACGCAGTTATTAGACCTGAGGGAAAACTGTAAGGAAATCGCAGTTTTTCCCGTTGAGAACAATGGCGGTCATTTAAAAGGGAATTATTGCTTCACCCGTATCTTCGTTATTCGTTATTACAGCGTTATTACGGAGGAACTTTAGCAATCAGTTACGTGTCGGTTCTTGTTTGTCTGGGATATCTATATTGTTTTTAGATATCGTTAACTTGGCGCTAAGTCCCTTCAAGGACGTATAGAGAAATTACCGTCCAACACTGATCTGAGATTCCCCAAAATTTTTGTTGAGGTTTTCACAAGACGACTTAAGGAGAGTTGCTTTGCTTTTTTTTTATCAGACAGCCTGAATCAATGCTAACAAGGGCACTTTCACCCAAAGGGGCGCAAATTCTCTCAAGCCAATAGTTGATTAATTTTTTTCTTGATTAATGCAATTTTTTGTTGTTTTTTTTTCCAAGAAACATTTCCAAATGACTTCAAAAAGTCAGTGTAACTTATTTTCGACTGTCTTTAAAACCGCCAACGCACTCTAGCCCTTGATCACGTCGTCTTACTGTGTGAAATGTCAAGTTTATTTTTTCGGCAGTAATAACATACAATCATTAAATAAACGTCTTCCTTTCTGCCCTGAGAACATATAAGTCTACTTCAGTTGACAACCTGGTTTCCAGGGTTTACGGTACAAATTTACTTGTAAAAACGACCGACAACGAAGCTAGTTCGCTATCCGTACCTAAGGCGATTGATTTCAGGACGTATTTTTGTAGAATTGTCGGGAAAATGATACTGGGTACTCGAACTGTCAGTTTGCTGTGTTTGATCAGCATTTTCTGGTGTGCGAAAGGTAAGGGACTTTTCACATTAATACAACCGTCTAATCCGTAAAAACCAAACTAATTAACGCTTTAAAAATCTATGAATGCAACGACTTTGCTTCTTAAAAATTAAACAAAGACCCCACATCAAACCAAAGGTGGCGTGGGGTATAACTGGTGTATGACTTTGTTACATGGCCCCTTATCCAGGTGTGGGTCAAAGGATTGTTTGGCCTTTTCCATTTCGCATGAGTTAGTTAGACTTTTACGGCCTAGTTTCTAACCTATGGGTTGGCGTATGAGAAGCAACAAGGTTAAGGGAAGTAGATTAACTTTATAACTATTCAATGACTCCATCTGGCATTCCAGATTGGATCTCTCGTGTTGAGAGCAGTTGGCGGCGCTATAGGGAGAGAGGAGCACCCCCCCCCCCGATTTTGTCATTCCCTTTCCAAACTTGCCCCCAAGTTAGCAAGTTAGGTCAGTTAGTAGTTGGATTAACAGAAGTACAAAATGAATAATATACCTCTCCAGAAACTTAATTTTTCATCCAGAGATATGCTTAAACCTCAGAGCTTTCGGGGGCTCCGCCCCTGGACCCCCACCCAAGGAACGAGACCATGGACTCCTTCTCCTGTTGCCCCCTAGAATGTTTGCCCTCAAAATTATCTTTTGCTCTTAGTTTGCGCCCCCCCCCCCCCCAACAAAGAAGATTTTGACGTTCTGGTGCCGCCACTAGTTGAGAGACGAATCTTACACACTTTCTTCATTTGAGACATCTCACAAGTGTGATGTTAGATGCAGAATTCATACACCGAAAGGAAATTCTAGAGCATCATTCCGTCACACAAAAGGTGGGACTATTAACAACTAACAATGCATGAAAGAATTTTAAAACTAAAACAATTGTTTTGTGTGATCTCTGGGCCTTTGACTGATTTGTCCAATCAAATGTGAGAATCTTAGGGTATTTCCCAATTAAGTCCAAAAGTCAAATAATTCGTGTACCACGTATAACACTAGACTGGACCCTACGCCGGATAATACAGCCTCACCCACGATCTCCAAAAACTCTGAAAAGGGGGCTAATTTCTTGAATTTCTTGCATTTCTTTCCCTCCGGAAATTGCATTGCAAAAAGGTTTACAATTCATGTTTACCACTGAGAAGTCCAAACGGTCTCCCTAACACTGCGTTACGTCGATAGTTATCCGTCTCACCCACTCGCCGCTTTTAAAAGTTTTCATAAGCAGTTACGTTTTAAAATGCGATAGACTATAGAGCACAAAACTGAATTCTCGAGAAAAGAAATCCCTGTCTGACTATTCTAGTTTGAAGATATCACCCGGCCACTAACGACACAGTAAAGGTAACCCTTCCGTTAAGGGAAGGGGGCTACCCTGACTCCTCGACGTCGAGGAGCAGATAGCAGTCAAAGAGACTTCCCGAACCAAAAACTTTCGTTCGTCAATCAGGGAAGAGAACGCACATCTTTTATGAATATTCATTTTGTTGAGATTCTTAGCAAATGGGAAGCATTCATGGAAAAGAACTTGGTGTCTGATCAAACAACGTACTTTTTCGTTGAATTTCATCCCAGTCGAGACTTTAACCCTTTACCGTTGTGCTCCGATCGGGGCATATTTGCGCGCCTCGGGAGTGGGCGGAAAAGCGGACGTAGCCCGCCCCGCATCGGCTTCCGTAGGCCATTGACCCCGTGACCTGAAACTATTGTCTCTCTCGTTCTTGTGGCCGAATTTTCGGGTAGCTACTCGCAGTTTCGAGCTCCGCGTGAAGCAGTAAAGATGGGCGACAGCCGAGCTCTCCGCATGGGTCCAAAAGGACCCAAACAACGGTAAAGGGTTAAAATAAGCCTGTGGAGTGTGTTTACTGCAAAGCCGATGCCACTGTCTCTGCGTGTGTGCACGCAACCCTTAAGCCGACTGGTGCAGATATTTTAGATTAAGCACATTCAATGATGACTGCATTAGCTGAAGTTCATACCTGTCTGAACGCCTCGCGGTCAGCATAATCGTAAATAACCTTTGGAAATGTTCGGAATATGAGCTTCTCGGCCCCTTTGACTAGATTTCATATGTGTTCTTTTCATCCAGTCTTCAATGGAGCCATGCATGACAGACCAATGATGTACATGGTCTGAGGGCCGTGAGGTGGATCACGTATTGTCCTTCAGTGGACGTTATAGCTTCTTCTGGAAGCAGTGGAAGTTTTGGTTTTGCCGAACGGCTCTTTCCAGAAGGTCTGAAGGACTTTAGAAAAGAGAGCCGTAAGGTTGGTCAAATGTTGTCCTTCAGTGGGCGTATAAGCTTCTTCGGGAAGCAGTTTGGTTGTACCGAACGGCTCTTTGTCAGAGAGTCGAGGAGGACTTTCGAAAAAGAACTGTTTAGACTAGAAAAGGTCATAGACATTCGTAGCCCTAACCCTTACTCTAACCCTGACTCTCGGAGCTTTATATTCGGTATGTGCAACTAGTGGACTCTTTTACGGAATACATGTGATTAAGAATTAAAAAGTACATTAAAGAGAGTGTGATTTGGTATTATGTTTGTCATCCGATTCGGTTTGGGGGAAATTTGGAAATGATCGTGTCCGTTTCGAAGGACGGTAAAGGAAAATCAAAGATTTCAAAATCTGGGCAAGAAGAACTACTTTGGGAGTATTGTTTAGTTTCGTCGAACGGTACTTTGACAGAGATTTGGAAGGACTTTAGGAAAAGATTTAAAAATTGCACTCCCTTTTCGTGAATCCTCAGGTGACCAATGATACCACAGCTGTGATAAAAAAAACATGTTTCGGCCCGATCTCCACATCTATTTACATAGGCGTAAGGAGCGGGTGCAGGGGGCACTCGCCCTCCCAATTCGGGCAAAAGCAGTTGGTCTGTTCGTTGGTCTATTTTATCTAACAGATAAACGATGAAATTATCCTGGCAAAAAGTACTCTTGCCCCCTCATAGAAAATTACCCCGTGCAAGGCGTAAGGAGCGGGTGCAGGGGGCACTCGGTACCCCGTGCAGGCGTAAGGAGCGTGGTGCAGGGGACACTAGCCCTCCCAATTCGGGCAAAAGCAGTTGGTTTGTTCGTTGGTCTATTCTATCTAACAGATAAACGAAAACATTATCCGGGCAAAAAGTGCTCTTGCCCCCTCATAGAAAATTACCCACTGCACCTATGCTTATTTGAAATCAAAATTATTGGTGTGTGCTCCCTTACGCCAACTAGCATGAAAAAGACGAAATATCCTCGACGTAAGGCTTACCCTGACTACTAACGACTGCTTTAAAACAATAAAACGACAGCTCCAGCTCCAATTTTCTGAAACGACACCCTAACACCCGCAGAAGACAACCATTTCACTTAGTGCTTACGCCACTGGAATATAATTGCAGGTGACCCCGTATGTTTCCAAATCATCCGATTGCTGCAATAAAATGGAACCAACTTTGAAAGATGGATTTGTTTCTAAAATCAAAAGTTCCACCAGACCCGTAGTCGGTAGAAACATAGAAATTAGTTAAAACGGTATATTATTGGATGAGTCTTCATTTGGAGAACTTTCGGGGAAAGTTCGGCCATTGTATGAGGTCTAGTATAAAGGAAGTTCGGTCGTACAGAGTTACTTTACAAAAAAGGAGAGACAGACAGAAAGAAAGAAAGAAAGAAAGAAAGAAAGAAAGAAAGAAAGAAAGAAAGAAAGAAAGAAAGAAAGAAAGAAAGAAAGAAAGAAAGAAAGAAAGAAAGAAAGAAAGAAAGAAAGAAAGAAAGAAAGAAAGAAAGAAAGAAAGAAAGAAAGAAAGAAAGAAAGAAAGAAAGAAAGAAAGAAAGAAAGAAAGAAAGAAAGAAAGAAAGAAAGAAAGAAAGAAAGAAAGAAAGAAAGAAAGAAAGAAAGAAAGAAAGAAAGAAAGAAAGAAAGAAAGAAAGAAAGAAAGAAAGAAAGAAAGAAAGAAAGAAAGAAAGAAAGAAAGAAAGAAAGAAAGAAAGAAAGAAAGAAAGAAAGAAAGAAAGAAAGAAAGAAAGAAAGAAAGAAAGGAAAAATATATCAATTTGAGAAAGACTTGAATTAAACCGTCCCAAAGGGAAATTCTAGTAGAGTTTTCTGTTTGAACTTTACATATATTTACTTGATTGCTTGGCGACTGTTCGACTAGGTAACGTCAGACAGTGAACCGCCGACTTCACATTTCTTTACTAGACCAAACACCCGGTGTAATGACTTGTATGACAGCTGTAGGAAAGATTTATGAAGTAAACTAAGGATATGATTTGCTGCATGATAAACGAGACAAAGCGAACATATTTCTTTAGAGTCAGTACCAAGCGATTAGTTCGATGTACCCAAGCGATCATTTAAATCAGCTTGCATGTCTCACTATTGTGCAAACCTTAACTCACACCACCGTCCGTTTGGGGATTTATACAACCTTTAGGTCTTACTTTATGAGCCAAACTTTTGAATGCTGTAAACGAAAAACTAACATTAATTTTTAATTGAAATAGGCCTATCACGTTTTTTTTTCTCTCTCTCAAAAATATCATTTCCAGTAAGTCAATGCTTTCGATCAAATTTAAAATCATCTTTTCTAACATAAGGTACGTGCCCCTCTGGATGGAATGAAATCACAGGGATTTCTGTTGGCTGTTACAAAGTTTCGTTGCAGCAAAAAACTACAAAGAACATGAACTTTCTTGTCGGGAAAATGGTGGTCATCTTACGAGCATACATTCTACCAATGAACTGCATGGAATAACTTGTAAGTTTAATTCAATCTTTACATTGTAGATAATAATTATTGTATCCCACTGTGGATTGGGGGTTGTAGAATATGCCCACAGTATTTCCCTCCTGTCGTAAGAGCTACTCGCCCAAACGGGAGGACTTGAACAGTATTTGAACGGTATGACACTATATAACGTATTCGTGTTCGTGTGTCGTTAAATCTTATCTAACTAACTGCATGTCAAACCATTCAAGTGGCTAGAGCTTTCGACTTGCAATCAGGAGGTGTGAGGTGGACTCGTTTAACTCCTGGCCTCGTTTCACCAGCATAATGTACCAATGGATTAGGAAAAACAAGCCAGAAAACCCACGACCGTAAAAAAGACTAGCCGACCCGCCGTATCCATTCGGTAAAAAAAGCGAGCAGTAACTCCATTTGACTAACCGACAGCACAGTTTGAAACTTTCGATTATTTCGATATTCAATTTTTGTCTTGAAGTCAGGGTGTCAGTATAGCTGGGTGCGATGAGTGTGTCATTCAAATCTTGTTAAACCTAACGAAAGAGGACACATCAGAGTGCAACATTGAAACTGCTTAAATGAACTGGTTGACGTACAAATTTTAACCTGAAATTTTAGTAATAAAAAGAAAATTGGGGAATCTGAAGGGAGCAAAAATGAAATTTTAGTAGCATTTAAAATTCAGTTTCCATGGGTATTGTTTGGTCAATACACGATCGTTGCAAGAGAATGGCTGCGGGTATACATACGGTCTTCCTTAGACACAGTAATTTTTTATAGAACAGGATTTCGACTGAGGAATGGAGGAAGGGAGAGTGATTGTAACGATAAGGATAAAAAGCAAAAAATGGTCGAAATAGGCTAATCGCTTCAAATGACCTCTGATTTCTTTTAATTGATCGTAACAACAAAATGCCCTAAAAATACCGATTCTTGCCTCTCAAATTATTGTTTGAAAGGGAAGGTTAAACTTCGTTTTTCGTAAGAAGCGTCAGGAACTCTTCCATGTGATGTCTGGACAATGGTCCCCTCAACTTTTCACAACCCGCTTATCTGCACTTATAGTTGAAAAAAATGTATGAAATGAATTATTCCAAAAGTACCATTACTGGCGGATTCCGTAAACGTACAAACACCTGGTGAGAGCTGGGAAAATTGAAGGAGACACAACGATACATCTTTTAGACAAAATGAACTTGAAAAAAAGTTTGCTTTAGCTAAATACAGTTATTTAATTGGCAATTTTCTTGTTTTTTTTTTCTTTTTAGTCTATGTTGTCCAAGATTTATCAGTCTTTTCTGAGAGGTAAAGTGGGCTATCCGACATGTAGGCTTAAAATGGGATACATGGTCTACACTATATATTTTCAGGGTCAATATACATGATTAAACCACTAACATTTTTATTATTGTGCTCTACTGTCCTGTACTACTGCACTATAGACAGATTCTGAAAATTATTCTCCACATCCACATATATATAGCCTTTCATTTTTGGACCTTATTTCCTCTAAATATTATTTTGGGGGATAGCTCACTTTAAATGCCAGCGGCTCAACTATTATATACATGTTTTGGTATGAGGATTGCTTCGATCAACGGCGGCTGATAACCAAAACTTTACGAGATTCCAACAGGAAAAGAATATCACTTTCGGAAGCGAACACCGCTTCAAACAATCTATGCAATAAATTTCCAACGTAACAAATAACACGCCTGTTGTCGATTTGCGTAATTGCGCCATCCGAAATTCGTGTGTGTTCATCTCGAAAGTTGGTCTCTGCTGATATACCTATTATATACTATAGCCAACCTCATTCGTATCAACCAGGGAACAGAATATCATCTTGAGAAACTTGGGAGGGACAAGGAGAATTTGGACATTATTTCATGCCTATGTTTATTATCACACATCTATAAGCAAAGGCATATATGAGACATGTATAACTCCCAGAGTGTGCGCCGTTTCAGGACTCAGTATAGGTTAGTAGTTCTCACTTACCGTCACTGTGTCATTAACAACGTACCTCTATTATCATACGTTACTGAATTGCTCTCAACTCCCAAATGAGGACCCCGGTTTCAGATAAGCCTTCAAACCTATCTTGACTGAACGGGAACTTCTTGATCGTTCTTTGCTGCTCCGGACCTTCCTGTACAGTATAATTGCTTCTATCAGTCGTATTGTGCATATTTTCAATTGAAGCTTACGTCCCATTTGATAAAGTTTCCCTCTACTAAGATATTGATCAAATTATTACTTTGTTTCTGAAATTTCCATTTTTATTTGTATTCTAGCCCTGCGCGAATCGGGTCTTTCGCGGATTCCATGCAAAGACGGTTCCACATTCGAACTAACTGTTTCGTCGTCTGACGTGTTACGTCATATGACGCGAGTATAGCTCATCAACAATGGCTGTTTATTACTTTCTCCCTCCCTACAAAAATATACATACACCTTGCACTAGGTTTGAACTAGCACAGCGTGGTACACTCACTGCTCTGTTACACATGTGCAACAACATAAGACTTTTCATGCATTCGGGCACGATACATAATAATAAGTCTATTTGTTGTGTTTCACTGGCTTTTGCATGTAGACTGTTGTGATCTGCTTCGTTGTGCAGCGTGCGGCAGCACTAGTTTGTTGGGGAGGGTGGGGGCAAGAAACCCGACTAGATCTGCGTTTTAACTATCACTGGCTTAGAAAATTGATGAGTCATGGTGGCAACTCCGCATTGTGGATCGACCTGCCATGTCGTGGGCATTATCAATTTCAATTACAGATATTATAATTCTTGTTATGTATCTGTTTATAGGAGGCCTATACATCTCGATTCTGTAAAGCCTTTTGCATCACATTCATACACAGTAACTTATAATAGAATAATCCTCAACTTCTATTAGTGCATTATTCTGGGAATAATCCACGAACGATCCTCCTCTAACCTTCATCTCTTTGGGTTTGGTGAATTTTATCAAAATGTAGCTCTTCTGCGGAATACAAATGGCCATTTCTTCATCGGGCTTACTGACATATCACAAGAAGGAACTTGGGAATACAGTGACTTAACACCGGTATGTAACCAATTATAACACCTATACTTTATTGAAGTAAAATATGAAGCTTAAAGGTAAAGAGCAGTCCCTCCAAACAAATTATGAAGAAAAAGCTAAATAACACAATTTTCATCTTATTTCTCTTCAAAGTACCTTTCATTACATTTTAGGACTTTACTATTGCACATTCAAGGTAAACCAAGCAGTTATTTCTGGTAAATTTCACATCTGAAGAGAAAAAACATTGTCGCATGACTCCCAACAGCCAATCATGAAACTGGACAGTCTACTACACTTCTTCAATTTGGGATGACTGCTCCTGCCCTTTAAGTTTGATACTGAATATGTGCATGACAAATTTTACACTTGATAAGAGCCTTTAAGGCCACTAAGCATTTGAAGAAAATTCACTTTAATTATCACATCGCCGAAATTTTCTTTCTTCGTGAGAAAACTATTAGAAACTCTGAGCTTTTCACAAAATTATGAATGGAGAAGATGATGTTCCCTCCTCATTGATCAAGATAGACTAAAGCCTGTTGTCACTTCTGTGGATCACGAGTTTTAAAAAACCGTTCCTTTTATATAAGGGTCTATACTCTATTTTGGATCGGTGTAAAATTCCTGATTGAATGTATCACTACAACACTTCCCACCTACACATTCTAACTTCGATCTATCAAATTCGAGATTATTCATCCCACTTGGGATTACCATGATAGCAAAGAGAGGGGTATTTATAGCCTGTTATCACTTCTGTGAATCACAAGCTGTGATAGCCTAGTGTTCCCAGACTCTGCCCGGAAAGTGCAAAATGGTAGGTTGCGTGCCCCGTGTGGTTCAATATTTCTCTCTGGTATTTTCCTTAGAAAAACCCCATTCCTTCTTCAGTTCTTTGATACTCTATCTTGGATGGGTATAGAGGCTTTGCAATTGCGTCACAAAACCGCCATGCTGGAGGACATTCATGCCAAATACATGTGGCTTTGTGCCGAACGCACTGCACAGTGTGCACTGTGATATGCACGGTGTGTACAAATTCAACGAGCAAGCGCGTCCCGTATGGTTTACTACGTAGTTACATGTACTCCAACATGGCCGCCGGAGAGTATTATGACGTCATGTGAAAAGCCTCTATACAAATTCCTGATCGAAAGTATTCCTACAACACTTTCAATCTTTGTTTTGTTTTTGTTTGTTTTTTTTTTTTTCTTTTTTTGAAATTAAAGTTTGACTTCTCCAATTGGGAATACGGCGAACCAAACGACTCAGGTGAAGAGGACTGTGTGGAAATTAAAACAAGTGGCAAATGGAATGACATATCTTGCTCAAAAAACTGTGGTTCAATATGCAAATTAGGTAAGATTTATCTCAATCTCAGATTATGCTTCCTGATTTGGCCAAACTTTGCCTCTGCAGTTGGCCCGGAAAGAAACTAAATTCATGAACTTGGTAGTGAATTCAAAGGAAAACTCTCTCTAATAAATATTGGTATCGTTTTATGAAAAAGTTATGATTAATTCATGGCATGGCTATTCTTTTTTTTTTTCCTTTTTTGTCTTTTAAACAAACTACATTATTTTGAATCGTTTAACATATTTCTAGAGAGAGATGACTCCACTCTTGAGACCACCGAGTACAGTGTTACTGACTATGTAGCCATCATGATGGACCTTAAAGGTAAGGTCGTACACATTTTTGTCCAACCTCGCTCACTGGAATCTTTTTCAGAACCATCTTTTTGTGTTTAAGAGTGTTGGAGCTCTCCATAGTGAGACCAAGTACAAAGGAAACGCACCTGGACATTTGAAACATTACATCAATGTACTTTACAACAGCATGCTTAATTGGGACTATACTAGTTTCCATTGGTGACGTTGCCTCAACGACTTTCATGTTCTACATATAGTAAACCCCTAGATCATTTCTTACACTATAGAGTGTATGTATGGTCACGCTTGATAAACCCGAGGGGCCTTCAAACTACAGCCAGGGGCCAGGTCCGCCCAACCGCTGTGAAAAGTCTGGAAGTGAGCCATTTATAAGGTGTAGACCTACACATAACATACAACAGAATGGCCCGCTATAAATAATCAGTTAAAAATAACAAAATGTGCAAACAAACGCTCTAATTATCTTTATTCCAGCCTCAATATATTGTCATCGTTCCCTGAATCATAGAAAAATAAGTTTTACAATGCAAAAAATCTCAGTGTCCACCCCACCCCCGCCATGGATTACTATATACCGTAAGCCTTTTCGCTCCATAACAGTTTGCGATCCCTGCTTTGAACCTTATAGGGATGATGTTACTCGAAAACAGCCGTCCACTATAACAAATGCACATAGCTATTTTTTTTCACAAGTTGGATAAGCACGCTTACGATTGTTCTTGCAGACCTTCTGTAGTGTATGTAGTGTGCCTTATTATCATGCGTACATACTGTCGTCCTATGACCTCAACCCATGAAATCTACATGAACTTCAACCCTGATCACTCACAAGTCCTCCCCATGATGTTTTTGTAATGTCTCTACTAAAACATTTTAATGACTTCCTGGATTTTTAATATCTATTTCTTCCTTCCTCTAATTGCACGGTTGAAAAAGCAGGAAGCGACATTCTATATTGCTTTTTCTTCCGTTAGGTGGCACAGTCACTCCTGAAGAAAGTAACGTTCCAACGGAGTATGTCACCGAAGTATATAGCTGTAAGTGAATCAATAGTTTTTAAAAAAAATACTTCGTCTTGTTCTACTACCCTAAATCATGGCTCGTCCCCGAAAAGAACACAAACTTAACTAATCAACCAACATGTAAACCATTACACGTCAATGCCAATGCTTTGTCATGAGATCCAATGTCTTATGACGGTTGGAAGAGAAAAGTCAAATTGTCTTAACCAAGTTCTTTAAGCCCCCCACAACTGCCTAAAACTAAACTCATTCTCATACAGACAGTCGCGTATTACGGAGTGCCAAATGGTTTAAAATATCCAAACTTACAATCGACATGTCAAAAATTAACATTGAAGTATCGAAAATAAACATGGAGGGATCCAAACTTACATTGAACTATCCAAACTAACATCGAAATATCCAAACTTGCATTTAACTATTTAAACTAAAATCGACATGTCCAAACTTAACATTGACCAACCTTCTTAGCCCAACTCAACTGCAAATTGTGTGATGTCTGCAGATGGACATGCCATAAGTAACTGATAATATATCCTTTGCTTTTGCAGTATTCATTTCAAGGATAGTTGTAACATTAGTATGTCCTCAGAGGGTTTAATGTTGAAAGAAATTGTGTCCTTGAAATTTAAATCATCAGTATCAATTACTAAACCGTGCATTAATGATTGGTTAAGAGATAATCAATATTGGGTTGACAAAAGAAATTTCAATACTGTGTTGCACTCCTCATCATTATTTCTGCATATTAAGCAAAAAGACCATCTAAAAAACATCCGAACTTTGAAGAGGCATATGTTGAGAAGGTTAAAAAATACTGAAATAATTCCAATGGAGTTTTAGCTACCAAGTAAATTGAAGTCAGGGATTTTTGCTGGCATGTCGCATTAGTTGCAACATTTTGTCTTCGATTGTCACAGATAACTTCATCTACTGACTGTCTGTTTCTTTCAATTGGTTCACTGTTTACCGTAGATTAGTCAAAACAGGGTCTCATCTGACTAATCACGTTAGTCAACAATATGTCGACTAATATTTGACCTCGTTGAATTAGTTTCTAACAAATGTTAGGAGTCCTTGGTTAGGTTTGTCGATATTCTTTAGCCCATTACTACGAAATTAGTTAGATATCATCACAACTTAGTCAAATATGAGTGGCTAACAAAGTTAGCCAATTCAGACATCACGTGTTTACAGTGAATAGGACTTCACAATGTAACACTTCATTATCATATTACTATTGACAGCTGCCACCGTTACTGAGAACGAAATCTTGAATGACTATGAAACCAAGGAATACAATGGTAGGGGGTTCTTTCATTTTATTAAACCGCTCTTCACAATGAAAAAAAATTACACAACTTGATTGAAATATATGTTAGACCAATGTAAAGCATTATTCATTTTCCACTGTCTAAAAGAAGCTTTCTAATAAGACCCACTTGCTAAGATAATATATTATTTGTATACGCGTCAATGCCAGGTGTTCGAATCAGGTATGTCTGTATGTCTTATTTTCCAATAGAGGGCGCTGTCTCCACTGAGTTGAATGGTATCGCCACGACATATCTAGACACACAATACAGCGGTAAGTGTGAAGTGACATTTCCTTATCATTAATATAGCCAGGGTATGGTGGTTTGAACTAGGGGTGAAAGGGAGGAGGGTTCAGTAACTTTGAGTTATGTATGTGAACCCAAACGCCTTGGCACAAACCGAGAAAACTTAAATAAAAGTGAGAGTCAAAAAGTTCAGACCCTCCAAAAGAATGGTAAAATTCACTCCGAGAAGAGTGAAATTAAGTCCAAAAGAGCCAAGTTTCACCCTTGTTCGAGTGCCTCCAGGGACCACTCTTAAAAAAAATGATAGCTGGGGGTACTCCTTAATAAATAAATTTTCACTCGTTTTGAAGTGAATTTCACTCTGTGAATTTCACTGAGTGAATTTTACCATTCTTCGAATGAATTTACACCTTGGTGGAGTGAATTCATTCTTTTCTCTCTGATGGAAAGTGTCTTAGTTCATTCTTTCGTTTTAAAGCACTTTTTCCTTCTCCTTATATCTTATATCTCTTTGTTAGCCGCTTCCTCGACAGAAAATGCGTTTCTCACGGGGTATATAACCAAAGAATTAAAAGGTAAGAAAATAACACCTGCTAGTTTACCAAATAGACTCGAAATTTTGCTGAAATGGTTCACAAAAAGTAGGCATCTTCAAGTTACGGCCAGAGAAAGTGCTACTAAGAAAAATCAAATTAAACTTCCTCCCTATATCTCCTTTGCTTTTGTTTTAATTGTTTGCTTTTCCTTACACTTATGTTTGCTTTTCCTTACACACTTGTTTTCTTTTTTTTATTACTATAGCCTTTGCCATTTTACTATTTCTTTTAATTTATATGGACCTAATTCTGATTCCCCTGACTTTTTCGATAACGTTTTCAACGAAAGTTTTGGTATTGATTGTGACTTCAATATTTTTTGCGGGGATTGGAACTTAGTTCAAGATTTTGATTTAGACTGTTACTCATATGCAAATATCAATAATCCAAATGCTCAAAAGAAACTTATTGAATTAAAGCAGGAGTCACAATTGGCTGATCCATGGCGTACTTTGTACCCTCAGACTCAACAGTTTACTTGGAGACGTAGGAATCCTTTTAAGCAAGCTCGTCTTGACTTCTTTTTGGTTTCCGAAAATTTATTGAATTTCATTACTGATTCAAATATATTGCCTGGTTATCGTACTGATCATTCGATTGTGGTTTTAGACATTTCTATGTATAATATTAAACATGGAAAAGGGTTTTGGAAGTTCAAAAATGCTCTTCTGCAAAACAATGATTATATTAATTTGATAAATGCTGCAATTGATCAGTGTGTCATGCAGTATGTTGCTACCCCTTATAACCGTGAGTCGGTTTTAACAATTCCACATCGGGACTTGCACTTTAATATTGATGCTGACTTATTTTGGGAGACATTGCTACTTATGATCAGGGGTGAGACAATCCAGTTTTCAGGTAGATTGAAAAATAAAAATGCAAACAGGGAGAAATTATTGATGAACGAAATCGCCCAACTTGAAATGGTAGTACAAGAAAATACGTACGCTACCCTCCAAGAAAAGAAGAATGAACTGGAAGATTTAAGGAAAGTTTATTTGCAGGGAGCTTTGATAAGATCACGTGGTCACTGGGTTGAGTGGGGTGAAAAACCTTCCTCTTTTTTCCTTAGCTTAGAGAGAAGAAAAGCATTAGATAAAAGTTTGAATGCTATTACAGATGTTCATGGGAATATTTTACACAAGCAGGAAGATATAATGGATGAAACTTATGACTATTTCTCGAGAACGTTTTCTTGTAGTGATCATGGTAATCTTGATTCTAAGATTTTACATCAATTCGTAGGCGAGGCAAACTTTCCAAGAGTAACAAAGAATCAAGCTGATAACCTTGAAACCTTTTTTACGAAAGCTGAAATTCTAGATGCTGTTTTGAAACTTAAAAATGACAAGTCACCAGGCTTGGACGGATTTTCCTCTGAGTTTGTGAAGTACTTCTGGCCCAGGTTATCAGACCTTTTTTATAAGGGTTTATGTTCTTATTGGCGGAAGGGTACCCTCTCATCCACCTTACGACAAGGTGTTATTGTTCTGATCCCCAAAAGGGATAAACCAAGGAAATTTTTGAAGAACTGGCGCCCGATTTCTCTTTTAAGTGTATTCTACAAAATAATCTCAAATTGCGTATCAAAGAGAATTAAAGAGGGGCTTCCCAATCTTATTCATGAGAACCAAAAAGGTTTCATGTCTGATAGATATATTGGAGAGAATGTACGCTTACTTTACGATCTTTTGCCGTATGCTGATCTTGAGAATATACCGGCTCATCTCATATTAGTAGATTTTGAAAGAGCGTTCGACACAATTTCTCACGATTTTATTTGGCATGTTCTTAACTTTTGGGGTTTCAAAAATAATTTCATTCAATGGTGTAAATTGCTTTATAATAATGCCGTCTCTTGCGTTATGGTTAACGGTTATCGCTCCCAATTTTTTGATATTAGTAAGGGATGCCTTCAAGGTGACCCCCTCTCTCCTTATCTTTTTATTTTATGTGTTGAACTCCTTGCTATTCACGTTCGTTGTAACGAATCTATTAGAGGTATTACATTATCATCGTGTGATATTAAGATAATCCAATATGCTGACGACACGGCATTTGTTACGGATGGCAGTCGTACCTCTTTCGAGGGAGTAATGAACTCATTGCAGGTGTTTCATTTTTTATCTGGTCTTAAAGTAAATTATGATAAAACGTCGGTGTTTTCTGTTGGTGCTAAACGACATGCTAAAGAAGTTTACGGTGAGGTCAAAAGACTTGTTTGGGATCCTGGGGGGTGTTTTACCTTTTTGGGGATTCGCTTTTCCCTTGATATTAATGAGATAAGTCAACTTAATTATTCAAATGTTATTAATGATATCCGTGATATTATTGGACGTTGGTCTAGGAGAAGACTCACCGTCATTGGTAAAATAACAATAATCAAGTCCCTTCTTATACCTAAAATAAATTATTTGTTGCTTTCCATACCTGACCCACCGAGCGATGTTGTGAATACGATCGAGAAAATGTTTTATTCATTTATTTGGAATGGCACAGACCGAATCAGTCGGAAGCAACTCTGCCTTCCCTATGCAAAAGGTGGTTTACGGATGTTAGATTTTAATTTTTTTATGACTTCGATGAAACTCAGTTGGCTAAGAAGGTACTATAAGGCGTCTCCTACCATGCCCTTTTCTATTTCTTCCTCGAGAGTAAGGTCAATTTCCTTTGGGATGGGGGCCCGATTTACTTAAAAACAGGACTGCAATTGATCAGTTACCCCTTTTATAAGGATCTTTTGAGGGCTATTATTAAACTAAAAAGTTCCATAGATATCGATCTTCGAAAAAATCCAAATACACATCAGTGTCTATGGCATAACGATTTAATTCAAGTGGGTTGTAAACCATTGTACTTTAAAACTTGGTTACAAAGGGGTGTATACACTATTGATGATCTGATCGACCAGGATGGAAAGTTTCTTTCCCTTAACAACTTTATTGCTCGTTATAATATTAATACAAATTTTTTGCAGTATGAAGGTCTTCTAAGAGCTGTAAAAGGCTTCTTAAATGGCCATGTGAGTTGTAAACTACAAAGACCATTTATCCCAGAATTATATGCTATCCTACTTAAATCAGTCAAGGGGGGTTCTGACTTCTATAGAATAATTGCCTATGCTTCTGACACTCGTATAAAGTCTCAAGATAAATGGTATGAAGAACTCGGTTGTAATAACCTAAATTGGAATTTAATCTACAAATTACCTTTTACTCTAAATTTGGAAAGCAAGTTTTCTTGGTTTCAATACAGGATAAACACAAGGATTTTGGCAACCAACTGCTACTTAAAAAAATTAACATTTTGGATCATGATTTGTGTACTTTCTGCTCAAAAGAAAAAGAAACGATTAGTCATATTATGTTTTTTGTGAAAAGGTACAGCCAATGTGGGAACAATTTAGGAATTTTGTATATAATAGCACCAATGATACTTTGTTTGTTAATCCTGTAACTTTAATTTTTGGTATAACGTATCACCAACATGATAACGAAACTATAAATACTTTGTTGATCTGGCTTAAATTTTATATTTATAGATGTAAAATACAAAATGATGCCTTAAATTTCCTTAGTTTTAAGAACTATGCTAAGAACTTGCTTTCAGTTTTGTATTACAATGATTGCGTTACGCTTAAACGTGAGAACTTTTTAGATCGATGGCGGCCATGGCTTCTTGGTTTACAGCTTGAGTTCAGTATTGTTTAGCATTATAATCTGTCATATTTTAATAGGCTGCTTTAATTACCACTATTTTGTCTGTTCTAAAATATTGTTGAGTTTCTTTGGATAATGCTTTTTGTACAACTTGTATTAATTGCTTTTGTTGCTGATTGAGAAGGAAAAAAAAAATTCTTTTAATTTCGTCATTCATGTGTAGATGCTGACCAAAGCTGTCCCGGGGAATGGTTCCGCTTTAAAGAGTTCTGCTATTTCGTTGACACCACAAAAAGGGTTTTTCGTGATGCAAAACTGGTGTGTCAGGCTCGTGGTGGACAACTTGCAAGCATCCACACAGAGGAAGAACAATCATTTGTTTACTGTGAGTTTGCGGTATACGTCAATGTTTTGTAGGCTTAATGCGTTTTTGTTTTGGGGGTTTTTTTACCACCTATTTACCCAAACTTCACGTCGTTTGCTTAGAGGGAAGCACACTTTTCAATAGGCAACTGATTGATCAACTTTACCTGTTAACGTAGCATAAAAAGTGAGTATTTTGATAACATTGTTATTACCTTACACGCTTTGAACGATCACCAGGACATGCTCTAAAGATTTAAATAGGTATGTCTATTCACAATCGCGAAACAGATAAAGACAGCTCAAGGAGGGGTCCGTCTGAGTTGGGAGCCTCGGAACCGTATGAAAATATGAGATTAGTAACCCTCTTAACTCAAAATTGTTATGAATCATCGAAATTCTTACTTTCATAGCAATGTTATGTGGATGACGACTTTAACAAAGAGTCAGGAACCATTCATAATCGGTTAGCAAATAAGTCATAAAACCTCATCTAACTAAAGAACTAACCAGCTATGGTATTTGTGATGTTTGGCACAGTTACGAAGGTTTACATTTGCCGATGAAACATCGATTTGGATGGAATTTAGTCGACATGCTGTTGTCGGAGCTTCGTTGAAATCCTAAATGCCACAGTATCATGTAATACTAATTAGAGGATAAAATGTTGATTAGAACAGGGAGTTGCAATTGCAACTTCCTGACTAGAGGGCGTCTTGCTAAACGTTAAAACTGTTTGAAGTGCAATACCCGAGTCGTGTAGAGTGGAATTTTGTATTTCAAGAAGATATGTTGTTAACTTTTACAAACACGACCGAAGATAGGAAACGACGATATGTTTTGCAACTTTTCAAAAGTTCAAATAACTTTCCTTACAAATCGTTAAAGGTTAAACACCCTTTATTATCGTACCTTAACGTTTTACCGTCCGCGTTTCCTATATCCTGCAGCCATTTTAAGGGAAGATGTGCAGTCATATTTTATTGGTTTAACATTTGACACGAAAACGAAGACGTGGAACTACACAGATGGTACTCCAGTAAGTTATTTTGTTATCTTTCGTTTCACACTTACCAGCAGAAGGGGCCATGGTCACACCAAGTTTTGCTGTGGTACATGTGTTACATTTCGGTAAAATTTTCATTGAAATCCGATGTTGCGTTCTCAAAATATGAGCAGGTAAAGGTGTCACATTTTCAACAAAAAGTGAACTTGGAGCAAGCACATACGACTTCATATCCTCACATTAATGGAGAGTCTTTTCTTTTTCTTTTAACTTTACAGCAAACTTTTCCCCAACAATCCCGTATTATCAGAATATGATTGTAGAATGTATAAGTGGTCATTAGAGCTTTAAAACGTTGCATTCCGCACCGGGATGTCTTATTCCTATTACTTAAGGGCAACAAAACAGTCTGAAAAAATAAAAAGGAACAGAGCATTCCTTGTTAATGTGAGAAAGTAAAAAACCTCTGCTGTGCTGCCCTTAACTCACTTTCGAACACAAATTTAATGACTTCATTTACTTAGTTTGGTATCTCGAGAAGTATATGTCCGATTGGAATTGAAAATATACCATACTGTGAAAATTCGGTTACTCTTTCACATTTAAAAATGAAATTTGTACTTCAACTTGATTACTTGAAATTGTCGAGTAACGATTGTTAAAATGCACTCACGTTTGTACTCATATTTCTCAAAATTTAGAATATGAAATATTAACCTCTCGTATTTTATCTCGTACTTCCTAGTTTGATTTTACTAACTGGTATCCAAACATGCCGGACGGTGGTGACTTTGAACCCTGTGTTGAAGTGTACTTCTACCATGATGGGCAATGGAACGATGTTTGTTGTTTTTCTCCTTTTAATGGAGCTGTATGTAAAGCGACTTTTGGTACGTTTTGTAATAAGGTTGTAGTAAAGTTGACCATAACACCAAAATTTTACTCCTGTTTCGGAAAATAGCATAACGATGTCATTCTCCATGAGATTTTCCAATTGTAAAGTCAAGTTTCTTTATAAAGTCGAGTATCTTTGTAATCATTGTTTTCACAATCATTTCACATTTTATACACAGGATCCTCTCTTGTAAGTGGCCCTCTTAATGAACCAGACCACAACATGAAAGGTAAACGGATGTTTAGTCATTCCAATCAATCAAATTAATGTCAGTTATCACTCACTATACTTAGTGGTGGCGCTACGGTGGGAAAGACGGAGCACCCCCCCCCCCCCCTTCTTGCGCCTAAGTTAGGTCAGTTAAAGTTGGGTGAACCGAAAAAATGAATGAAACCCTATCCAGAGACTTAATTTTTCGTCAACAGATATGCTTTAACCAGGGAGGTGTTTCTAGATGGAGATCCATCAAAACTTTAATTTATGCTAATCCAATTTGGTTGATTCCAAAGTAGACACTAAATCCTTTATTTGGGTATTATTTTTGTAGAAAACGGCTTGGAATTCCTTTGTTTAATACCTAGGCAACCCCATTTATACCTACAGTGACTCCAACAAAAGGGATGGTTTGGAACTGTGCTGTTACCTGTTAGTTGCCGACAAAGAAGTGTCAGACACTGTTTCGACTTTCCAAATAACTGGCAATTGCTAATGATCACAATGTTCCTGACTATAGACCAATTCTAATGATTTCTGCAATGAGCAAAAGAGGAATAAGACTCAACATTGCTATTGGATTTTCATGAATACTCGCATTCGCTTGCATGGTCTAAACGGCACACCTTAATAAAGTAAAATACAAAGAAGAAGACAAGCAGGTTTTAAATCCGTGCCCAAACGCGTCCAAATCGTCAGTTTAATTTACTTCCTTAAGCGGCTGGCAATATTAAGACAAGGGATAAATGTCCCGATCTGCTGTTCGACTGCGGACGACTTAATAGGCTTGAACTGAACACCTGCTAAGCCTATTGAGTCATATAAAGAACAACACACAAAAGAGATTAGTGTCGGCAACTTTAAGGGCTCAAACAAAAAGGTCCTCGATGGATCTCCATCCCTGCTTTAGCCTTAGAGCTTCCGCGGACTTCTTTCACTTGACCCTCACCCCCCAGGAGCGGCTCTTTGGGCTCAGATTCGCGCTACACCCGAAAATATTTGCCCCCAACATTATCATTTGCCACTAATTAGTTTGCCCTTCCCCACTTTTGATATTCTGGTGTCGCCACTGGCTATATTTTTTTTTACTGTTGGAACTGGAAACACTGCGTTCAATTAACCATTACTTGAAAGATCATTTTATCCATAATGTTCTTTCAGCGATGTCTGCTTTATTTGGAGATGTTATTTAGTACCTTTGTTATTTTTAGCTGCAAGTTTTAACATCACTTATTATGCTTTAATGCATATTAATACTAGCTTTTTATACTTAATATGCATGATATAAATATTCCTTTGAAAGATGCGTAGTGCACCACCCGATTTATAAGTTCAATAGCTAAAGGCGGGTGTATGCAACATGTCTATATCGGTAGCCTATTTTACACCAACACACCCTCATGCTATAGCATGTGTTATAATCACAGTTACGTTATCTTTCAACACGCGAACACTGAACAGTCGATCTATTTGTTTCAAAATACATAGCACCCTGGCTGCCACTAACAGTGCTTGCCGATAGGGCTTTATATTTTTCTGCCAACCTAGAGTAAATTCATTGGACCCATTGAACTTAATTTAGTGTAATGGCTGCTTATTTGCTGAGGGGAATTTAAGGCTTTAAGAATCTTTAAAGGTATATTTATGTAATGGGACGCTTTGAGATGTCCTGCATGTTGTATGCCTCTAGTAAAAGCTATTAATCTTACATTAAACGAGACAGAAAAATTTGTTAATGTATTGAAGCTGGTATAGCTAACCAGTCCGCTCCACGGTGAGAATTGTTTGAATTCTGGTGACAATACCTTTGATCTTTCCTCATTTTAAACAGAATGTGGCCACGGTTGGCTAAATTATTACGACGAAAGTTTGTACTGCTTCATAGATATTCCACTACAATGGACCGAAGCTGCTCAAATGTGTGTCGACTATGGTGGTCATCTCCTTACAATAAAGGACCAATATGAAAAAGAATTCTTATTGAGATCTATGGTGAAATTTTCCGTTGAATTTGTTTGGATAGGAATGAGCGACTTGCAAGAAGAAGGTATGTTTAAAGGAGAGTATTCTTTAGTAAAATGGACTCATATGGAAATCCGTAACACGGGAACTGGTTCTCAGACCAAAATTAATCACAGTGTAGCTGCAATTAGTAAACTTAACGTGCTATTAGTGCACAAGACAGCCTTTAAATCTGGCTTACCCTATGGCATGTTATTAATTAATAAAAGTGCCTCACGGATCCTGTCACTTAACTCAAATAAAATATATATTCTAAAATGAAACATTCGCCTTCTTGGTAGTGCCGTTTTCTTACTTAGGAATAAAGGCTGCTATTTTCCTTGTTAAGTTCATGATAATTAGTTAAAGTTCGACCTCGTGTATTGCACGACTTCGGTAATAGTCGTGACCTGGCCCCATTCGCAATGAAATTTTGTCATTCTCTATGTTGATGCTGACATTTCAAAACTGGTCTTATTTCGCGTTGCGCTCAAAACTGCGTAGACATCATAAGTGGCGTTATTTCGTAGACTGCATGATCATCTGGTTAGAGCAGGGGGGCTGGATGGGAGCATCCTACTTGCAGCTTGAAGGCCTGGTGTTCCAATTTCGAATCCTGTCCTGGACATACCGGAGAGCTTAACAATTGAACCTACTGTCATTGTGCTGGTGTTCAGCTTAAGCAATGGGGTGGGGAAAACATGCCAAAGAGCGACAACTGGAAAAACGGCCGTGGCCTGCTCGACATATACCAATTGGTTAGAAATTACTTAGCCGTACGGTAAAACCCCATCTAGAAAACTTCCTAAATCAGGTCCCCCTCACACAAACTAAAGATCCTTACTTTTTTTTTCAAAAGTCCCCCCGAATCTCTGGCAAAGAGCCAGGGGCGAAAACCAAACAATACTCCCAAAAGAATTCTGCTCCCAAAAGGAGCTACGTCCCCAAGGGAAAACTCAACTCAACATGACCAACTGAACGACCTGAGGGTGCGGAGTCTCGTTCTAGACTGGCTGAATAGAACGGCCTCCTATGGCAAAGGCATCCTTTACATTTCGTGATAGCTGTGCTAGAAGCTAGGGGTACTAAAGTAGTCTAATGTTGCGTGTAAGTCAATCCTTAATTACCCAAACGGTTATTACACGAAATGTAATGAATGTAATGGTCCACTTTATAAAAGCCGCCCTCTTTCCGTAGCTGTATATTAATGAAAAAGATTGTTTTGAGTTTTGCCAATATTTTTTATAGGTGTTTGGAGATGGGAAGATACTGAGACTATTCCTTCATACACTAGCTGGGATTACTTGGAACCGAACAACCAGCATAACGAAGACTGTGCTGTAATGTACCTCTTCTGGAATTTCAGACCGCGTAGAGGTGGATGGTACGACGTCGGTTGCTGCCATGAATTTCCATCTATTTGCAAGAAACAGTTTTGAAAAGTTGTTGAAAATGTCAGGTGAATGGGTTTATCCTCTCACCGCTACTTAAGCCCCTCCCACTTGGCAGTTAGACAATTGTCTAAACAACGGAGTAGGGAAAAGTGCTATAGTGAGTTACAACTGGAAAAGCGGCCGTGACCGAGTCGAACTGAACCAGCTGATCGGAAACTGGTTGATAAAACTCCATGTAACCAAATTACCGACAACTGTCTAAAATCCATCCTCATCCAGAGACGTTCCCGTTTATTCCTTCAGACTGCATACAAGACCGCAATGTGTAATCAAATCATTCTGATTGAAGTTCTGTACATTGTGCATATAGTGCTCAGCATAAGCAATGGAGTAGGGGGAAACAAGCCAGATAGCCACAAGGAAAAAAACCGAAGCCGGTTTTACTTATACCAATTGGTAAGAAATTGGGTAGAAAAACTTCATCTAACTTAAGCTCCGTACAGTTCATGCTGCGCAGTATGAGTGTCAATACTCAGCATTTATTTTATCTTGCTGCCAATCAAAGGGCCGTGGACTACTAAAAGAAAGGGGTGAGATGGTGCCTTTAATTACTTCGCAAGTAGAACATACGGCAGTGTAATGTGACGTAGACTTACATTTCTTAGAAGCATCTGTACTTGATACTTCCAGTGAGACCATGGCATGTGTTCACTTTTACCTATTTTGTTAAGTGATTTCAAGTGTACCTGATGTCTTAAATTTCGCTCGCCTTACCGCTCAGATATGAAATGCTGACATTTATTAAATCAAAATAGTCCTTTTGTTTTTTATTTGAATATATTTAATGTGGACAGTCCGGCGAATTTGAAAACAAGTTTAAGTCACTTTTTAAAAGTATCCGAACATGCCCATTTTCAAATTCAAAGTTCGAACAGGTCATTTTTTCAACATTTTACCATCTGGTAATATTTTCCGTTCTAAAATGCCTATACTGTTAGAAATGCATGTAAAATTACAGCAACGAAAACAGGAATTCCTGAATCCTTACTGCATTTGCAGCACGGATACTTATGTATTCCTTTGGGGTTTTTTACTGTAATTTTACGGGCATTTTTAACAGTGTATGAGATACGAGTAACATATGAAATGGTGTAAGCGGAAATGAACAATTATTATTTCTTTAAAAGATGTGTGGGAAAATAAAACAATTAAATTCTGTTTCGTAGTCCCATTAAAGGAAACTTAAAGTAACGCTTAAACGCGTTAAATGGTCACCCTTTAAGACCTTCATTTAGTTTTGTAGAGCATTGGTAAAAACGAAAAACTAATTCTCGCGTTTTGTAAAGTATGATCAGGTGAAACGCTTGCATACAAAGATTTGAGGTGAGAGGCCTGACTTCATGAACTTGATATGATCATTTTAACGTCTTTTTTCGCTTAATTAAGTCATGTGAGTGCAAACCACATGCATTTGGATAGAACTAGTGCGATAGCCAGTGAAGCCAGCTGAGAAGCAAATGACGGCCAACTAGTGACTGTTGCACTCAGTAATATACCTCTCCAGAGACTAAATTTTTCATACAGAGGTATGCTAAAACCTCAGAATTTCCGGGGTTTCGTCCCCTTGACCCCTGCTCTTAGGAAGGGGCGATTTGGGTTCGATTCCGCGCTAGACGCAAAAATGTTTGCCCTCAACATTATCCTTTGCTCCAAGTTTCTCCTTCCCTCGTTTTCACATTCTGGCGCCGCCACTGGTTGCACTGAAATACCGTTAAAATTTGTCCGGCAGTGTACATGGCTTACCAATTTTGACGTCACGAAGCACTCTCTATCAGAGCCCAATTTTTTCAAACTATAATACTGATAATGCTTTCAATTGCTCAGTACGTAAGTCTTCGAAAATTGGTTGTACACTCTTACAACCAAAGAGAGAACTTATTTACTTTTTAATAGAGTAAAGTGTGAATTTACTCTTTTTGGAAGTTTATTCACTCCAAGAATAGTGAAACTCATTCTTAAAAGAGTGAAATTCACTCCTTAACGAGTGGCATCACGGAACACTCTCTCTTGGAGCAGTCTCCGTGCACTTGGGCACTCCATCAAGAGTGAAACTTCTTGGTGGAGTGCTCACCAAGAAGTGCTTTTTGGTGTGAACTTTTCAATTGTCACTATTCTAAAGAGTGAAATATCTCTCTTTTTCTTTTTAGAGTGAAGTCTTTAGTCATATTCAAATCTGTTGAACTATAGATATCATTAGAACCAAATACAGAAAATGCATTCAGTTAATTTGTTGTAACTTTAAAGTTAATAAAATAGGCGATGCCAGCCAGCTTTTAAAGTTCCGGTCCATGACTTTTTGTCTTGGTTTTTATACGTGTGTAAAAAAAATTAGTTTTTCATATTTTTGGTGCCATTTTCGTTTGGCAGTCATTTACGTATTACCTACCCTACAACACAAAGTATCATACGCCATACCCCAAGAAAGGGATTTCTGATCACATATCAGAAACATCCAATTGGAAATTGTTACCTTTCATTTAAATGAAATATTTTAAAAACAGGAAAAGTAGAAAAATCATAGATGAATTATTTGAAGCAGGGGTACAAAGCCCGGGTTTTTGAGCAGGTTTCTCAAGGCAGAATTTGCAAGTTAAACTTGCAAGGTCTTACAACAACAGCGCCACCCATCATGGTCGCCTGATAACAATTTTGCCTTACAACCTAAGGTTGCTGCCTTACAACCTTCTCCAACAGGGTACAAATGAAGCTTGGAAATAAGTAAACCCTGCAACCTAATTCTCCTCCTTCTTGTTTTTCTCTAACCTCAAAAGGTTGCAAATGGCTTCAATAATCACCTTTTCCTTTTCACAGAGTTCTTAGGCTTCATTATGATTTACTGTAATATCTCGTTTACACAAAACCGAGATCGTTAAGGATAGCATCATTAGAAGATCGGGTCTCTTAGAAGACCCTTTACCTGTTGGTTTCTCTGGAAAAACCTGACTTAGCAATACACAAAAACGTGTTGCGGTCTTTTCATACTTCCAAAAGTACTTAGATACTTGACCTATTTTTCCCTCTTGACACCTATTACCTCAAACGCCACTTCCTTTCTAAAGTGTAAAAAAACAAGGAACAACTTAGCGGCAAATAAGCACCGTTCCGGCAGTTCGCACTGTTAATATTTGTTGTAGTTAATTGCAGATTGATTTTTTTCTGTTTAGTGGTTTTTTTTTTAAATTTTTCCTGTTCTTTGCTTCCTATTACTTCCCGTTTTTCCTGTTTTTTACTTTGGTCTATGTATATCATTTTTATTGCTAAGGTTTTTATCATCTTTTTTCCTTTCTTTTACTTTCCTATTTTTTCTTTATATCTAATTTAATGTGTATTTTTTACCTTATGGTTTTCTTTTTCCTCTGTAACTCTGCAAACCTTTATTAAAGTGTACCTCGAAATGTTTTAGTGCCTCCCTGCTTATCATGTTCATTGGCTACACTAAAAGTGTATGGTAACTTTTGCTAACCGGTCTTTGGAATCTCTTGTGCACTAATTTCCGACCAGGCTCCAAAACATAACTTCCGCCCTGTGTAACTCTGCTCCTCCCTGATTGGTCGCCTTTACAGTGACTCATATTAGGGCTATATTATTAACCACGTGTAACTTTTTGTGTGAGCATTACATTGTAAAACCAATGTCATGTACAAAGTATAAAATTCAATTTCCTTTCATTTGAGATCAAACACGATGACCTTTGACGTCCAAAATGCACTTCCCCACCCAAGTTCACTTTTTTTTGTAAATGTTGACACCTTCCCATCAGAATCAAGTGAAATCAGCTTCTTTTTAAATATTGTCACAGATTAAACCTACTTTAGCGATACTAACGGTAGAATTTATTTGAACAGGACCGGCTATACCGTTGTCAAAAATTTCAGTTCTCCAGGTCGCAGTCTTCCCAGTCTCATACCAGCAAGTGTTTGAAGTTCCGCTCTACGACCTATTCGGTGTGTGAAAATCCGTTTTTCAAATTTATGGTACCATTTTTTTCTGTCGATATTCACATTTTAAATAGCGATCGCCCCAAGACCTCAAGACCATACAATGCCTTATTGTAATAATTCTAACCAATATGTTTACCTACAAGTTATTTTCAAAGAAAAACTCTGGATATGGCAAGACTAGAGAACCATTTAGCTTCATCTTCTAATCTGTGTTTTTTTTTTTTTCTCTCGCCTTCTTTCGTACGCCAGTTATTAAACTGTATATAAACAAGTTAATTGGAAAAAGTAACGAAACGAAAGTCAATTGGAAAAAGTAACGAAACGAAACGAAGTTTTTACAATGTTATCTCTAAACCAATTAGATCTACTTTTAATTTGCATATGCAAAACACATTTTTTCAGAGCACTAAAAAGGAAATATCTGTTAACTTTAGAAATAATCGTAAATATGCAAAACAGAAAGGTTCTGCAAAATTTTTCAGTTACTATCTGTAAATTTTGGATAAATGCCCACTGTTTAACAAAGTGTTTCTCTTTTTGGCTTTTGCCATTGTATTGTGTCGATTGTATTCTTTGTTCGGGTTATGGGTTAGGGGTTAAGGTTATCGTTAGCCAGTCAGGAAATTTCTTGTTAAACAGTGCGCACCTCCCTTAAATTCATTAGGTGTACAAATATTAACTTTTTTGTAAACCTTTTGACATACGTAAAACGTGTGTAAAAACCCCACACAAAATTAAACTTAAATGAAAAATACAGAAAGAATCTTGAAACTTCTATAGCATTTTACTGTAACCCATTTCAAAAAAAATAAGTGTAGATTTATTTAAATTGGTCCGGTCCTCACGTTGCCAAACATTTCAGTTCTCCCGATCGGAATCTTCCAATCTTATAGGTTCGTTATAAAAGATGGCAACTTTAAAATCTCAGCAAAGATATCACTCAGGGAGACTGAAGTAAAAGTATGCATTCAGGTGCTGATCCTGGGGTCCAATAGGTCCAGACCTTCTTTCTTGACCACCAAAATTTTTGAAAAGCCAATTTTAAAATTTAAACATCTGACGTCACGAGGGGCGGCTTTTCTTTCAAGTCAGGTGTGTCTTTTCATCCAACCAAATGACTTATAGAGTTTACGTGACCTCAAAAGTGGTTAAATATCCAACTACGAGCGCTGCTAGGTTCATTGATGCCTTTATTATCAATATCGTATCGAACGTATTCACATAGGTCATTGACCCGATAAGATTGGCTGGTTGAGTGTATAGGCTTATGAGTTTCGGTACGGAGGAATTATAAAAAGAATAGTCGGAGCATGGATACCAGTACTTAGATTCAAATATGTGAAGACACCTAGTTTTATTGGTAAAGTTGGTAATGCAAAACACATACCAAACCTTGCAGAAAGCAAAACTTTCAATACTATTTCGGGGGAGGCCATTAAAACAAACTTTTTACAAGTTAATGGCGAGGAAGCCCGTTGGACACATCATCATAAGCTCTCTTCACCCATTCCAAAACGGCTGGATCTTTGGACATTCCCAAAGCAAATGGGCGTTTCTATTTCGGTGCAAGCCCCAGAAGGGCAAACACCATCACCCAAGCCTCATTTACTAATCCGTTGCCCCGTGCGCAAAACCCCATGGGCCAAACGCCATTGAAAATACTTCAACTTATTATCAAGAATATCATGTAAAGACAATTGCCAGATCTGATTCCACGGATAGGATGGATGGTCCCTAACTGCTATAATTTGAACGTTGGAAGGATGTTACCTCCTAGAAATGTCTTTCACCCTACTAACGTTGTTAGCAAAAACGTTGTCAAAGTGGAAAAGTCTGTTAATTACGTCACCTGCTTTGATAAAAGTGAGGGTACACACATGGGAACCTTTCTTTCTGCCTTCAATATTTAAAATGTTTTTACAATGGTAGGAGAATTCTTATTTGATCCGAAAATTAACAGTTCACAAAAAAATCTTCTGCACGAGACGGAAATCGATCTCTTTTTTTTTTTTTTTTTTTTTTTGAAGGAACGCTTTATTTCAACCTTCAAATACGTATATACAAACAAGTATTTACTGAGTTTTGAGAAATATATATAATATTTACAAGTATTTACACGTTTTTACATTGATTAATTAAACTAAACACACCATTATACAATAGATGTAATTTGCATAAACACCACGGCACTAACAAGCAATGATCATTTTATCATTTTATCATGGCAAAGGAAACCTTTCTTTTTTACGAACATTGAAACAGGTATGGGACAGAACCAAACTCAAAACAAAACCATAATAATTAGGTCAAAAATACAGAGTAAGATTACATTACAGACTAAAGATTAAATTGTCGAATGCTGCGGGGGTTCAACAAGTCAGGCCCATGCATAAGAGAAGACTGTTCCCATATCCGGTCTAGTTCCTGTGTTCCTGTATGTCTGGTGGAGGTGTTCCAGCTCGTTTCCTGAGTTCCCGTCTGGCGGGGTGTTCCAGCTCAACTTGGTGTGTTCCTTGGTTCCAGCTTCCCAGTGTTCCAGTTTTTCCAGTGTTCCAGTTTTTCCAGTGTTCCAGTTTTCCAGTATTCCTGTTTTTCCACTGTTCCAGTGTTCCTTATTCTCCCGTGTTCCAGTTGTCTGGTGTCCCAGCTTTTCAGTATTCCGGCTTTCTAGTGTTCCAGGGTTCCTATGTTCCAGTGTTCCTTCGTTCCAGATCTCCTTTAATGCTGTGTTCCGGCTAATTTAAGGTATGGCAGACGATATACATCATTCCAGAGAAAGTTCCAGCATCAACGATAATGGCAGGTCCAGAGCGAGGGGATACAGGCAGTGATTGATTTTGTAGCCGGGGCTAACGAGATGCAGCAGGAACAGTGGGCAGTTTTCAGTTCCGTTCGTACTGAAACAAGCAGGTTTGAGTCAGATATCACAGATATAGGTTTTATTTAACCCCCCCCCCCCCCCTTCGAAAATAGGGCAGTCACAAGAGAATCCAGATCCCCACGTAGGGATGAGCAGCGGGGAGGCTACTTCACATGGGAGAAACCCTTTTCAGACAGAATATCGAGAACCAGATAGGAGGGGATTTGAAGATTATTTTCAGGGTTGAGGCAGTTGACTTGAAAGACATCTAGGCAACAACCAACTTTTTGTTGGGCTTAATCCAGACAATATCAACAGGGAGAAAGCAGAAGTAAGTGCTTCATCAAGGTTTCATGTTAAACCTATCATGCAACCTCCCCAGTTTGATAGGTCAGCTAACTTGGATGACTATCTGGTACAATTCGAACTGATATCAGAATTACATGGATGGTCCCCAGACACTAAAACACTTTATCTGGCAGCAGGGTTAAAAGAGCAAGCACGGGCAATATTGAGTGAGTTAGATGCTGTTCGCAGGAGGGATAATCACGAATTGGTTACAGCTTTAGGGGGCAGGTTTGGTGCTGAAAGCCAGAGCCAGCTCCATAGAGCCGTTTTGCGAAACAGATCTAGGCAAGCAGGAGAAAGTATACCCCAGTTGGTCCAAGAAATTAAAAGGCTGGTTATGCAGGCCTATCCAGATGCCCCTTATGATATGGTAGAGACGCTTGCCAAAGATTACTTCATAGATGCGCTGGGTGATGCAGATGCACGGTGCCTAGTTTATCAGTCTAGACCCCGAATGTTGGCAGACGCTGTGACAGTTGCAGTAGAACTGGCTGCATTTCGCACAGAAGAGTTCAAACGAGGTAGCTTGAGGAGGCCAGTAGCACGTTCTGTTAATGTCAACGATATTTTGGGAGAAAAAGAAAGGAAGACTGGTTGATATAATCAAGAGCTGCTCAAACAGATCAAGCTGTTGGGGAAACCGTAAACGAGACCCTCGGTAAGCTTCAGGGTCCAATAGGCCATAGGCCTTCTGCTCAAAACATGTCTAGTTCAGTTCCAGGGCCCAATGAGCACTCCGTTAGATCTGGTGAGCAGAGTAATCAACAAAACCGGGGCAGGTGAAAAGCAAAACTGGCAAGAGGGAAATAGGCGTGGAAGGCAGACCGGGTGCTGGAATTGTAATGACCTAGGTCACTTCAAGCGGGATTGTCCACAGCTCTATAGGGGTGTTGGTGAGCTTAAGACTAACCAAAGGAAGACCACTAATGACAAAGATAATCAGTCAGCAATACCAAACCAGGAAAACGCACAAGGACCGGCATTGAGGGCCGAAGGCCGGCAGTAGAATCTTGGCCCATGGAATGCAGCGTTAGGACAGGTTGGGTGGCAGGTGAAGCTTCGGAAATATTTGTTAAGGGCTATATGCATGAGTACCAGTTATCTTCTTGGTCGATACTGGAGCTAACATAACCCTAATAAATTCAATAATTTACGCCGCGATGCCCACGTCCTCTCGACCTTTATTGAGGCCAGTGTCGGTGGATATGTTGTTAGCAGACGGTAATATCTTACCGTCGGCAGGACAGGGAGAATTTAAAATAGAGACAGGATGAAATAAAGTTATGCACAATGTGAGGGTTGCTGAAATAGGAGTGGATGCCACATTGGGACTAGACTTCTTAAGGAACCACAACTATCAGTTGCACGTGTTAAAGGGTAACCTGTATAGAGGGTGAACCAAGGAAGATCAGTTGTGTCAGAGAATTCTTGTTGCCATGTACTGGTAGAAGAAACAGTGGTGGTTGCCCTTGGTTTTATGAAGAATTTCTGTGGGTCCACAGTGTTGGGAATCTTGTCTGTTGGAGTCCTCGGAAAATTTTGCAACGAGGCATTGCACGCTGGTTGCAAATGCTGTGGTTGACCTCAGGGAGGGTAAGATCCCTGTGAGGGTGTTTAATCCCATGTCTAATGCAATGAGGTTGTATCAAGGTACAGCTGTTGCTTTGCTATGAGAGGCTGTTGTGCCTGAGATTTCATAGGAAGATGAAAAAGATGTGGACATTCGGGTGGCAGCTTCGCAGTTAGGTAGCGATGATACCATGGCAGTTCCAGACCATGTGCAGAGTCTGTTAGAACAGTGCAATTCAGATCTAGATAGTGACCAAAAAGAAGTTTGGTTGAGATGTTGAGGACAAATGCTGATGTGTTTGCTAGGCCTTCAACAGACTTGGGGCGAACATCAGTGGCAAAACACAAGATAGATACTGGGAGTGCAGGGCCAATCAAGCAGGCTGCAAGGCGAGTTCCAGTTCACCAACGAGAGAAAGAAAGGGAGTTGGTGAACGAGATGCTGGATGCAGGTGTGGTTGAGCCATCATCAAGCCCATGGGCATCACCAGTGGTATTGGTTACGGGTCAATGAGGTTCTGCGTGCATTATCGGAAGTTGAATGCTGTGACGGTGAAGAACAGCTACCTTATCCCCAGAATAGCAGAATCCCTTGATGCAATGTCTTGGGCCCAGTGGTTTAATACCTTAGACCTAACAAAGGGGTATTAGCAGGTGGGTATGGAGAAGGACGGGCAGAATTCAGCGTTCATCACAAAAGGTGGTCGGTACCAGTTTCGAGTTATGTCGTTTGGGCTTTGTAACGCGCCTTCGAAAGACTAATGGACCGGGTTTTGGCGGGCCTACATTGGGAATCATATTTAGTTTACTTAGATGACGTCATTGGCTATGGAAAAACTTTTAGGCAGGCGATGGAAAGACTAAAAGAGGTCCTTGATCGATTCAGGAGAGCCCATCTGAAACTAAGTTCCGCGAAATGTCACTTATTCCGACATAGTGTGGCCTACATTGGGCACATAATCTCCATACAAGGAATAGCGACGAAGCCGGAAAAATTCCAAGCAGTGGCAAAGTGGTCAAGACCCCACACTTTGACCGAAGTTCGTCGCTTTATTGGCTTATTTGGTCAGGCGCGTAGCCAAGGAGGGGGCGAAGGGGGCGACCGCCCCCCCCCCCCACTTGGGCAAGTCGGGCTTCGCTAGAAATACTCATCGGGGCATTGCATCATTTTTCACAGACTACTTGTAATTTTCAGTAATTGAGAAATTGTGTACCTGAGATCTATATTTCAAGGCTAGATTCTTGCAGCTAAAATGACTCAGGAAGGGCTGTTTCCGGCCATCTGGGGGGGTTGTAAAACTAAAAATTTTCTTGTACGCTCCGCGCCAACCAATGGTGGCGCTCCGCTTAGATAGTCTCCACGAGTTTGCACCCCCCTTGGCAAATTTCTGGCTACGCCCCTGTATTTGGTTACTATCGCAGGTTTATTCGAGGGTTTGCAAACATTGCTGCGCCATTTTTCAACTTGACAGAAAAGAAGCAAAGGTTTGACTGGAACGAAGACTGTGAGGTGGCTTTTTCCAGACCCAAGGAGGCACTGACCACAGCACCTGTATTGGCATACACCAGAAGTAGCGGTGGAGGCTTCATACTAGATGCAGATTCTAGCAACTTTGCTACTGGAGCAGTGTTGTCCCAGATTCAAGATTGAGAGGAAAGACCTGTTGCATATTTCAGCAAGGCTATGAGCAAACAGGAAAAAATACTGTTACCAGAAAAAAAGCTACTTGCGGTGGTGTGTGCTGTCAAACATTCCCACCATTACTCATACCGCACCAGGTTCCTGGTAAGAACAGACCACGAAGCTCTTAAATGGCTAATGAATTTCAAACATAAAGAAGGGCAGACAGCACAATGGTTGGGGATACTTGGCACTTACAACTTCGAGATTTCTCATCACCCAGGTCGACACCATGGGGATGCAGACGGGTTATCAAGCCGACCGTGTATTGCTGAGTGTGATTATTGCAGTAGGGCCGAGGCTGGAGACGAAGAAAGAGACAAACCAAGGATTGTGTCACGGAAAAGTCGAAAGGAGGACAACTATCAGTATCCAGACAAGAGGGAGTAGGATGGTGAAAAGTCTGAAAGGGAGACAAGTGTTGGGCTGTTGGCGACGATAGATGTAACTGAAACAGATAGGCCGTGACTGGAGAAACGGACCCAGGAATCTATTCGAGCAGAGCAAATGAAAGACACAGTATTAGAGAAGATTATATCTCGGAAGGAAGGGTCATGGAAGGCCAACTTGGGAAGAAGTATCACCAGAGGGAAAGGAAAGTAACGCGTACTGGGCCCATTTGGACAGGTTAGAGATGAGATATGGCTTTCTTTGCCGTCGATGGGAAGCAACGAATTATGATCAAGTAACCTAACAGCTAGTAGTTCCTACCAGTCTTCAAGATAGTGATCCGCACACTCCATGATAATAGAACAGCGGGTCATCTAGGACTGAGAACAACACTTGGGCGGTTGCTGGAGAGATTCTATTGGCATACTTGGCGCCGTAGGGTGGAAAGATTGTGTAAAGCCTGGGAAGTTTGTGGGTCAAGGAAGATGCGTAGAAAGAAGATAAGGGCCAGATTACAAAATTATGGGATTCCGATAGAGAGAACAGCCATAGACATACTTGGACCACTGCTTGAGACGGGAAGGAAGAACGAGTATATTGTGGTGATGGGTGATTATATCACAAAGGGGATTGAAGAGTTTCCGGTGAAAAGTCAACATGCAGCAACAGTTGCTTAGGTGCTGGTGGAAGAATTCGCAAGTAGATTTGGGTTCCCACGACAGATAAACACCGACCAAGGAAGGAATTTCCTCTATATCTCTATTCAAAGAAGTTTGTAAATTGCTTGACGTGGAGATGACCCGAACAACCACTAGCCACCCTCAAAGTGATGGTATGATTGAACAGGACCATAGCGGAAATGCTCTCAAAAGTAGTCAGAGGGGATATTCAGCAGAACTGGGAAAAATGTGTCCCCATTGTGATGATGGCCTACCGATCTTCAATAAATGAAGCAACTGGCTTTTCTCCAGCAGAGATGATGTTGGGACGGCCTACGAACATGCCGATTGACTTGTCCGTGGACAGGGGGCCAAAGGATAAAGAAGCAGACTGAATTTGTCCAAAGTCTTGAAGGAAGAGTAAGGCGCATTCAAGATGTGGCACGAAGCAAGCTGAAAACGGCTGATGAAAGATTCAAGAGGACCTGTGATAGGCATGCCCAGGAGTTTGGGTACCAGGTTGGGGATGCGGTTATGTTGTTTCAGACGAGGTGGAAGAGGGGGCTGAGTCCAAAGCTGCAAAAGAAGTGGGATGGACCGTACCTGGTGGTGGACAGATTGAGTGATGTGACCTTTAGGATACGCAAGCAGGAAAAGGTGAAGGCCTGCAATAGTCCATCATGATCGGTTGAAACCGTACACTGCGAACAACCCACCATCATGGACAGTGAAGAAGGGCCAGGAGTCCAACCACTTAACAACTGTTTTCTTTCTTTTAATTGCAGGTAGAAGGATAGAACGGGAAGAAGAGGATATGGAGGCCAGTCGGGAGTTCAGGTGCCCAGGTTGTCAAAAAAAGGATTCATCTGGACCAGTACTGAATGGGTACCTCCAAAGAACTCACCCCAAAGAAAACAGGTCCCTGGAGGACACTTCGAAGAAATCCGGCCGAAAGGAGAGGGATGGTTCCGGTAACAACAGCAACCCAGAGCACCAGGAAGGGCCAAGCAGGGGAAACAAGGAGGAAAAGAAGGCAACACTTGTACCGGAGAAGGACACAGCCGTTGATCAGCCAAGTTTCGGATACGCCACACTGTTGTAAGATTTGCTTGGCACTCCGAGGCTGCCGACACCAAGGAGCCCAACCCTCTTGAAAAAGCAACGGTCGATACAAAAGCGAGGGAAATTCCAAAATCTTCGCAAGGACCCCAGGACCTGACCAGCGACTTGTCAGACCCATCAGACCCATCGAACGAGGTTGCCCGGAGACAGCAACAGAGGAGGTGATGAGGAAAGTCGGGGAGAAGGCCAGTGTCATGCCTGCATCTCACACCACGTGTAGACGGGCAGTACACAAAATTCAGGGAGGTGGGAAAAGGTATACCATCACGATGGTAACGGCAGTTGGGGACGACGGAAGATTCTACCGAATGACGAAAGAGGAGTTTCACGAAAGCGAAGACGACGGCCTTTGCAAAAAAATATTATATTATAGTATATTATATGTTCGTAGCTAGATTTTACTACATAGATTTTGGGTACCACATGTGAATATTTTATTTTGTTTTACGATTGTATATTTCTTAAGTTCCTACTATGTAGGATTGTAAATGATAATTTAATGAAGAAGGTGTTAACCCTGTCAGCTCTTGGCTGACCCAAATGCGTGGGACAATTTGAGTTTTGGGGAGGGGGTAGTGTTACAAAAATTCTTAAAGGTCTTTTTTCTCTAAGTGAAAAGAGAACTTGGCTGATTCACAGGGTGGGTAAATCAAAACAACTGTTCAATGTTGTGAGAATCTGGACGTAGAGATCCTGCGTTTCCCAAAGTTTTATAACAAAAAGGGCGAACCACTTCAAAATTAATTCTGTTGTTGACTTAGATCAAAGGGTAAGAAGTGGGGGGTATTTGTAAATCAAGGTGATGGGACAGGATGAGAAGCAAAACTTGCCCTAATTGGGGGAGAAGTTCTGAGGAACTGTTTAATAACATTGTGCTGATGCGAATGGGGCTTGCTCGAACTGGGAGAAGTTCTATAGCCACTGTTTAATAATATTCTGCAGTTGCGGATGAAGTTGAGTTCAGTAACCTAGTTCACAAAATGAGTGTCGTCTGGGTAGGACCCAGCCAATTAGAAAGTTTTATATCACTTCAATCAGTGAATGAGTAGTATGTTTCTGTGTGTCTAATAGTATGGTGGAGGAAAGAAATTGTAAAGTTGAGAAGTTAGAAATTTAGGAGGATTTATTCGAGATCTAGACTTCAGAGACAGAAAGAGAGAGAAGAAGGAAATAGACTAAGTACGTAATTACTGTCTGTAACTTCGGGTGATTTGGGCTAATTTTAGGAGGGAAAGACTGGTCAATTTTAAAGAGGAAAATTCTTTGGTGAGTGTATTTTCATTATAGTACACCAGAAGAATATGGGACGGGGACTAACATGTCTCACTCTGGCCTGGTAAGATTTAATTTCAATTTTAATTTTATAGCTCTTTTCTTTATGTTATAGATTGATAAAGAAAACATGATGTTTACAAAATTCCATACAAACGTAAATTTCTGAACACGTGCTATAGGAACGAAATTGGTTGGTTTATTGGAAAGGTTTGAAAGATGTGCTGATGTGCAGAGCCCTCAAAACGAATTACCGACCTCGACTATTTTGAAGGAATAAAATATATTCGACTTTAGTTCAATCAGCGAGCTTTAGCTGTTAGCAGGAAAAAAGCTCCTTAATGAAGGTGCAAACTTTTAGCTTGTATCACAAAAAAGTGGAATGGTTTTCATGAAAAAGTACCGTTTTATGAAAATCTGACCCCTTACTAAGAGCAAAATCGAGCATTATTGTCGTCGTGATTGACGTTTGTGATCATGATATCGTAGGAAGTAAGAGTCCCGCTGGCGCTACCTTCGGAGAAGATTTACTTGGTGGTAGAAACTATGTTTATTTCTGTATGTCATTGGTCGAAAATTAAGTTGGACAAATCTGATTCACGAATTTTTTGATGAATTTTTAGTGGTGGCTATTTTCAAGGTTTCAATTGCTTTTTGATTCAAGTAGGCCTACCCATCTTTGTCATTTTAACGTCACTGTGACAAATTAACCCTGAGAATTGTATGAAACAGATTGTGTATGGTATGGTACGTAGTTAGCATGACAATAGACCTCACGCTTTAACAGTTTTCCATTGGCACACCTTTACAGTAATTGATTCATGCAATGTGGCAATTATGTAATACCGAAATAGACGTTACGCATATGAAACCTTAATGCAAAAAGGACTCATTTGAAGTAGTTGCAAACCAACACCAACAAATGCAGAGGGCTGGTTGGTCAAATAATCGGATATGCGCAAAAGTTCGGATATGCGCAAAAGTTTGTACAAAAGTCGAACGAATTCGACTGCGTTTTGCTCGCCGATCTATGTACGTCTTACTACACAAAGATCATTCATGCAGCCACGTGCACATTATTATTATTATTATTCCTTCAGAATGACGTCAATGCTGACGTCAATGCCTAATGTCTATAGGGGATGGGTCGTGCACCTAACGTCATCCTTTGATACCCACATGTTGTAGCTGCATCCGTCATCAATAGAAGGTAAGTTTCTCAATGCGGTCACACATAATTACCACATAGAATGATACTATTTTGGTTTAGATGGGAGTGAGTTTATAAGTCGGGCCGTTCGAACTGTTTAACATGAAATTTTCTAACTGGCTAACGAAAGCCCTAATTTCTAACCCTAACAAAAGGATAAAATCGTTACAATTATGGCAACAACCAATCAAGAAACATGGTGTTAAACAATGAGCATTTACCCGTTTTTTACTTATACTACTATTATAATGTGTCTCTTTAAGAAGTTTCCCGACTGATGAAAGACTTCAAGCGAATATTGAAATGGAATGTTTGATCAGCGATTGAAAATATTTAGTAACTTCTAAAATAATACTTATCGAAATGCATAACTTTTTTAATGCAAACCACAAAAAGAGTGTTTAAAATGCCATGTCTTGTACCTGACGATACATTTCTTGTGATTCTTTTCATTTGTGTACGCCACAAACCAACTGATGGTGGCACTTCTTTTTAGAGAGGATCGATATATATCTTCACCCTAATACCAATTCTCAACATATTGTGTGTTGCCGCGTCTTCTGAAAACATCGTTACTGGTCCCATCACATTATAAAATAACTACTTGTCGAAGTTCAGGACGGTAGACCCACAGAAAGATGAGTTTAACACGCACGTAAGCGGCGTTAGGTCCTGGCTGTCAAGGTGTTACGGCATTGGGGAAGACGGTACGAGGGAAATTTCCATGACAACCAATGTACGGCCCTGTTTCTAGACCGAACGTTTAATCGGCCGAAGACCGTTCTGAAAACCAACAGGACGAGGTGAAGTTCGTTTCTGCTCATGTGCAGTCTAGTATTTTGCCCCTCCATTTGTCTACCGTCCTGAAATCGAAAAGTCCCTACTGTCTCGGGTTAACTTAACACACACATCAAGCTTTTCCTCGGTTCACGAATGGTGTTTCGAGTGACGTTAGAAATTGTGTGAACGTTTCACGTCCGTTCCTATTAAAACTGAAAATCATAATTCAAAGGAATGCAAACTTCAAATAATTTAACTTGATGTAGCAGATTTCAAATTTACCAACACTGTTACGGATGGTGAGCAATAATAATAATGCATACGTGCGTGGTCTCGTTTGTAAGTTGTAGCTAAGGTTCTTAACAGCTCCGCACCGTACCAGAATGCTTACTAGAACGGTCAACACTGCAAAATAAACATCAAAATTCTAGTTTGTTATAAGCAGATAAAAAGTGGTTCTCGCTATTCCTACGAAGTGGGTAACGAACCACCCAAATCGACAGGTAAGTGATATTTTGACATGCAGTACTTTTTTGTACTCTATACTGCCATCTGCTCAAACTTGAAAAAGAAGAAAAAAAAGAAGAAAAGTAAATGAGCATGATTTTATTAGTAAGGTTACAAACTTTGCAGTCACTAACATTTATTTTGCCCTTAGTAGTAAAATAAGGGTAGGCGGTGCGCCATCTGACGTTCCTATAAGTCGGTGAACCTTGTATATTTTGTAGGAAAGGCCCGAAATCATCATTTGTGATTTCATGCGAAAGATTTAATGGCTTTTAAATTTTATTGCCGGGTGTGAATATATTTAGTTGGTTCTTATGACCAAGCTAGACCGGTTTCTGCTGTCTTGCTCATTCACTTTGAATGGCGCAGCTTCATCAGTAGCGGGTCGTCGTATGCGACATGGATTTAAATATTCGTGATTGCTTCTAATAGAGCATCAAGGAAAGTATCGTCTAAGTTTTGTACTTCGTTCTCCCTAGAACTCGTAAACCTTGATTTAACAAGGAAATCTTTTAGATTTTTTGACCTTTTGTAGGCGATGATTGGTTGTTCGGGGAACAGTTTGTATAATTGCGGGTTTTGGGTTATAAGGTGCCAATTTTTTAATAAGGCCCGTTTCAATTGCATTGTTTTAACATGGGGGTGTAAACAAGTTTAAAAACCAATGGTGGGGTTACTGCCTTTTCTTTCTCAGTTAGGAGGGTTTTACGGTTAGCATATACCACATTACTGGTGGCGCTGTCGATTTCCTCTCGTGAGTAATTTCGCATAAGCAGTTTCTCAGTGAAGGAGTCGCGTTTCTCCAGAAAGTCACTTTCGTTATTGCACAGGCGGGCGTATCTTAGTACTTCGCCTTTGATAAAGCCTTTAAAAGTGGCTAGTGGATGTGCTGAATTCCGATCTAGATACTGGTAGGTTTCCGTGGACTTGGTATAGACTTTAGTGTCAAGGAGGCCAGTAGAGCGGAAACGTTCGCCTTTGAATATTTCGAGATCGAGATAAGTAACTTTCATGTTAGAAGCTTCTACCGTGAACTTAAAATGTTCGTGTGCTTCATTCAAACAGGTCACCAGGTTTTCAAGTTCCTTTCGTGTGCCATTGTACAATAATAGGATGTCGTCTCTATAGCGAAGCCATTTAATAATATTGAAATCTGTCGGTATAATGCGATTTTCTAGGTGGTGCATGACAATATCGCAGATTTCAGGGGAGGCTTGACTGCCCATTGCGCATCCTATCGTTTGTAGGAAAAATTGGCCATCAAATTCAAAACAGTTTTTCGTGAGAATTAGTTTGACCAGATTACGCATGGAACGGGGTGATATTTTCTTCATATCATAGTAATTTTGCGGGGCTTCCGCATATGCTTTTTGTACGACATCCAAGGCTTCCTCTTGTGGAGTGTTTGTGTACATAGACACTACATCAAGGGTAGCGAGTAAGACATTGTCTGGTAGGGGGGTGGCTTCCAGGATTTTAAGAATGTGATTTGTGTCTTTCACATACGTGGCTTGTCTTATGACAATCGGAAGCAGGAAATAATCCACAAACTCAGATATTTTTTCTGTCGGAGATCCGTTGCCGCTTATGATAGGGCGGCCGGCAAATTTTGTGCCGGGGGGTGGTGCTTTATGTACTTTAGGAAGTACGTATATGACCGGGGTACGGATTTTGTGGTTATTTGGGTTGAGATAATTGAATGTCTCCTCATTAATCTCCTTGTTAGAGAACATATCTCGGAGGGTCGAATAAACCATGATTTTGGTATCGGGTGTTATGTCGCCCCCTAACTTTTGGTAGTGATGACTTTTTAATTGCCTTTCAATTTCGGCTTTGTAGTCGGTGCGATTCAGAATTGCTATACCTCTGCCTTTATCAAAAGGTTTCAGAATAATCGTCTGGTCTTTGGCCATTTGCCGTAGAGCGATTTGTTCTGCCTTTGATGTGTTACTTTTAGCATTATTAATTGGTATTGCAGCTAATTCTCCCTTAGTAGCTTCGAGATAGTCCTCCAAGTCTCGGCTGTATGTCACTCGTGGTGACCAGGTCGAGGGTAGGCGGAACTTAGAGAGAGAACCACGCATTTTATTTTGCATTATGTATCGAATTCTCATTTTCCGTGTTAGATCTTTTAATGATCTGAGAATTTCGAGACGGTTTGGTTTCTCGGGGGTTGTTATAAATTTTAATCCTTTACCTAACGCAATTATCTCTATATTTGATAGTTGTCTATCAGAGAGGTTTTTGACGTACTTGGAGGATTCTTTCGCCTTTTCATTAAGGTTATGGGCGTGTTTTTGACTACGTGTAGTCTTAGCTTTCCTTTGCTGGGCATGGGACCGTTTTCTGCTTTTTTTAGCTTTAACGGATTGGGTAAACTTACGTCTTTTATTTGACGGGGTATATGGGTTAGTATCCTTAGAAATAAGAGACACATGAGACAAAAGCATGTTTGTAGAGGAAGAGAGACCGCTCTTTCTGAAATTTCAGATCCTGTGATCAGTGAAAAATGGGAAGGGGATTTCTCGACTAGGTAGAGTTCAAAAGTCAAAGTTTCCTTCCTTCCAAATGCAATCAATTTTGAGGATACTGATTAATACTATCTGAGGTTAATTTTTTAAGTAGAAAATATGAGAATGTTAACTTTTTTAATATTTTAAAATAAATGTTTGTTTCTTTGTTGTAAGAGTCTTATGCCTCATTCAATCTAGCGGGGCTAACAGCCCTTTTTCTTTTTTTTTACACTGGAGTGTGCGGAGCATCACGCACAACAGCGGTAGGTTTCACCAGGGAGGTGCAAGTCTTCTAGCTTAGCTGTGTTGTGCTATCGTGCTCGGAAAATGTCTGTCATCGTTTACATGGTATTTATTTATTTATCATGCTTTATCATGCTTGGTATTTCGCTATTTCCATAGACTTGGCTAAATTTGGAAGACTTGTTGGCGAAGGAAATATCTTCGTTATGCAATCTTTTTGTCAAAAATGAGGGTTATATGACTTCAAGAGACGTTTTCTTCCTTTTTTTTTTGGGGGGGGGGGGAAACGAAACATTCCCTAGCCGTTATTCAGCGTTGCACTAAATTTGATGGAGCGCATTTGAACTAGTGCTGAACGGAAGTAAAACCTATTTCCTGTTCTTCTCATTTGAGAGAAAGTAGTATTTCCTGTAAAAAAAATTGAAAGAACTAAAAATAAACATTGCCGTCTTAGGGAATATTTGCGTCTCGCGAAGACCGCATCTAAAGTTTTTCTGTTTTTAAACAAATATCAAAATATGGAGCTTGCTTAGCAGAAAGTGTGGGATTCTTCCCAAAAAGTTGGGGTTCCTTGTAAAGAGGGCTGAAAAGTTTGGATATGATTAAAGAACTGCCTTCGCTTCCTATAATCGCAAAATAATCCGACATACACGGGGACTTAAAGTCGTTGCTGTAACAAAAGCTTACCTGAAGCTTGCGGATTTGGACTCTCCGAACATAGTTTAAACATTTCGAAACTTTGTTGTTTTTTGGACAGATACTGGAAAATCTGGGGCTTCCACTGGAGACAGTTTTGGAATTTTATGAAAGAAAATTTCAAAGGAAAACTTTGTAGTTGTTCGCCAGCACGACATCTAATTTTAGTCATAAGTTATCAATGTCGAGACCACCATACCCTGTTTTCGATGAAAACCATCCTAGTTACAAGGTTAGGTCGTGGTTGACCCGCGCCACCCCTCATTGGCGTATGGGATCTTCTCTGGTTCTCTAATTAGCTTGATATTGGGAGTAATTCCATAATATGATAGAAAACCTTCACTGTCAGCTTAGGACAGAGAATGCTCTTCTCGAAATGTGTAACCCTGCCAGAAAGACTCTCTCAGCCGAGCGCCACCTCTCTACAGAAAACTTAGAAAAATTGTGATCCTTCAGATAACCGGGAATGGCATTTTTCCACTCTTATAAGTAGCACATAATCAATCGGCTTCTGAGGTTTGGTTGGCAAATGAGCTTTCCACTCTGGACAAGAAGCCGCATCACTGCCCACAAAATGTCGACGGGGCCACTTTTCTGCAGGCCCATACGACTTATACTCCTGCAAAAAAGGCAAAAGCAAATGAACAATTTAGATTTGGACGACATTGTTATTGACAGGAAAACGGAAGCGAAAAATAAGGCAAATCAACAGTTCACTGCTTGCACCTTGTAAAGGAGATCTTAGTGTCTGTTTCTACATTGCGTACTGCATTATGGAATACAATTTGCGACATGCCTTTTTACACAGAAGATTGAAAATGTGAAGCTTGCAGGGGAAAATTTTATGAGTCTAGAAAATTTTTTGGAAAAACCGCACTGTCGTTAACCTGCTTCAGCATGATCTGGTTCTTATATGGCAAATTTCGGTTTTTTATTTGATTGAGTCAGGGGTGTCGATCCCTGCCCCTGTAGCTACGCCACTTTTCCAAAGTCTCCTCGACTCCCTAAAAGCGACGCCCCCCGGCGAAAGAGCACCGAACGTAACTGTCCAACCTCCCTGTATTCCGTCTCTACTCGTCATAAATCTGCTGTAAGTGGTTCTGTTCTAAACCGGGAAAGGACAGACACAACAAATGACCTTAGTCTGAAGACCAAGAAGTGCATTTGCTTTCGTATAGGATGAGCTAGGCTACGGCAACATTGTTGCTCTGGTTCCTTGTCTAAAATTTTTAAATGAAATTTTGAGGGCTGTGTCACTCACTCCCTTCTAGCTCCCTGTTAGGTCATCGTATAGGGCCTACATATCCGTTAGGGATCTCTGAAGGCACACATACGCTAGTGTGGTCACTTTGACAACTTTCAGCCATGAATGATCACATCAACGAAGTCAGGGGAGCTAGAGCTGTATTAGTAATAGATGTAATTTAAACCAGGGAACTGTAAGGGAGCACCCTGTTTACACCATGGTAATTTATTTTTGCATAGAAGAAGGTTTTGAAGACTAAGGTCTCGAAGAGACAACAGATTCCAAGCACAAAGAGAATATCAGCTAAAATCATTTTATTAGTTATCCCACATTTCAAATACTTTCCTTATTTTACGTTATGAGCCTTATGCATATGATGTCACAGAGCAGAAAGTACGCCCTCCTTTGGGGGCAAAACAAACCAACACAGACAAATGCAGACAACTGATTTGTCAACCAGTCGAATACGCACTCAGTCAGTTACACGCAATGCATGCGGCCACGTGTTCCATTATCCCCCCCCCCCCCAAGATGACGTCAGTGTGTCGTCAATGCATAAGGTCTCAGAGAAATCCTAAGCTTTAAGGAGCGTCCCACAATAAACAAAACTGGACGAGGCACAACTGTTACGTGCCGAAGGAATATAAAACATGTGTCGTTGCAGTTTTAGCCTTGTGCACCCTTTTTGTGAGGTTTTTGGGCGCAATCGTATGAAGCGCTATTTAGTCAGATGGCATATCTACACAATAAAAAATGGTCATCTTTTCAAATTGAGCTAGGTCATCCCCCATCGATTTTGCCCCGTGTTGATGGTAAAACGCAAGTAATTGCTTCCGTTTTGTAGGGACGTCCAGGGGGAGGGATACCCCTAGTGTCCCCTATATCATTTTTTTTTTTCACTGAGAGCTTTGTTTCTATGTTTCCCTGGTTTCATTTTGTTTGCGATTGTTTGTTTCGTTTGTTTTGTTTTGTTTTTTGTTGGCTGATTGGTTTGTTTGTTTATTTGTTTCTTTCCAGCGCTTGGTTTTGCGTTTTCATCATACCAAACAACACAAAATGTGTTCTGAATACATGGCCTTAAAAACAAGTGCAATATTTGTCTGTCCTGGAACATAAATAATCATTTTGTCCAAACCAAAGACAGTTTGCATTCGGCGCAGGGATAATGTTCAAGGCAGATAATCAAAATTTTACAACCGTTGTTGTTTGTAAGACTACTCCCAGATCCTTGCAAGTCTTTTTTAGCACCTGCCCATAACTTGATAATATGAATACAAAAGGCGGCAAAGCCTCATGTCCGATACGATTCTAAACAGTACCCTAGGTTTCACCTTCGAAACCGATACCAGGCTACTCTGTTCAGTGAAGCGTAAGTGAGCCATTGTGCCCGTATCTATAATTGACGTCAGGTTCATTTATTTATTATGCGGACATATTTTCCTCTTTTGTTTGTGACGATTCACGTAAAAATATCTACATTTCTGGGAACTAAGCTGGCAGAGGGACGTCCCTGTTTTCTTATTTAATCGAAGCCTACAGCTTCGATTATTGAATTTGCTCAGTTTGTCAAGTGAGCTCGTGCCTTCTCTCTTGGCTCGGCGTATGAATATTTTCAGTGTGATGCTACTCTATTTACACAAGAACAATACTAACGTTATAGAGCATTTCATCTGCCACGCAGTTATTTTAACTTTTTCATGCAGTGGAAATTTACGCCATTTCCCCGATGTCACCATCTTGACGGTATTCCAATAGCACAAACAGCCTATTTGAGGCATGTTGGAAGTCTCCTTTTTTAAGGATGACAAGTCGTTACGTAGTTCTATTGAATTTCTTTATATACTTAATTTGATCACTCATAAAATAGTCCCAGACTTGAACGCCGCTACGCAGACTTACGCTAGAACTTATTCCACAACCACACCATCGAAAATCCCCGCTTGTTTAACACGCTTGACAACCGCTAAAAGTCCGTTGGCACGTCTCGGCTTAATCTGCGCATGTGCAAATGGCGAGTCTGAGGTAGACAAATCTTACAGCCCATCTGTTGCCTGCGTGAAAGGTACGTTCCTGACACAATGGTTAAAGTTGTGTTGGCGGCAGAACATTTTTCTCTGAGAATGTGAGCATGGTAGGCCGTTTGCTCATTTTTGTACAGCACTTAATATTTTCTCGATCGAGGCTTGACATCCAGTGGTGCAATATTGGGCTTTTTCGTTTCGTTTCAGACCATTTTCAGTGGCTTCGATCAGCACTTGCCTGCAAGTACAAACCGTCTAGTTTTAATTTAGTTTTTGCACTCTTTTGCCCCTGTAACATAGGCCAAAATGTGGCACTATACAGCATGGCAACTGGGCCCCTGTGAATATGCTGAATATATATTTTAATTTTAAATTCCAAAAATAAGGAGATAAGCAGCCAAAATCATTGGATTGACTTGTCCCGTAATCAGCTCTCCTTTTTAAAATACGCATAGCACTGCACACAGTAATAATAATATACTCATGAGAACTAAACATACGTATACGTAGCATACGTATTGTTATTGTATATCACTGTAAACACAAATTAGTCAAGTGGACTGAATTAACTTATTCACTTACTATTTGACTGATTTGTGATGATATCTATCTAATGGACTAATAGACTAAAGTATATAAATCAAAACATAGCGTACTAAGCTTAATATTTGTAAGAAACTAATTCAACTGGGTAAGTCAACGTTACACAGTTGGATAAGTTTCTAAGTTTCTAACGAATTTAAGCCGCCCCTAGTTTTGACTGATAGTCTTGAGTCCATTTCTACGAAATTAGTCAGATATCTTCACAAGTTAGTCAAAAATGAGTGATTAACGTGGTGAATCAAGTTAGTCAATTGTGGCACCACTCGACGAATTTGTGTTTACATTGTGACTGACCAAACAGACCGCTTAGTATGGAAAACAAATTCTAAAAACAGTAGATTATTAGCTTTCATCTTTAAGAGGAGGAGCCTTACACTTAACCCTCCTTTTCATTCGTTAAAATACAAGTGTAGGCCTAACGTTGTTACATTGTGGAGGGGGGGGGTGGGACTGACCGTTATCGATATCTCAAAGTAACCGGAGGAAGCAATTAATTTCGAAGCATTAGATATTGGAAATTAGGAAGTTCCTAAGCCAAACTGTTTGTGATTAAATAAGAAGTATGTTTTCCTGATCTTAATTAACTTAATTGCTTCTGTTTACCCATTTTCGAGTCTCATTTAGTCAGTTACTTTTTAAGCCGCGAAGTCATTCACCTGCCTGCTATCAAAAACAATCCCATAACTCCAAAAACCATGGAGGTTCTCTTTTCACTTTTTTTACAACGATTACAGAACATACGAAGACCGTGAAGACCGTGCAGACATGAGAGGTATTTATATTTTGTGAAAGGAAGTTCTTAAATCTGCTTATAGCAAATTGCAAGGTACAACTTAGACGTGTGAAAATACCCTATACACTCTAAACATCATTTACAGTTGGGTAGAGAATACCGAACGATGGGGAAACTGACACAATGCATTCATCGTGATATTGACCAAACCCTTAGCAATTCCCTTCCCTACCAATTTATTATGAGCTACTTTTTCCCTACTCGGGCTGCTTTAAGAGTGTAACAACGTCTTTACATTGGTCCATAAATCATAAGAGGACAACACTTATGTGAAACATCCATCTGGGCGTTACCCGGTGAACTGGTGCCTAAGCAATGATGTAAATGAATGTCGGAGGGAAGATGCTTCTCAGAGAGGAAACCTTGTAGGCATTTTGAATTCTGGGCACCTCATAAAGAGCCCAAGTCACAATTGCTTTCTAAGAGCCCCTGTTAAGAGTAGCTTAAACATTTTACTGTAATACCGCCACGAACTTCTCATCGTAAAGATTAAGAGATGGTGCATGGCTATTCTCCATATGAACACTGGACGCCTCAGACTCTCTGTATATGATATAACACTTCAATTTCTTAAAACATTGAAAGTGAGTACTACTTCAGGTTCATAGCGCAAGTAGATCAGCGCACCGGGTTTACTGTAAAACGTACAAGTTATCCACAATACTGTGGAAAATTAGTAAGGCCACATCCAGGCCTATGGCCAGAACTCCTAACTGCGCCTCAGTTGGTGTTGACTGACTGGCGTTTCGAAGTAAAGTAAAATACTCCCTACAGGCAGACAGAAAGTGAGAATCCACACCTGTCCAAGCGTGTTCATACGGTAGCAATCCAATACAATAGAAAGCTTAACTTGCTAGGATACTTGATGGTCTTAGTCACATATGAATAGACCAAACATACCATTGTTCGGAATAGCTGGAGAGGTGGCATACCTGCCACATAATAAAATACACGAATATAGGGCAATCTTAGTGGCGATTTACCATCACAACACCAAGTTTATACGTCCTTTATCTGAATGAAGCATTCCGAATTTCTCAAAGAAAACTTTTGTGTTTATCACTTAACTCTTAACCCTTTACCGTTGTGCTCCAATCGGGGCAGATTTGCGCGCCTCGGGAGTGGGCGGAAAAGCGGACGTAGCACGCCCCGCATCAGCTTCCGTAGCCCATTGACCCCGTGCCCTTAAACTATTGTCTCTCTCGTTGTTGTGGCCGAATTTTCGGGTAGCTACTCGAAGTTTCGAGCTCCGCGTGAAACAGTAAAGATTGGTAACAGCCGCGCTCTCCGTCTGGGTCCAAAAGGACCCAAACAACGGTAAAGGGTTAACGCTGGTGTAATTTAGATGAATTGAGACTGACAATTGTGAATCCTTGCAGAAGATCGCGTGTCTCAATTGTACAATACAACATATATAAGAGAAAAAGAAAGATGATCAAGAAAATTGCATTTAATCCTTTATAATAACAAACAAGTGTCACCGAAAAATACAAAATAGCCAAACTAAACTTGTCGTTAACACACGAATTTACAATTAAAGTCCTTCTACTTTTGAAAGTCGGAAAGCAGTGAATGTTTTGGTTTCGCCGAACCGCCCCTTTGCCAGAGGACTTTAGAAAAAGCATATCGGTAGCTTTTAAAACTTGTAGAAGGTCACTTCCCTGAAACATTTCAGACCAGTACTATATACAATTCCTAAGTTAGGTGAAATAAAAAAATGCATAGTTAGTCATATTTTCCCAACTAGTCAGCTGGGTAATTTTCAGATTACTACATGTTGGGTAAAATAAGTGCCCAACAGTTGGTTAAAGCAATTACCCAACCGGAATTGGTCAATGTTTGACGCATGGGTGGACGCATATGTATCCAGTGTTGGTCCAAAGTTGGTAAAAAATTTAGCCCAACGTTCCAAGAGTGTAGAGAAGTAAAGACCCATATCAGGAATCTCATTTTTAAGGAAATAAGACCTTTGAACAATGACAAAGGATTGTGGAATCGCGTTAGTATTTTGGTGTGCATTGTTCTTGGTCACGGTAATATGACATTACCAAAACGACGAGGACCAAGAATTGTCTCCAATCCTTTGTAGTAGCTATTTTGGAAATGGTCGATTCCTTCTCCTTCCCTGACGAGTGTTTAAAAACGGTAAGTTTTATTTATAATGAGAAGTTTTAACGAGTATTTACAACGAGAGGACAAGCCTTTTATCAATTCTTGTTATTGACAAGGACTACATACAGATTAATGGCAACTTTAGTGTTAATTTTTAGATGCCTGCAATGATAGCGGTAAGTATGCACAAACTATAAAGCCGTTTTTGTGCAAATAGTTCCATGCCCAAATCACCAACGCAACCAAACAAATTGATATAACAGCTAAAAATCTTGCATTGTTAACAAAATAATCAATGGTCTTGAATTTGTTCAGTGAAGCGTTAGTAGGCCGATGTTCCCAGATCACTGCAGGGCTAGGTCCATTCGAAATATTTTTTGAAGAAAGATTCAATAAAAAATACATATGTGTTTCCGAACCAAACAAGCAAAGAGACGCCTCGGCTTATTCGCTATTAGATGAAAGCCACCAATGGCGTTTGATTAGATGTGTTGTGTTACGTTTTTTATATATTTTATATTTTTTATTTATTTTATTTATTTATTAATTATTTTTTATTTATTATTATTATTATTTTTTTTTTTTTTTTGATAAGTCTGTTGAAGAGGGCTAGCTGATTCTTAAGGAATCTCTTAATTCTTCTGGAATAACTTAAACGAAAAACAATAAACATCCATCTCCGCACCTGCCCTGTGTTGTAATGTTTTAAAGGTACTCGATCGAGTCGCACAGTTATTATAGCTATACAGCTATTTGAGGGATGCAAAGCACAAGCCATGGTTTCGAAAATGTAGAATTAGCCTGTAAAGATACATTTTATTTAGTATAAAAGTTACAATGTAGGTCATAATTAGGGAATTCAGAAATTCATGAGCAAATCTCTTTTGAGAGAGAAGTTTAGTTTTGCCTTTTCATTCGTCACCACATAAAAGGTGACGTCTTGGCCGACAGCGTGTCCATACATAAGTTTTATTTATAATGAGAAGTTTTAACGAGTATTTACAACGAGAGGACAAGCCTTTTATCAATTCTTGTTATTGACAAGGACTACATACAGATTAATGGCAACTTTAGTGTTAATTTTTAGATGCCTGCAATGATAGCGGTAAGTATGCACAAACTATAAAGCCGTTTTTGTGCAAATAGTTCCATGCCCAAATCACCAACGCAACCAAACAAATTGATATAACAGCTAAAAATCTTGCATTGTTAACAAAATAATCAATGGTCTTGAATTTGTTCAGTGAAGCGTTAGTAGGCCGATGTTCCCAGATCACTGCAGGGCTAGGTCCATTCGAAATATTTTTTGAAGAAAGATTCAATAAAAAATACATATGTGTTTCCGAACCAAACAAGCAAAGAGACGCCTCGGCTTATTCGCTATTAGATGAAAGCCACCAATGGCGTTTGATTAGATGTGTTGTGTTACGTTTTTTATATATTTTATATTTTTTATTTATTTTATTTATTTATTAATTATTTTTTATTTATTATTATTATTATTTTTTTTTTTTTTTTTGATAAGTCTGTTGAAGAGGGCTAGCTGATTCTTAAGGAATCTCTTAATTCTTCTGGAATAACTTAAACGAAAAACAATAAACATCCATCTCCGCACCTGCCCTGTGTTGTAATGTTTTAAAGGTACTCGATCGAGTCGCACAGTTATTATAGCTATACAGCTATTTGAGGGATGCAAAGCACAAGCCATGGTTTCGAAAATGTAGAATTAGCCTGTAAAGATACATTTTATTTAGTATAAAAGTTACAATGTAGGTCATAATTAGGGAATTCAGAAATTCATGAGCAAATCTCTTTTGAGAGAGAAGTTTAGTTTTGCCTTTTGATTCGTCACCACATAAAAGGTGGCGTCTTGGCCGACAGCGTGTCCATACACCGAATATTCATAATGGGAGAGTATGCGACATCCGCAAGTTAAAACACGACGTGATCAGCTTCCTTTAAGGGTTTTGCTGAGTTCTGACACTTCATTATCTACCGCACTCCCTGTTCCTAACCATCTGGAACGGAAGGCTAACAATTCGGAATCAAGAGTTTCTCTGTCTTGTTCTATACCTAGAAGTTGGTCATTAGACCTTAAGCTTAAGATGTCACAGAGCAGAAAGTACGTCCTCTTTGCTGGCAAAACAAACCAACACAGACAAATGCAGACAGCTGAATTGCCAACCAGCCGAATATGTTCAAAGTCTGTTGTGGTGGCGCCACTTTCATGTTTGGCAGCTCACCTCGCAAATTTTAAGGCATAGAGCAATTTTGTCACGTTCTGTGTCACCCAAGCTTAAATTATATGGTTACCCTGTGCTACGGACCTACTACTCCTAAACTAACCAAAGAAAAATTACATCAGCAGGGACGCTAAGATGGTACTCTTGTCGATATTGTGCACTCTAAAATTATGGACTACTCGGCACAGCCGCAAGATTAGGGCAGTGTTTCTACAGAAAGTTATGTAGGTAGCGCTCGTGCCTGGAATTGTGATCATTAAGAGGTTGTTGAAAGTTTTTTTGCGAATTTGGTACATGATGAAACGTTCCCTCTTACTTTTAGTTACATTTTTACTCTCTGCCTGATTACCTCCTATCAGTTCAGGGAGGAAAAGAAGCCCACTACATGCAGACTTGATTAATTCAAGTTTCATATCTGATTTATTGATTGACAGTAAAAGATGTGTTTCAATACACAAAAAATTACGTAACATTTGGGGTTAGCTAACAGGTCAGTCAGCATGTGTTAATTGCTTTTCATGCATTGTGAACACAATGAAAGCATAGCTCATTTGAGGTTACAGATCATGTAACAAACTCAGATATTAGGGTGTTTTTACACTTGATCCGGGCCTGATCGCCCGATGTTATCAGCGTATCGAATTACGTGTATGGCTTGATCCTGGTGCATTTACACTTGTCTCGTACTCTGATCCTCCTCTATGATTAAGCGGAAGTCGCATTACGAAATACAGACACACGCGCGTGCACCAAAGTGTAAACAAAAAATAGACCCTGCACATATACCATGCATACCGTACCTTGCCTCACCGTTCATCCGGCGAGCATTTACACAACAGATTTGATCGCCTGCGCTGGGTCTGATCCTCCCCCTTACTAGGATCAAAATCGGGCGATCAGATCCGCTTTAAGTGTAAAATCACCCTTAGTTACACCCCATGTCTATGGGTGCGTTTACACTCTCTGCCCCTAAATGAGCTATGCTTTCATTGGGTTCATACTGCGTGAAAAAGAATTAACACATGCTTGACTTGGCTGTTAGCTAACCCAAATCGTTACGTAACGTTTTGTGTATTTCAATATATCTGTTACTGATAATCAATAAATCAGATGTGAAACCCTGTCTATATCAAAGTATGGGTGTAGTGAACTTCATTTCCTCCCTGAGGCGATAAGAGCAATCAGGCAGAGAAGAATGATGAAAAAAGAAGTAAGAAGGAAAGTTTCGTCATGACAGGTGTGATGAACCATAATTTAAAGACCGCCCAATTTTTTCAAAAACTGAAATTCGGGAAAGGTTCGGAAAAACTGTTGCAGCCATTTGGCATATCATGTTTTAAACTTCACAGAAAACTTTATCGCGCGCCCGAATTGTTCAGAAATAACAAATTGCCAACAGAAGAAAAAAGTATCGCAGTCATTTACATGAAAGATGACATGTATTTTTAAAAATACATTCCGGCAGCTTATACAACACAATTGTTCCTGAGCCTCACTAAACATGGTCTTGTGAACTCAATACCCGATATGGGTCGAACGCCCTTATTCCTTTCAAATGTTTGAACGAAAAATTGATAGTCTCTTATTCTAAAGACAAAATTTTCATGAGAACCCAAAGGACTATAAATTTGGCCGAGCGTTTAGGCAGCTAATATTTGCAGCTAATGCTAAGGCAGCAAGAATTTGCCCCCAAAATAAAAGGGAATCATATTCAAAGTTAACCTTTTATGGAAATTCAAGCGAATACAAAAAATTCCAACACATCCGCCCAGCTAATAACAGCTATTTTCCTCAGCCCCACTTAATGCGTACCTAAAGTAGTACCTACGATGGTCAAGAAAGTAATTATTCCTTGTAAAGTTTTACTGCATAAGGTAGGCAATTTTGTGATCAACATAGCTTCATCAAACAGTCTAGTAAGAGGCATAGCTGTCGAGCGGAGTTTACAGTGTGCATATTTAAAGCTAACATTGTGCGTTGATATTGTTCATTAAAGTTGTATTCCATTCTGTCATGAATTTTACGACGATCGACGTTATAGGATTGTTTACCACATATGCATTTTTTAAAACACAATCTACAATCAATAGATGCGCTATAATATCTTGGAAAAATGCAATCTATTCCTTCAAAGTTTCACGCCGTCTCTATCAGATTGCAATTGGTATGAGGATAAACCTTGTATGCGTACAGATAAAAATGTCCTTACCAACACTTGTGATAAGCAAGATCTATGCACAGGCCATTTTCAGTGTTTGAAATGCCTCTTACAGTAAGCATGCAAAAGGCAACAACCAGAAATCTCTAAAATTACTTTCTACCTTTGGAAACAAATCGACCTATGCCAAACTTCCATCAGAAACACAAAACGGGGTGGATTTATTAAAGACAGTGAAACCTTAATCCCAAATTTATGCTGCCCTAGGCTAAATTTGTGAGTGGGTTCAGAAGATAAAAGCTTTCTATAAGTAATGCAATGTGCAATTTTAAGGTTTTAAAGGCCGGTCATTTATGTTAGGGCGCATCCCCCCCCCCCCCTCTCTGTCTCTGGCAGAATCACTGTACCTTGTCAAAAATTGTTATCAATATAATAACATTATCATTCAGGCATTTGAAGATAGCCTAAAGGCTGAATTTTGATAGCAGTTTATTTCAGACTAAACTGAGAGTGGATCCAACCATTCGGAGCTTAATGATTTATTAGTGAATGATTAATAAGTTTTAACAATTTTCCAGCAACTATTTCAGATTGTTTTGTTGTTGTTTAAAACCTTATCGTACGTTGCTGGGCTTCTTTTCTAATCAAACCCAATTTGAATCAACTATGGTACTGAGTAATGGTCGGTTTCTTCAATAAGGCGCCGCACTTATTCCTTAAAACTCCGATAGCCCTGAAGGATACCTCCACCTGTGGGCTGAGGGTTGTAAAATATGCCCACGGTATTCCCCGCCTGTCGTAGGAGGCGACTAGACCTGTACCTGAGTACCTGAACAGTATTTGAACGGTTTGACACTATATAACACATTCGTTTTGGCGTATGGTTAAATCTTATCTAGCTAACAAACTAACCGAAGAATATTGGTATCCCCATAAAGGCAAATATTTCGTCTTTAGGGAATTTTTCATGCATTCAAACCAACACCTCGGTCTTTGAATCTGTTCGGTGAAGCGTGATTGTACAGTATAGTCCTCATGTATAAAAATGAAGCCCAATTTCTTCACTAAGACAAAAATTTCACCTTCTTTTGTGTCCAACAATTTAAATAAACACATGCCTCTATCTGGGAACAAAACCAACATATGGGAACACCCACTTTGCTTTTTGGTATTGTATCAATAGCCTTGAATGTTGTTCTTTTCCACGTCGTCATCTTATTTCCTTCAATGTCTGGCGAACTGATTTTGTTGGAATAACATAATCGAAAATTAGGCGTGCTTTAACCACCTGAGGGACTAGGAAACTTTTTAGAATTACACCACCCATAACATTAATTTTATTACATTGCATAAACGCTAAACGCCATCATCTACATCTCGAACAGAGGGAGCAATTACTTTGACAGAGACTTGTGCAATCGTTGCGAAGTAACAAAACGACAAAAGCGATGGTTGCCATGTCTCATTTAATTTATTAGACGTTACGTTAGCCATATGGCTGGGTGTATATCCATAGCTTTCATTACTTTAACAGCAATTTCAATGACGTTCAAATGTAAGGACAAATGCCCATTCTTTCCACAGCGTAATCTAAGCCCTTAGTCCCGCACCAAATACTTGCATGTTATGAATGCATAAAGCACTTTCCTACCTAAGGATATCTTAGGGTCGAACCTCAGTGTACACAGGTCTACACTCTAAAACAAGCTAGTGCACTGGACGCTTTATAGACGAATCCGGACAGCAAGTGATCAAGGACTGATATAAGGAAATTTGTTTGGGGGGCAAACTCAACTTGAGACCAAGACGTTTCAAATAGTATCAGGGGACGTCGTCCAAAAAATTTTTGGGGGGAGGGGCATGAGAAGTGGTGACTGACTGCCCGAAAGACTATCTAAGGGGAGCGCCACCATCAGTTGGCGCGGAGCGCACAGAAAATTTTGAAAAATCGCGACCTCTCAGATAGCCGGAAATTGCATTTGCCAGGCTTGTAAGTAGAATTTAAGCAGTCGTTATTTTGAGCTTTCCTTTGCAATAAAATCCTCATTTTAATAAAAAGAAAATCAAATTGCAAAAAGATCAGAAAATTACCAGATAAAATGTACTGGTTCCTTTACAAAACGATATGACATTTTATCATTTTCTTTGTCGCAAAGTAAAATCTCCAAGAATAGACCAGAATCAAATTTTTGTTTAATATGTCAAAGAAGAACATATTCTTAGCACTCTGGTGAAGTTTTCATTCATTTCTCACGTTCGATTTTCGAGATATTAGCAACCGAAGTTGACACATTTTCTACAAAAGGTAAACTTGAACCAAGCAAGTGCTATGGCATGTACTCATATTGACGGTCAATGTTTTGTTTTTTATTTATTTTTGATCGTGCTGTTTGATCTTGAATTGATTAGGGATGCTGTCTTGCCCTTAAGGCAAATTAAGTTTTTAAACTTCCATTGCTCGGGATGCACTTATGGTTACAACATATCACAGTTAAATTGTACAAATATGATGTTAAACTTTAGAGAAAAACAACTAAACATTTCCATCGATGTGAATACATGACATCACGTTTACTTGTTGCAAGTTCACTCGTTGTAGAAAATATGTCAACTTTAATTCTAATATCTCGAGAACCAAACATGGGAAATGAGTAAAACTTTCCCCAGTACGCTATGCCTAGAATATTTTCCTCTTCAAAATATCAAACATAAATTTTTCTGGACTTTTTTGTTTCAATGAGTTGCACAACATTGGAAGTAAATTGAAATCATAACTTTTCGAATCATATTAACTCATATGACCAGTGGTCGAATGAGCCTGTAAACATGAACCGGCCACACAGAAGCATCGGTAGCGCTACCAGCTGGTAGAGCTATCAGCGCTTCTGGGCGGCTGGTACTGGGCTAAAATTTTGATACAATTACGAACTATATCCTTGACAATTACGCATTAGTTTATACTTTATAAATAATATATGACATTTGTATAAGATAGAAGGCTTGGATACTTTGCCCAGATTTAGAAAAAGACTACTTTTTATTCATGTCATATCGAATAACGTTGTTTTTGGAAAATTGAAGATCATGCTTTGGAAATGTTTGGAGGGCAAGTGCCCCCCGTGCCCCTGTGGCGAGCCGCTAATGCAAGTGATGGTCTTATTTCAGTCGGCCATAAATGGGGTCCATCACCTTTTAATCTTTCGATTTCCTTGCTTACCTCTATCATGGATTGTTGTGCGCTACATTGTATCTTAATTCCTTCAATTTCACTGAATATGAGGGTTTGAAACTCGTTTAGACGATATATAAAGACGATTAAAGGCTGATGGACCCCACTAATGGCGCACAGTCACTGAAAATAAGCGCTAACCGGATTCGTCTGTACTCGCAAGTAAGTACTAATCAAAGCCACTGAAGACGGCACGAAGTGAAGTGGAAAAACGCAAATATAAGCGCAGTCGGCTTAAATCCGAGTTTCTATCGAATATTTAAGTGTTGCACACAAAAGCCTTATACAGAGACACGCAAAATTAAAACACGTAAGGGTATGTAAGGCTACAGAGACTTTGCCGGGAAAAGGATAGACAAAATGACAGGATGGTACTGCGATAAATGAAGACATGATTACAAATCGTTATTGGGTAAAATACACACAATTATAGAACAGCGGCTTTGGGGGTTAACGTAGGCTGGCGGATTTTAATTTTGTCCTCACCTTCACTATGGAGTCGAACTTTTATTGAGAAGCAGTAAAAATAATACATAAACACTAAAAAAACAAACACGTTTACGATAGTCAAACACTCCACGTATGAGGAATTGACTTGCAGAGGGGTTACCCCGTTAAAAAGAACTTATGTATAAGGTGTCAAGTAGCAAAAGGTACACCCTCCTTTGGTGAAAAAACAAACCAAAACAAAGACAAATGCAGACAGCTGATTTGTCAACCAGTGGAATGCTCTTATGCGTACGGCACGTGTTTCATTGCTTTGCCAGCAAGGGTGACGTCAGTGTGTAGTCAATGAATAACGTCTATTAGGGACCACATCTATGACATTTTGGGTAAATAATGGATATAATATGAGGCAGGAAAGCAAAAAAAAAATAAGATGTCAAGTGAAACATAATATTATCCCTCATTGAAGGCACATGAAATGAAGCATAATTGTATCATGGAAATGGAAATATTAGATTAAAATGGCATGTGTTTCAAGTGTAAACGAATACCATAGACACTTTTGCCACATATACCATGCAGTTTATGGGACACATGCCCGATTAAGCTTAGACATTGTTAAATACCAGCGACACACTTTCTACAGTTGCAAAAATAACATGCGTTTTTGGATATTGCGATTTTTATAGTCTTGTTTGAAACGGGACACCTTTTCGGGTGAACCGGTGAAATATTTACACGGTGAGCAAAGAGACCTGCCAAAAATAATTTGTTTATGTTGTCCATTCTTTCCAAAATCCAGACCCATAACAGGTTGCGCCAAGGCAAAGTTTGAAAACACGCTTTTGTTTGTCATTCATTTTTTTTTTTTTCGTTTGCCGTAGACTACATCATGTTTCAAGTGTAACTTGAATGATGAAAGTGGAACACGCTAGGCATTTTAACACCTTTATAATTATTACATGAAAATTAAATATTGTACCTACATTGCAATAATGCAGCACATTAACACAAGCACATTTTAACTTTCCATACACTCTAAAGGACAAAAACAGTGCTGGTCGTTTTTTTTTTTTTTTTTTTTTTTTTTTTTTTTTTGCAAGTCACAGCCTTGGTGCCCCTTTTACACATAACATGATAGTTTCTACAAACATAAAATACTTATGCAAGGTGCTAAATTGTTTTCTTGTATAGACTAGCCTACTGTTTGAAATCTACCAACAGATGATGATTTAGAGTTATTTTTAAAAAGTTAAATGTTAATCTTCATTTCAGAATATGTTGTCAGACAATATCACAATGTATATGGGACACCAATCAATGCACCCATGTTAATCGAATGTACCATAGATAAAGCAGCATTGTTACGTATACAACAAAATCTCGGACACAGAAAAACTTCCCCCCAAACAGAATGATGAACAGGATTTACCAGTCTATCTAAACTGTGACATGACGATCGAACGCAAAATTCATGTATGTCGTTGTATTTGCATGTATCTGACCACATCGGGCCATATATAATTTGACACAGACCAGATCCACATATGAAAATCAAGTATAAAATGACCACACAGACCAGGGTCAGGTAATATATCCAATTTTAGTTTAAGTAGCCATATCTAGCCAGATGTAACTTGATAAAAACTCATGTAAGATATACAAATCAAGTTTTACATTGCCATATCAATCCAGATGTAATTTGGTAAAAACTAACGACCAGATATTACGTGAAAATATCCATGTCGGAGAAGCGGGAAACCTGTCTACTTTTGGAAATGCTGTCTTTTCTACAGTACTTTCACTTTTGAAAGTCATAATTCTTTTCAACAAATTACAATTATTATTAAGACCAGATGCCTTAAGTTCACTTTATCAGTTGGCAGTACAGATAAATTTTGGCCCATACTGGTCGTTACAACAGCAGCCCCACCCTTTATATTATTCTAATCAGCCCCAAAACCAAGGGTGAAGGGGTGGGAGGGCAATCCCCCTTCCAACAAATTTTATCTTCCCGGGAGTTTGAACTTTGTCATTGGTCAAATGCCAATACCAAATTGGTCCAATTCCTTTAACTTACTACCCTAAATCCCTCTCACAACTGCTTTTGCTTCTACAACTGCTCACAATGCTTCAGAGTGATTAAGCAAGGTTCACTGAGTAGTCAAAATACTACTCTACATTTTTTTTTTTTCAAATTTACGGACAATCAAAGAGTGTGCCAAGTGAGAATTTCTGTAGGCTACTAAAAATTGTAGTTTGGGTGAGAAGTGACTGCCTTTAATCCAGTGTAACGCATTTGCACAGCTGCGAAAATTTCCCTCCCCCTCCCCCTCTAGAACTTAACTGTCTGACTAACGGCCCTGTTCTAATGCAATGAATATCTGGCCGTGTCAAACTTCTATGGTCAACACTGGCGTCTTTGATTCCATGAATCCATTGCAACCAAATGTTTTTCAATAAGTGATTAAGTAAATGAATGAAATTTTTAAACACAGTGAAAGTGTCACTATTTTCTCACCAGAGAATGTTTAGCAATTTTTCGCAGAATTTCAGAGGAAGTGCCATAGGGCCCACATGGTCCTTGGACCAAACGCATGACCAATCAATTCAAAATTGAAGGCCCTTAACCCTGTGCTGCATTTACTGAACCATGTTGAACCATCCGGACCTTGGGCAAAATTCCTAAGCACGATGAAGCAAACACAAAATGAGTCTCATTAATATGGTACAACAAAATTTTTAAAGCACACTGAAGATTTCCAGAACACGGTTCGTAAGGCCCACATGACGAGGCTTAAAATTCAACAATACAATTGACAGGTCATTGAACAGGCATTATTATTGTCTTTCTAACATTAATCGTAGGAAAAGTTAAACTATTTGCTATATTTTACAAAATTGGCCCTATGGTCCATGTTGGACCTTGGCCCTTAACTTCCTGAAAACCCACGGGAACTACTTTTGAAATTGTTAAAGAGAATCCGTATTGTGTGATTTTTTAGAATTTTAAAGCACTTGGGCCTTGGGCTGATTCTCCCAGAAAACAATAAAAAGATCATGAACGAAGCATTATTATGACATGAAAGTCAAGTTTCATATCAAGCAATTTATGATTTGATATGCAAGTTATACAAATGTGCATTTTGTTTATTTATTTTGGTTAGATAGTTAAACTACTTACTTGCTACATATTATAAGGATACAAAGAAACCAACCTACACATTGCAGTTATTTTGTGGTAACACTCTTTTACTTGTTCTAGCATATTTAGCAAATTTTTGGAGGTAATTTTCTAATTTTGGTAGATCTTAGTACCTAAAACTTTTAATTCAAACTTGAGGTTATCTTTCATGACTAAGTATTAAACCAATAATACAGTCAAATACAAAAAAAAAAGTATGAAATACGAAGCACGGAGACTCTGTCCAATCCCAAAACCCCACAACAACATCAAACCACCTTTAAACAACCCACCACTTGTCACCTAACCGGCCTAAAAGGAACAACACAACCGAAGCAACAACCTGAAAAAGCACTTAGCTAATAAGGGTGTATCTCGAAAAAAGTCATTTCTTGGTCAGGTGGCAAACATATGGAAACCTAGCTGTTATCCACACATTTGAAGAAAAAAAACTCCATTACCTGATGCAGCTTCAAGTACTACAAGTAACAAAATGAAACATGTTTGTGCTTGGGCACTGGTTGGTGACTACTAAAGCGGTAATTTCTGAATCTGAGTAGTAACAAAGCTTCTTCCCTTAGGTGGTTAAAAGAGATTTTTGCATTGTATTTGCGATATACGACATGTTCTCGTTTGATTTTTTTTTCGATCGTGTCCGTTTCAAAGGACAAAAAAGCCGACTGTTTTTAGAATATTTCTGTATTTTTATATGGATTCTATCAGTGCATACATACCAAACTCCAGGTAAAATTAAAATACTTGTTGTAAACAATTCAAGAGGTTATCAAAATAAAATCTGAAACAACCAAGATTTGTTTTTTGTCGTACCTACACCACACAATAACTCTTTACTGTGCAATATTTTTTACTCTCCGTCTTTCACAAATTTTCTCTTATATATTTATTTTCTTATTTTTACAGAAAATTATGGAGACCTTCCGAGTGTTTGGATTCTTGGTTCTGTTCATTTCACAATGTGTGACCAAAGCTCAAAAAGATCTTTCGTGCCAAGGAATAACACGTGGAAAGACATTTGTAATTGCTTTCACCGGAAACTACGAAGGTGATGTGGCAATTACTGAGCTATCTCTTCTAATAGTTGCTTTTAGTGACAACCCAACCACCGTCACGGTCAGCAGCAAGTTTCAAATTAATGACACACCCTTTCGGGAAGTAATCAAAATACGGCCTAGGGGATTCCATCGTCTAACTATTCCACCTGAGCTCTTGTTAGGCACCACGTCTGAAAGGAGCAACAAAGTAATCGAGGTGGGTGCCACCAGCGACGTCTCGGTGTACGGATTAAATTATGCTCCTTTTACAACCGATGCTTTCCTTGGAATTCCAGTTGACCACCTTGGGACGAATTATGTTGTAATGGGGCGTGACGAATTCAATCGGTTTCCTGCCTTGTTTGCGATTGTCGGTGTTGAGGACAATACACATGTCACTGCAACTTTAAATGGTGCAGTGACTCTAAACGGTACCACATACCCTTCTGGAAGTATTTTACACTTTACCGTTAACCAGAATGAAGTAGTTCAGATTGTGTCGAATTCAGGGTTTGAATCTCTCGGCGGTAGCATAATTGGAAGTGACAAACCAACTGCCCTTTTTAGTGGTGATTTGTGTGCCAATACTCCCGGATCTTATTGTGACGTTCTTTCGGAGCAGATTGTTCCCGTAAGGAGTTGGGGCACTGAGCACATCTACTCGGCTACGGGATCATCTCGAGGCAGGTCGATATATGTCGTTTACGCATACTACAAAGACACCAATGTTACTATTCCTGGGCTCAATAAGATAACTTTGCAGCCAGGGGAAAGTTTTGAGAGAGAATTGACTGGCAGTGGAATTATTAGAAGCAGTCAACCAGCTTCCGTGGTACAAATTGTAAGGTGGATCGACCGGAGACTTGTTGATCCGTCTCTTATCCAGATTCCCAGTGAAAATCAATTTGGTTATATTTATGGATTTTCAACTCCTCCTAAAGCTGGTGGTGACGACGATGGATTTTTCAACTTTATTAACATAATCGTGAAATTAAACGAATCGTCAACGGTATTGCTAAATAACGTATCTATACATAGTTTAAATGATGTAAGCAACCATTCCATACCTGGTACTAATTACACAGTATTTACCATACAGGTCCCAAAAGGTGAGGGTGTCTATTTTATTGAACAAATTTCTTTTAAGACCTCTTCACCTATTTCTGTCATAGTGTACGGATACGAAAATGACGAAAGTTATGGCTACTCGGCGGGTTTGTCTCTTCCTAGTGATGAACGACTGTTAAGTATCAAACCTTTCTTTTTGAGAGAAGTCGGGGGAGATGAACTCGTTATAACTTTGCCTTGTACAAAAGCTGGCATCAGCCAAGAATCGTTGGTGTACTGTCGTTTCCATACAGGTAACCAACCAATAGAAGTTGAGGGCTCTCTAACTAGAGCCTTCACAGTGAAGTGTATATCACCAATATTTCCTGCGATAGGTTTTGTAGACTTCGAAGTATCCATAGACAATAAGACAACGTTTCCCTTTAGAGGAAACTTTTATGTTGCACCTCAGCATATTTTACCCCCTAAGGTAAGTATACATCAAACTGGAGTGCCAAGTGAGGACTTTATAGATGCCAGCAAGATAGAAAATAATATTACTGTAAACTGGAACAAACGTGACTTTACAAAGACCGAAACGGTCGATATAACTGCCATGTTTGCTGCAATCGAACAAAATAGCAATGAGATAGTGTGGTCGGAAGAAATACCTATAATTAATGACGTTTTAAACTCTGGAGCAGTTAACGTTACATCTAAGGGAGTATCGGATGCAGCAAATATGATTTTTAGGGAAGGTTCAAGCATACCAATGATTGTTTTTTCAGTAAAAAATAGCCTGGCTGGTAGGAAAAAAAGGTTTTTGGTACCTTTAATTTCTTTTGTTGCTAGAAGTCCTATTCTAGTTCTTATAGCAGCGGCCGGCATTGCAGCAACGCAATGCTCTACTTGGCATACTTTGCTTGAAAATATACAAGCATCAAATCTTCCCCCTTGTCCTCGTAATCTTTTGCAGGCAAGAAGTGACACGAACTTCGGACCGGATAAAAACTCCGCGTTGCGCAGCTTCTTTCACCCAGGTGCCTCTGCTTGTTACCGCTCGCTCAACAACCGCAGGTCGGGTCAACAGTGTTGTTATGGCCCTGATGAAAACATTTTGGTAGGACCGCCAGGTGGCGGAACAGCAGACGCAGTTGCACCGGATGGGATTTTAAGTACTGCCGCACATCTCTTAGTCGATGTGGTTCCCTGGTTTGCATGTTGCAAATTATCTGATAATTGCGACACATATTATAAGTACCGTCCCTCAGACAATGGTACTGGTTATATCTCTCCAATCTCAACACGTGGTACAGGAGACCCTCATTTCACTAGTCTTGATGGAAAGGAATTCACTTTTAACGGGGCTGGGGAATTTTTGCTTTTAAAGTCCTCACTCTTTAATGTGACTTTTCAAGCTCGCATGGAAATCGTTGCTGGTACTAATGCTAGCGTTTATTCTGCTTTTGTTTTGACGTCAAACTCATCTGACAAAGTTCAAGTCCAACGTTCAGCTTCAAATGAGACCATTGTCCTCATCAACGGTTTGTCAATCAGTCTAAAACAGGATGGTGTTCTTATTCGCGAACAAGTTCGCAGGGGACTGCACATATCTTTCAACACAGACTTGTCCGAAATTTACATTCGTCAAATCTCTGGCCTATCACTTTCTGTTCGCATAACTGAAGAAATGATGTCGTTTATTCTTCAGCTACCTCAATTCTTTCACACTCACGTAGAAGGACTTTTGGGAAATTTTAACAATGATCCCGATGATGACTTTATCTTACCAAATGGTACGTCTCTGTCTCCAAATTTGACCTTTGAAGAAATTCATTACGGTTTTGGACTTTCTTGGATGCTGGAATCTTCCACATCTCTCTTTACATACCTTCCTCCAAACGACTTCTCAACTTTTAATAAACCGTCTTTCAAGCCAACTCTTCAGTTTCCTGACGTAGATCAGGTCAGCGACGAAATAAAAGCCATTTGCGGGGAATCCAAAATTTGCTTGTTTGATGCTATATCCACTGGAAGTACACGTTTTGCTAATGAAACCCTTCAAGACGAAGTAACATTTGACTTTATTAAGCAACATTCTGTGACTGTCATTTGTGATTTTCCTGGTAAAGTTTTGAACGGTGTTGTTAATGGTTCCGGTGTCTATCTTTTTGGTCAACGTCTTTCTGTACAATGTAATGAAGGATATTCTTTGATTGGTTCAGCTACTTTAGAGTGTGGTGTGAATGGTCGTTGGTCTCATTCTCTGCCCTCATGCGTGTCCTGTCCAATTCCAGACACAATACCCAATGTTATCGTAAGTGGTGCTAACTTTTCTGTTGGATCGATTTTGGTGTTTTCATGTGTCAGTGATGACTACACACTACGTGGCCCAGCAAAAGTTGAATGTCAAGAGACAGGTAAATGGTCTTCTGAGTTCCCAGAATGTTTCCAAGAAGGAGGTTTCAAGTACTGGATATTAGCGCTTGCCGTTGGTTGTTGTTTCTTAGTAATTGTTGTGATGTTTGTTCTTCTGACAATTTGTGCGGAAAGAAGACGAGGACAAGTAGTATAGGACAGAAGCGTTGATCCTGGGTGGGCAGATGACAGTTGCACCGCCAATTAAAATATTGAGATGCAAACATATCGTTTTGTCCCAATAATTTGGGCAGATTTAAAGCAAAATAGAGGCAGAATTAACAAAATGTAACAAACCAGATCAAGGCCCCTGGTGTAGGCTGTTTGCTAATTTGACGGACACAAAGTTTTCCTCCTGTTTCGCATGCAGGTGTATTTAAATTCGTATTTTAAGATAAGGTTAGTCTGGCAATATTACTTCAACAGAGGTATCAAAATAACGGTGTTTGATTTTTTGAATAGGTAATGATAAATTTATTCAAACCCTTATTAAAAGCCGATTTTTTTTTAAGGCCCAATTCTCTCATCCGAAACAGTACCAATTTTCCTAACCTTCTTCCTTAAGCCCCTCCCACAATTGTGTGCAATTCCTCCTCATCCAGACACAATCTAGGTTTATTGCTTCAGGGCGAGTATTAAAAGCTCAATGTGTATAATCAAAACACTCTCAGTGCAGTTCATGCTGGGTAACGTAACCTTTGGTAAACTGCATTGTTTGAATAACCTGTCAATCGAAGAGCTGAGCCAGTTGAGAATTTTGGTACTCCCGTACAAGAATTGTAGTTTGGGGTGAGAGGAATGGTCCTTTAAACTGAAGATAGTTTGAGGGGGCTCATTAGTTCTTGGAAGGTATAGCGCAATTGTTGATAATTTTTAAGGACTTGACTTTTGCATTAATTCTGCTGGATCTAAAGTACGAAATCTGTCATGGATATATTTTTCGATTGTACGCAAACATATACAAAAATTCAACGTCTTGTAGCCTGGTTACCTATTACCAACAACGTTTTCTGAAAAGATCTGCTTTTTACTCTGCCGGGATGTAAAATTAAGATCTCGTTTTAACTCTGCTGGTATGAAATATTTAGATCTGGTTTTTACTATGCTGGTATGAAATATGTACAATTGGTTTTTTACGCTGCCGGTGTGTAATATTTATGCAGAATTAATAATAATAATAATGATGATTTATAATGAGCACATATCCACCCTGCAGGGTGCTCAAGGCGCAACATAGAAAAAAAAATTATAAATATGGGAAGGCTTCACGCATAAGATGAGTTTTAAGGTGCTTTTTGAAAGTCGCAACACTGGTGCATGACTTCAGTTCATGTGGTAGAGTGCTCCAAAGTCGTGGAGCAGCAACCATGAAAGATCGGTCACCCCATGAATGCTTAGACCTGCTGTTCTTGGAGGTTGAGCTGGCTGCTTGAACGAAGACTCCGTGCTGGAGAGTACAATTGGAGTAAATCTGATATATACATCGGAGCCATTTTTTTAAAAACGAATTTTGTAGATAATCCTATAAGAAATAGGTAGTCAGTGAAGATCTTGCAGTATAGGTGTTATATGACATGTTTTCCTTGACAAAGTTAAAACCCGAGCTGCTGTATTTTGAAGACGTTGAAGTCTGGAGAGCTGAGATTGTGGCAAACCAAAAAGTAGAGCATTACCATTATTCAGACTAGAAGTGATAAACGAATGAATAATTTGTTCAGCGGCGTCCCGATTCACCTACCCTGGAATTGTACCAATGTTCCGAACGTGTAATGAGGATGAGCGGATAACATTAGAGATATGTGGTTTCATTGTCATGGAAGAGATAAAGACCACTCCAAGACTGGTTTTTCCAAGACTGGAATTTTCTTTTGTTTACTAAACAATGTGTTTGAAAAAGTCCTCCTAGTAGCTAACGTTATTTTAAAGAATTTTTCGTTAAATCAAATTGTATACACAGAAGGATGTTTTACCCGTCAAAAACGATTGTAATTATCATTAGTTATGATTTTTGGCGTTTCAGGAAGGCATCGAATTCTAAATGAACCATGCCTTTGAGCGGCGGTCATGTTGTTTGATAACACATTTATATAATCGAATCTTCCACACAAAAGAAAGTATTGTATACAATAACGGTTGGAATCCAAGACACGTCTCAATTTCTGTTCAGGGTACATGGAGAGCATGCACAATATTCTTCCTCTGCATCTGTATTCGCCGTTATGTATCTCGAAGAATATGGAATCATGTACAGCAGTATGAATTCTCTCACACTGATTCACATAAAAGCTTGATGATATATTACTGATTACGTTACGCTAACACTGGTATAGAGAAGCGTTGCATTAATTCTTTGTGAATAGAAAAAACTTTTTTCATTTACAGTCAGTGTTCATGGGGTTCGTGCTTTCCTTAAAAGTAATTATTTTCTTTCAGAATTGTAATCTTAAAAAGTACATAATAGAAAATTTTTAAAATGAAGGTATTATTGCCTTTTAGGGTTTTTTATTTCATTTTGGTTGTGGATGAATATATTTCTCATGTAATCTGTTTTTTTTTTTTTTTTGTTTGTTTGTTTGTTTGTTTTTTGGTATACATTTGGTTGTGGATCGATATAATTTTCGTAGTGTATATTTTGTTTTGATATAACTTTGGTAGTGGATATACATATCTCTTAAGGTACCTCTTTTAATCGTGTTTCTTTGTTAAGTAGGTTTCTAGTGCACTGTCACTATTAAAATGCAGTTCAATATTTTGATCAAATGGTGAGAGCAATAAAGAGCAACGCTACATAAATTACGTTCAGTATATACCCTAATTTAAGTAATACATTCACCGAATTTGTTTACTCTTTTAAATACCTCGGAGCTTAATACCTAAACTCATATGGTCATATGGTCACAGGGCATCATGCAATCGTGCAAAAGAGATTTAAAGTACACTGCCTTTCTGAACGGTACAGATCCGTAGCCAATGAAGGGTCAGGAGGCGAAGGAAATTGTTTGCTCCCCCCCCCCCCCCTCCTTCGGGGTGTTGTCTGGAAAGTACTATAAGCAAAGCGGTTTTAGCTAGAGACTGGAAAAAAGGGCTGCAAAAACTTTTCAATTGGAAACTTTCGTAATGAAGAGCCAACGTAATATATCATTATTACAACCCGAAATGCCAAGAGCTTGCTGATTTCTTGACGAAACACAAAGCTAGGGAATTTTTCTAAGACCTCTGGTGACACCAGATAATGACGTGGTAATGCCTTGGGAAATTCTGCCATTTAATTGCTGGTGACCTCAGATAACCTCCCAAAAACAATTTTGGTTCTTTTCTTAACCGTACCGCATCCACAGACCAAATGTGACAGTCTTCCAACATACGTTTCAAAGTTATGTTTGTAAACAAAGTTTTTAAGGACCCTTGATCAGTATATGATCTCATTTGCAATCTGGTGACCTGGAATGACTTATGATCTTCACCAAAAACAAAGTTTCATCCTGTTATTGTTTTTAACAAGGTTGTCACAATTTCACTTCTGGTGAAATCAGGTGAACATTGACCTTCACCTTTACCAAAAACAATAGACTCTTAAAGTGTACCTCAAGTCAAAATTCCAAAAATGTATAAACCATAAAAAATGAATTCTAACAGTTCAACTTCTATCTTTATAGGATATTCTTGAGTCGAAATATCAAAAGTTGAAATTTATTCACTTAAAACAACTTATCCCATTGTGCAATACGTTTTTAATTTCTTGTTGTACGACTTACATTATCGGTTATTTTCCCTTTAAAATAAAAAAAAATGTTTTATTGACCTTGACCACTCTCTGTTTGCTTGAGTAGCATGTGGCGCAGAGGGAGCTGAATTAATTACATCACCCCGTAAGATTAACTCACAGCTTGGTACAAGGTGCAGTATGTCACAGAAATACAAAAAATACAAAGATTGTGAATGAGTAGTACATACAACAGTGACGTCACAAATTCTTGAGCAATGCACCATTTTAATTTGAGTGAATAAGCATCAACATTTTATATCTCAACTAAGGAATGTCCTGTGAAGGTGAGAGTTGGATGGTTAGAAATAATTCTTCATGCTTTTTCATACATATTTTTGAATTTTTGACCTGGGTTGCACTTTAAACACAACCCTCAAAAACACAAGGAAAAGACTCAAAAACACCTCGCACGCTAAATTGAATTCGTTTATATTCCTTACCATGTGAAGCGGCTTCTGATCTATCTTGATAGGATATCCTTCGGCTGCAGGATGAGGATCTTTTGTCAGCAAAGCCAAGAAAGGAATGAGCATGCCAAACTTGTAACGCAGAGAAATAAATTGGATAACTATTTTGAAACATGCAACAAACTTAGTTTAAAAGTTGATTTATCCTTGCAATTTTGTTACCATAGATGTAAAATACCATTGATAGTTATTTTCCACGGTGACGTCATGGTAATTGTGCCTTAGTAATGACATGGCATTACTTTGGTAGCATCATGAAATTATTATGGTAAAAAATGCATTTTTCATTTACTAGGGTACTTTACCATAAAACTATCATGGTTTTTTACCAATGTAATGCCATGGTAATATCATGGTATTACCATGGTAAAATTACCATGAAATTACCATGAATTTTACCATGGTAAGATTACCATGAAATTACCATGGTACCTGCCAATAATACCATGGTAAATTTTCTTAAGGGATATACTATCATATTCACAAACTCTTAGACCAGGAATTCTATAAGCGTTCTGAATTACACCTCCCTGCATCTCATGATTATCCATAGACCATTGCTACATTTCTTGTTCGTTTGAACAATTCATAATTGAAATGAGGTGGACACTGTCAATTTTATATTTTTATGTCAGGTTAGAGGTTAGGTTGAGATTTACTGCCCAGTTTCCAACTACTTGGTTCATGTCGAGCTGGCTACGGCCTTTTATCAAGTCGTTTTTATGAAAGAATATACCAAAAAGGTGATGTTTTCAATCGGCATCAGTATTTTGAAAATTAAACTGTGATTCAAGCAGACCAGTTACAGCATACCCTTTGTTAGTTAAATAATATACTGTTAGGCCGTCGGGTTTAAAAAACTTTCCCATCTCGCACCCATTCTCACCCAAGGAGATTGCAATTTGGAACATTTTCTCGTCTACAGCTAATTCAAACTTGTCCAAAGAGATTTGCATATGTCAGCTGATATTTATTAATGATTAAGTGCAAAGAGATTGCCATGTGAAAAGGTCAATTTTTGACCGATTTTGATGTCATTTTTATTTCATACGATTTCAAGTACCAAAGTTGAACAATAGGTATTTTCCGATTTCAATTGGTCAAAGTCATTGCTTTTGCATTTAAGGAATGCACTTTGACAGTGAACGTAGCAGTAGTTTCTATCATGGAGCTATGACGGATGGAGTTATTCGATCCGAGTCCATTTTGCAACTTTTAAATTTGTCGGCTGAGCTCCTGATTGTTTAGCTCTTGCAAATTGTACGCCATATAAATGGGATGACCGTAATTGTTCTTGTCGTCTGTAAGGACCACGGACTTCATATATATGGCCAGAGCATACTGCACGTAAAGTTGTCGCTGGCGTACGTGTGAGTGAGTATAAGCTCAGCAAAATGACTGTCTACTTTGGTTTTTTGTGTGAAAGTTTGGACTTGCTCAAGTAGTTCAAATCAATCGATTTTGCACTAAAGTTGATATATTTTCTAGAAAATACAAGGTAAGGTCAAAATTACTACTCGTATTGCATTAATATGATATTGTTTCTCATTCAAATGAAATTTTGTTTAAAATATTTCAGGGTCGTCGTTAAATTATATAAATTATAGCTTCACGGCGGTCACTTTGGTGCGTCTTTTTGTCCCAAGTCGTTGGCGACAATCTACGTACAGGGCGTGTGCGTTACATGCTCTGTCCATGTATAAAGGAAGTCCGTGGTAAGGACTCAAAGAATTTTTGGCATGAATCTAGCCATTACAATGACATTGCCAATCGTCAAAGGTAAGAATATCCAATTGTTTAACGTTAGTTTACCGTTCTTTTAAGGGTTTAGTTCAGCCTCAACTTTCTTACCTAACATGCCTTGTAATATTTCACTTTTTTAGGAACAATGCGGAATTGCAGGGGTAGGGGGCAATTGTCCCACCAATGAAAATATTTTTGAGCGAACATATCCGCATATTTTGCACCCAATATTTCAAGCAGATTAAGAAAATCACAAGCAGAATAAACAAAATATATAATATTGTAGTTTACAGATGACATAGGGTTTCGACAAAACGTCACGTTGATCCTGTTCATACGAAAACGTTAAGGTGCCGTCAATTACAAACTTTTTCACTATATTATCGAAACATTTTGCAACAAAATGACGAAATGTTCACTAATTATCCTAACATTTTTCAAGAAATTGATGAATTACCTACTTGTCGGATCTCAACAATTTGACAATTCGTAGAAAATTGATGAATTACATTCTTATCACATGTGATCAATTTGACATTTTGCAGAAAAAATGAAGAGTTGCTCATTAATCGGATCCCAACAAATTTTCATTTTGCAGAAAATGACAAATGATACCTTAATCAGATGAAATCAATTTAACATTTTGAAGGAAAATGATAAATTACTGTCTCACAGAATGTCAATAATTCTACATTTTGCATGAAAATGATGAATAATCGTATTTCAACAATGTAAAAATTTCAAGAAAATTTTAAAGGGGCCGGGTATGATAAAAGTTGTTTAAATTGTAACTAGTAGTTTGTATACCGTATGTTACCTACCGAACAGTTCTCTATTGTGTGTTAACGGTAATTCGAACTTCTGGGGCTTGGGGTTACACTTGCAGAGACTCCCTAAAATTCGAAGATGGGGTGTTGTAATATGCATATGATCAGTGGCGTACCGGAAGGGGAGATTGGGCCATGTTCTACCACACGGATGCCACCTATGTTTTTTAGATCCTAAAAGTATGGACTTCAGTAACACAACTTTTATTTCAAAAGAGGCATATAAGGCACAAGATTGCATTAAAAGACGCCTACTTTTTCAACAATTCTCAAAGAAGAAGCGCTCACCCTTTAAATGTATTCCCATACCGGCATAGTCTCCTGTTTAAAAGTTTGAACAGCTGTTATTACACAGCCATAGAACATTGTTCGGAAGGCAAAAAAGGTAACTTGATTGGTTACAATTAATCATCATCATCATCATCATCATCATCATCATCATCATCATCATCATCATCATCATCATCATCATCATCATCATCATCATCAATTTTCTTTTCTCTCACAACCTTTCTTGGTTGGTTCTCTCATATCTTTGTCCCTGTGACCTCGGGATCCTGCCCGGACCCTGCGAGGTTGAGCAGACGTCTCAGTATGTGGGGGTTATTATTATTATTATTATTATTATTATTATTATTATTATTATTATTATTATTATTATTATTATTATTATTATTATTATTATTATTATTATTATTATTATTATTATTATTATTATTATTATTATTATTATTATTATTATTATTATTATTATTATTATTATTATTATTATTATTATTATTATTATTATTATTATTATTATTATTATTATTATTATTATTATTATTATTATTATTATTATTATTATTATTATTTATAATTTTATAATTTATTTTTAATTAATTTTATAATTTATTATTATTATTAAGTTGTCAAGGCAAGATTATTTTTTTGGTAAACTGACGACCAGTTTTCATCCATTTAATTTCTACATTTTTCACATTAAATATTATATCTTTAGTTGTAAGCTCGATGACAGAAAACCCGATGCGAATGAGTTCTTTTACAAGTTCAAATTTATTTTTAATGTAGAAAAGTGTATTGCACTGAAAAGAAATTCCCCCGTATCTTTTCGCACTAGATTTAACGTTCTTAAAAAATGCTTCTCCTATTCATTGCCGCAACTCATGAATTAGCTTTGCTCCGTTGCTTGCTTTGTCCTGCTCTCTGTTGCCCTTTTAAAAGACGCATGTTATATCCCTCCATTGTAGCCGATTAGATTTATCACAGATAGGTATTTAAGAAATGGTGTTATCTATCGTGGCATGCAAACCTACATGTTAATACTAAATCTTTATTCTACTATATTTGTTGATCTACATTGTGCATTTATTTCTACTTTTTTTTTTCTTTGGTTATATGTAACTTGTATAATTATGTAGATAACCTTAACTATTGTATATTCGATTACACTGCGGTGAAGAAAAAAAAATGGTTATGAATCAGAACGTGAAAAAAATATGAAAGAAATCAATAAAAGAGTTGGAAAAAGAAAAAAAAAATTATTATTATTATTATTGGGGACGAGCCTGAAGCATGGCAGGCTAAAGACGTAGTTTTGCTCGGGTGTGAGATTTTTGAGCTGTTTTAACTGCGAATTGGAGTCATTTGACCATTGAAGGTATATACTTCTGTCATTTTAACCTTTTGTAACATTGCTATGAGTGGAAGAGGGACGGCTAGACGGGGAAGACCCCCACTTTCGCAAAATACATCTTCATCTCGTTCGGGAGCTAGAAGGGTCACACCCTCACTACTTGATTACACTGATATCTCCAGTACCCAGTTCCGCGATGGAAGTGACAACGAATACGACGATGGCGAAGGCTGGAAGTCGGCTATTGAGGAGTTTCAAAAATCTGTTGAAAGATCTTTAAAAGACCTCAACAAATCCATCTCAAAACTAGAAAAGGATCTGGGAAGAGCTGTAGAGTACCAAAGCAAAAGAATCGATGATCTGGAAATTAAAGTAGAAGAGAAGGACAGAGAGTGTGAGGCACTGAAAAAGAAAATAAGAGACCTGGAAAATTCTCAGGGTACTTCAGCTGAAGAAATCAACAAACTAGAGCGCTTCTCAAGACGTAACAATTTCCGAATTGTTGGTATTCCTGTAACTGACCAGGAAAACTGTGAAGCTGTTATCAGGGAGAAGGTGTTTTCATTGTTTAATGATGCCCCCGATCTTTCAATCAAGAGATGCCACAGAGACGGACGAGGGTTTAATGGAAAGCCACCCCATATCCTAGTAAGATGTTTATCCTACAAAGCGAAAACATTTATAATGAAAAATAGAAGAGCTACACTCCAAGGTCAAACTTTTTTCATTGTGGACGACTTGACCAAAGTGGATCTCCTTGAAAAGGAGAAATGGTCTCAGAAGGTAAAGGAACTATACGATAGTGGAACCAAATTATTTTTTAGTGCAGGGAAATGGAGAGAGGGCTCTGGCAGACCGTTTGACTTTTAGTCTACCTACCCTATATAACTTTCAATTGAGAAACAGCCATATTTAGAGGCCATCATGTTTATAGGAAAAATCTGTTTTTTTACTTTCAGGTGAGATCCTTTTTTTTCTTTTTTTGCTTCAGTGTTTTTTTTCTATTCCGTATATTTCTCTCTCCCCATGCCTGCTCTGTTTATCATCCTAACCCGTCCTTTTTGTCCAAAGGACACTGTTGACTGCGATTGGACCCTGTATAGTTTTTCCCCTTAGTACCTTAGGTCCCTTGCTACTAGGCAGTAGCCAGTCAACATGATTTGTTTTCTCTGTTTTTCCTTCTTTTTTAAGTCTCGTGGAACTCATATATTTTGTATTATCATGAATCATCTATGTTATCTCCTTAGGAGGGATGAAAGTGTTTGTCTGTATATTTCATTTTTTATGAGAAAGAAAGTGTCTATTATTTCATTTTTAATTTGTACTGCAAAAAACGGCAGTATGTTTTTCTGTTTAATTAATATCCATGATATTGTATTTGCGACTGACGGTATGTATGTTTACTTAACTTCGTACCTCTCTTATCTTTTGCAATGGTCTGCTTTTCATTTGTTACATTTAACGTAAGAGGTATTCGAGATAGCAAGAAACGCCGCAAACTATTTTCCTTTTTGCATACTCATAAGTACGACTTCGTCTTTCTGCAAGAAACGCATTCCATTCCATCTGATTCTTCTATTTGGGCTAATGAATGGGGAGGGAAATTATTTTTGTCACATGGTTCTCATTTCAGTAAAGGTGTAGCAATCCTGATTAACCCGTCAACAAGCTTTGTTCTGATTGATGCTATAACTGACATTGAGGGCCGATTTGTAATATTAACTGTTAATTGCAATAATACATTACTTGAATTGATCAATATTTACGGCCATAATATTGACAATGTTTCACTTTTCTCAAAATTGGAGGGTACCTTGTTATTCACAATTGGGACACTATCATTTGGGGTGGGGACTTCAACTTTGTTATGAATTTAGCTTTAGACAAGGCAGGAGGAAGGGCTCAAACGAATTTTAACGCTCGCAATAAAGTGCTTAAGATGATGGAAACCTTCGATCTGATCGATATCTGGCGGGAGAGAAATCCAAGTGTTAAATTGTATACATGGCATTCCAACATTGATACTTCTATACATTGTAGGTTAGATTATTTTATCATATCAAATCACCAAAAGAATGCTGTTAGCAATGTTTCTATCATACCACTTTTTGGTTCAGATCATTCGTGTGTAACTTTAAAAATTTTAATTGGTACACCTCGAGGTAATGGTGTTTGGAAATTAAATACTTCACTTTTAGATGATTCAGATTATATCTGCCATGTGAGAGATGCAATTAAGGATGTTATCGCTAATCATCCCACCTTTAATCCAAGTCTCTTATGGGAATCATGTAAAGTTACTATCAGGTCTGTTTCGATTAACTATTCTAAGCGTGTTATTCGTAAACGAAAATCAGACGAAAAGAAATTAATAGAACAAATTGCTTATCTTGAGCAAAGGTTTGCTGTTTATCCATCTGCACACGTTAAAAATGAACTTGAAGATTGTAGGACCAAGTTAGATGCAATATATGATCATAAAGTAAAAGGTATTATTGTAAGATCAAGAGCCCGCTGGTCAGAAAAAGGTGAAAAGAACACTAAATATTTTTTAAACTTGGAGAAAAGGAATAAGTCTTTTAACTCTATTAAGCAGTTAATTTTAGATAACAATACAACTGTTGCAGGTACTGAGGAAATTTTAGAAACTATTAAAAATTTCTATAAGGATCTTTATACTAAAGACCATGATGTCCAGTCGGACGATTTTTTTAATAATTTAGATATTTTGCACTCCAAACTGTCTGAGGATCAGTCCAAGAGCTGTGAGGGGCTTCTCACTCTCGAGGAATGTCGTCGCTCACTATTCTCAATGCCCTTGAACAAATCTCCAGGCTCTGATGGAATCCCTGTTGAATTTTACCGTGTATTATGGGAAGAGGTCGGCCCACTTGTTGTGAATTCTTTTAACTATGCCTTTAAATCAGGCTTTATTTCTGATGAGCAAGGTAGAGCTTGTTTAACGCTCATTTCAAAAGAAAATAAAGACAACCGCTTTATAAAGAATTGGCGTCCAATTGCCCTACTAAACGTTGACTACAAAATTGCTGCCAAGTGTCTGGCCATACGTTTGAAAACTGTGCTCACTGATTTAATAGATCCAGAACAAACCGGATTCTTAAAAGGCCGCTTTATAGGGGAAATGTTAGATTAATTCTTGACCTTATCAATTATTGTAGTGATCATAATATCCCTGGTGCACTTATTTTCCTAGATTACGAGAAAGCGTTTGATCGACTTGACTGGAGATTTGTTCAAAATACTCTTGCTTATTTTAATTTTGGTAATGATTTTAGATTTTGGGTTCGAACGTTATACAATAATACTTCATCGTGTGTGGTAAATAATGGTTTCCTTACTGATTATTTTAGGATTTCAAGGGGTGTGCGTCAGGGATGCCCTCTAAGTCCTTACTTATTTATAACATGTGCCGAGATTTTCACAGCTATGATTAAATCCAGTTTAAGTTTTCATGGAATTTTTATCTCAAATTCGGCTTTTAAAATCTCTACCTATGCAGACGACACAGTTATTATTACTGATGGATCACTGAATGATATTAATGAAACAGTGCGTGTTCTTGAAAAGTTTTGTAAAGCGTCTGGTCTTAATGTAAATTTAGACAAGTCTTGTCTCTTCCCTCTCGGCCCACTTTTCTCTTCCCCACCCCCCTATTTCGAAACATTTGATTTTGTCATTAGCCAGGAACCAGTTAAGTATCTTGGTATTTCATTCACGCATCATCATGATGATTTTTTTCAACTGAACTATGTTCCCAAATTATCTCGAGTAAAAAAAAAATCAATCTCTGGTCCTCCCGGGACCTTACTCCTATTGGAAAAATTGTCCTCATTAAAACTTTTCTTATTTCTCAACTAGTTTATCTTTTTTCTGTTTTACCAAATCCAAGCGATCAATATTTTAAGGATCTGGAGGGCCTTTTCTATAGTTTCATCTGGTCGAAAAAACCCGACAAAGTTAAGAGAAATGTTTTAATTAATAGTAAATCTAAAGGTGGGTTAAACATGGTTGATATAAGGTCATTTGTTTTAAGTTTAAAATGTAAGTGGGTTAAGCTTTATCTTGATGGAAATGATAGCTTGTGGAAGGTTTTGTTTGACGAAGAACTTAATAAGTATGGTAAGGGTTTTCTTTTTGAATGCAATTTTTCCAAAAAAGATATCAATATTTCAAATGTCTTTATTCGTGATGTCTGTTGTGCATGGTCAGATTTTAATTTTAGATCTCCAGATAGAAATTTTTATGGAAACCAGAGTGTCTTGAACAACTCTTTTATTAAAATCGACAAAGGGATTATTTTTTCAAACATTCTAAAGAGTAAGAATGTTTTTAAATTATATCACTTTTTTGACGAAAATGGTAATGCTTTGGAATACATTACTTTTTGTACAAAATATGATTTGAATGATTTACCATTCACTCTCTATTTTGGTATCCATGCTGCAATCCCATCGTCCTGGAAAGAGAACATCAATTGCGTTCATATTTCAAAATAAAAATGCGCAACGGCTGACGAAAGCCATTTCTTTACCAAAGATCACAAAATATGTATATAATTATTTAGTTAAGGAGAAATCACAAGACCCAAAGGCAATTTTTAAATGGCAGAACACTGATAATGAAGTTTATGATTGGAACCAAATTTTTATGTTACCTTATATTGCTGTGACTTTATACTAAGGATTTGGCCGTTAATTCAAACACTTTTTTCACTAGTCCTAGCTTTTTGCATCCAAAACTTTCCAATGATCAATCAAAGAGCTGTGAGGGACTTCTTTCACTTGAGGAATGTTCAAATGCTTTATTTTCAATGCCTATGAATAAGTCTCCGGGAACTGACGGAATCCCAACCGAATTTTATCGTGTGTTCTGGGAAGATGTGGGTCAGTTGGTTGTGGATTCTTTTAACTATTCATTTCAAAAGGGTTTCATTTCCGATGAACAAGGTAGAGCTTGTTTGACTCTAATTCCTAAAGGAAACAAAGATCACCGCTATTTAAAAAACTGGAGACCAATAGCTCTACTGAATACTGACTATAAAGTTGCTGCTAAGTGCCTAGCATTACGCATGAAAAATGTTCTTACCGACCTTATTAGCCCCGAGCAAACTGGATTTCTTAAGGGACGTTTTATAGGGGAGAACATCAGATTAGTTTTAGACCTTATTAATTACTGTGATGAAAATCATATTCCTGGTGCGCTAATTTTTCTTGACTACGAAAAAGCGTTTGATCGTCTTGATTGGGAATTTATTCAAAATACTCTATCTTATTTCAACTTTGGCAAGGATTTTAGAATGTGGATCAGAACACTGTACAGCAATGTTTCATCTTGTATTGTTAATAATGGTTTTCTTTCTGATTATTTCAAAGTCTCCAGAGGTGTTCGTCAAGGATGCCCACTTAGCCCATATTTATTTATAACTTGTTCCGAAATTTTCAGTGCTTTGGTTAAGTCTAATGTTAACATTGAAGGTATAGTTATTGCAAACTCTGTTCAAAAAATCTCGACTTATGCTGACGATACTGTAGTGATAACCAATGGGTCATTGAACGATATTTCGGAGACGGTGAAATTACTTGATAAGTTTTGCAAAGTGTCGGGGCTAAAGGTAAATCTGGACAAGTCTTGTCTTTTCCCTCTCGGTCCACACTTTTCGTCTCCACCCCCTTATTTCCAAATGCTGGACTTTGTGATAAGCGATGAACCAGTCAATTATTTAGGCATTTCCTTTACTCATCACCAAGAGGACTTTTTTAAGTTAAATTATCTTCCAAAACTTTCACGTATTAAAAGTATTATTAATCTTTGGTCTTCCAGAGATCTAACTCCTATCGGTAAAATTGTTCTTATAAAAACGTTTCTTATTTCGCAACTTGTTTATCTTTTATCTGTCTTACCGAATCCAAGTACACAATTTTTCAAGGAGGTTGAAAGTCTTCTCTATGGTTTTGTTTGGTGTAAAAAGCCCGACAAGGTAAAACGAAACGTTTTAGTAAATGATAAATGTAAGGGAGGCCTTGGTATGATTAATATCAGGGCATTTGCAACAAGTTTAAAGTGTAAGTGGGTCAAACTTTACCTTGATGACAATGAAGGGTTATGGAAAGTTTTGTTCGATGAAGAACTTAACAGGTATGGAAAAGCTTTTCTATTTAGATGCAACTTTTGTAAAAATGACATACATATATCGAACAACTTTATTCGTGATGTTTGTAATGCGTGGTCAGATTTTAATTTTAGAAACCCAGATTTACCTGATTACGGTAATCAGTATATACTTAATAATTCTTTCATAAAAATCGATAACAAGTTGTTTTACTCTGATTATCTCAAAGAAAATGGTGGTTACCGAGTGCGTGACTTTTTCGATGTCAATGGAACTGCTATCGATTATAACCGATTTTGTGCTAAGTTTAGGTTAAATAATTTCCCTTTCACTATTTATTTTGGTATTTTGTCAGCAATCCCAAGACTCTGGAAAAGCGACCTTAGTTTTGCTCTCAACCCTAATGGTAATGAGCAACGTCTTCTTAAGGCGGAAATGTCCCCTAAAATAACGAAGTATACTTACCAATACTTCATTGAAAAAAGATGGAACTACCAAGAGCAATTCAGAGATGGCATGAAATAGATAATAAAGAATATGATTGGGACAAAATTTTTATTCTACCTTATTTCGCTGTGCGTGATACGAAAATTCACTACTTTCAATACCGTTTTCTTCATAGAATATTAAGTACTAACGTGTTTTTATCCAAGATCAAGGTAGTAAATTGTTCGTTGTGTACTTTTTGTTGTAATGATCATGAAACATTAAAGCATTTATTTTGGGATTGCGATTTCGTGGAAACATTCTGGGTGCAATGTTGTGACCTCTGCTTACAAAGCAACTTTGATTTAAGCTATGATCATGTTAAGTTCGGTTTCCTTGATGATGTAAAACACCCAATTAATTTTTTCATCCTACATGCAAAGTATTACATTTTTTGCTGTAAATTAAATGGAAAGGCACCAGATGCCATAGCTTTTTCATACAAACTTAAATATTATCTACAGGTGGAATGTCACATACTTAACAAAGTTAAAAATGAATGCCGTCTCTTGTACTTAAAAAATATGTTTAAGGATTAATTCAGTAACTCTTTTCATCAACCTTATCTAGGTACCTCATTATGTGTTATACTGTAACTTTGGTCAAATATTTCACTAATAATGTTCATGTTTGCGTGAATCACAAGCTTATAATTGTTTACCAATTTTTTCAGCAACAAGGTACAAGGTCAGGAAATGATAAGGTACCCAATTTCACCAATAAACTTGTGTTTGGGTAGGAAAAGTTTCTTCTTTCTTTTTGCTATCAACAATTAACAGTTTTTTGTTATGTTTGGACTCCGTTATGTCTTTGCTGTAACCTTCTATCTGAATGAATGATAACTAAGTGTTTGGGTATTTGAACTGGAGTGTTCATGCAGGTTCAACTGCTGGTCTCAACATTCTCTAAAAGTTATTATTAATCTAAATCATTGGGTTTTTTTTGGATTAAATGAAATCCTTTTTGTCTTACCTTCTTTCTAGCCATTGTTTTTTTTTTCAATAGAAGTGAATATTTCTCAAAAGAATGAACAAAGGTTACCCAATTGTTTGACAATTGACAGCCTATTATATGTAGTCATCTGAAAAGGGTTTATTTTATATATTCACAGAAATTATAGATCACGCCTTGACGAAGAAAGTTACAGCTCAATGCATTTATATGAGAAACTACAGTACATAACGTATATTACGTATATATTTAATAAAGTACCATTCATATTATCTTAGAATGTACGGTGCGATTTGTATAATTATTAAATACGAAGTATTTCGGTTCGAGCCTGACGCTATGGCCGGTTAACATCTCTTCTGGCCTTAGGCGGAAATTTTCCACATTTTTGAGAGATCAGTAACCAGTTGTTTCCAAACTACTCTTCAAGTTTTGTTCCTGTGCGGTATACCCTACGATTATGTCCGGTGTCAAAAGGAGAGGACGTCCCCCTCTGTCACAAAATACGTCAAGAAATACTGTTCGACACGGGGCAACGCCCAGTCCATCCTATCATCGTACTGTTCACTTAGGGGACGAGTTAAGCGAAACCGATGAACCTACTAACTGGCGTGAATCAATAGATTCTTTTGAGGCAACGCTGAACAAGGCCCTTAAAGAGGTAAAAAACAGTGTACGGAAACTAGAGAAGGATTTAGGGCAGGCCATCGAATTTCAGAGTCACCGTATAGACGAGTTAGAGCAAGTTTTGCAGGTGAATGAAGGGGTATGTACCGACTTAAAGAACAGAGTTCAAGCTTTGGAGACCGCCCTAGCCTCAAAGGATTCAGAAACTAATAAATTGGAACGCATGTCAAGACGTAATAATTTTCGCATAGTTGGTATCGAGGTGTCTCCAGACGAAAATTGTGAGGAAATTTTTAAGTCAGTGGTGCTACCAAAATTTGATAATGCACCGGACATTTCCGTAGAACGTTCCCACAGAGATGGGAAAGGACACCCAGATAGACCACCTCACATATTGGTGCGCTGCCTTTCATACAAGGACAAGATTTTTATAATGAAAAATAGAAGGGCAGCACTGGCGAACGAAAATTTTTTCATAGTGGATGATTTGACTTATCCTGATCTTATGGAGAAAAAGAAATATGCCAAAGAAGTACACCAATTATACCAACAAGGTACCAAACTTCGGTTTTCTGGAGGGAGATGGAGGGACGGCAGTGGCAAGCCCTTCCTGTTTACCTGAACTAAATTTCAAGGAACCATAACCATATGTTTTGCACAGGAGCATTAAGACTGCTCTGAAACTACTGATCAGTCAAATCAACAATTACAACCAGATTTTTTGGAATTTGCACCCCTTTGGCAGGCTCCAGCTTTTTTCAATTGGACATGTTTCTTCCTGTTCTTCTCTCCACTGATTGGCCAGTGGATGGAAGCGGGATTTTAGACCACCAGTTGTCTTCGATCTTTTTCTCTTTTTCTTTTTCTTGTTTTTGCTTAACAACTTCCATCTCGTGTTACATGGTACTATATCGCTTTAAAGTCAATCCAGAGTGCTTACAAAGTATCCTTATTTGTGGAGGATTTGCATCCTTTGGAATTAAATCAAGTGACGCTATGGATTGTGTGCTTGGTATGTGGGAATTTTTCTTCAAAGTCTGTCACTAACAATGGATGTCCTTAAGTTAACCTCTTTCAATGCTCGAGGTCTTCGACAGTATAAGAAACGTCGGCAACTATTTTCTATACTACACAGTAAACATTTTGACATTTCATTTATTCAGGAGACCCATAGCTGTTACATGGATGAAAATAGATGGAAAGCTGAGTGGGGAGGTAAAATATTCTTCTCCCATGGATCAAACACTAGCTGCGGAGTGTGTGTGGTTTTAAAACTTCATTGGATTTTGACATTATTAAGTTCCATCCACATCCACTTGGCAGGTACATCATTTTAGACGTGAAGGTAATGAATACTGTTTTGACACTTGTTTGTGTATATGGTCCAAATAGAGACGACCCCAATTTCTATGCCGAAATCAATAACCTGGTTAGTGGTTTTAACACCGAAACTCTTATATGGGCTGGAGATTTTAACTTCGTTCTCAATTTAGATTTTGACAAGATCGGAGGAAATCCACGAACTAATTTTAAAGCGAGAGATAAGGTGTTTGAATGTATGACAAATTTTGATCTAGTAGATGTATGGAGGGAAAGGAACCCGGTGTCAAAAAATTTTTCATGGAGCTCAAATATTACTCCCGGCATTCATTGCCGGCTCGATTTTTTTCTTATTTCTCGTTTTATTGCAAATAATGTAACAGATAGTTCATTTAGTCCCGGAATTCAGTCAGACCATTCTTTCGTAAACTTAAGCTTTTCCGTACACAATGATATCCGTGGTCCAGGGTACTGGAAATTGAATAATTCTCTTCTTTCAGATGATAATTATGTAGCTATGATCAGTGATATTGTCGCTTCTGAAAAAAATCACTCAGGCAATGATTCCGTTTCCCTTTGGGAAACAATTAAGTATAAAATTAGGAGTTTTACTATTCGTTTCTCTAAGCAGAAAGCGAGAGAACGCCGTAAAACGGAAAGTGAAATATTATTAAATATCTCTAGACTTGAACAGGAGTTATTTCTGAATGATTCAGCAAATATTCGAACACAGCTAAACGAATTACGTAATAAATTACTGTCTTATTACAATTACAAGCTACAGGGTACAATTTTAAGATCAAGGGCAAGATGGGTGGAACAGGGTGAAAAAAATACAAAATATTTTCTCAACTTGGAAAGGCGTAACAAACAAAACAGTGTAATAAGGAAAATCACTGATAATGATGGTCATGATATTACCGACAACGTTTCTATTCTAACTAAGATAAAAGATTTTTATTGTAGTTTTTACACTTCTGTTTACTGTAATCCGAATATTTTCTTAGATGATCTGCCCATAGTCACTTTAAATCAGGAGACCTCTGATTCATGTGAAGGACTACTTAGCCTGGATGAGTGTTCCAATGCATTACTTTCGATGGCTACTAATAAATCTCCAGGCAGTGATGGACTTACGGTCAATTTTTACAAAAAGTTTTGGCCTATTATTGGGGATATGGTAGTTGATTCCATTAATTCTGGTTACCATAAAGGTCAGCTTTCGTCAGAACAATCCAGAGGTATTATTACTTTATTGCTTAAGCCGAATAAAGATCCTCTTTTTCTATCTAATTATCGCCCAATAACTCTTCTTAATTGCGACTACAAGATTGGTGCCAAAGCAATAGCTACAAGACTTAAGTCAGTTATCAATAGCATTATAGGACCAAATCAGACTGGGTTTCTGAAGGGGAGGTTTATTGGGGAAAACATTCGCTTTGTGTTAGATCTTGTAAATTATACCTCTGAGCTGAACATCCCTGGGTATATTTTCCTACTTGACTTTGAAAAGGCCTTTGATAAAGTAGAATGGAATTTTCTCATTTCGGTTTTGTCACGTTTTGGCTTTGGTTTGAGTTTCATAAATTGGGTCAAAGTTTTTTATAAAAATATCTCTGCGTGTGTGTGTAATAATGGGTTTGCCTCTGGTTTCTTTCCTGTTGAAAGAGGGGTCAGGCAGGGATGTCCTCTTAGCCCATATCTGTTTATTCTTTGCGCTGAAATGCTAGCTTTAAAAGTTAATTTAAACAATAATATTAAAGGAATATCTGTACATAATTCTATGATAAAAGTCCTCCAGTATGCTGATGATACTCAATTATTTCTTGACGGTACTAAAGATTCTCTTCTGGAAGCTTTTCGTACATTAAACCTTTTTAAGCGTGCTTCTGGACTTTCCATTAATGTTGACAAGTCTACTCTTTTCCCTTTAGGACCATCACGCAATACGACCCCATCTTTCCTCAAAGAGTTTAATCTTAAATTGAATTACGGGCCTGTTTGTATTTTGGGGGTGTTCTTCACCCACAATGGTAATGACTTGTTTCGTTTAAACTTTGTGCCTAAGCTTTCTCGTTTAAAAAATTGCCTTCGCCTGTGGTCTTCCCGTGACCTCACCCCTATTGGACGAAACATTCTTGTAAAATCCTTTGCTTTGTCCCAATTAGTGTTTCTTTTTCTTACCCTTCCCAATCCCCTGAAAAGTTTATTAAGGAGATACAGAATCTTATTTTTGATTTCATTTGGGCTGGCAACCCTGACAAAGTTAAACGTGTTTCTATGTTTGATGACGTATGTAAAGGGGGATTGAAAGTAGTTCATGTTGAAACTTTTGTCAAGAGCTTAAAATGTACTTGGGTACGTAGATATTGTGACGACGATTCGCAGAGGCCATGGAAACTTTTCTTTGATTTAGCCTTAAAGACGTATGGCAATAAGTTTTTGTTTTCTTGTAACTGTAAAAAATCTGATGTGCCTATTTCAAACACTTTCATTAAAAATGTTGTTCATGCTTGGTGCGATGCCTCCTTTGTGGAACCCCAAAGTAATTTTAGCGATCAAATACTGTGGAATAACTCTTACATTAAAATAAATAGTAAAGTTGTATTTAACGATCAACTACTTCATTTTGGTTTGGTGTATTTAAGGGATATTTTTGATCAAAATGGGAGGCCGTTGGTTTGGGACACTTTCCGAAATACTTTCCCAGCCCCAGGTATTACCTTCGTTTTTTATTGGGGATTGTTTTCTAGTATTCCAAATGCTTGGCGAGCAGATATTCTTTCAAGTAGACATGCAAATACCCAAAATTCGAACCAGTTGTTTTACCATAAAGTCATGCATTCTCTTTCAGTGTCTCAATTGGTTTATCGTCGTCTCATTGTAAAGGTAGTGAGTCCCCCTACAGCTATGGAAAAATGGGTTAAAGACTTTCCAGGTATTTCTACCGATGCCTGGGAGAATATTTTTAGGAGCCCTTGGGCTACTACAACAGAAACCAAAATTGTGTTTTTTCAGTTCAAATTCTTACATAGAATCTTACCCACAAACAGGCTACTTTATTTAATGGGGAAAACAGACTCCCAACTCTGCACATTCTGTCAAAGAGAGATTGAATCTATTGAGCACCTTTTTGGGGTTGTACAATCAGTTCTACTTTTATTCTTGACGTTGAATCAAGGTTTCTTGGTAATCAGTTTGTGTTTTCTAAGAATGATATTTTCTTTGGGTACCAGTATAGTATTTGTCATCCATACAATTTTTTGATTTTGCATTTAAAGTATTATTTGTTTTCATGTAAACTTCAATCGATAAAACCAAATGTAAATAGTTTTTATTACAAGTTTAAGTTTGCTATTCAAACTGAGGAATATATATTTTTTAAGAGGAAACAAAAATCAAAAGGTAAAGTTCATTATTTAAATTTAAAAGACGCCTTTTCAGTTTGTGCGGGTCTATTTGACCCAATTGATTCTTAATTCATTTGATTTTCGCAACGAAATTATCCTCCTTTTCTTATAAAAGTTTTGAAAGTATGAGAATTGCTTTGTCATGTTATTATTCTGTTGATTAAAATATTGCTGTGAAAACAGATTCAAAAAGGAAATAAAGATGGAAGGAAAAAAAAAAAAAAAAAAAATAAATACGAAGTATAATGTAAATAGCCAGAAAACGTGAAATTTTGGACATATGCATGAAAAATGAAAGCTGAATAAACGAGACAAAATTATTATTATTATTATTATTATTATTATTATTATTATTATTATTATTATTATTATTATTATTATTATTATTATTATTATTATTATTATTATTATTATTATTATTATTATTATTATTATTATTATTATTATTATTATTATTATTATTATTATTATTATTATTATTATTATTATTATTATTATTATTATTATTATTATTATTATTATTATTGTTATTATTATTATTATTATTATTATTATTATTACTATTATTATTATTTTTATTATTATTATTATTATTATTATTATTATTATTATTATTATTATTATTATTATTATTATTATTATTATTATTATTATTACTATTATTATTATTATTATTATTATTATTATTATTATTATTATTATTATTATTATTATTATTATTATTATTATTATTATTATTATTATTATTATTATTATTATTATTATTATTATTATTATTATTATTATTATTATTATTATTATTATTATTATTTTTTCCTCCAAAACTTTATTGAACTTCCATTCCAATTTTTTTGTTGACAGTATAATACATTATTTACAATTACGTTTGCTGGCATTTCTTTTTAACATTCTTACATACAAGTGGTACCAAGGTCTTATTATAAGTATAATACATTATTTACAATTATGTTTGCTGGCATTTCTTTTTAACATTCTTACAAACAAGTGGTACCAAGGTCTTGTTATATAAACATAATAAATACAACACTTCACAATCAACACATATTCACTTGTATATCCTACATAGTTTAACTATCTAGGTATGTAAACAGTTTGAATCATAATTCAAATACGTGATATCATTGCAAATATGCATCCTTTACTATTTTGTCGTTTTTTACACCATGCTGTAAGTAATTGTACATGATATTATTGTTTCTGAATCCATTAGTTTTTACTCATTATACCTTTGAACCTGTAGTGATTAATTCCTTACAATTTCAAATTTGTAATGGAGTCACTAGTAAACAAGCTAAAGTCAAATAGATCAAAAACAATATGTTGTACTATATATTGTCAGGCTACCTTAACATTCGGGCGTATTAAATGGCAGACCAATACTCCTGCACTACATTTAACAAAATAAACATTAATTTTCGAAGTGGTTAAAAAACACACATTACAACCTAGGTTCAGGCTGCTATACACATATAACTACTGAATCGAGTCATATGATGAATGAATCCTTCAGGGCATTAAAATTAGCAACATTGTTATATCTAGAACGTGAGTGTAAGTAGTTGTACTCCTCAACTTGAATAGCAAATTTAAATTTATAATAAAACTCGTTTACATTTGGCAAAGTCTGATGATTTTTTTTGTAAATATGTAGTACTTTAAATGGATAATCAAAAAATTATAAGGATGACGCTTGCTATTACTGAACCAAAAAAAGATGTCGTCTTTTGAGAAGACGAATTGCTTGTTCAGGAGTTTTAATTCTACATTAATGATAAACTGGGAAACATAACTGCAACCCCAAAACAGGTGGTCGAGAGTTTCTTCCTCCTGCTTACAAAAAGTGCATAAATTGGTTTCAATCTTACCCATAAGAAAGAGAAGTCTATTTGTTGGTACGATTCTGTGGAGAAACTTGAATTGGAAATAGGCAAGTTTTGTTTCACGAACGGAATTCCATGGCATGCTCCAGATATTTTTCCAATTATGTAATTCAAAATTGACCAGATCTTTTTTCCATTTTTTCATTGAGGTTGCTTCAGTAGCTATAGTTTTCAAGAAAGTTTTATAGACAAATTGGGATAGAGAAGATGCATTAAGGGCCCGTTGAACCCACACTGTCGTACTATTTGGAGATTCCGTCGGGCCACACCCTGCCTCTCTCCAGTAATACGGGATGCTATTAATCATCCCCCAATACAAAGTAAACGGGAAATTTTCTAAATTAAATTTCTGCTTAAATGAAGCAGTGAAAGTGGATTTCCTATGTGGTCGAAGAGGTCTGACACATACTTAATACCTTTCTTATGTAGAAATTCATGGTAAAATATCTTATCGTTAATTCGTATGTGATGATTGTTCCACATAATTTGATTCCCGAAACTGTCCGTGGGTGTATGATAAGAACCCTCTACCCATGCACTGACAACCTCCTTTACAAAAGCATTAGGAATACCATTGAGATCAATTGCTCTACAGTTACAATGGATAATTAGTTCTTTACCAAAGCTGTGTAAATTCTTGTCAAAAAATAGCTTCCACATCCCACCAGACTCATCAACGTACCTAGGAATCCATGTACACTTCAAACTACTCACAAAAATTATTATTATTATTATTATTATTATTATATTATGCCACTGCTGTATGAATTTATTTATAAGTTTAAGTTTGTCCTGCAAGTTGAAAACCAGCTGCAAAATTCAAATGTCAGCTGCCCAATTCCTTATGATCGCTTTATAGAGGCCTTTGGTGCTATTCCAAGACTATTCATTTAAGGTACTGTTTTAATTATAGACCCACCGAGGTGTGTCTGACTGATTACTTATGTTTGAAAAAAAAAAAAAAAAAATTGATGTAAATTTTGTAAATAAGTTATTTATGCAAGCAGTTGTTACTTTTTCATAACCTACGAGAGATGTTGTATTTGGTTGCTATAATTTCTTATTGATTTCTTGCTTGTGGAACCTTCATGCCTGCTGGTTTGCTTAACACAGACCCTTTGCTCTTCGTCTCCCACTGGCAGATGGGATGGAGCCATTGGTAGTGTTTGCTCTATAGCTCCATCCCTATTTTGGGAGACTTGTCCACAGGGTCTGGCCCTGCCCCTATACTAGCGGTTTGGCATCCAAAATCTCGTTTATGTTTTCGGGTCCTTTTATTTATCTTATTTTGAAATGTCTGTTTATTAGGTTTATGAGTGAAGTACCCTTATAATATGTTGATTATAGTTATAAATTATTATTATAAAAGGAACATTAAAAGAATGGAAGGTGAAATGAATTGCTTGATAGATGACCGATTAGTACATACTAATATATAGTACAGACCCGGCGAGATGTGACAGATTTATTACATATGTTTTGAAAAATTTAGGTAAAGATTGTAGATAAGGTAAACCGGTAAGCACTTATTTCGTTTTCTTAATCTAAGAGCGTTAATGAATTTTGTTGTTATAATTTCTTGTAAATCTTTGCAGCTTTGAGCATGTGTCTTGGTTTTTTTTTTCTTTGTAAAAGGCACATCGCTATTTCTTATTGTATGAACAAAGGATCCAAAATAAAATACAAGAGATGGCAAAAAAAAAAAAAAAATTATTATTATTATTATTATTATTATTTTTATTATTATTATTATTATTATTATTATTATTATTATTATTATTATTTTTATTATTATTATTATTATTATTCTCAACGAGCCTGACATGGCGGGAGAGTAGTTGAAATCACTTTGGGCTCTCGAAGAATTTACCTTTTACGAAGGCATCGTCGCAAATATATCATTTTGCTCCTTACCATATGGTTTTTGGACATGTCAAAGTCAACTCAGGCTAAACGTGGGCGACCAGTTGGTTCATATGGTAAGAGAAAACGGGACGAACTTGCACGCCTTAGTCAGCAAGCCAGCTTAGGCTTTACACAGTCTGATCCTAACGTTAGTACATTAGGAGAAAGCATGTCTAACGTGGAATTGTTTGAGAGTGAGGGCGAAGACCTACCCTCAAAGTTCAGCAGAGTGCTCGATGAGGCTATGCAAAATATCTCTCAACAGCTGCAGGACTTAAACACCGAACTGAGAGGCATTGTGGATAAACATACCAAGCAAATTAAAGAACTTCAAAATCAAAATAAGAAGCTGAATGATAAAGTCAAAGACTTGGAACTTAAAGTACAGCAGCTACAGGGAGAAAGGCAGACTCAGGCTGACCAACTCAACAAGCAGGAACGTTTCTCGAGAAGGAACAATTTAAGAATTGTTGGAGTTAAAACAGAGGAAGGAGAGCGACCAATTAACATAGCCAAGGAGATCTTCGCTAAAGCTGGTGTGGAAAATTGCCACATTGAGAGAGCGCATCGGGACGGGCGAGTCGTTGAAGGGAGGGATCGTCATATCCTGGTCAAAGTTTCGTTTTATATGGACAAAGTTACCCTTTTGCGGAATTCTCGCTCTCGTCTCTCAGAGGAAGATTATTTTTTGACTGATGACCTAACTGTGGTAGATCTAAAAGAAAAGAGGAAGCATTCCAGAGAGGTAGCCATGCTCTATCAACAGGGTACCAAACTACGATTCTATGGAGGGCGATGGAGGAAGTCAGGTGGTGAACCTTACAACTTCGATGACACCAATGAATAAATAAAAACCGAAACTGATTCTGGACTGCAACTAGACGATTTTTATAATCTTTGGCTAAGTTCTGTTCTTTTAGGAAGCCATTAATTTATATATGGATGATTTTCAAGCCCAAACCATATTTCTTCCTAGTCGGGCTTTTCGTTCTTTATGTCCAGCACGATTTCGTTTGTGTAGGACTTTTTCTTAATGGAGAAGGAACCGTTTTTCCCGTCGGGACTAACTATCTTTTCTTCCATTTGGATGGGATTCTTTTACCTTTAACTATATCTCCTTTAATCGTGAATCTATGCTCTGTGTTCTTCCTATGTAAGTTCTGTCGTGTATTTACGATTTATTTTTTGTTTATCTTTTCTATTCGTGATACCCCTTTAAAGTCTAGTAATCAGCTTTATGGTATTTGCCATGGCAACCCTTAAATTCATTTCATTCAATGCTAGAGGACTCAGACAATCACAAAAACGCAGGCGATTGTTCTCTTACCTGCACAGACGCAAGCCAGATATCACCTTAATCCAAGAAGCACATAGCTGTCTCACTGATGAAAAATATTGGTCCAACGAATGGGGAGGCAAGATTCTGTTCTCTCATGGTTCTACAAGTAGCCGAGGTGTTTGTTTACTCTTTAATCCACACTTACAGTTTGAAATTTTGAAACGAACTACCCATATGCACGGAAGGTACTTGATAGTAGATTTGAAGATTGTGGATAAAATAATTACTGTGATTGGAATATATGGTCCGAATGTGGACAACCCATCGTTTTTTAAGGATTTATCAAATGAATTAAGCAACTTCCATTGTGATTCTATAGTTATGGCTGGTGACTTCAACTTTGTGTTTAATCTGGATCTAGATAAGGTAGGAGGCTTACGTAAGACCAATTTTAAGTCTAGAGATGAATGTTTAACAATAATGACCATTTTCAATTTAGTCGATATTTGGAGAGAAAAAAACCCATTGCTCAGATTATACACATGGAGTTCCAATATCACTCCTGGTATTCATTGCAGATTAGATTTTTACTTGATATCCCGTAATATGGAACACAATGTAGATGACGTCTCTTTATCACCTGGTATCCAATCAGACCATTCTTTTATATCATTGTCCTTTAAGCTTACTTCAACAAGTAGAGGTCCAGGATATTGGAAATTTAACAACTCCCTTTTAAACGATGCCCACTTCACCAACATCATAAATGATATTATTCGTAATGATACCGAAAATCCAAATTCACTTAACCCTTCTGTACGATGGGAAAATCTTAAGTTTAAGATTCGCTTGGTTGCTATAAGATATTCTAAGCAAAAGGCTACTGAGAGACGTCTTCAAGAACAATTACTTACAAGTAAAATTTCAGAACTAGAGCAAAAACTCTATTCGACTGAATCCCCTGAGATTCGATCCCAACTTGCAACAGCACAAAATGATTTACTGTATTACTACGATTATAAACTGAAGGGGACAATTATAAGGTCAAGAGTTAGATGGGTTGAAGATGGTGAAAAAAACAGTAAGTACTTCTTGAACTTGGAGAAACGAAATAAACAAAGTAATTACATTCGAAAAATCTCAGACCAGGAGGGTCGTCTCATAAAAGACGACGGGGATATACTTAAAGAAATTCGTCTTTTTTATAGTTCTTTATATAAATCAAATGACACGTCAATTGATACTTTTCTTGATAATTTAGATCATCCTTATCTCGGCGTAGACGATTCTAAGCTCTGTGATGGTGAACTTACTTTACATGAATGTTCTACTGCACTTAATCTTCTAAGTAATGATAAAGCTCCGGGAAGTGATGGTTTCACGACCAACTTTTATAAACATTTTTGGCATTTAATAGGTCATCTTGTTGTTGATTCTATTAATCATGGTTACAATACAGGTTGTCTCTCTCCGGAACAGTCTCGTGGAGTAATCACCCTCATCCCCAAACCTGGAAAGGACTCATCATTACTTAAAAATTATCGACCTATATCTCTGTTAAATACAGACTACAAAATTGGGGCTAAGGCTATTGCTGCAAGAATGAAATTGGTAATTGATAATCTTATTGGTCCAAATCAAACTGGTTTTCTAAAAGGTAGGTTTATAGGTGAAAACATAAGGTTTGTTTTAGATGTAATTAATCATACTAGCGAATTTAATATACCGGGATTTCTGTTTTTAATCGATTTTGAAAAGGCTTTTGACAAGTTAGAATGGGAATTTATATACGCTACTCTCTCCTTTTTCAATTTTGGAAATAGCTTTAAACATTGGGTTAAAACATTTTACAATAATGCCCAAGCATGCGTTTGTAATAATGGCTATTCTTCCGGTTTTTTTCCAATCCAAAGAGGGGTGCGGCAGGGATGTCCCCTAAGCCCGTACCTTTTTATTTTGTGTGTAGAGACCCTTGCACTTACTGTGCTTCAGTCATCTAATATTAAAGGTATTTCAATAAGTGGTTCTGAAACTCGTATTCTGCAATATGCTGATGACACCACATTTATACTTGATGGTAGTAAAGAAAGTTTAAATGAATTGTTACGTATTCTCAATAATTTCTATAGATCGTCTGGTTTGAAGATTAATATTTCTAAATCCCATTTGTTCCCTTTAGGCCCTTTTGTTGGTAAAAAACCAGTTTTCCTCTCCGACTTAAACATAGACATTACCTTGGGTCCAGTTACAATGTTAGGTGTCACTTTTACTCACAACGGGGATGACCTTTTTCCTCTCAATTATCAGCCCAAGCTTTCAAGGCTCAAGAGCATTCTTCGGGTTTGGGCCAGTCGCGATCTAACTCCCATAGGTCGTAATATTATTGTTAAAACGTTTGGCTTATCCCAGTTGGTTTATCTCTTCCTAGTATTACCTAATCCCCCGAAGTCTTTCATTAGAGAGCTCGAGCAAGTTATTTTTGACTTTATTTGGGGTGGAAACCCTGATAAGGTTAAACGCTCTGTGATTATTAACCCTGTCAACGCCGGCGGTTTAAAGGTTATTCATGTCAATAGTTTTATTAATAGCCTCAAGTGTACCTGGATAAAACGCTATTGCAACAATTTACAAGGCCCGTGGAAAATTTTCTTTCATATAAGTTTAAAGAAATATGGCTGCAACCTCTTATTTAAATGCAATTGTCTGCAAAGTGAAGTTACACATATCCGAAATATTTTTGTCAGAGAAGTTGTACAATCATGGTGCAATATTTCATATACATCCCCTACAGAGGACTATGGCAGTCAAATATTGTGGAATAATTCTGATATTCGGATGAACGGTAAAATTGTGTTTTATAATTCGTTGTTTGAAAAGCATGTACTCTATGTAAGAGATCTTTTTGATAGACACGGTACCCCCTTATCTTTTGAAAATTTTAAGCGTAAATTTGATGTAACAGGTCTACCTTTTACATTGTATTACGGTTTGATACATAGTATTCCGAACAGTTGGAGGGGCTCAATTACTAGTAATGATGGTAGTAATCAAAACATAAACGAAGGTTTTTTTGAAAATTTTTTGAAATCACCTAGGTGTTCACAGTTTATTTACAACAAGTGCTTAGAAACGATTGCCGAGAAACCAACGGCCATAAAGAAATGGGTAGTCAGCTTTAAAAACTTGACTGACCAGGATTGGTCCAATATTTATTGTACTCCTTGGCTCTCTACCACAGAAGCCAAGCTGCAGTATTTTCAGTTTAGATTAATCCATAGAGTCCTCCCAACGAATAGATTGCTTTGCTTAATGGATAAGGCTGAATCCCCTTCTTGTACTTTTTGCAATATTGATGAAGAAACAATAGATCACATTTTTTGGAATTGTAGCTATACCACACAATTTATTAAAGCGGTGGAACTTTTGTTATTTAATAAACATTTTGTTTTCTCAAGACAAAGTTTCTTTTTTTATTTTGAAAAGACCAGTCATCCCTACAATTTTTTAGCTCTTCATATGAAAAACTATATTTTTAATTGTAAAAGAATGAAAAGTATACCTGAGGCAAATGAATTTTTCTATAAGTTTAAATTTGTGGTCAAAGTGGAAGAGTATAAAAAAGTAAGGAAAAAGAAAAATGTAAATATTGATAATATCAGAGAGGCGTTTGCCTCCTGTCCTAGTTTGTTTGATTAATATATTGAAGGGAGTGTTTTCTAGCATTGATGTTTATGTAAATATATCTCGATTATATTAGGGTTATCACAAGATTATTAAGTTTGCAAATTTTATTTGAACATCATTTGTAACACAACGTTTGTTTTTGGAGAACTTGAAATTGAAAATGAATAAATGGAGATAAAAAAAAAAAAAAAAAAAATATTATTATTATTATTATTATTATTATTATTATTGTTATTGTTATTGTTATTGTTATTGTTGTTGTTGTTGTTGTTGTTGTTGTTGTTGTTCTTGTTCTTGTTCTTGTTCTTGTTCTTGTTCTTGTTCTTGTTCTTGTTCTTGTTCTTGTTCTTGTTCTTGTTCTTTTTCTTGTTCTTGTTCTTGTTCTTGTTCTTGTTCTTGTTCTTGTTCTTGTTCTTGTTCTTGTTCTTGTTCTTGTTCTTGTTCTTGTTCTTGTTCTTGTTCTTGTTCTTGTTCTTGTTCTTGTTCTTGTTCTTGTTCTTGTTCTTGTTCTTGTTCTTGTTCTTGTTCTTGTTCTTGTTCTTGTTCTTGTTCTTGTTCTTGTTCTTGTTCTTGTTCTTGTTCTTGTTCTTGTTCTTGTTCTTGTTCTTGTTCTTGTTCTTGTTCTTGTTCTTGTTCTTGTTCTTGTTCTTGTTCTTGTTCTTGTTCTTGTTATTGTTGTTGTTGTTGTTGTTGTTGTTGTTGTTATTATTATTATTATTATTATTATTATTATTGGCGTCCAATCGCCCTACTAAACGTTGACTACAAAATTGCTGCCAAGTGTCTGGCCATACGTTTGAAAACTGTGCTCACTGATTTAATAGATCCAGAACAAACCGGATTCTTAAAAGGTCGCTTTATTGGGGAAAATGTTAGATTAATTCTTGACCTTATCAGTTATTGTAGTGATCATAATATCCCTGGTGCACTTATTTTCCTAGATTACGAGAAAGCGTTTGATCGACTTGACATTTATTGTACTCCCTGGTTTTCCACGTCCGAAGCCAAATTACAATATTTCCAATTTAGGTTTATACATAGGGTACTCCCGCTTAATAAATATCTTTTTATAATGGGTAAGTCCGAATCCCCAAATTGTACTTGGTGTGAGGAGGAAGAAGAAACTTTTGATCACGTTTTCTGGGAATGCAGACGTATTTCACATTTTATAAAAGGGGTAGAAAACTTGCTCTTCAATCAGTATCCTGTTTTCTCAAAACAAAGCTTCTTTTTCACGTATGACAAAGCCAAACACCCTTTCAATTTTTTGGCGCTACATATGAAACATTATATTTTTAAATGTAGACTGGTAAAAAGTATACCAGAGGTGGATGCTTTTTTTCGTATATTTAAATTTAATGTTAAAGTGGAACAATATAAAAAGTAAAAAACAAGAATATCGTAAATATTTTTGATATTAGAGAAGCATTTGCTTCCTGTGGGAATTTATTTTCAGAGTAGCTTTGCAAAAACAGAAGAACTCTGGCATTGTATTTTAGACTCGTTGAGTTATTTTCATTTGCATTTGAAAAGGGAAGCACATTTATGTTATTTGTATATATTATCACGATGGATGTACTTTATGCATATAATCTGAACACTAATATTGAAGAATAAAAAAAAAAAAAAAGACTTGACTGGAGATTTGTTCAAAATACTCTTGCTAATTTTAATTTTGGTAATGATTTTAGATTTTGGGTTCGAACGCTATACAATAATACTTCATCGTGTGTGGTAAATAATGGTTTCCTTACTGATTATTTTAGGATTTCAAGGGGTGTGCGTCAGGGATGCCCTCTTAGTCCTTACTTATTTATAACATGTGCCGAAATTTTCACAGCTATGATTAAATCCAGTTTAAGTTTTCATGGAATTGTTATCTCAAATTCGGCTTTTAAAATCTCTACCTATGCAGACGACACAGTTATTATTACTGATGGATCATTGAATGATATTAATGAAACAGTGCGTGTTCTTGAAAAGTTTTGTAAAGCGTCTGGTCTTAATGTAAATTTATACAAGTCTTGTCTCTTCCCTCTCGGCCCTCTTTTCTCTTCCCCACCCCCCTATTTCGAAACATTTGATTTTGTCATTAGCCAGGAACCAGTTAAGTATCTTGGTATTTCATTCACGCATCATCATGATGATTTTTTTCAACTGAACTATGTTCCCAAATTATCTCGAGTAAAAAAAATAATCAATCTCTGGTCCTCCCGGGACCTTACTCGTATTGGAAAAATTGTCCTCATTAAAACTTTTCTTATTTCTCAACTAGTTTATCTTTTTTCTGTTTTACCAAATCCAAGCGATCAATATTTTAAGGATCTGGAGGGCCTTTTCTACAGTTTTATCTGGTCGAAAAAACCCGACAAAGTTAAGAGAAATGTTTTAATTAATAGTAAACCTAAAGGTGGGTTAAATATGGTTGATAAAAGGTCATTTGCTATAAGTTTAAAATGTAAGTGGGTTAAGCTTTATCTTGATGGAAATGATAGCTTGTGGAAGGTTTTGTTTGACGAAGAACTTAATAAGTATGGTAAGGGTTTTCTTTTTGAATGCAATTTTTCCAAAAAAGATATCAATATTTCAAATGTCTTTATTCGTGATGTCTGTTGTGCATGGTCAGATTTTAATTTTAGATCTCCAGATAGAAATTTTTATGGAAACCAGAGTGTCTTGAACAACTCTTTTATTAAAATCGACAAAGGGATTATTTTTTCACACATTCTAAAGAGTAAGAATGTTTTTAAATTATATCACTTTTTTGACAAAAATGGTAATGCTTTGGAATACATTACTTTTTGTACAAAATATGATTTGAATCATTTTCCATTCACTCTCTATTTTGGTATCCATGCTGCAATCCCGTCGTCCTGGAAAGAGAACATCAATTGCGTTCACATTCAAAATGAAAATGAGCAACGGCTGACGAAAGCCATTTCTTTACCAAAGATCACAAAATATGTATGTAATTATTTAGTTAAGGAGAAATCACAAGACCCAAAGGCAATTTTTAAATGGCAGAACACTGATAATGAAGTGTATGATTGGAACCAAATTTTTATGTTACCTTATATTGCTGTGAGAGATACGAAATTACATTATTTTCAGTTCCGTTTTCTGCAAAGAATACTTGGTGTTAATGATTTTTTATATAAGATAAAGGTAAAAGAAAACCCTCGATGTACTTTCTGTTATAATGATAATGAGACTTTAGAACATCTTTTTTGGGAATGTGATTATGTTAAAAATTTTTGGTCGGATATAGGTAACCTCTGTTTGAGAACTCCTTTTGAAGTTGATTTTAAAAATATTAAGTTTGGGAAGTTTGAAGATGCTAAGCATCCAATAATTTTTTTTATTTTACATGGAAAGTACTACATCTTTAACTGCAAGATTAATAATAACATCCCAGAGGCCATTGCTTTTTCCTATAAATTTAAGTATTACCTAAATGTTGAATACTATATTTTAAGCAAGGCCGGAAATGTATCTCGTATGACACTTTTCAAGGAAATGTTCACTAATTGATTATGTTATGATGTCATTTATGTTCTATCCCTTCTTTGTTTTGAAAACGTTGTGTAAATAATAGATTTATATTGTTGTACCAAAGAATGATCAATTAACGAGACAAGAAAAAATTATTATTATTATTATTATTATTATTATTATTATTATTATTATTATTATTATTATTATTATTATTATTATTATTATTATTATTATTATTATTATTATTATTATTATTATTATTATTATTATTATTATTATTATTATTATTATTATTATTATTATTATTATTATTATTATTATTATTATTATTATTATTATTATTATTATTATTATTATTATTATTATTATTATTATTATTATTATTATTATTATTATTATTATTATTATTATTATTATTATTATTATTATTATTATTATTATTATTATTATTATTATTATTATTATTATTATTATTATTATTATTATTATTATTATTATTATTATTATTATTATTATTATTATCATTATTATTATTATTATTATCATTATTATTATTATTATTATCATTATTATTATTATTATTATTATTATTATTTTCTTTGGTGAATTTGTTTTCCAAGACCGGATCTAGTTTTTTGGGTATTGGAAATTTCTTTCCCAATCCACAAACCAGATAGGCGCTCCTGCCTATTTTCTTATTTTTAAATTGTAGTGTATATAAAATCTTTCTTTATAGTTTGTGGGGGGTGGCTCATCCATACCCTTCCTGAGCGCTACACGAATAAAGGGGTTTGCAAAATTTTCAAGTCAAACACCCTCCCCCCTCGTGAAATGTTTTCCCGTCTATGGTGCCAGAGAATCAAAAACAAATGGGCAGGAGTCTTTCCCTAGATTACTGCAGAAAGAGGACATTTAGTTAACAATCAGTCTTCCGTAAATATTCATTGAGAGGAAAAGTTCCTTACTGCCATCCACCCCACCCCCATACACCAACACCTGTATTTATTTTGTGTACAATAATACACGCTTAATGTACGTTACAAGAGTACTTGTAGCACTTAAAATGCGATTAAGTCGCAATTCTCGGGTTGAAGACTTTACGTTGAATCTTTGCACTCGAGGCGTGGTGTCATCTTTATTAGAAACGACTTGTGTGGGTTACTTAACCTATAGGTTATATTGAGTTTTACGGCCCGGTTTCTAAGCAACTGGTTTGATTCGGACCAAGGGCGGATATAAGGAAATTTGTTTGGGGGGGGGGGCAAAACTCAGCTTGAGACCAAGACGTCTCACTAGTATCAAGGGATGTCGTGCCAAAGTATTTTTTTTTGGGGGGGGGGGTTATGAGAAGTGGTGACTTACTGCCCGAAAGACTATCTAAGGGGAGCGCCACCATCAGTTGGCGCGGAGCGTACAGAAAAGTTTGAAAAATCGCGACCACATAGCCGGAAATTACATTTGCCAGGCTTGTAAGTAGAATTTAAGCAGTCGTTATTTTGAGCTTTCCTTTCCATTAAAATCTTCATTTTAATAAAAAGAAAATCAAATTGCAAAATGATCAGAAAATTACCAGCTAAAATGTACAGGCTCCTTTACAGGACGATGTGACATTTTATCATTTTCTTTTTCGCAAAGTAGAATCTCCATTAAAAATAATAGACCAGAACCAAATTTTTGTTTAATAAGTTACAGACGAACATATTCTAAGCACTATGGTGAACTTGAACCAAGCAGGTGCTATGTCATGTATTCATATTGATGGTCAATGTTTTGTTTTGTTTTTTATTTATTTTTGGTCCTGCTGTTTGATCTTGAATTGATTAGGGATGCTATCTTGCCCTTAAGGCAAATGAAGTTTTTAAACTTCCATTGCTCGGGATGCACGTATGGTACAACATATCACAGTTAAATTTTATAAATATGGTGTTCAATTTTAGAGAAAAACAACTAAACATTTCCATCAATGTGAATACATGACATCACGTCTACTTGTTGCAAGTTCACTCTTTGTAGAAAATATGTCAACTTCAATTCTAATATCTCGAGAACCAAACATGGGAAATGAGTAAAAATTTCCCCAATAAGCTTTGCTTACAATATGTTCCTCTTCAAAATATCAAACATAAATTTGTTCAGGACTTTTTTGTTTCAAGGAGCTGCACACCGTTGGAAATAAATTGAAATCAGAACTTTTCAAATCATTTTAACTCATATGACCAGTGGTCGAATGAGCCTGTAAACCTGAACCGACCACACAGAAGCATTGGTAGCGCTACCAGCACCAATAACAGTACTGCTATTGGTGCTGGTTGCGCTATCAATGCTTCTGGGCGGCCGGCACTGGGCTAAAATTTTAGTGAAACAAATACGAACTATATCCTTGACAATAACGCATTAGTTTATACTTTATAAATAACATATGACATTTGTATGAGAGAGAAGGCTACGATACTTTGCCCAGATTAAGAAAAAGGCTACTTTTTTTCATGTCCTATCGAATAACGTTATTTTTGGAAAATTGAAGACCATGCTTTGGAAATGTTTGGGGGGGGGCAAGTGCCCCCCGTGCCCCTATGGCGAGCCGCTAATGATTCGGGCCGGCCTCTGCCTTTTATTTGTCTTGAAGCTCACTTGCTTGCTTTTCCTACCGCATTGCTTATGTTGAGCTTCAAGCACAATGGCAGTAGGTTAAGTATTTAAAGTCCTCGGTGTGACCCGGCCCCGAACGACTTTTATCTAAACATGCCGCATTATTCCGAACACACGTAGTTGCTTGCATTCAAAAATTGGATTAAAGTTTTTTTTCGCCTGTTCAACATTTTACACTTTATGGAATTACACAACATTTCCTTCAGTTCAGAAGATAATTTCTTCGTCAGTGTGACACCTAAACATGCTGACATAATGAAACTTGCCAAACGTAGGATGTCCATGGTGGATGAACTCCGAGGATCACCAACTGTAGTACAAAAACCATCATAACATCCGTAGTCAGTACAACATTGACTACCGTGACTGATTCCGTTTCTAAGGCTAAATAAACCATCACTTGAGCAAAAAAGAAACATGATCCGGCTCCAATCGAAACCAACCATTCCACAAGTGACTGAAAGTGCCACCGATACAATACTAAAACTATAGTGGAACTCGTGACAAAGGTCACTATCCCATTGGTAAGTAGGGGAAAAAGTGGATGCAATTCAAAGTCTCACTGCTTCCGCATAATGTTGAATGTAAAAGCGGTGGCTATTGATGATCCTAGCGCAAGTGCTGTACCTAACATGTCAGTATCTCTGCCTTGAATGGCTTTATTGACGCTAAAAAATATGAACTGCGGGCGAGCTACGAATGTTACTCCCACAAAGGCTGTAATGGAAAATAAAATATCCAGCATTTGCGGTGCTTCTTTTAAAATCAGTCAGCTAATAACACCTACAATAATAAGAGATGAGTATGTTACTGTAAGTGCATCACCAACGTCTGTGTATAAAACAGCAAATGCACACAGGACCAAGAAGGAGCAGGTGCTCAAACCACTCAATGATAGCCAGATGTATTGTTTAATGTTGTCTGGTGGAGAAATACGTTTGAAAACTAAAACAAAAGTGGGGCAAAGTATCATGCCAACCGACATCTGTGCTACAAGTTGTACAGGGTCACTTGCTTGAATCGCAATCTTGATGAGCAAGTTATATCCAGTGTAAAATGATGCTGCAACCACTGCAAAAATTATCCCTTGATGTTGTAGTATAACGGATATACTACCAAATTTAGAGGATTCGCACATTTTGATTTCATTCACCTTGATCTGCTTGTCGAAAGTTGCCGAATCTCGAGGGGTTGACCTTAGCGCGGACAAGAGTGAATGAACCAGGTTCTTTGTTTTGAATTACATCAACTTCATTCCAGATATTCGACTGGAAAAGGGAGAAAGAGGAAAATTATGATAAAAGCAAAATGAAACCTTTTGCAAGCAGTTTTTTTTTTTAATTTCTCACTTTGCCTCAATCGAAGTGTCAGTTTATTCCCTCCGGGGTGTGGTGTGTATTTCACTCATTGACGAATCTCAAACTGACAGAATGGCGTTGGGAAAAGAAGAAATATGTGAAGAAAATCAATGCAAATTAGGCACACTCGTAAAGGGGCGATCCGGGGAAAAGTTTTAAAAACTTAAAGTTATGCATATTTACTAGGCATTCTATTGCTATACGGCGCAAATTTTCTTTCACAGTTTGATGGCTGTTAGAAGGAATTACCGACAAATATTGAGGTAATTGAAATATTGAGGACACATTTCTGGTGTTAATACACATCTAATGACTCAATGGAACGGCCACTTTGACTTTCTTTGCAGTCGTTTCCGCGCCATCGTTTTTGAACAAATAGCCTATGTCCTGAATGTTATCATATATAAGTTCCAGTTTCATTATCGCTCAAGAACAAGAGAGAAGCTGCACAGCCTTTCAGTAGACATTAAAGCCCGTCCTCCGTTCTTGATATATGTTACTGAAGGCAGGGGAGAACTGTTGAAGTTTAGCGCGGTCTTGAGAAATTATCTGAGGGTAGCGTACCAGAAAATTGGCCGACGCTGGCCTGTTTTCAACATAACAGATCTCATACAATTATTTTAAAGATAAAAATCCGCTTTGATTACTTCGAATTCCAAAATAAAGTAGAAGAAGTGACTATTTTGGCATAAAAGGTTCATTTTAAAATTTTTGTGTGGAAAACTTTCGAATATTTTATGATCCTTAGATAAAATGGTGCAATGAACAGAATTTGAATAGTGCATGAAACTTATTGAACTTGTTCAAAAATAGCTTATATCAATCAAGTGACATTAAATTGAGTCCAACAATCTGTCCAATTTGGATTATTGTTGAAAGCCAGAATGAACTTACAGATAACTTACATATAATTCCTCATCGTATTTGAATGTAGTCTGGAAGCTAAAGTAATGTCTGTACTAAGGAGGTAAATCATTCTCAAATTTTGAACATTTCTACAAATGAGCACTCGACAGAAGACCCCGTCAACTTTAGGTGATGTCTCCTTTAATAATCTTTTTTAAATCATACTCACGGATAAAAAATTTGTATTAAGTCTTTTCAATTTCACAAAAACTGGCAAAAAGTTTAATAACTGGCAATTCCAAAAATCTGAAGACTACAATTTCGCCGTCGCTCTGATTTAAAGGCATATTCTGGAGACAAAATTCATGAATTTCAAAATAAGCATAAAAACTGTCTTTTCCAGAAGGTGAAAACTGCATTTCAACAGCTTAAGATACAAATTTTTAGTGTATTGCAATTTTTCTTGTGATTTGATGCATCATGGGAAATATGTGATGTCATCGTGGCACAATAAATAGACATTGCATTCAATATATTTATAATTATAATGCCGCTGCAGACAATATTAAGCAACATTATTGGTTGTGCTCTACATATGGTGAAGGGTAATGCTAGATCTACAGGAAAAGATATTCAAACATTCCAACAGTATCAAATTTCAAGGACAAAGAGGATGTTCAATTATAGAGAAAAACAAAAGGAATTTGAAGCAATGTGCCCAAATTACATAACGGCCTGTGGCTTTGTTGAAAAGAAGAGGTATTTTTAACAAAACTAATCAATCTTGAAAGTGAGATATCTTGAGTTATGAAAATGGTATTGTGATAGGGTTTGAAGGACATGGGGTGGAATATTTTTGTTTCCTTACAAGACAGAAGAAAGGCCACCAGAACATGCCTTTAATAGAATAAAATAAAGATACAAAAAGATTACAGAAAAATACTGGCAAATATTTGACAGAACAAGTTTTTTGTTTTTGTACATTTACAGCAATTTTTAACAGTATAGAGTTGACTCAAAGGTAACGGATCATTACTCAACAAATTCAAACTAAATGTGCCAGGTTTAGTGTATCTGTCAGCATTTAAAACATTCCCAGAAGCTAGTAAAATTTATGAATAATTCTAGATCTTCTCGATGCAAACTGCAAAACGTTTGTTTGCTGAAACAAATATTTACAGTGCAACTGTAATGTAATCTTGACTCTTCACTCCAAGTTATGGAATAAAGATTTGCAACTTGTACTGAGAAGTATTTTTAAAAAATCACCCCTTCTCTCCAAAAAGAGCCAAATTTCACCAGCTAATGAACAGAACAAATTTACTTAGAACGACCAAATTCCTATGTCAATGAAATAAAAATATGTATTTTAACGCCAACATGATCTAATCCTTTTCATTTATTTTAAATTAGAATTCGAAAGCCAATTAGCATTACCTGACTAATTATAAAATAAGGAGCTACACAACTCACGAAATACCGGCGGCTCATTGGTTTCTTGTTCTTTGAAGTAATTGTTAAATAGTGCAATTAGACATATCTTTTCATACATTCGAGAACACTTACACTACATGAAGTTGGAAAAAACCTTTCTTTTTATCTTATTCCAAATGTATAAATTGCCAAAGCACGTTAAAACAAAAGAAAGAAGTCAAATTCCGTAGAAAAAATACTTGTTTTGAATATCCTTTGCAGAAAAAGCAGTACAAAATTATTTCCCCCATTGGAGCAAGAATTTCCAGAACAAAGCATGTACATTCCCTTTTAAACTTTAGGGACACCAAGCTTGGTAAACTTGCCTCGTATAGCGTACTAGTCTCGAAATACAATACGTAGGCTATCTCGTAATATAAGGAGATAGGTCGCCACAATGTGTAGTTGCTATGCCCGTTGAAAAATCCTGTGTCACTGTTGACTGCATCTCAGAATGGCAAATTTAGTAAAAGTTCCTATGTAGTTTGTATTTGAACGAACAAGTCAGAGATACTGCCTATCGCAAAAGCGGGAATGGGAAAGGAGTTAAAAGCATAACATTCGCTACCCATCGATATATTTTTTATCGGGGTCAGTTTAATATATCCCAGCGTTGTAGATCAAAACGCAGTCCCCTGATAAATAAATGTTCACGAAGAGTTGTGTGGGTAAGCCTTTAATTGTACTGGTGTTTGGTAATTGATCCAGTACATGATAATTTAAATGGTTAAAATTCTCCTTCAGTCTAGTTCTAGTAATATTTTGGTCTGATTGATTGTGTTGCGGATGCAAGTCGACAAAGGAATAAAGCCCCAGATATACCATGACCGGGTACGTCAAACTTGTGAAGCATTGTCCCAAGCAAGAACTAAGGATTAGATTAAAGAAGAATGAACGTCTCAATTTGGAATTCTTCACTGGCAAAACTATACCATAAATTTGCCAATTATGAAGAGAAAAATTATTGGATCTCAGAAAGATCGTACAAAAACCAGCGATGTGCTTGTGTTGTTGTGTTTGAGACTTCGAGATAACGAGGACTTTTGCCTGATCTCGCCTTTCCAGTCCATTTACCTTGCCACAAAGTAATGTTACATCTGGCCTTGAAAGGAAGATTGCCAAAACAAAAGGATAATATAAGCCGTATAGACAAATCTGATTAGCGCTTGTTTTTAGTGACTGTAGGTAGCCATTAGTGGGGTCCATCAGCCTTTAATCGTCTTCATTTTTGTCTACATGAATTTCAGATCCTCATATTCAGTGAAGTTGAGAAAACCAAGATACACTTCAGTGTACAACCATCCATGGAACAGGTAAGGAAGGAAATTTAAAGATTAAATGTGATGGACCCCAGTAATGGCCGACTAAAAATCAGACCATTACTTGCTGTCCGGATTCGTCTATATGGCTCGTCCTTCCTTCGGTATCAGAAGATGTCCATATTAAGCTCATTTCTATTCAAGATTCAGTGCAAATCAGAGATAATCCTGTATAAAGGTCACAGCTGGATGAATTTTTGAGGTGAAATTCAGCTAGTTTCCTAGTAGTCTAATGTTTTTAACATCAAATACCCAACCCTGTCATTTCCATGTCAGCAAAACTTTAAGGATTCTTGAAAAGGCTGTAAACTTTTTTTTTCCTGACTGAAAAGAAGATGCATTAAACTCCAATTATATCATATCAGAGTTATATCATTTTGAAAACCAAAATGCTCATATTTTTAACTCTCCATCTGGGCAACTCTCCATCTGGGCACGGGGCAGTTGTTGCTCCCAATACCTGTAGTGTTAGAACCCCTTTTGTGATGACTATCCCTTTTGTAACAGGGTTCCACCTTCGTAATCGATTTCTCCACTTGCGAACGGTTTGGCCACTTTTGTAATAAATTCATATTCACCAAACCAGGGAGTTGCAACACCCTGACCAAATCAAATTTGTAATAGAAATATGTTTCAACCACTATTGCTATCGCTCGCCAACCACTTATGTAATTATAGTATGCGGCTGATTAGATTTACTTTCTATGAAAAGAGCATGAAATCTGGCACGCAGTTATTAGACCTGAGGGAAAACTGTAAGGAAATCGCAGTTTTTCCCGTTGAGAACAATGGCGGTCATTTAAAAGGGAATTATTGCTTCACCCGTATCTTCGTTATTCGTTATTACAGCGTTATTACGGAGGAACTTTAGCAATCAGTTACGTGTCGGTTCTTGTTTGTCTGGGATATCTATATTGTTTTTAGATATCGTTAACTTGGCGCTAAGTCCCTTCAAGGACGTATAGAGAAATTACCGTCCAACACTGATCTGAGATTCCCCAAAATTTTTGTTGAGGTTTTCACAAGACGACTTAAGGAGAGTTGCTTTGCTTTTTTTATCAGACAGCCTGAATCAATGCTAACAAGGGCACTTTCACCCAAAGGGGCGCAAATTCTCTCAAGCCAATAGTTGATTAATTTTTTTCTTGATTAATGCAATTTTTTGTTGTTTTTTTTTCCAAGAAACATTTCCAAATGACTTCAAAAAGTCAGTGTAACTTATTTTCGACTGTCTTTAAAACCGCCAACGCACTCTAGCCCTTGATCACGTCGTCTTACTGTGTGAAATGTCAAGTTTATTTTTTCGGCAGTAATAACATACAATCATTAAATAAACGTCTTCCTTTCTGCCCTGAGAACATATAAGTCTACTTCAGTTGACAACCTGGTTTCCAGGGTTTACGGTACAAATTTACTTGTAAAAACGACCGACAACGAAGCTAGTTCGCTATCCGTACCTAAGGCGATTGATTTCAGGACGTATTTTTGTAGAATTGTCGGGAAAATGATACTGGGTACTCGAACTGTCAGTTTGCTGTGTTTGATCAGCATTTTCTGGTGTGCGAAAGGTAAGGGACTTTTCACATTAATACAACCGTCTAATCCGTAAAAACCAAACTAATTAACGCTTTAAAAATCTATGAATGCAACGACTTTGCTTCTTAAAAATTAAACAAAGACCCCACATCAAACCAAAGGTGGCGTGGGGTATAACTGGTGTATGACTTTGTTACATGGCCCCTTATCCAGGTGTGGGTCAAAGGATTGTTTGGCCTTTTCCATTTCGCATGAGTTAGTTAGACTTTTACGGCCTAGTTTCTAACCTATGGGTTGGCGTATGAGAAGCAACAAGGTTAAGGGAAGTAGATTAACTTTATAACTATTCAATGACTCCATCTGGCATTCCAGATTGGATCTCTCGTGTTGAGAGCAGTTGGCGGCGCTATAGGGAGAGAGGAGCACCCCCCCCCCCCCCGATTTTGTCATTCCCTTTCCAAACTTGCCCCCAAGTTAGCAAGTTAGGTCAGTTAGTAGTTGGATTAACAGAAGTACAAAATGAATAATATACCTCTCCAGAAACTTAATTTTTCATCCAGAGATATGCTTAAACCTCAGAGCTTTCGGGGGCTCCGCCCCTGGAACCCCACCCAAGGAACGAGACCATGGACTCCTTCTCCTGTTGCCCCCTAGAATGTTTGCCCTCAAAATTATCTTTTGCTCTTAGTTTGCGCCCCCCCCCCCCCAACAAAGAAGATTTTGACGTTCTGGTGCCGCCACTAGTTGAGAGACGAATCTTACACACTTTCTTCATTTGAGACATCTCACAAGTGTGATGTTAGATGCAGAATTCATACACCGAAAGGAAATTCTAGAGCATCATTCCGTCACACAAAAGGTGGGACTATTAACAACTAACAATGCATGAAAGAATTTTAAAACTAAAACAATTGTTTTGTGTGATCTCTGGGCCTTTGATTGATTTGTCCAATCAAATGTGAGAATCTTAGGGTATTTCCCAATTAAGTCCAAAAGTCAAATAATTCGTGTACCACGTATAACACTAGACTGGACCCTACGCCGGATAATACAGCCTCACCCACGATCTCCAAAAACTCTGAAAAGGGGGCTAATTTCTTGAATTTCTTGCATTTCTTTCCCTCCGGAAATTGCATTGCAAAAAGGTTTACAATTCATGTTTACCACTGAGAAGTCCAAACGGTCTCCCTAACACTGCGTTACGTCGATAGTTATCCGTCTCACCCACTCGCCGCTTTTAAAAGTTTTCATAAGCAGTTACGTTTTAAAATGCGATAGACTATAGAGCACAAAACTGAATTCTCGAGAAAAGAAATCCCTGTCTGACTATTCTAGTTTGAAGATATCACCCGGCCACTAACGACACAGTAAAGGTAACCCTTCCGTTAAGGGAAGGGGGCTACCCTGACTCCTCGACGTCGAGGAGCAGATAGCAGTCAAAGAGACTTCCCGAACCAAAAAACTTTCGTTCGTCAATCAGGGAAGAGAACGCACATCTTTTATGAATATTCATTTTGTTGAGATTCTTAGCAAATGGGAAGCATTCATGGAAAAGAACTTGGTGTCTGATCAAACAACGTACTTTTTCGTTGAATTTCATCCCAGTCGAGACTTTAACCCTTTACCGTTGTGCTCCGATCGGGGCATATTTGCGCGCCTCGGGAGTGGGCGGAAAAGCGGACGTAGCCCGCCCCGCATCGGCTTCCGTAGGCCATTGACCCCGTGACCTGAAACTATTGTCTCTCTCGTTCTTGTGGCCGAATTTTCGGGTAGCTACTCGCAGTTTCGAGCTCCGCGTGAAGCAGTAAAGATGGGCGACAGCCGAGCTCTCCGCATGGGTCCAAAAGGACCCAAACAACGGTAAAGGGTTAAAATAAGCCTGTGGAGTGTGTTTACTGCAAAGCCGATGCCACTGTCTCTGCGTGTGTGCACGCAACCCTTAAGCCGACTGGTGCAGATATTTTAGATTAAGCACATTCAATGATGACTGCATTAGCTGAAGTTCATACCTGTCTGAATGCCTCGCGGTCAGCATAATCGTAAATAACCTTTGGAAATGTTCGGAATATGAGCTTCTCGGCCCCTTTGACTAGATTTCATATGTGTTCTTTTCATCCAGTCTTCAATGGAGCCATGCATGACAGACCAATGATGTACATGGTCTGAGGGCCGTGAGGTGGATCACGTATTGTCCTTCAGTGGACGTTATAGCTTCTTCTGGAAGCAGTGGAAGTTTTGGTTTTGCCGAACGGCTCTTTCCAGAAGGTCTGAAGGACTTTAGAAAAGAGAGCCGTAAGGTTGGTCAAATGTTGTCCTTCAGTGGGCGTATAAGCTTCTTCGGGAAGCAGTTTGGTTGTACCGAACGGCTCTTTGTCAGAGAGTCGAGGAGGACTTTCGAAAAAGAACTGTTTAGACTAGAAAAGGTCATAGACATTCGTAGCCCTAACCCTTACTCTAACCCTGACTCTCGGAGCTTTATATTCGGTATGTGCAACTAGTGGACTCTTTTACGGAATACATGTGATTAAGAATTAAAAAGTACATTAAAGAGAGTGTGATTTGGTATTATGTTTGTCATCCGATTCGGTTTGGGGGAAATTTGGAAATGATCGTGTCCGTTTCGAAGGACGGTAAAGGAAAATCAAAGATTTCAAAATCTGGGCAAGAAGAACTACTTTGGGAGTATTGTTTAGTTTCGTCGAACGGTACTTTGACAGAGATTTGGAAGGACTTTAGGAAAAGATTTAAAAATTGCACTCCCTTTTCGTGAATCCTCAGGTGACCAATGATACCACAGCTGTGATAAAAAAAACATGTTTCGGCCCGATCTCCACATCTATTTACATAGGCGTAAGGAGCGGGTGCAGGGGGCACTCGCCCTCCCAATTCGGGCAAAAGCAGTTGGTCTGTTCGTTGGTCTATTTTATCTAACAGATAAACGATGAAATTATCCTGGCAAAAAGTACTCTTGCCCCCTCATAGAAAATTACCCCGTGCAAGGCGTAAGGAGCGGGTGCAGGGGGCACTCGGTACCCCGTGCAGGCGTAAGGAGCGTGGTGCAGGGGACACTAGCCCTCCCAATTCGGGCAAAAGCAGTTGGTTTGTTCGTTGGTCTATTCTATCTAACAGATAAACGAAAACATTATCCGGGCAAAAAGTGCTCTTGCCCCCTCATAGAAAATTACCCACTGCACCTATGCTTATTTGAAATCAAAATTATTGGTGTGTGCTCCCTTACGCCAACTAGCATGAAAAGACGAAATATCCTCGACGTAAGGCTTACCCTGACTACTAACGACTGCTTTAAAACAATAAAACGACAGCTCCAGCTCCAATTTTCTGAAACGACACCCTAACACCCGCAGAAGACAACCATTTCACTTAGTGCTTACGCCACTGGAATATAATTGCAGGTGACCCCGTATGTTTCCAAATCATCCGATTGCTGCAATAAAATGGAACCAACTTTGAAAGATGGATTTGTTTCTAAAATCAAAAGTTCCACCAGACCCGTAGTCGGTAGAAACATAGAAATTAGTTAAAACGGTATATTATTGGATGAGTCTTCATTTGGAGAACTTTCGGGGGAAGTCCCGCCATTGTATGAGGTCTAGTATAAAGGAAGTTCGGTCGTACAGAGTTACTTTACAAAAAAGGGAGAGACAGAGAGAAAGAAAGAAAGAAAGAAAGAAAGAAAGAAAGAAAGAAAGAAAGAAAGAAAGAAAGAAAGAAAGAAAGAAAGAAAGAAAGAAAGAAAGAAAGAAAGAAAGAAAGAAAGAAAGAAAGAAAGAAAGAAAGAAAGAAAGAAAGAAAGAAAGAAAGAAAGAAAGAAAGAAAGAAAGAAAGAAAGAAAGAAAGAAAGAAAGAAAGAAAGAAAGAAAGAAAGAAAGAAAGAAAGAAAGAAAGAAAGAAAGAAAGAAAGAAAGAAAGAAAGAAAGAAAGAAAGAAAGAAAGAAAGAAAGAAAGAAAGAAAGAAAGAAAGAAAGAAAGAAAGAAAGAAAGAAAGAAAGAAAGAAAGAAAGAAAGAAAGAAAGAAAGAAAGAAAGAAAGAAAGAAAGAAAGAAAGAAAGAAAGAAAGAAAGAAAGAAAGAAAGAAAGAAAGAAAGAAAGAAAGAAAGAAAGAAAGAAAGAAAGAAAGAAAGAAAGAAAGAAAGAAAGAAAGAAAGAAAGAAAGAAAGAAAGAAAGAAAGAAAGAAAGAAAGAAAGAAAGAAAGAAAGAAAGAAAGAAAGAAAGAAAGAAAGAAAGAAAGAAAGAAAGAAAGAAAGAAAGAAAGAAAGGAAAAATATATCAATTTGAGAAAGACTTGAATTAAACCGTCCCAAAGGGAAATTCTAGTAGAGTTTTCTGTTTGAACTTTACATATATTTACTTGATTGCTTGGCGACTGTTCGACTAGGTAACGTCAGACAGTGAACCGCCGACTTCACATTTCTTTACTAGACCAAACACCCGGTGTAATGACTTGTATGACAGCTGTAGGAAAGATTTATGAAGTAAACTAAGGATATGATTTGCTGCATGATAAACGAGACAAAGCGAACATATTTCTTTAGAGTCAGTACCAAGCGATTAGTTCGATGTACCCAAGCGATCATTTAAATCAGCTTGCATGTCTCACTATTGTGCAAACCTTAACTCACACCACCGTCCGTTTGGGGATTTATACAACCTTTAGGTCTTACTTTATGAGCCAAACTTTTGAATGCTGTAAACGAAAAACTAACATTAATTTTTAATTGAAATAGGCCTATCACGTTTTTTTTTCTCTCTCTCTCAAAAATATCATTTCCAGTAAGTCAATGCTTTCGATCAAATTTAAAATCATCTTTTCTAACATAAGGTACGTGCCCCTCTGGATGGAATGAAATCACAGGGATTTCTGTTGGCTGTTACAAAGTTTCGTTGCAGCAAAAAAACTACAAAGAACATGAACTTTCTTGTCGGGAAAATGGTGGTCATCTTACGAGCATACATTCTACCAATGAACTGCATGGAATAACTTGTAAGTTTAATTCAATCTTTACATTGTAGATAATAATTATTGTATCCCACTGTGGATTGGGGGTTGTAGAATATGCCCACAGTATTTCCCTCCTGTCGTAAGAGCTACTCGCCCAAACGGGAGGACTTGAACAGTATTTGAACGGTATGACACTATATAACGTATTCGTGTTCGTGTGTCGTTAAATCTTATCTAACTAACTGCATGTCAAACCATTCAAGTGGCTAGAGCTTTCGACTTGCAATCAGGAGGTGTGAGGTGGACTCGTTTAACTCCTGGCCTCGTTTCACCAGCATAATGTACCAATGGATTAGGAAAAACAAGCCAGAAAACCCACGACCGTAAAAAAGACTAGCCGACCCGCCGTATCCATTCGGTAAAAAAAGCGAGCAGTAACTCCATTTGACTAACCGACAGCACAGTTTGAAACTTTTGATTATTTCGATATTCAATTTTTGTCTTGAAGTCAGGGTGTCAGTATAGCTGGGTGCGATGAGTGTGTCATTCAAATCTTGTTAAACCTAACGAAAGAGGACACATCAGAGTGCAACATTGAAACTGCTTAAATGAACTGGTTGACGTACAAATTTTAACCTGAAATTTTAGTAATAAAAAGAAAATTGGGGAATCTGAAGGGAGCAAAAATGAAATTTTAGTAGCATTTAAAATTCAGTTTCCATGGGTATTGTTTGGTCAATACATGATCGTTGCAAGAGAATGGCTGCGGGTATACATACGGTCTTCCTTAGACACAGTAATTTTTTATAGAACAGGATTTCGACTGAGGAATGGAGGAAGGGAGAGTGATTGTAACGATAAGGATAAAAAGCAAAAAATGGTCGAAATAGGCTAATCGCTTCAAATGACCTCTGATTTCTTTTAATTGATCGTAACAACAAAATGCCCTAAAAATACCGATTCTTGCCTCTCAAATTATTGTTTGAAAGGGAAGGTTAAACTTCGTTTTTCGTAAGAAGCGTCAGGAACTCTTCCATGTGATGTCTGGACAATGGTCCCCTCAACTTTTCACAACCCGCTTATCTGCACTTATAGTTGAAAAAAATGTATGAAATGAATTATTCCAAAAGTACCATTACTGGCGGATTCCGTAAACGTACAAACACCTGGTGAGAGCTGGGAAAATTGAAGGAGACACAACGATACATCTTTTAGACAAAATGAACTTGAAAAAAAGTTTGCTTTAGCTAAATACAGTTATTTAATTGGCAATTTTCTTGTTTTTTTTTTCTTTTTAGTCTATGTTGTCCAAGATTTATCAGTCTTTTCTGAGAGGTAAAGTGGGCTATCCGACATGTAGGCTTAAAATGGGATACATGGTCTACACTATATATTTTCAGGGTCAATATACATGATTAAACCACTAACATTTTTATTATTGTGCTCTACTGTCCTGTACTACTGCACTATAGACAGATTCTGAAAATTATTCTCCACATCCACATATATATAGCCTTTCATTTTTGGACCTTATTTCCTCTAAATATTATTTTGGGGGATAGCTCACTTTACATGCCAGCGGCTCAACTATTATATACATGTTTTGGTATGAGGATTGCTTCGATCAACGGCGGCTGATAACCAAAACTTTACGAGATTCCAACAGGAAAAGAATATCACTTTCGGAAGCGAACACCGCTTCAAACAATCTATGCAATAAATTTCCAACGTAACAAATAACACGCCTGTTGTCGATTTGCGTAATTGCGCCATCCGAAATTCGTGTGTGTTCATCTCGAAAGTTGGTCTCTGCTGATATACCTATTATATACTATAGCCAACCTCATTCGTATCAACCAGGGAACAGAATATCATCTTGAGAAACTTGGGAGGGACAAGGAGAATTTGGACATTATTTCATGCCTATGTTTATTATCACACATCTATAAGCAAAGGCATATATGAGACATGTATAACTCCCAGAGTGTGCGCCGTTTCAGGACTCAGTATAGGTTAGTAGTTCTCACTTACCGTCACTGTGTCATTAACAACGTACCTCTATTATCATACGTTACTGAATTGCTCTCAACTCCCAAATGAGGACCCCGGTTTCAGATAAGCCTTCAAACCTATCTTGACTGAACGGGAACTTCTTGATCGTTCTTTGCTGCTCCGGACCTTCCTGTACAGTATAATTGCTTCTATCAGTCGTATTGTGCATATTTTCAATTGAAGCTTACGTCCCATTTGATAAAGTTTCCCTCTACTAAGATATTGATCAAATTATTACTTTGTTTCTGAAATTTCCATTTTTATTTGTATTCTAGCCCTGCGCGAATCGGGTCTTTCGCGGATTCCATGCAAAGACGGTTCCACATTCGAACTAACTGTTTCGTCGTCTGACGTGTTACGTCATATGACGCGAGTATAGCTCATCAACAATGGCTGTTTATTACTTTCTCCCTCCCTACAAAAATATACATACACCTTGCACTAGGTTTGAACTAGCACAGCGTGGTACACTCACTGCTCTGTTACACATGTGCAACAACATAAGACTTTTCATGCATTCGGGCACGATACATAATAATAAGTCTATTTGTTGTGTTTCACTGGCTTTTGCATGTAGACTGTTGTGATCTGCTTCGTTGTGCAGCGTGCGGCAGCACTAGTTTGTTGGGGAGGGTGGGGGCAAGAAACCCGACTAGATCTGCGTTTTAACTATCACTGGCTTAGAAAATTGATGAGTCATGGTGGCAACTCCGCATTGTGGATCGACCTGCCATGTCGTGGGCATTATCAATTTCAATTACAGATATTATAATTCTTGTTATGTATCTGTTTATAGTAGGCCTATACATCTCGATTCTGTAAAGCCTTTTGCATCACATTCATACACAGTAACTTATAATAGAATAATCCTCAACTTCTATTAGTGCATTATTCTGGGAATAATCCACGAACGATCCTCCTCTAACCTTCATCTCTTTGGGTTTGGTGAATTTTATCAAAATGTAGCTCTTCTGCGGAATACAAATGGCCATTTCTTCATCGGGCTTACTGACATATCACAAGAAGGAACTTGGGAATACAGTGACTTAACACCGGTATGTAACCAATTATAACACCTATACTTTATTGAAGTAAAATATGAAGCTTAAAGGTAAAGAGCAGTCCCTCCAAACAAATTATGAAGAAAAAGCTAAATAACACAATTTTCATCTTATTTCTCTTCAAAGTACCTTTCATTACATTTTAGGACTTTACTATTGCACATTCAAGGTAAACCAAGCAGTTATTTCTGGTAAATTTCACATCTGAAGAGAAAAACATTGTCGCATGACTCCCAACAGCCAATCATGAAACTGGACAGTCTACTACACTTCTTCAATTTGGGATGACTGCTCCTGCCCTTTAAGTTTGATACTGAATATGTGCATGACAAATTTTACACTTGATAAGAGCCTTTAAGGCCACTAAGCATTTGAAGAAAATTCACTTTAATTATCACATCGCCGAAATTTTCTTTCTTCGTGAGAAAACTATTAGAAACTCTGAGCTTTTCACAAAATTATGAATGGAGAAGATGATGTTCCCTCCTCATTGATCAAGATAGACTAAAGCCTGTTGTCACTTCTGTGGATCACGAGTTTTAAAAAACCGTTCCTTTTATATAAGGGTCTATACTCTATTTTGGATCGGTGTAAAATTCCTGATTGAATGTATCACTACAACACTTCCCACCTACACATTCTAACTTCGATCTATCAAATTCGAGATTATTCATCCCACTTGGGATTACCATGATAGCAAAGAGAGGGGTATTTATAGCCTGTTATCACTTCTGTGAATCACAAGCTGTGATAGCCTAGTGTTCCCAGACTCTGCCCGGAAAGTGCAAAATGGTAGGTTGCGTGCCCCGTGTGGTTCAATATTTCTCTCTGGTATTTTCCTTAGAAAAACCCCATTCCTTCTTCAGTTCTTTGATACTCTATCTTGGATGGGTATAGAGGCTTTGCAATTGCGTCACAAAACCGCCATGCTGGAGGACATTCATGCCAAATACATGTGGCTTTGTGCCGAACGCACTGCACAGTGTGCACTGTGATATGCACGGTGTGTACAAATTCAACGAGCAAGCGCGTCCCGTATGGTTTACTACGTAGTTACATGTACTCCAACATGGCCGCCGGAGAGTATTATGACGTCATGTGAAAAGCCTCTATACAAATTCCTGATCGAAAGTATTCCTACAACACTTTCAATCTTTGTTTTGTTTTTGTTTGTTTTTTTTTTTTTTTTCTTTTTTTGAAATTAAAGTTTGACTTCTCCAATTGGGAATACGGCGAACCAAACGACTCAGGTGAAGAGGACTGTGTGGAAATTAAAACAAGTGGCAAATGGAATGACATATCTTGCTCAAAAAACTGTGGTTCAATATGCAAATTAGGTAAGATTTATCTCAATCTCAGATTATGCTTCCTGATTTGGCCAAACTTTGCCTCTGCAGTTGGCCCGGAAAGAAACTAAATTCATGAACTTGGTAGTGAATTCAAAGGAAAACTCTCTCTAATAAATATTGGTATCTTTTTATGAAAAAGTTATGATTAATTCATGGCATGGCTATTCTTTTTTTTTCCTTTTTTGTCTTTTAAACAAACTACATTATTTTGAATCGTTTAACATATTTCTAGAGAGAGATGACTCCACTCTTGAGACCACCGAGTACAGTGTTACTGACTATGTAGCCATCATGATGGACCTTAAAGGTAAGGTCGTACACATTTTTGTCCAACCTCGCTCACTGGAATCTTTTTCAGAACCATCTTTTTGTGTTTAAGAGTGTTGGAGCTCTCCATAGTGAGACCAAGTACAAAGGAAACGCACCTGGACATTTGAAACATTACATCAATGTACTTTACAACAGCATGCTTAATTGGGACTATACTAGTTTCCATTGGTGACGTTGCCTCAACGACTTTCATGTTCTACATATAGTAAACCCCTAGATCATTTCTTACACTATAGAGTGTATGTATGGTCACGCTTGATAAACCCGAGGGGCCTTCAAACTACAGCCAGGGGCCAGGTCCGCCCAACCGCTGTGAAAAGTCTGGAAGTGAGCCATTTATAAGGTGTAGACCTACACATAACATACAACAGAATGGCCCGCTATAAATAATCAGTTAAAAATAACAAAATGTGCAAACAAACGCTCTAATTATCTTTATTCCAGCCTCAATATATTGTCATCGTTCCCTGAATCATAGAAAAATAAGTTTTACAATGCAAAAAATCTCAGTGTCCCCCCCACCCCCGCCATGGATTACTATATACCGTAAGCCTTTTCGCTCCATAACAGTTTGCGATCCCTGCTTTGAACCTTATAGGGATGATGTTACTCGAAAACAGCCGTCCACTATAACAAATGCACATAGCTATTTTTTTTCACAAGTTGGATAAGCACGCTTACGATTGTTCTTGCAGACCTTCTGTAGTGTATGTAGTGTGCCTTATTATCATGCGTACATACTGTCGTCCTATGACCTCAACCCATGAAATCTACATGAACTTCAACCCTGATCACTCACAAGTCCTCCCCATGATGTTTTTGTAATGTCTCTACTAAAACATTTTAATGACTTCCTGGATTTTTAATATCTATTTCTTCCTTCCTCTAATTGCACGGTTGAAAAAGCAGGAAGCGACATTCTATATTGCTTTTTCTTCCGTTAGGTGGCACAGTCACTCCTGAAGAAAGTAACGTTCCAACGGAGTATGTCACCGAAGTATATAGCTGTAAGTGAATCAATAGTTTTTAAAAAAAATACTTCGTCTTGTTCTACTACCCTAAATCATGGCTCGTCCCCGAAAAGAACACAAACTTAACTAATCAACCAACATGTAAACCATTACACGTCAATGCCAATGCTTTGTCATGAGATCCAATGTCTTATGACGGTTGGAAGAGAAAAGTCAAATTGTCTTAACCAAGTTCTTTAAGCCCCCCACAACTGCCTAAAACTAAACTCATTCTCATACAGACAGTCGCGTATTACGGAGTGCCAAATGGTTTAAAATATCCAAACTTACAATCGACATGTCAAAAATTAACATTGAAGTATCGAAAATAAACATGGAGGGATCCAAACTTACATTGAACTATCCAAACTAACATCGAAATATCCAAACTTGCATTTAACTATTTAAACTAAAATCGACATGTCCAAACTTAACATTGACCAACCTTCTTAGCCCAACTCAACTGCAAATTGTGTGATGTCTGCAGATGGACATGCCATAAGTAACTGATAATATATCCTTTGCTTTTGCAGTATTCATTTCAAGGATAGTTGTAACATTAGTATGTCCTCAGAGGGTTTAATGTTGAAAGAAATTGTGTCCTTGAAATTTAAATCATCAGTATCAATTACTAAACCGTGCATTAATGATTGGTTAAGAGATAATCAATATTGGGTTGACAAAAGAAATTTCAATACTGTGTTGCACTCCTCATCATTATTTCTGCATATTAAGCAAAAAGACCATCTAAAAAACATCCGAACTTTGAAGAGGCATATGTTGAGAAGGTTAAAAAATACTGAAATAATTCCAATGGAGTTTTAGCTACCAAGTAAATTGAAGTCAGGGATTTTTGCTGGCATGTCGCATTAGTTGCAACATTTTGTCTTCGATTGTCACAGATAACTTCATCTACTGACTGTCTGTTTCTTTCAATTGGTTCACTGTTTACCGTAGATTAGTCAAAACAGGGTCTCATCTGACTAATCACGTTAGTCAACAATATGTCGACTAATATTTGACCTCGTTGAATTAGTTTCTAACAAATGTTAGGAGTCCTTGGTTAGGTTTGTCGATATTCTTTAGCCCATTACTACGAAATTAGTTAGATATCATCACAACTTAGTCAAATATGAGTGGCTAACAAAGTTAGCCAATTCAGACATCACGTGTTTACAGTGAATAGGACTTCACAATGTAACACTTCATTATCATATTACTATTGACAGCTGCCACCGTTACTGAGAACGAAATCTTGAATGACTATGAAACCAAGGAATACAATGGTAGGGGGTTCTTTCATTTTATTAAACCGCTCTTCACAATGAAAAAAAATTACACAACTTGATTGAAATATATGTGTTAGACCAATGTAAAGCATTATTCATTTTCCACTGTCTAAAAGAAGCTTTCTAATAAGACCCACTTGCTAAGATAATATATTATTTGTATACGCGTCAATGCCAGGTGTTCGAATCAGGTATGTCTGTATGTCTTATTTTCCAATAGAGGGCGCTGTCTCCACTGAGTTGAATGGTATCGCCACGACATATCTAGACACACAATACAGCGGTAAGTGTGAAGTGACATTTCCTTATCATTAATATAGCCAGGGTATGGTGGTTTGAACTAGGGGTGAAAGGGAGGAGGGTTCAGTAACTTTGAGTTATGTATGTGAACCCAAACGCCTTGGCACAAACCGAGAAAACTTAAATAAAAGTGAGAGTCAAAAAGTTCAGACCCTCCAAAAGAATGGTAAAATTCACTCCGAGAAGAGTGAAATTAAGTCCAAAAGAGCCAAGTTTCACCCTTGTTCGAGTGCCTCCAGGGACCACTCTTAAAAAAAATGATAGCTGGGGGTACTCCTTAATAAATAAATTTTCACTCGTTTTGAAGTGAATTTCACTCTGTGAATTTCACTGAGTGAATTTTACCATTCTTCGAATGAATTTACACCTTGGTGGAGTGAATTCATTCTTTTCTCTCTGATGGAAAGTGTCTTAGTTCATTCTTTCGTTTTAAAGCACTTTTTCCTTCTCCTTATATCTTATATCTCTTTGTTAGCCGCTTCCTCGACAGAAAATGCGTTTCTCACGGGGTATATAACCAAAGAATTAAAAGGTAAGAAAATAACACCTGCTAGTTTACCAAATAGACTCGAAATTTTGCTGAAATGGTTCACAAAAAGTAGGCATCTTCAAGTTACGGCCAGAGAAAGTGCTACTAAGAAAAATCAAATTAAACTTCCTCCCTATATCTCCTTTGCTTTTGTTTTAATTGTTTGCTTTTCCTTACACTTATGTTTGCTTTTCCTTACACACTTGTTTTCTTTTTTTTATTACTATAGCCTTTGCCATTTTACTATTTCTTTTAATTTATATGGACCTAATTCTGATTCCCCTGACTTTTTCGATAACGTTTTCAACGAAAGTTTTGGTATTGATTGTGACTTCAATATTTTTTGCGGGGATTGGAACTTAGTTCAAGATTTTGATTTAGACTGTTACTCATATGCAAATATCAATAATCCAAATGCTCAAAAGAAACTTATTGAATTAAAGCAGGAGTCACAATTGGCTGATCCATGGCGTACTTTGTACCCTCAGACTCAACAGTTTACTTGGAGACGTAGGAATCCTTTTAAGCAAGCTCGTCTTGACTTCTTTTTGGTTTCCGAAAATTTATTGAATTTCATTACTGATTCAAATATATTGCCTGGTTATCGTACTGATCATTCGATTGTGGTTTTAGACATTTCTATGTATAATATTAAACATGGAAAAGGGTTTTGGAAGTTCAACAATGCTCTTCTGCAAAACAATGATTATATTAATTTGATAAATGCTGCAATTGATCAGTGTGTCATGCAGTATGTTGCTACCCCTTATAACCGTGAGTCGGTTTTAACAATTCCACATCGGGACTTGCACTTTAATATTGATGCTGACTTATTTTGGGAGACATTGCTACTTTTGATCAGGGGTGAGACAATCCAGTTTTCAGGTAGATTGAAAAATAAAAATGCAAACAGGGAGAAATTATTGATGAACGAAATCGCCCAACTTGAAATGGTAGTACAAGAAAATACGTACGCTACCCTCCAAGAAAAGAAGAATGAACTGGAAGATTTAAGGAAAGTTTATTTGCAGGGAGCTATGATAAGATCACGTGGTCACTGGGTTGAGTGGGGTGAAAAACCTTCCTCTTTTTTCCTTAGCTTAGAGAGAAGAAAAGCATTAGATAAAAGTTTGAATGCTATTACAGATGTTCATGGGAATATTTTACACAAGCAGGAAGATATAATGGATGAAACTTATGACTATTTCTCGAGAACGTTTTCTTGTAGTGATCATGGTAATCTTGATTCTAAGATTTTACATCAATTCGTAGGCGAGGCAAACTTTCCAAGAGTAACAAAGAATCAAGCTGATAACCTTGAAACCTTTTTACGAAAGCTGAAATTCTAGATGCTGTTTTGAAACTTAAAAATGACAAGTCACCAGGCTTGGACGGATTTTCCTCTGAGTTTGTGAAGTACTTCTGGCCCAGGTTATCAGACCTTTTTTATAAGGGTTTATGTTCTTATTGGCGGAAGGGTACCCTCTCATCCACCTTGCGACAAGGTGTTATTGTTCTGATCCCCAAAAGGGATAAACCAAGGAAATTTTTGAAGAACTGGCGCCCGATTTCTCTTTTAAGTGTATTCTACAAAATAATCTCAAATTGCGTATCAAAGAGAATTAAAGAGGTGCTTCCCAATCTTATTCATGAGAACCAAAAAGGTTTCATGTCTGATAGATATATTGGAGAGAATGTACGCTTACTTTACGATCTTTTGCTGTATGCTGATCTTGAGAATATACCGGCTCATCTCATATTAGTAGATTTTGAAAGAGCGTTCGACACAATTTCTCACGATTTTATTTGGCATGTTCTTAACTTTTGGGGTTTCAAAAATAATTTCATTCAATGGTGTAAATTGCTTTATAATAATGCCGTCTCTTGCGTTATGGTTAACGGTTATCGCTCCCAATTTTTTGATATTAGTAAGGGATGCCGTCAAGGTGACCCCCTCTTTCCTTATCTTTTTATTTTATGTGTTGAACTCCTTGCTATTCACGTTCGTTGTAACGAATCTATTAGAGGTATTACATTATCATCGTGTGATATTAAGATAATCCAATATGCTGACGACACGGCATTTGTTACGGATGGCAGTCGTACCTCTTTCGAGGGAGTAATGAACTCATTGCAGGTGTTTCATTTTTTATCTGGTCTTAAAGTAAATTATGATAAAACGTCGGTGTTTTCTGTTGGTGCTAAACGACATGCTAAAGAAGTTTACGGTGAGGTCAAAAGACTTGTTTGGGATCCTGGGGGGTGTTTTACCTTTTTGGGGATTCGCTTTTCCCTTGATATTAATGAGATAAGTCAACTTAATTATTCAAATGTTATTAATGATATCCGTGATATTATTGGACGTTGGTCTAGGAGAAGACTCACCGTCATTGGTAAAATAACAATAATCAAGTCCCTTCTTATACCTAAAATAAATTATTTGTTGCTTTCCATACCTGACCCACCGAGCGATGTTGTGAATACGATCGAGAAAATGTTTTATTCATTTATTTGGAATGGCACAGACCGAATCAGTCGGAATCAACTCTGCCTTCCCTATGCAAAAGGTGGTTTACGGATGTTAGATTTTAATTTTTTTATGACTTCGATGAAACTCAGTTGGCTAAGAAGGTACTATAAGGCGTCTCCTACCATGCCCTTTTCTATTTCTTCCTCGAGAGTAAGGTCAATTTCCTTTGGGATGGGGGCCCGATTTACTTAAAAACAGGACTGCAATTGATCAGTAACCCCTTTTATAAGGATCTTTTGAGGGCTATTATTAAACTAAAAAGTTCCATAGATATCGATCTTCGAAAAAATCCAAATACACATCAGTGTCTATGGCATAACGATTTAATTCAAGTGGGTTGTAAACCATTGTACTTTAAAACTTGGTTACAAAAGGGGGGAAAAAATATTGATGATCTGATCGACCAGGATGGAAAGTTTCTTTCCCTTAACAACTTTATTGCTCGTTATAATATTAATACAAATTTTTTGCAGTATGAAGGTCTTCTAAGAGCTGTAAAAGGCTTCTTAAATGGCCATGTGAGTTGTAAACTACAAAGACCATTTATCCCAGAATTATATGCTATCCTACTTAAATCAGTCAAGGGGGGTTCTGACTTCTATAGAATAATTGCCTATGCTTCTGACACTCGTATAAAGTCTCAAGATAAATGGTATGAAGAACTCGGTTGTAATAACCTAAATTGGAATTTAATCTACAAATTACCTTTTACTCTAAATTTGGAAAGCAAGTTTTCTTGGTTTCAATACAGGATAAACACAAGGATTTTGGCAACCAACTGCTACTTAAAAAATTAACATTTTGGATCATGATTTGTGTACTTTCTGCTCAAAAGAAAAAGAAACGATTAGTCATATTATGTTTTTTGTGAAAAGGTACAGCCAATGTGGGAACAATTTAGGAATTTTGTATATAATAGCACCAATGATACTTTGTTTGTTAATCCTGTAACTTTAATTTTTGGTATAACGTATCACCAACATGATAACGAAACTATAAATACTTTGTTGATCTGGTTTAAATTTTATATTTATAGATGTAAAATACAAAATGATGCCTTAAATTTCCTTAGTTTTAAGAACTATGCTAAGAACTTGCTTTCAGTTTTGTATTACAATGATTGCGTTACGCTTAAACGTGAGAACTTTTTAGATCGATGGCGGCCATGGCTTCTTGGTTTACAGCTTGATTTCAGTATTGTTTAGCATTATAATCTGTCATATTTTAATAGGCTGCTTCAATTATTACTATTTTGTCTGTTCTTTGATATTGTTGAGTTGCTTTGGATAATGCTTTTTTGTACGACTTGTATTAATTGCCTTTGTTGCTGATTGAGAAGGGAAAAAAAATTCTTTTAATTTCGTCATTCATGTGTAGATGCTGACCAAAGCTGTCCCGGGGAATGGTTCCGCTTTAAAGAGTTCTGCTATTTCGTTGACACCACAAAAAGGGTTTTTCGTGATGCAAAACTGGTGTGTCAGGCTCGTGGTGGACAACTTGCAAGCATCCACACAGAGGAAGAACAATCATTTGTTTACTGTGAGTTTGCGGTATACGTCAATGTTTTGTAGGCTTAATGCGTTTTTGTTTTGGGGGTTTTTTTACCACCTATTTACCCAAACTTCACGTCGTTTGCTTAGAGGGAAGCACACTTTTCAATAGGCAACTGATTGATCAACTTTACCTGTTAACGTAGCATAAAAAGTGAGTATTTTGATAACATTGTTATTACCTTACACGCTTTGAACGATCACCAGGATATGCTCTAAAGATTTAAATAGGTATGTCTATTCACAATCGCGAAACAGATAAAGACAGCTCAAGGAGGGGTCCGTCTGAGTTGGGAGCCTCGGAACCGTATGAAAATATGAGATTAGTAACCCTCTTAACTCAAAATTGTTATGAATCATCGAAATTCTTACTTTCATAGCAATGTTATGTGGATGACGACTTTAACAAAGAGTCAGGAACCATTCATAATCGGTTAGCAAATAAGTCATAAAACCTCATCTAACTAAAGAACTAACCAGCTATGGTATTTGTGATGTTTGGCACAGTTACGAAGGTTTACATTTGCCGATGAAGCATCGATTTGGATGGAATTTAGTCGACATGCTGTTGTCGAAGCTTCATTGAAATCCTAAATGCCACAGTATCATGTAATACTTATTAGAGGATAAAATGTTGATTAGAACAGGGAGTTGCAATTGCAACTCCCTGACTAGAGGGCGTCTTGCTAAACGTTAAAACTGTTTGAAGCGCAATACCCGAGTCTTGTAGAGTGGAATTTTGTATTTCAAGAAGATATGTTGTTAACTTTTACAAACACGACCGAAGATAGGAAACGACGATATGTTTTGCAACTTTCCAAAAGTTCAAATAACTTTCCTTACAAATCGTTAAAGGTTAAACACTTTTTATTATCGTACCTTAACGTTTTACCGTCCGCATTTCCTGCAGCCATTTTAAGGGAAGATGTGCAGTCATATTTTATTGGTTTAACATTTGACACGAAAACAAAGACGTGGAACTACACAGATGGTACTCCAGTAAGTTATTTTGTTATCTTTCATTTGACACTTACCAGCAGAAGGGGCCATGGTCACACCAAGTTTTGCTGTGGTACATGTGTTACATTTCGGTAAAATTTTCATTGAAATCCGATGTTGCGTTCTCAAAATATGGGCAGGTAAAGGTGTCACATTTTCAACAAAAAGTGAACTTGGAGCAAGCACATACGACTTCATATCCTCGCATTAATGGAGAGTCTTTTCTTTTTCTTTTAACCTTACAGCAAACTTTTTGTATAAGTGGTCATTAGAGCTTTAAAACGTTGCATTCCGCACCGGGATGTCTTATTCCTATTACTTAAGGGCAACAGTTTGAAAAAATAAAAAGAAACATAGCATTCCTTGTTAATGTGAGAAAGTAAAAAAACCTCTGCTGTGCTGCCCTTAACTCACTTTCGAACACAAATTTAATGACTTCATTTACTTAGTTTGGTATCTCGAGAAGTGTATGTCCGATTGGAATTGAAAATATACCATACTGTGAAAATTCGGTTACTCTTTCACATTTAAAAATGAAATTTTTACTTCAACTTTATTACTTGAAATTGTCGAGTAACGATTGTTAAAATGCACTCACGTTTGTACTCATATTCCTCAAAATTAAGAATATGAAATATTAACCTCTCGTATTTTATCTCGTACTTCCTAGTTTGATTTTACTAACTGGTATCCAAACATGCCGGACGGTGGTGACTTTGAATCCTGTGTTGAAGTGTACTTCTACCATGATGGGCAATGGAACGATGTTTCTTGTTTCTCACCTTTTAATGGAGCTGTGTGTAAAGCGACTTTTGGTACGTTTTGTAATAAGGTTGTAGTAAAGTTGACCATAACACCAAAATTTTACTCCTGTTTCGGAAAATAGCATAACGATGTCATTCTCCATGAGATTTTCCAATTGTAAAGTCAAGTTTCTTTATAAAGGCGAGTATCTTTGTAATCATTGTTTTCACAATCATTTCACATTTTATACACAGGATCTTCTCTTGTAAGTGGCCCTCTTAATGAACCAGACCACAACATGAGAGGTAAATGGATGTTTAGTCATTCCAATCAATCAAATTAATGGCAGTTATTACTCACTATACTCAGGGGCGGCGCTATGGTGGGAAAGAGGGAGCACCCCCCCCCCCCTCCTTGCGCCCCTAAGTTAGGTCAGTTAAAGTTGGGTGAACCGAAAAAATGAATGAAACCCTATCCAGAGACTTAATTTTTCGTCAACAGATATGCTTTAACCAGGGAGGTGTTTCTAGATGGAGATCCATCAAAACTTTAGTTGATGCTAATCCAATTTGGTTGATTCCAAAGTAGACACTAAGTCCTTTATTTGGGTATTATTTTTGTAGAAAACGGCTTGGAATTCCTTTGTTTAATACCTAGGCAACCCCATTCATACCTACAGTGACTCCAACAAAAGGGATGGTTTGGAACTATGCTGTTATCTGTTAGTAGTTGCCGACAAAGAAGTGACAGACACTGTTTCGACTTTCCAAATAACTTGCAATTGCTAATGATCACAATGTTCCTGACTATAGTCCAATTCTAATGATTTCTGCAATGAGCAAAAGAGGAATAAGACTCAACATTGCTATTGGATTTTCATGAATACTCGCATTCGCTTGCATGGTCTAAACGGCACACCTTAATAAAGTAAAATACAAAGAAGAAGACAAGAAGGTTTTAATCCGCGCCCAAACGCGTCCAAATCGTCAATTTAATTTACTTCCTTAAGCGGCTGGCAATATTAAGACAAGGGATAAATGTTCCGATCTGCTGTTCGACTGCGGACGACTTAACAGGCTTGAACTGAACACCTGCTAGGCCTATTGAGTCATAAAGAACAACACACAAAAGAGATTAGTGTCGGCAACTTTAAGGGCTCAAACAAAAAGGTCCTCGATGGATCTCCATCCAATAACACCTCCCTGCTTTAGCCTTAGAGCTTCCGCGGACTTCTTTCACTTGACCCTCACCCCCCAGATGCGGCTCTTTGGGCTCAGATTCGCGCTACGCCCGAAAATATTTGCCCCCAACATTATCATTTACCACTAATTAGTTTGCCCCTCCCCACTTTTGATATTCTGGTGTCGCCACTGGCTATATTTTTTTTACTGTTGGAACTGGAAACACTGCGTTCAATTAACCATTACTTGAAAGATCATTTTATCCATAATGTTCTTTCAGCGATGTCTGCTTTATTTGGAGATGTTATTTAGTACCTTTGTTATTTGTAGCTGCAAGTTTTAACATCACTTATTATGCTTTAATGCATATTAATACTAGCTTTTTATACTTAATATGCATGATATAAATATTCCTTTGAATGATGCGTAGTGCACCACCCGATTTATAAGTTCAATAGCTAAAGGCGGGTGTATGCAACATGTCTATATCGGTAGCCTATTTTACACCAACACACCCTCATGCTATAGCATGTGTTATAATCACAGTTACGTTATCTTTCAACACGCGAACACTGAACAGTCGATCTATTTGTTACAAAATAAATAGCACCCTGGCTGCCACTAACAGTGCTTGCCGATAGGGCTTAATATTTTTCTGCCAACCTAGAGTCAATTCATTGGACCCATTGAACTTAATTTAGTGTAATGGCTGCTTATTTGCTGAGGGGAATTTAAGGCTTTAAGAATCTTTAAAGGTATATTTATGTAATGTGACGCTTTGAGATGTCCTGCATGTTGTATGCCTCTAGTAAAAGCTATTAATCTTACATTAAACAAGACAGAAAAATTTGTTAATGTATTGAAGCTGGTATAGCTAACCAGTCCGCTCCACGGTGAGAATTGTTTGAATTCTGGTGACAATACCTTTGATCTTTCCTCATTCTAAACAGAATGTGGCCACGGTTGGCTAAATTATTACGACGAAAGTTTGTACTGCTTCATAGATATTCCACTACAATGGACCGAAGCTGCTCAAATGTGTGTCGACTATGGTGGTCATCTCGTTACAATAAAGGACCAATATGAAAAAGAATTCTTATTGAGATCTATGGTGAAATTTTCCGTTGAATTTGTTTGGATAGGAATGAGCGACTTGCAAGAAGAAGGTATGTTTAAAGGAGAGTATTCTTTAGTAAAATGGACTCATATGGAAATCCGTAACAAGGGAACTGGTTCTCAGACCAAAATTAATCACAGTGTAGCTGCAATTAGTAAACTTAACGTGCTATTCGTGCACAAGACAGCCTTTAAATCTGGCTTACCCTATGGCATGTTATTAATTAATAAAAGTGCCTCACGGATCCTGTCACTTAACTCAAATAAAATATATATTCTTAAATGAAACATTCGCCTTCTTGGTAGTGCTTTTTTCTTACTTAGGAATAACGGCTGCTATTTTCCTTGTTAAGTTCATGATAATTAGTTAAAGTTCGACCGCGTGTATTGCACGACCTCGGTAATAGTCGTGACCTGGCCTCATTCGCAATGAAATTTTGTCATTCTCTATGTTGATGCTGACATTTCAAAACTGGTCTTATTTCGCGTTGCGCTCAAAACTGCGTAGACATCACAAGTGGCGTTATTTCGTAGACTGCATGATCATCTGGTTAGAGCAGGGGGGCTGGATGGGAGCATCCTACTTGCAGCTTGAAGGCCTGGTGTTCCAATTTCGAATCCTGTCCTGGACATACCGGAGAGCTTAGCAATTGAACCTACTGTCATTGTGCTGGTGTTCAGCTTAAGCAATGGGGTGGGGGAAAACAGGCCAAAGAGCAACAACTGGAAAAACGGCCGTGGCCTGCTCGACATATACCAATTGGTTAGAAATTACTTAGCCGTACGGTAAAACCCCATCTAGAAAACTTCCTAAATCAGGTCCCCCTCACACAAACTAAAGATCCTTACTCTTTTTCCAAAAGTCCCCCCGAATCTCTGGCAAAGGGCCAGGGGCGAAAACCAAACAATACTCCCAAAAGAATTCTGCTCCCAAAAGGAGCTACGTCCCCAAGGGAAAACTCAACTCAGCATGACCAACTGAACGACCTGAGGGTGCGGAGTCTCGTTCTAGACTGGCTGAATAGAACGGCCTCCTATGGCAAAGGCATCCTTTACATTTCGTGATAGCTGTGCTAGAAGCTAGGGGTACTGAAGTAGTCTAATGTAGCGTGTAAGTCAATCCATAATTACCCAAACGGTTATTACACGAAATGTAATGAATGTAATGGTCCACTATATAAAAGCCGCCCTCTTTCCGTAGCTGTATATTAATGAAAAAGATTGTTTTGAGTTTTGCCAATATTTTTTATAGGTGTTTGGAGACGGGAAGATACTCAGACTATTCCTTCATACACTAGCTGGGATTACTTGGAACCGAACAACCAGCATAACGAAGACTGTGCTGTAATGTACTTCTTCTGGAATTTCATAGCGCGTAGAGGTGAATGGTACGACGTCGCTTGCTGCCATGAATTTCCATCTATTTGCAAGAAACAGTTTTGAAAAGTTGTTGAAAATGTCAGGTGAATGGGTTTATCCTCTCACCGCTACTGAAGCCCCTCACAAACTTGGCAATTAGACAATTGTCTAAACAACGGAGTAGGGAAAAGTGCTATAGTGAGTCACAACTGGAAAAGCGGCCGTGACCGAGTCGAACTGAACTAGTTGATCGGAAACTGGTTGATAAAACTCCATGTAACCAAATGACCGACAACTGTCTAAAATCCATCCTCATCCAGAGACGTTCCCGTTTATTTCTTCAGTCTGCATACAAGACCGCAATGTGTAATCAAATCATTCTGATTGAAGTTATGTACATTGTGCATAGTGCTCAGCATAAGCAATGTAGTAGGGGGAAACAAGCCAGTTAGCCACAAGGAAAAAAGCCGAAGCCGGTTTTACTTATACCAATTGGTAAGAAATTGGATAGAAAAACTTCATCTAACTTAAGCTCCGTACAGTTCATGCTGCGCAGTATGAGTGTCAATACTCAGCATTTTTTTATCTTGCTGCCAATCAAAGGGCCGTGGACTACTAAAAGAAAGGGGTGAGATGGTGCCTTTAATTACTTCGCAAGTAGAACATACGGCAGTGTAATGTGACGTAGACTTACATTTCTTAGAAGCATCTGTACTTGATACTTCCAGTGAGACCATGGCATGTGTTCACTTTTACCTATTTTCTTAAGTGATTTCAAGTGTACCTGGTGTCTTAAATTTCGCTCGCCTTATCGCCCAGATATGAAATGCTGACATTTATTTATTAAATCAAAATAGTCCTTTTGTTTTTTATTTGAATATATTTAATGTGGACAGTCCGGCGAATTTGAAAACAAGTTTTAGTCACTTTTTAAAAGTACCCGAACATGCCCATTTTCAAATTCAAAGTTCAAACAGGTCATTTTTTGAACATTTTACCATCTGGCGATATTTTCCGTACTAAAATGCCTACACTGTTAGAAATGCCTGTAAAATTACAGCAACGAAAACAGGAATTACTGAATCCTTGCTGCATTTGCAGCACGGATACTTATGTATTCCTTTGGGGTTTTGTTACTGTAATTTTACGGGCATTTTTAACAGTGTATGAGATACGAGTAACATATGAAATGGTGTAAGCGGAAATGAACAATTAGTATTTCTTTAAAAGATGTGTGGCAAAATAAAACAATTAAATTCTGTTTCGTAGTCCCATTGAAGGAAACTTAAAGTAACGCCTAAACGCGTTGAATGGTCACCCTTTAAGACCTTCATCTAGTTTTGTAGAGCATTGGTAAAAACAAAAAACTAATTCTCGCGTTTTGTAAAGTATGATCAGGTGAAACGCTTGCATACAAAGATTTGAGGTGAGAGGCCTGACTTCATGAACTTGATATGATCATTTTAACGTCTTTTTCGCTTAATTAAGTCATGTGAGTGCCAACCACATGCATTTGGATAGAACTAGTACGATAGCTAGTGTAGCCAGCAGAGAAGCAAATGACGGCCAACGAGTGACTGTTGCACTCAGTGGCGGCGCTACGGGGGGCAAGAGGGGAATTTTCCCCCAGATTTTGTCCTTTCCCAACTTGCCCCCACCAAGCTAGGTCAGTTAGGAGCTGGAATAACCGAAACAAGTAAATAATTAGAGACTAAATTTTTCATGCAGAGGTATATGCTAAAATCTCAGAGTTTCCGGGGGTTTCGTCCCCTTGACCCCTGCTCTTAGGAACGGGCGATTTGGGTTCGATTCCGCGCTAGACGCGAAAATGTTTGCCCTCAACATTATCCTTTGCTCCAAGTTTCTCCTTCCCTCGTTTTCACATTCTGGCGCCGCCACTGGTTGCACTGAAATACCGTTGAAATTTGTCCGGCAGTGTGCATGGCTTACCAATTTTGACGTCACGTTTAAGCACTCTCTATCAGAGCCCAATTTTTTCAAACTATAAAACTGATAATGCTTGCAATTGCTCAGTACGTAAGTCTTCCAAAATTGGTTGTACACTCTTACAACCAAAGAGAGAACTTATTCACTTTTTAATAGAGCGATGTGTGAATTTACTCCATTTGGAAGTTTATTCACTCCAAGAATAGTGAAACTCATTCCTAAAAGAGTGAAATTCACTCCTTAAACGAGTGCCATCACGGAACACTCTCTCTTGGAGCGGTCTCCGTGGGCACTCCATCAAGAGTGAAACTTCTTGATGGAGTGCCCACCAAGAAGTGCTTCTTGGTGTGAACTTTTCAATTGTCACTATTCTAAAGAGTGAAATTTCTCTCTTTTTCTTTTTAGAGTGAAGTCTTTAGTCATATTCAAATCTGTTGAAATATAGATATCATATAGAACCAAATACAGAAATTGCTTGCAGTTAATTTGATGTAACTTTAAAGTTAATAAAATAGGCGATGCCAGCCAGCTTTTAAAGTTCCGGTCCATGACTTTTTGTCTTGGTTTTTATACGTGTGAAAAAAAATTAGTTTTTCATATTTTTGGCGCCATTTTCATTTGGCAGTCATTTACGTATTACCTACCAAGGAGTAAATACTCCCCTACAACACAAAGTATCATACGCCATACCCCAAGAAAGGGATTTCTGACCACATACCAGAACCACCCAATTGGAAGTTGATACCTTCCATTAAAATGAAATATTTTAAAAACAGGAAAAGTGGAAAAATCAAGGATGAATTATTTGAAGCAGGGGTGCAAAGCCCGCGTTTTTGAGCAGGTTTCCAAAGGCAGAATTTGCAAGTTAAACTTACAGGTCTTACAACAACAGCGCCACCCATCATGGTCGCCTGATAACAATGCTGCCTTACAACCTTCTCCAACAGGGTACAAATGAAGCTTGGAAAAAAGTAAACCATGCAACCTTATTCTCCTCCTTCTTCTTTTTCTTTAACCTCAAAAGGTTGCAAATGGCTTCAATAATCACCTTTTCCTTTTGACAGAGTTCTGAGGCTTCATTATGATTTTACATCTCGTTCACACAAAACCGACATCATTAAGGATACCTCCATCATTGGAAGATCAGGTCTCTTAAAAGACCCTTTACCGGTTAGGTTTCTCTGGAAAAACCTGACTTAACAATGCACAAAAACGTGTTCCGGTCTTTTCATACTCCCAAAAGTACTTAGATACTTGACTTATTTTTCCCTCTTGACACCTTTTACCTCAAACGCCACTTCCTTTCTAAAGTGTAAAAAAAACAAGGAACAACTTAGCGGCAAATAATCACCGTTCCAGCAGTTCGCACTGTTAATATTTGTTGTAGTTAATTGCAGATTGGTTTTTTTCTGTTTAGTTTTTGTTTTTTAATTTTTTCCTGTTCTTTGCTTCCTGTTACTTCCTGTTTTTCCTGTTTTTTACTTTGGTCTATGTATATCATTTTTATTGCCAAGTTTTTTATCATCTTTTTTCCTTTCTTTTACTTTCCTATCTTTTCTTTATATCTAATTTAATGTAGTTTTTACCTTATGGTTTTCTTTTTCCTCTGTAACTATGCAAACCTTTATTAAAGTGTACCTCGAAATGTTTTAGTGCCTCCCTGCTTATCATGTTCATTGGCTACACTTAAAGTGTATGTTATCTTTCCTAAACCGTCTTTGGAACCTCTTGTGCACTTCCGACCAGGCTCCAAAACATAACTTCCGCCCTATGTAACTCTGCTCCTGCCTTTACAGTGACTCATATTAGGGCTATATTATTAACCATGTGTAACTTTTTGTGTGAGCATTACATTGTAAACCCAATGTCATGTACAAAGTATAAAATTCAATTTCCTTTCATTTGAGATCAAACACGATGACATTTGATGTCCAAAATGCACTTCCCCACCCAAGTTCACTTTTTTTTTGTAAATGTTGACACCTTCCCATCAGAATCAAGTGAAATCAGCTTCTTTTTAAATATTGTCACAGATTAAACCTACTTTTTAACGGTAGAATTTATTTCAACAGGACAGGCTAAACCGTTGTCAAAAATTTCAGTTCTTCTGGTCGCAGTCTTCCCAGTCTCATACCAGCCTGAGCAAGTGTTTTAAGTTCCGCTCCACGACCTTTTATGTTTTCGGTGTGTGAAAATCCGTTTTTCAAATTTATGGTACCATTTTTTTCTGTCGATATTCACATTTTATATAGCGATCGCCCCAAGACCTCAAGATCATACAATACCTTATTGTAATAATTCTAACCAATAGGTTTACCCACAAAGTTATTATCAACCAAAAGCTCTGGATTTGACAAGACTAAAAAGGCATTTAGATTCATCTGGTTCTTTTTTTCCCTTTTTTCTTTGATGCGCACGCCAGTTATTAATCTGTATAGTTATCATTTTATAAACAAGTGTATGTATGCCAATGGAGGCTTTCCAATTACGTCACGGAACCGCCATGCTGGACGACATTCTGGCCAAATACACGTGGCTTTGTGCCGAACGCACTGTACAGTGTGGCCTGTGACATACACGGTGTATACAAATTCAACGAGCAAGCGCGTCCCGTATGGTTTACTACGTAGTTACATGTACCCCAACATGGCCGCCGGAGAGTATTATGACGTCATGTGAAAAGCCTCTATTGGAAAAAATAAACGAAACGAAACGAAACAAAGTGCTTACGATATTATCTCTAAACCATTTAGATCTACTTTTAATTTGCATATGAAAAACACATTTTTCCAGAGCACCATACAGGAAATATCTGTTAAATTTAGAAAAATAATTGTAAATATGCAAAACAGAGAGGTTCTGCAAAATTTTTCAGGTACTATCTGTAATTTTTGGATAAATGCCCACTGTTTAACAAGGTGTGTCTTGATTGGCTTTGCCATTGTATTGTGTCGATGGTATTCTTTGTTCTGGTTATGGGTTAGGGGTTAAGGTTATCGTTAGCGAGTCAGGAAATTTCTTGTTAAACAGTGCGCATCTCTCGTAACAATCACGGTCACACGGTCAAACCTGTGTAAAGAAAAGGGTACAGCATGGCCTACTTAAGTCTAGTTCAGCGAGTTGTTGCATAAAAGAGGGAGCAAACCAGATGAGTCTGCCAGCTGTTTAATGTGGCAAACACGTTTCTTGCAGTAAAAACGCTATCTACTGTACTAACAGTAAACTATTCAACACTTGACAAAAACTTGACATTAATAGATTTCTGGCACCATCAGGGCGTTTCATGTAACATTCTCCTTAAATAATTAAGACCATGGGCGTCGATTTTTTTTTTTGGGGGGGGGGATATGTCCCCCTACTTTTTTGTGACCAAAAACTTAAAAGTTAGGTACTACCAAACAAGACTATACAATGTTGGTTATGAAAGGTGTAGTATGCCGATTAAGATCAATATTCTGTATCAATAATTCCATACGTTTACTTTGCAAATCTCCTAAATTCTCGGATGCTCATTGACGTTCCCTTTATTCACTTGCATTTCAAACATACTCACATTATTCGTCGGTCTCTATGACTATTGTCAAATATTAGTGTGCATATGGCAGCCGGTATGGTTTTGAAGGAGCACAACATTTATAGGAATTTGAAGAAGAGGTCACCTCCCCTTCTATTTTAATGAAATCTGTACTCTTTAGTGAATAACCAGCCTGGTAGGCTGAAATTGGCAAACACATTTTAGGGAAACTGAAAATGTCTCGGTGCACAGTCTGCATGCAACTTTTCCAGTAAAATAAATGATTTCAAATGCAAAATTTCGACAGCGGCAAATCACACATTCGTATAGCGATTTGACCATTTCGTATTTCGACCATTATTCAGAGAAGTAAAATCAAACTGACGTTAGCTACACTGTTAAAAATTTCTCTGTAAATTTACATAATTTTTATGGCAAATTTTTTTCCAACCAAATAATGTTTTTTAACAGCCAGACTGTAATCATGAAAAAACATTAAGTGTTTGTTTTTTCTTTACAGTTTTTGCATGTAAATTAGTTTACAAATGTCTACTGTAAAATCGAATTACAGAATTGTTCTGTTTTTTTTTTTTACCTTAATTTTATGTGAATTTACAGCCTACTGTTTTCATTCTCGGCGTTTTAATATTTATTATAATATCGCTTTCATTCCTTTCATATGTTATTACGTAACATACACTCCACCTTTACGTAGATCAGGTATTTGCTTATCAACGTAATGTGTCGTTACGAAGTTGTTTTCAATCTTTTTTTTCTAAAAGTCCCCACGACTCTCTGGCGAAGAGCCAAGGGGCGAAAACCGAACGATTACTCCCGGAGGAGTTCTGCTCCCTTAAGGAGCTTAACGTCCCAAATGGACAAGTACGCCCTCCAAAGGGCAAACACTGAGTGATCCTGCTCTAGACTGGCTGAATAGAACAGAAGCCACAACCTGGATGCAGTTTAACGTCATGCCCAGTTGTTTTCAATCAAAACACAATGAGGATGCTTAGTTGTCGTATTGTTGTCAAGTAGACTGCTATCTCTAGGAACTTTGTAATTGGAAAGTCACATTTTTTGTACAATATAATAATTGTTTTTAAAATAAATATGACAAAGAATGCAAATACATTGGTTGCAAACATTTCCAGACAAGGTAAACAATAAGTTTATCACTTCCTGATTAAAAATCGCCAAAAAAGATATTATTCAAAGCAACAGCAATCCTTTTGTTAGGAAAATGTCTACAAAATAAGCTCCACCCATTTATGCAAAATGAGATATACGTCATAAAGTGGTAAATTTACAGACTCTTTCAAGTAAATTTGTGAAACGTTTTTAATTCGATGAAGTGCATGAGCGCCTGTGGCGATGAGTTGACATCAGTATACCAATTGTCAGTGCTCTGAAATTAGGGACTTACAATTTCTTTTTACTTAAAAATGTGTGACAAAACACCAGTTGTATGATATTTATAACTAAGAACGTAATAACTAAGTATGCTTTTATAATAAATGTAAGTTAATTTTCAAATAGGGCCATAAATTTGCCAAAAATGTTTTCTTTTTTAACTTAAACTTCGCAGAACGATGCATGTTATATATTGAAAATTTTCTGGATATTTCTTATTTGTTTGTTTGTTTGGGCTTATTTTTGTTTCTTTTTCAGCTTAAAAACAAAATGAATGTTTGTTAAATGACAGTATATTTATGCCAAATCAGAAAAATACAAAATACTGTTAAAATTTCTGTAAATTTACAGAAAAAGTTTTACAAAGAAGTAAAATTTGGTTAAAAAAGCAGACAGAAATGGTTTTTCAAATAAACAGAAAATACATGTTAAACAACCTTTTTTTATTGTAGCAATACAAAGTGTCTGTAAAGATACAGAAAATCTCTATTAAAAGTAAAATACAAAAAGTTTAAGTTAAAAAAAGTCTACTACATTAACAGAAATTTTTAACAGTGTAGATAAGAGCTTCAATCTCCATCCTCTGTTTGCCGATAGTGTATGATGAGGTGTCGTTCGAAAAAAAACATATTTTAATGTTTTATGTATCAACAATCTTTCACCGGTAGGCTTATGCAATGGTGTTCCATTAGCACCAGTGGGTACCACCACTCCCCTCCCTCGATCTGTGATTTTCCCGCAGCAGATTGAAGTGTGCTTTTGATCAATTTATGCGTTTATTTCTTTCATTTCAAACGGTTCCTTATTATTAGAACCTTTGCACAAATTCTTCTCAAACTATCACATTTTTTTTTTAAATTCTTCAATGATCCACCAATTTTTCAAATTTCCCTACAGAAAATACAAAATTCCAAACTTTTCTGCAATACAAGCTCCATATTTTCAAATAATCGAAAAGGGCAAAAGTTAAAAATTACGCCCTAGGTTTTCACACTTAAAAATCGTAAAAATTTGGATGCTTATCCAGCCTCCCTCCTTCCCGCAAAAACGTCTAGTTACGCCGCCGTAGACACTTTACCAGGTCAGGAGAAAAAATTTAGGCCAGATCTCCCCTCCCCCCTCCCTTTGAAAATCAAATCGAAGCCCCTTCTTTAGGCTAGCATGTGCTAGCATGATGACTAAACTTGTATCCGCAGCTAGCTTTAATCCTAACACAAATTTACTTCAAATTATACCTTTTCTTGAGCTTGGTGTGGAGTTTGGTGTGATTGCAGCCTCTCGCTCACATTAAAAGATCTGCTATAACTTCCATATCAGTTTCCCCGATTACTTAATCTTTTATGTGTCTGTTCCATAGAAAGGGAAATTCTTTTAAGAAGAATGTAATTTTGCGCGGTGCGAATTTGAAACCCCATAGCTTCGAGACAGGTCGGCTATCTGTGGAAGGATCGAGATCTGTTGTTACCACAAACTTATCACATGGTGCATGTCACTACTGACTACAACCATAAGCCTTCCGCAATGGTCCCCGTGCCGGTGAACCTCAGGCTGTATCGGAGTAGGTTGGTAAGAGGAGCCATCCTTTCCTGGAAATCCCCCCCCCCCCCACATATCTCAAACATAGTGCTGCCCATTAATTAAGAGAATTCCTCTTTAATTAAGGTCCCCTATTTTCGAACGTTCGTCTTTTTTTCCCCGATATTGACAATTTTTTTATGATTAGAAGCGATGCTGTTACGGTCGAACACGACTGTTTCTCTCAGAGGGCTGTGACTTTTCCCTACTAAAATCCCCAACCAGAGCATAAAGGCCGCCCAACTGAGTTACTGAAGTCCGTTTGATTAAGCAATGTTAAGAGGACTGCATCTCCCGGCCCCTGTCCAGTACGACCATGCTATTACCGACCGATGTCTGAACCAATAGGTTGGAAACTGGGCCGTAAAACTCCATTTAACCAGGGGGCTCTCTTTTGGAAAATACAGCTCTCTGGTCTAACTAACCAGCTAACTAACAAAAGGTTTTTTGTTAAGCTTAACTAGAGAAACAAAGCTTTCTTAGCTTAAAAGCCATGTAATATATTTGGTCACAAAGGGATTTAGTTTAAAACTACTTTTAAAAAATTACCATTTTTAAGACATTTTTCATGTCTCGGCTTCTTTATTTACGAAATGTGCTGCGTGACAATCTGTTATTTTTTCAAGGAATTAGATTGGTGTATTTTACAAATTTGTCTCCTCAAACAAACCTGTCAACATTGATGAAAAAAGTGGCCAAAGGTGGTTTGAATATGGTTAGCATGACCGTATACGGTATAGGTCCAAACTCTGAAGTGTAAATGGGCGAAATTCTATCTAGACAAATGCCACCGCCCTTGAAACAAAATTCTATCGAGACAAATGACACCACCCTTGAAACAACTATACCTGATCATGGAAAATCCTTTGGTTTCAATGTATGTCAAAGTAATCCAAACACGTTCACACTGTGAGTTTATGACGTCTAGTCCAGTTTTGACTATCTTCTATGAAATGATTGTATATTTTCAGTGGCGTCGCATCTGTTGGGCAAGAGGGGACATTTGGCCCCAGATTTTTCCTAACCCCTCACTTGTCCCCCCCCCCCTCCAAGTTAGGTCACTTTGGAGTTGGTTTATCCAAAAGAAATATATAATATACATCTCCAGACACTTGATTTTCCATGAGGTATGCTAAAGCTCCAAAGCTTCCAAGGCCTCGCCCCCTGCACCTCCATCGCAAGGACCAGGCGCTTGGGATCGGTTTCGCGCTGGGCCGGGAATCTGTGTCCCCAACATTACCCTTTGTCTTGAGTTTGCCCCTCGAATTGAGACACTCTGGGGCCGTCGCTATATATGTTATAATCAATTTGCACTTATTAAATCTTTCATTAACCCTTTACCGTTGTGCTCCGATCGGGGCATATTTGCGCGCCTCGGGAGTGGGCGGAAAAGCGGACGTAGCCCGCCCCGCATCGGCTTACGTAGGCCATTGACCCCGTGACCTTAAATTATTGTCTCTCTCGTTGTTGTGACCGAATTTTCGGGTAGATACAGTTTCGAGCTCCGCGTGAAGCAGTAAAGATGGGTGACAGCCGAGCTCTCCGCAGGGGCCCAAAAGGACCCAAACAACGGTAAAGGGTTAATATTGACAATAATATTCTTAACGATATGCTGTGCTGAAGTAAAAGAAAACACCTGTCTGAAATTTCTTTGACACCTAGCGTAATATCCTACGATATTTCTCTTTAATAATACATTTCATGTTATTGAGACTTTCCAATGATATTTTGTTGTCGTATTTAGTTTGCCATCGGAAGTTTAAGGGATTGAGTGTTTTAATGATAATGGCGCCACCACTAGAGGAGATTGAGATGGGCTGAGGTGAAAATAAATGATACAATCAATTCAATCGGGACTGGAAATGTCATTCCCGATAGTGTGGGATGTGGTGTCTAAAACTCAGTAGGCCTACGCTCCGCGCCAACTGATTGTGATGTTCCTCTTAAGCTAGACGCACACTTACAAGACTTTGCACACCGCAACTCAACTCGCTCGTCGGATCTTCAACAGTCGTGTAATAAGCGTAAGTTTATGACTGCGACTGGCATTGGCAAGACCAGTTTTAAGTCGCACCGACTTCAGTCGGGGAAAACCAGCATGTTGGTTCTTCTTGGTGCGACTTAAAACTGGTGTTAATATTGCCAATCACAGTTGTAGCGTCGATAGATTTGAGTTGGGGCATGCAAAGTCGTTTAGTGTGCGGCTAGCTTTAGATGATCTTTCCACAATTTCGAATGGCGTAGCAAGGTAGAAGGTAAAACAGCCGTTTTACTTTTTCCGTGACCTGTGTAACTGTAAATTTGATGTAAGTTATATCCCTGGGGCCGTTAACACAAAAAAATTAAGTAAATTTTTGTGGGTATTTCCTTAAAAATTTCCTTAGGTGATGAACCCGAACCTAAGTGGTTTGCACAAAGCACCTTAAGATGAGAAATATATCCCAAATAAATAATCCAAAATATATCCCTAACTTTAAGGTACTTTATCGAATCTCTCAGAAAATTTGTCCTTAATTGACTGTAGTATAACATAGAGGGATTAACTTGTGGCTTACACATAACTAAAGCTGCGCAGCAACAAATATCTCGTCATGGCTCACATTTAAGTTGATTACCACGAAATGGAAGAAGTTGAAAGTGCAGTCCTTAGACCGAGAATATTTCGGGACCGTGAAAACTTTTTGGATTTTTACTCTTGGGATTTACCAGCGGTTTCGTTTTGGAAGCATTTCATAACGGGCCTTCCAGCTAAAGATAATGACAATAATAGCAGAAGCCATGCAGTTCCTGCCTTACTACAGATTTTATCACTCTAAGGAGCCTTTTCTAATACAGACACGATAAAATTTCTATTCATCTCAGTTATGGATAGTCTTCTCCGAAAACTTCCTTTATTTTTTTAGTGAGAGCAGGCAGTTCCCGTGGTGACGGACCACCTCCTGAAAGGAAAGCCAATATTTTTTATGAATTTTTATGATAAGTCTCCAACAAAATCTATTTGTTGTCATCTAAAGTGAAAATTTTTGAGAGGCCTTAATGCAATATTTATGACGGGATGCTTATAAAATCCCCGAAAACCTTCTGATACCACAGAATCTCATGCATGAAACTTCCACAGTTAACAGAGACACTGAACATGTGTATACGTGGGTTCAATAAAGTAATAAATAAGTGATATAAATCGTAACGGTCACTAGGCAAACTGTGAATGACCTGCTAAAAGGTTTTGGACCACAACACTAAAAAGATGAAAGTTGATGGCATATAAAAGTCGCCATAGTCATGAAATATATTCTCGGCTGAATTTTTAAGTGTTGAATTACCGACAATCGGGAAGATTGGTGCACATGTATTAGTCCGTAGAGAACAAACCTATTAATTAATATATAATTCTTTAATCGGATTATTATCGGTGACTAGTCTGGGGAATGGCTAGTCTTGCTCAAGACGGTATTATTAATAGTACCAGGTCCCTGGTACTACATTACGGTAGTTTGATACAACGTCTGTACAAGAACAAATGTGAACACGCCCTCTATATGTCCACGAAATTTATTTCTATAATAGTATTGAAAGAGATACTCGAGTACGTACAGTCCAGTTGACAAGGGCCCTCATTTTGGATCCAGAGTCAAAATAGCGTTGGAAATAAGTATTATACTGACGTCTTGGCCAAGACTAGGGAATGGCTGATATGTCTATTTTCTGCCAGGGATTAACCAATGCTAGGCTTACGTCATTGATATCCCAACCGTTCAAATGAAAACTGATAGGGCTACTAGCAATTGTAGTCTACAAATGTGCAAAAATGAAGCATCGTCATTTCACTAACCGGTTTTAAGGAAACTCTTAAAGGGGAATATTAACCAAAACATAACTTCCACATGTGAAAGAAGAACTAAATCTTCTCAGTGTGGTGAAATTTCGATTCAAATCGGACATGTATTTCTCGAGATATCAGCAAATGCAGTTACTAGATGTGTGTTCCAAATACATATTGAGGGCAGCAGAGAAAATATCACTTACTCGCATTGACAATTAATGCTTTGTTTCCCTTTCTTTTTCAGATTGTTGTGCTGATCTTGAACTTAAAGGAATAGGACCTCCCCATGGGACTGCAAAGTTTGAAAAGCTCTCGTGCCACTTATGCAATCACATTTTGATGATATGGATTTTTTTAGCATAAAATAGACTGTAAAGTTTAGAAAAAAAAAGGACTGTCCTATAATGTGGGGATATGATGTCATATCGCTTTCTTAAAGTTTTGAAAATGTGACAACTTTACTTGCTCATATCTTGAAAACCACACATCGGATTTAAATGCAAATTTCACCATAATGCTTAGAATGAGTACCCCTCTAACATATCAAAACTTGATACGACCATTAACCCTTCTTTTAAGGTGCATTGTGCATACGGTACCACTTAAGGAGTCTCCTTAGCTAAGATTTTTTAAGGAAGTTAAAGAGGATTTCCCACTTAAGGTAATGAATTTTTGTGCATATGGGCCCAGATCCACAAATTATTTGTATCCAGGGCAGAAAATGATACACCCGGCTTTGTCCAAGAGCATACCAGAGAAGTAGCGAGTTGCGAATTTCCAACTCATAACATAACGGTTACATTTAAAATCTTGTTAAAGTATCAAATATTTAACTAACTGGTATCTATAAAACCTTAAATCTCCACAGGTGGGTCACCTCGTCGGCCGATTAGTTGCGAATTTCCAACTCATAACATAACGGTTACATTTTAAATCTTGTTAAAGTAACAAATATTAAACTAACTGGTATCTATAAAACCTTAAATCTCCACAGGTGGGTCACCTCGTCCGCCGATTAGACCCCTCCTTGATGACCGTGATCCTGACCATGACCTCGCACCAATGTTAATAATGGAAAGTTAGTTAGTTCGTTCGTTCGTTCGTTCGTTCGTCAGTCAGTCAGTCAGTCAGTCAGTCAGTCAGTCAGTCAGTCAGTCAGTCAGTCAGTCAGTCAGTCAGTCAGTCAGTTAGTTAGTTAGTTAGTTAGTTAGTTAGTTAGTTAGTTAGTTAGTTAGTTAGTTAGTTAGTTAGTTAGTTAGTTAGTTAGTTAGTTAGTTAGTTAGTTAGTTAGTTAGTTAGTTGGTTAGTTGGTTAGTTAGTTAGTTAGTTGGTTAGTTAGTTAGTTGGTTAGTTAGTTAGTTAGTTAGTTAGTTAGTTAGTTAGTTAGTTAGTTAGTTAGTTAGTTAGTTAGTTAGTTAGTTAGTTAGTTAGTTAGTTAGTTAGTTAGTTAGTTAGTTAGTTAGTTAGTTAGTTAGTTAGTTAGTTAGTTAGTTAGTTAGTTAGTTAGTTAGTTAGTTAGATTTAGTTAGTTAGTCACCAAGTTAGATTTAGTTACAATTGGGGTAAAACTACATAAAAAAGGAAAGGTGACAGTAAAAAGGTCAAACGGTGGATCAATTTCTACTAAAATGATAGCAAGGCCGGGATCATGTCAGAAATCTCTATAAAATTTACTTTCCTTTAGAAAGCCACGATTAAGGGAAGGATCGGTCTGGCGAATATTGGAGTATTCAAAACAGTCAACGAGGATGTGACTGACCGTGACAGCACAGTCACAGGGTATACAGTATGGTCTTTCATGACCGCGTGTTTGGTCTAACGGTAAGAGCATCCGCCTCTTACTCGGAAGGTCCGGGTTCGCTTCCCAGGTCGAGTCACACCAAAGACTCTAAAAAGGAACCTACTGCCTTTGTGCGTAATGCTCCGCATAAGCAATGGGGTAGTAGGGAAAACAATGGGGCAGTAGGGAAAACAAGTCAGTGAGCCACAACTGGAAAAAAGACCGTGACCGGCTCGACTTGAAACCAGTAGGTTTGAAACTGGGCCGTAAAACTCCATCTAACTAACAAATCTTACTCCATCTCCGTGAAGTAAATAGGCAAGCTAATAATGAAAAGATTCTTAACCATCCATATACACACCTGAAAACGGTACAAACTTCAGATGTTTAAAGTTGCGCACGATTTCATCTGGTGGAAATTAAATATTGATTAATTTCTCAAAGGGAAGGGAACACATTACGCCTAAGATTCTCCCATCAGATTCAGCGGTACGCTTCAAATAAGAACCGTGCCTATAGGCCAATGTTGACAGTGTATGTCACAGTCGAAATTACCCATCTTTCTTCAAAATATTCGTCTTTCTGAGGTTGCAAACACAAGTGCTTCATTCGAGAAGTAGTGGCACAGCCAAAACATGATCTAAGTGGTAAAAACGGTGGCAGGGATAGCATGAGTAATTGTAACGGTGGTCTCACATTACCCCTTGCAGCCCTTTATCTTGCTATGCTAAATTATTGTCAGTCAACTTTTACTTTACCCCTTGCAGTCCTTTATCCTGCTATGCTAAATCATTGGGGCAAATTATTTTCAGTCAACAGGTCAAAAGCTTCCTGTACAAATTAAAATGAATCGTCTTTATGAAATTTTTCGTAACTCACCAAGAGTAGAGTAGTCGCGTATGGCGAGTAATCGGTGCATTATCATGGGGATTGGCAAATCAAAATTTAATTCGACACATACCGATTTGAACAGACACATACAAATTTAAATCTACACACCAACTTAATTCGACATATACCAATTTAAATCGACACTTACCAATTTAACTCGACATGTTTCAACTTGATTTGGCATAAACCAATTAAAAATGACATATACTAATTTAAATTGACACAAACCAGCTTAAATCCTCTTACATCATGCAAAGAATTTCATTTTCATTGTAAAGAAATTAACAAAACATCGTATTCACCATTTTTCTGCAAAAAGTTTGACTTTCTTTAAGAGTTAAGCTAGTATGAATAATTGTATGAGTTGAAAAATAACATGTTGGTCCCGGTGAATTAAGTCAGTCAGTCAGTCAGTCAGTCAGTGAGTCAGTCTGTCAGTCAGTGAGCATGCCAGCCAGCCAGTCAGACAGCCAGCCAACCAGCGTGACCCAGCCAGTAGGCCAGTCAATCAGTCAGCTAGTTAAGTTCGAAATTGTCAGATGATTCTCGATATTGACTATGATAATAGCGAAAATCACATGAGATGTTCGTTATTGCTATAGTCAATGTATCAACGAATCAAGTTACCTTTAATGGGATGCTTAATTATGGAACATGTGTTTACTGGACCTGTACATCGCATATCTCCCAACTTTACTTGCAACACGAAAAATAATACTGTCATGCGTTCAAATCTAAACAAAATTTGAAAAAAAAAGGTGTTTTAAGCTTAAATTCTGTTCAATAATGAAATACCAGTTCCTTGCAGTTGCAAACGTTGCTGCCCTATGATTATATTTTTTATATTTTATTAATCTATACGCTTCATAACAAAAACGAAAGATGTTGTCCTTTCCTTTGGTTTACCTACTGCAGTAACGTTAACTTGATGGCATTAGGGACTGTCATGCTTGAAGTTAGCTACCCATCTCCGAGTCTCTTGTTGCGGGAACCCTATCACTGACTCTTTCATTTTTATCGGGACTACAAATGAACAAAGAATAGATATGCTATTTAATGCGCAGCCAACAGTGACACTGTGCCATTCAACGAACGGGTATAACAAACCCACCGTATGGCAACTTCCAATTTAAAGATGGTTTATTGTGTGCATACGTTTTCCTAAGAAAGGATGACCAAAAGGAGTACTTGCTAAATTTTGTATTGTTGAAGGGAAAAGTATACTTTCCTGTTTTGGAACTTCCTTCATTCTTGGTAAGAATTTCAGCCAAACTCTTAGCGCTTACAGAGGATTATTCTACTACGCTATTGTTTTCTACGAGGCTTGACTCTTTTCTTGTATTATCATTTACTGCACCTAAGCAACTTGCGATTGAAGCATAATATAAGCTATTAGACTTAGATTCAGTTTAGCGGAACGACAGTGGACTCGAATATGCGGTAACATAATCAATGGCAGTACGTACTTTGCAGTGGTTTTTTTTTTTTTTTTTTTTTTCAGAAAAGAGAGAAAAACAAACCTTTTTGCTTTATGAAAATTGGAACCCGATAGTTGTCATTTATGTGCTATACTTAAGCAAATGAAGAGGAAGGGAAGTTTTGTGTTGCCGAAAGATTTACACCTGCCATTGAAAGTAGAGTCCGATTTTAGGAAACTGGTTTATTTTTCAATTTTAATTAAAAATCTTGTCACATAAATTTGGAGGAAATAGGGTACACTTAACAAACAAACAAACGGGCCGTTGCGGAAGCAGTTTTTAACAAAAAATAAAAACTGGAGGACTCTGTTTATATAAAATTTGGTGTAAGAATAACTGTGTACGGTTTTGCAGTTTGCAAAAGAATGATAAACAGGAACTACAATTGTATTAGAGATTGAAATACATTTACGTCGTTACTTTTTTAATACTGTTGTAAGGCTATGAACAAATCTCAAATGTATAATGATGGCCAGCAATCTTCCTTGGAAGGACAAAAGCAATCTTCCTAACTTGAGGTAGTGTAGTACACTGTCCTGTTTCATGATTGGCTCTTCAGGATCATGTGACAGTATTTTTTCTCCTCAAATGTGAAATGTACCGGGAATCACTGCTTGGTTAACCCTGAATATGCAATATTGAAGTCCTAAAATATTATAAAAGTTACTTCGAAGGGAAGAGAGAAGAAAATTGTGAGATTTAGTTGTTGCTTCGAAGTAAGTTTGGGACAACTTCTAATGCCCTTTAAATTCACCGACTCCGTTTTCATTGATCGTTTGAAGAACATCATCCTTACGTCTTTTCTGTGTTAATATGTGACAAGCATTAGATTAGTCTATTGTATGTCTGCCTGTTGGGAAATTAAAAGGTGGGAGACTAAGGACATGAGCGTTTTGAAGGTTCTGCTTATGCGCACATATTCCAAATCGTTGGGATGAACAAACCAATCCCGCACCTGCAACACGTGTTCTATAGATTGAGTGAGTTTGCATGATTTTTTTTTTTTTTTTTTTTTGATGACATTCTTTCTTAATCCACACATAACATTAGGAGGAATCATAAGTGTACTTCTGTGTAGTGAACTTTTACAGTTCTTAATTGCCATCTTGGTGTAAACAGGTTAAAGTATGCATTTCAATATGCTGTAAAGGAGGGCTGAGCATGAATCCCTCTTTTCGTTCGGGATGGCTTTTCAGATTTATGCTTGGTATTGTCTGCACGTACTGCACGAAACCAAGAAAACTCCGTGAAATATTTGCTGAGCGCGGTTTGTTTATTCCACACTGTACCCCACAATTCCATGTACCAACGCCAATTACAGAACTAGCTTATTGAATACCCACTTTGTCATTGGTAGTATATGATTAGGTAAACTAAGTAGTATTGTTAAGGACTCTTGAAAATCTCAATGACGCTTTCTTAGTACTCTTTTGTGGAATTCACGATTTTTTTTTTTTATCAATTCTCAGAGTTGAATGGGACGAATTTGAACGTTTTCAAATGGTTATCACTCTTGATACAGTACCACAATTTAGCTAATAAATTTTATCACGATGTGTTTACATATTTATTGTTTTGTTTTAAAACAATACAGCTTGGCAGCTAACTAAAGTCGCGACACTGTCATGAATTGATATAGGTTGCCTCAGTAGACATTTAAAACAGCTTTTTTATCTCTCTAATAGATTCAACTTAAAATCAAAACTCAACAGACCTTCACCACACAACAGCTTTATATTGTTTCTTCTTCTTTTTTTTCCTTAACATGAGTACGTAGCCAAGATATGTAAATGGGCACTCTCTTGTACAATTTTGGTATTCCAATATTTATTTCTTTTCAGTTTAGTATTTCCCCTATTTATTTTCTTATTAGATGCAACTATTACACCTGAAAAGAACCATCTCCAGTGATCTGGCAGGCACTTTAGGACAAACTTTTCTTGTACTCTTCGCCATATCTTATAGTGTCACTATACGCTTACATCAGGGAGGTGTCTAATAACACCTCACTGCTTAGATGGTTTGTCTAATTACTGGAAATGACAACTTCTAGTAACTTACTGGTTACTCGTATGGATGACCCAAGCTTAAACTATAAACTAATCTCAAATATGGCAAATAAGTGATCTTTGTAAGACCTCCTTAAGACTGAGACAAAACTATTGCACTTTCGCATTTGGTGATCTAAAAAATCATTTGCTATCCTACCTCCTAACAATTTCCTCCGTCAAGTCAACTCTTCAATGATGCAATATTTTAAACACGTGAAATCGTCATCCTTATTTTTTTTTTAACACCAATGATCTCAACCGATAGTTGCTTGGGGTTACTTCGGAGGAGTATTTTCATATTCCCCTCTTTTTCAATTGATTGCTTTTGTTAAAAAAATATTCTTCTATGTCACCTACATTCCGACATTCCATCGTTAAGAGCAAAAAAAGGTGATTTAAAAATATTATATATATTATATTTGCATAATTGAATTATTTTACACATGCAAATGTGCAAATTAGCTGGTGTTTTCAATAATTTGCTCATTTGCAAACTAATAATTAGTGCTTCCTTTTATTTTATAGTGTATGCGGATGCTATGACATAGCTTGTAATTACATTATACCCATTTAGAGGGAAATTGGATGTAAAATTCCAATTTTGTACTCAGTTGCAATGTTTGTTTATTTCCGAAAAAAAAGTAATCTTGTTTTGAAAAATAATTTAGGTGGCTATTTTGTATTGGTTAATCCAAGTCTAGAGGATGTCCATTGCCGAGTTAAAAAAATTGAGATTGTTTATCCTTTTTGCGTAACGGAGTCCTGCAGATTATGGAAAGTTAAGAAATTCCTGATTTTAACCAACATGTTCTTTAGACTGCAGTGATCTTAAACTTTTTAATTACTTTTCGAAAAACGTAATTTGCGAAAATAAGCTGAAACTGGCAGTGTCTACAGTACCAATGTACTACCCCTAGGTAACGTTTCTATAAGGGATACTGATACGGCACCCATTTTTGAGCCCATAAGGAGTCATGCAGTTTTGAAGCCAGATTTTGAAGGTACAGTCCATATGGCCACCTAATAGATGCCTATATGGCTAATCACGAGAACTTCTTGCAGTCCAATCTAACAATTGGAATACAGGAAAACATATTTTTATAACACATCCTTGTTGGTATGTCGTTAAATCTCCTTGAATTAACTCAACCCCTTTAATGATCTTCATACAGACGAATCCAATTAGCGCTAGTGTTAAGTAACTGTAGGCAGTCATCAGTGGGTCCATTAGTTTGAATACATGAATTTAAAACCCTAGCTTATATTCAGTGAAATTGAGGGAATCAAGATTCAATTCAGTTTACAACCATCCATGATACAGGTAACCAAGTATATTGAAAGACTTAAGGTAATGGGCCCAATTATATCCTACTAAAATCACTGAATGGTATATACTTCATATAAGCCTACCTGAAAGTAATGTATGGATATGTATGTATATATGTATATGAACATGCATAATGTACGAGGCTGAATATTCATTAGTTAATATAAGTACATTTTTTTATTTTTAGCTGTATATTTGAAGTTGTATACATATACATATATATGTATGTGGATATATATATATATATATATATATATATATATATACATTCATAATGTATTAGGCTATATATATATATATATATATATATATATATATATAAATAGCCTAATACATTATGAATGTATATATATATATAAATACATATATATATATAGATATATATCTACACATACATACATATGTATATGTATACAACTTCAAATATTGAACTACAAATAAAAAATGTACTAATGAATATTCAGCTTCATACATTATGCATGTTCATATACATATATACATACATATCCATACATTACCTTCAGGTAGGCTTATATGAAGTATTTACCCACTGAGGTGTTTGTATGATGATCGTTGGTCTCCCAGGAGGACCCTATTCGAATTCCAGGTCGAGTAATACCAAATTGAAATGAAACCTAGCTACTACCGTTTTGCGTGATTCTCCGTCATGAGGTTGCTAGATGAAACGAGGTAATATATTGAAGTGTAAATCCCTATTTAAATATAAAAATATAATAAATATTTCTTCATTTTTTCAGACAAAGATCTTCTGCAGTTAAAGAACGCTGGTATCCACGACGGTTCCTTCTAAAGGATTGGGGCACTTTTGACACCATAACCTGCATATGCGGTACATTATATTATCCACACGGAAGCCAAATCACACGATATAATCATGGTAGAACCTTTTAAGGGACTTCTGTTCCTTGTTCGCCGTCATCATGGAGCGATCTTTGCCCTCATTGCAGCATCTTTTTACACTGGAAATAGCTTACTTGTGAAGGTATTGACTAAAGAAACGGACCCGATTCAACTTGTGGCTGAAATGTCAGTGGGAATGACACTCGGTCCTGCGTTTGTTTTAGCGGTTAGTGGTGCTACTCCACCTGAAAAATTGCAACACTATATCTGGCTCTCCTTGAGTGGTTTAAGTGCGTGCGCTTATTTAGTCCTGTTCTCCTTTGCTGTTATCTATACCGATGTCGGTGATGCTCTAACAGTCACGTACTCATCTCTTGTTATTGCAGGCATTATTAGTTGTATAATGTTAAAAGAAATTCCTGGGTTGTTTGAGGTTCTATTTTCCATTCTGGCCTTCATAGGAGTAACATTTGTGGCTCGGCCTCAGTTTATATTCTCAATTCTCGATGATTCCGTCCAAACCGAAGGAAGCGAAATGCTAGGTATAGCCCTTGCGTTTGGATCTGCAATTGCGATCAGTTTTACATTGAACATAATGCGAAAACAATTAGATTTTGGATTTCATTCATGTTTACCTCTTCTCGCCCACGGTGTCGTGACGTTTGTTACGAGCTCGATTCTAACGTTACTACTCCACCGTTGGCGTGCCCAATCTCTTCTTGATTGCTCACTGGCGATCGGAGCCGGATTTTGTTACTTTTCTGCCCAAATGATGGTTTACTTGGCCTTGGATAACGAATCGATCACATTAGTGAATGTTGTTCTGAGTACGGATATTGTAATGGTATTTGTATTGCAATTTGTGCTCCTCGGAGTACATTCGCCATGGACATCTTATGTCGGCGCCACATTAATTATATCGGCGAGCATCGGTATCACACTGAATAAAAAAGAAAGTTCAGACTTCTGTGAAATGTAGATGCTACGAAAAATTGTTAGGCTATGTCACTTGGCAACATGTAAATATTGTGTAAAATGTTTCATTTCACTTCGTTTAAATCCTCAACTCATATTTGTCCATTTCAGTCGGTTGACCATGTGATATCCCGCATTAACATATAGGAAAAAGAATAAACCCAATCATCTGCTGATGAATACTGTACATAATCTTTTAAAGCATTCGCTTATATATGCTCGAAAATGGCTGCATGATATGTATTCGCATTGTTTCTTAGTGCTAGTATACAGGGATATCATACATATCTACAGTGCAGGCTAGCACCAGGGAGGTGTTATTAGTGATACCTCCCTACAAGTAAGTCTGTGCCCTACTTACATTTTTGTAAAATTGAGTTTAATGAATACATCAATAACACCCTTAACGAAGTAAACTTTCACGGAGAACGTTATTTTTATTTAGACCCTAAATGACAGTTTTCAGCATTCACGGTAGACTACAACTAACGTTTGATACTAGAACCACCAGCATGAACCACTCGTATGCTACTTCTAACCGTAGCCCAGACATAGTAAAGACCCCACTGCTTAATTGCAGTTTCCCTGTGCAACTGTGAACGTTGCTAAACTGAAGAAGCTGCCGGTACTACAAATATAATAAAATTAGTACAATTCTAAAAACAAAAGAGTGAACTGATAATTCTCTAATAGGGTGAAAAGTGTGAATTCGTTTCATTAGAGTGTTAACTCACTCCAGCTTAGTTAAATGCAATCCAAGAAGAGTGAAATTGCATCAAAGAGGAGTGGATTCACTCTTATAACGAGTGCCTCCAGGCATTACTCTTTTACAAAGAGTGGACTCTGTCCCATGTCCCACCAAGAGTAGAATTTCTCTCCTTTTGAGTGAATTTCACACTTCTCGGAGTCAATGTCCGCTCTTTGGGGTAAATATTAGAATCTTCACTCTTCCAACGAGTGAAATTACAGTCTTCTTTGAAGAATGTATGAGGAACACTTCTTAAAGTGTGCCTTAATGTTGAGGTCCACTTACTAAAGGCCATGGCCAAGTCTCATACGTACGATTCGTTGCTATGGGCGGGTTGCCATGTGTCATTTCCTTCTATAGTTACCTCTCGAAATGTTAATTCAATTGTTCTTGTTTAGACTGCTAAAGTTATTAAATCATACCAATATTCCCCAAATCTATTAACATTATTATAATATAGGGTTTGTGGATATTGTTAATGAATCCAGTTTGTTCAATGATATCATTAAAAAATTCTGCCCCTTGACACTTGTCGTCAGGACTTCGCCGACTTTCGGCGATCATCAGTCGGAAAGACAACCCCACCTTGGTATTTCTATCAAGTGCCCACAGCCCAAACGAATCTAAAGGGGGGGGGGGTAAAGGGGGGTAACTCACTGTTGAAAATATCCATAAGTAATTAAGCTCATTTGTAATTATAAATACATTTTTTCATTATTTTTTTAATTTCGAAACATGACGTCAGTGCTTATTTGATGTACTCTTTACTCCAAATACCAATGATATGACACATTGACTTCGAAATTTTAGGTCTACTTAGGTCTATTTAGCAATTTGTTCCACTTAAGAAAAAAAACCCCTAAATATACCTCTATACAAGCTATAAACACACTTTCAAAATAAATAGAGTGGAATTTCACTCTTTATAACAGTGAAAGGTGTACAATTAACTCAAAAGAAACAGAACGTCACTCTGAGAAGAGTGAAATTCACTCCATAGGAGAAAAGTTTTACTTTAAAAGGAGTTCCTACAGGGCCCAATCAAACTGTATCTTGGTGGGTTGAGGAAGTCGTGATGTGACGAGAAGTTTGTGCCCAACTATTGCCTATAAAATTCGCACATAAGACCGTCATTATTCATCCCACGTCTGACGGGTTGTCGGCGCCACAAAACCGAGCAAGTCCCTCGATGGTTGCCCCCTGCAGGCCGGGGTTGTAGAATATGCCCACGGTATTCCCCGCCTGTCGTAAGAGACGACTAAACGGGAGGACTTGAACAGCATTTGAACAGTATGACTCTAAATAACACATTCGTGTTGGTGTGTCGTTAAATCTTATCGAACTAACTAACACCAGGGACCAATCTTAAAAAAAGAAAAGAAAAAAAACAGTTGTCCTTGCAGGTGCTCATCAAAGAGTGGATTAACATCTTAATGGAGTGAATTTGCACTTTTAACTTTGTTAGAGAATAAATATACTTTCAATTTTTGTTTTTAGAATGTAATGGCATAGATACAGGGGGTTGCAGCCCCATCCCGTTCTGAAAACTGAGTACATTGTGGTTTACCCAACTCTTTTTTCATGAAAATCTGAATTCTCTGCAATTCCGAAACTACACATTTGTAATTAATTTGTTTTTAAAAGCAAAATGCGATTTACAATTTCTGAAGAAGTTGCGCTCGCTCATAAATTAGTTTGGTGAGTTTTTCTTATCTGTGGAAATGACAAAACGGAAACCATGTCAGACACCAAACACAATCTAGTTACATTTTTCACAATGTATACGGCAAGTAGCCTGATCGTGCGTTTAGGTTGAGGTCAACCCCTCTTCACGGGAAGCCAGTGGCATAGCCAATGGGGAGGGGGAAGGGGGGCAAGTTCCCCCCCCCCCCTCCCCCGGAAAATATTGTGGGGAAATTTGTGGAATTTTGGGAAATTTCAAGTTGACGAAATAATGCTTCCTTATCCTATTTATTTAAACTTTTCTCAGTATAAGTAATCGTGAAACATTTCTCATGCATAACTCGTATTTCCATGCAACGTATTTCCCAGATTTCATCTGTGTCACTGCAGCATGAAGCGCACTTGACTCGCGTTCCGCAGAAATGCCCTCTCTGCAGTAGCGTGAATGTTCTCTGGCACACGTGCAGGGTATTTTGATCAGCAATACATACCGGTAGGACCCAAGAGTTTCTAATTTTTCTTTTTTTAAATATAGTGTGAACAAATTGTCTCCTTAAAAGTTTCCAGAATAAGAAAAATATGGCACTTTAAGCATGCAGGAATGAGGCACAGAGAGTGTCATTTCCTGCAATCGTAGGGGTGCTTTTGGAGAAATTTCCCCTGGCGGAACGCTCCGCGCGAACCGATGGTCGCCGTATCACTCTCACCCGTCACTAAAGTTGACAACGTCCTAGGTTAGGTTAGGTTAGGTTAGCGGAGGTTTAACAGCTCAGTTTCGAACCTGTTGGTTGACAGCGCCCTAGGTTAAGTTTAAGCATGTAATGTCCTATCATCCTACAAGCTTGAAGCAGGTTATAGACTGATCTTACTCTGTGTTTAACCATGGATGGAGCTAAAAACAAAATCTTACCGTTGTCTACATAGGCGGGATTACAGGGGCGGGAGGGGGAGGAGGAACTTGTCACTAGTCATTATTACCAGGGGCATGATGACCAGTCTCATGGTCAACATTTTAAAATTCAGTCTTTCCAAAAGGGTAAATTTTCTACAGGGTAGGGGGAATACTCTCCCGGAACGCGGAATGCCCCCGAACAACGGACACTCTGCCTTTCGAAACTACCTGGATATAATTTTCCCTTCAAACAGTAAAAAGATTAACTACAAAACAAATAACTGTAACAGCCTCGATCCAGGCCCCTTAATCTTTCATTTAAATAAAAACGACTCCCTTAGGAATGTTGGTTATGTGGAACTTGAAGATTTGCATTTAGCGATTTTCGACTACAGTTAAAGTGTACCTCAGGTAAAAAAAATCAAAAATATGAATTAAAGACCATGAAAAATAAATTCTAACAGTCTAACTCCCATCTTCATAGGACATTCCATATTTAATTAAAAACAAATTAGCCCATTGCGCAATAATTTGTGACCTTCTTGTTGTACAACTCACATTTCCTGCTTTGTTTCCCTTAAAAATTAAAAATGTTTTTATGACCTTGAACACTTTTTGTTTGCTTTTATATAGATCATGTGGAACATGCTATGAAAGCTGTAATTAATAAAAAAAAAAAAAAAAACACGATGTGTTCTGTTGGCCCCCAAAAATTTGAGTAGACCAAAAATACGGTCACTTTTTCTGGTCTTTTTTTTTCGTTCGAAACAATTTTTCTGAAGCTTCGGAAATGCTAGAACATTAGAGCTTCCGGGGGCTTCGCCCCCTGGACCCCACAGGGGCTTTGCTCCTGGATCCCGCCAGGGGTTCTTTGGGGCTTCGCGCTTAACGCTCGCGGTGCCCGCCACGCGTGCACAGTTTAATACTCATTGGCACATCATAGGCATTTTCGCCCCCACTCTCAAATAGAGATTTGCGCCACTGTACATGACCTTACTAAATTGTAATTAGGCCTACTAGATATAGGTTCAAATAAGGGTAGGCAGAAATCACACATTGGCAACCCTCTTCCAGATGTTCTGGGTCAATTGAGCATCCCTGTGATCAGGAAGTTTGGCATCGTATAAGCATTGATGCTCCCTGACACGTTCAATAAGTTTCTCAGTCTCTAAAATACTAATTTCATGTTTTGCTCGGGACATTTTCTTTAGGTAGAGACGTTAAATTTGGTCGCGACAGAAATTAATTATGACAAAATGACGTCATATCGCATCCGAATACCATCCGATTTTCCGTACCGATCGCTACATGGTGCGGTCGGCTTTACCGCATGCGTTTCCGGATCCGACAACGTATCCGCATCGGTACTGATGGAATCAATTTCATTGAAACCATGTGTGAGCGATTTTTGCCGTATCCGTATCCGCATACGCATCTGCACATATGGAATCCTACCTTAATAGTGTTTACTTGCCAAACGTTGAGCTTAACGTTAGTTTGTAGTCAATGTCGTTAACGTTGCTCTCGATATAGTTAGGCTACTTATTGAGATGATCCAGTCCAGGAGGGTCACAGTGTCAAAACATGAATGCTGAGCCGAAGAAATTAGTAAGACTAAGATTAGTTTGACAAAGAAGAGGGCACACAGTAACCTACTGAAGCCTACCGTGCACTGTTCACAGATTCTCTGGCTCAGGCCTAAGCTAGATCGGTAAATTGTCGTTGGTTTCGTTTTTCGGTTTGCAAGAGAGAGAACAGGAAAGATGAACGTCTCGTAAGATGAAAGGCGTAGCCAATAACGTTACAACCACTCGCGTAGACAGGGGGCACAATGGGCCATGGCCCCCCTGTTCATGTCTGCAAAAAAAAAATGAAAAATAAATAAATTACGACAGTAAAAGGTACGTTCGTCGCATTGGCCTAGACTGTCCCTATGCACTTCAAGGGTCACACTGTACAATTAGTAAACATATTCCGGCGTTCGTTCCACATTTTTGTCATGTCCAACGGTGCGCCCTTGCTGAATATGGCGAATGCGAACACTATTTCAACAGACTCAATCAGTGTTTACAAACAAATGCCATCACGGCTGGACGTCAAAAGAGCTGGTAAGGCGCACTCACTGAGCTCTATGCTATATAGCTCAGTGGGCGCACTTACACTGTCATCACAATGGACGGTGAGTTCCAATTTGTCTACTCTCTGCGTGCAACCGAGCAAGCGTTAATTAACACGCGCAACACCAAACATACACCCATGTGTTCTTGCACGCATGCTCTATGCCAACCATTGCCAACCAGTGAGATAAGCGTCAACTCTGTAATAGCCTATACTATAGCACTACAATCACCCAAAATCGATAGTTGATCGATCGCTGGCCGAAACTAATCAACCAAATGTCACGCAGGCCCACAGTTTATTGATGCATCATACCCTGTAAGCAGGCAGTCTGTCGTCGGCCATTGGACCGACGGAGAGCCACGTTTTGGAAAAATCGCATAAACTTTGGATTTTAATACCTCCCCACACTTATCCAGTTAAGATTTATAGTGGATAGTGTACATTTTGTTGGTTAACATCGATTGTAACTAGTATGTTTATACTTTTTCTCAAGTTACAGTCATGATTAAGATTTTTTTCATATTTCTTAATTTGATTCAACTGTGTGTGTAGAAAATGTTCCCTTTGATAAACCTTTATTAGCAGTTGATCATCTTCCCCACTTATTGGCCTAAATTTATCAAATTAACCCTCATACAAACCCTCTTTACCTAATTTCCCAGTCACTAAGACGGCGGTAAAGAATGGAGACGATTTGTCGACTTTGTCCCATCCCCACACCAAGAATCTTTTGACGTCTCTGTAGCTTATTTGGAAACTTTCTGACCTTTCTAAAATTAACTCATTTTTTATTGAAGTAAACATTTTATTGAAAAACATAGTTCGAATTAACGACTGCTTACAAGCCTGGGACATGCCATTTCCGGCTGTCTGAGGGGTCGCGATACTTCAAAATTTTCTGTACACTCCGCCCCAACTAATGGCGGCGCTCCGCTTAGATAGTCTTTCGGTGTGATTGCCTCCCCCCCCCCCATCCCCCCCTGTTCAATAATCCTGGCTAAGCCACTGGTTAAAACCCTTTTCAAATACAGAATTGGGGATTGTCAAGTAGTAACGAAAGCCTGAATTACCATTCGTAAGTTGGTAGACAGGTAGGGCTTAAACGTGCAAGGTCATGTGATATTTATCGTTATGTACAAGACTCTCAGTGGTTTTGGAGAGTTCAAAAGATAAGAACAATAAAGGAGGTAATGCTAAGAAGGCTTCAAAGCTGATGTGTGGTGAAACAAGACTGGTAGCTACAGGGAGCTGGTATGTTCCTTTTCGTCTCTACTTTCAGAGGGCCAGGTGGGGGATTAACATCCCCCATTTCAAACTAACAAAGGGCAAATTTATAAAACAGCAAACTTCTTTTGCAGCAAAACCAGATGTGGATTGACATCTGGGTATCATCTGGCTAAATACAGATTGTCTTCATATCGCCAAATCAAGCCAGATAAACAGCCAGATTAAGGTGACTTGACACAATAAATACAGTTTTAAATGGCCAAATCAAGCCAAATATAACTTGAAACAATGTTATTCCAGATCATTAAAGTAATATTAAGTTTCATATGGCCATATTCCTTCGGGTAGGGTGGGGTTTAGGCATATGCTGTTGTGGGTAGGGATTGTCTGCTCGTGGGATGGTTTATGTACAGTGGGGTAGCTACTGGGGGGCAGGGGGCAAGTTCCCCCCTCCCCCGGAAAAATTTGGGGGGAAATTTGATGAAAATGCAGAAATTTGATGAATCTTCTTATTATTACAAAAAATTCACAAAAATTTCTCAAAATGTTTGTTAGAATTAGAAATTGTGAGACATTTCTCATACATAATTCGTATTTTCATGCAACAAATTAACTCAGATTTCGTCAGTGTCGCATGAACCGGCCCAATTCGCGTTCCACAGAAATATCCTCGTTGCGTAGCAGATTGAATGTTCTCTTGTGCTTGTATACGCACGGGGGTTATGATCAGTGCATTTCAGTGCACAGAAAGCTGTTATTCAGGTGATACTTTGGGAATTAATTAGTAAAGGATGTAAAAACTGACAAGTCACTACCGTAGACCCCCGAGGTTCTTCTACAAGCTAGCAGTAGTTGTACGATTTTACTCTGTATACATAACGATGGATCGGGCTGAAACAATCCATGGCCAACGATAAACTTAAAGTTAATCTAGAAATTAGAATTAACGGGATCCGGTGGCACACTTAGATTTTGTTACTTAGCCTAATCCTTTGGGGCTTACAAGCTAGTTCGGAAAAATAGCTTTCTGCTCACTTTGAGTGAAACAATAAATGGACAATGAGTACCTTCTAGCCTTCTACACTTAACAGACTGCTTTTCTCACAGGATATCCTGTGTGATCGAGCCACTATTAGGCCTCCTTAGTGGCGTGCGAAGGGGAGACCATGGGGCCATGTCCCCCTCAAAGATGCCATTTCTTCTTTGTTCTTAAAAATACGTAGTCTAACTTTATTAACACAGATTTTACTTCAAAAGATAGCATATGTGGCACCAGATTGCTTATAAGGACACCCAATTTTTCAAAAATTTTCAAAGGGGAAGGATTGTCCCTGGAAGGTCTTTCAGTGATGCCAATTTTTTTTTAATTCCTACAAATAGACCAAGGCAAATTCTGTCAAATTCCAATATTTACTTAAAAAGGTAGACTCTGTTTCCCACTGGTGGCATCGATAAAAAAGACTACATGTTTAGATTCTCTTTACAAGCATAAATACGCTATTTTGGCCATCTGAGGGGTCTGATTTTTCGACATTTTCTTTACGCTCCGCGCCAACCAATGGTGGCGCTTCGCTCGGTCTTTTGGGCAAAATTACATATTTGGGGTAAAATTAGCTCTTAACTCTCTGATCTCTTTGCAGTTGCGAACATATTTTGAAGTGAGCATTTTATTGCAAACGACAAAAGAAGAAAGCGACTGGCTAGATTCTTCGTATTAGCCTGGAAAATGCTATTTCCGGCCATATAAGGGATGTGATTTTTCCAAATTTTCTCTACGCTCCGCGCCAACTAATGGTGGCGCTCCGCTTAGATAATCTTTATGACAAAATAACATTTTGTGGCCAAGAAAAACCACAAATACCGATCAATGCTCTTTTATTTGGACTTCTAAAAGTGTGCAAATTTAATGACAAGTTTTACTCCGTAAGGTAGCATAACTGGCATAAGAGTGCATGTAAAGACACAAAAGTTTCAGTTTTATCCTCATGAACCACCACGATTCAACTTTTAACACTGTTCCTGTCAAAGTCGAAAATCTTGCACCATTTTGCATGTAGGCTCCTTGAAAACGTCAAAACATTTCCGGACACCCCTCCTCTTAGACCATACTGCATGCCCCTCCCCCTTCAGAGAAATCCTGAGTACGCCACTGCTTTAGTACATACAAATAAACCAGATATTATTTATCAAAATAATATACTTTGCTATTTCCGATTGCTCTATGTTATACTTTAAGATTAAAATTTAGGTAATATTACAAAATGACATGGTAATGTTGTTATACTTGTAAGTTTGCATATTTTATATGAAATACATACACATTGACCGGAAATTTTGGGGGAAATTTCATACCTTTGCCCCCCCCCCCCCCCGGAAAAATCCTAGCTACGCCACTGTTTATGTAATTTTAGTTTGTTGTTAGATAATTAAGTTTTCTTTCTTTTTTTCTTGTTTTCCTTTTAGGGAGTGCACTCTTGACAAGCCTTCGGCTTTTAGTTGCACTTTTTTCCACTATCATTTTACCTTCTGTAATTTTGTTGAACTATGTCTTTGTATATACTTGAGTGGTGAAACAAATATATGAAATGAAATGAATTATCAAGCAAGTAACTACTTAAAATGATGTGAAAGCCTAAACTTCCCATGAACCACTGGCTTGAGTTTGTGGTTAATCTGATTATTGATTAAACAGATACAGTTCAGTAGATACTTGGCAATAACAATTCAGTTGGATTCAAGGAACATTCCACAATGATAAAGAAACTATAATTGCATTTCTACTTTTTATCAGGTCAGGGTTGAAAAGGCTGGTGGAAAACCTACGCTATTCTCACAGACCATTCTTTTCTATTGGTTACCATGGCTACCGAAGCTACCCTGACCGTGTTTGTTTATGGGATACTTCAGTGATAAAGTTTAGGAGCTCAGCTTTACAAAAACCAACGCACTTTCTTTCCCTTTATTGGTGAAAATCTCATTTCGATAGCATGTTTCATTCAAAAAGTATATAACCTTTCAAATATTCAAAGGATAGTAACACATTGCATTGTACTAGGAAATTTGGGATGTCATGCCAGTCGATTAGTAATGAAAATTTTTATGATGTTTCCATCTGCAAATGAAACATAAAGACACTTTTAAAGCTGCACATGTTCCCACAATTTTCTTATATCAATCTCAAACGAAGATTAGTCATTGTTTCAATGTAAAGTTTCCAGGTCAAATTAATTACTTCAATTTTAAAGATTTTAGAAGTAATCTACCGCTGTTACATAACATCTTGTAATATTGAAGAAAGTGGGAATTTTTGACATAGATAACATATGTTGAACAAGAATATCTTAGTGAATTATATGGACAAGTTATAGGTGTGGTGTGTGACGAGGTGCTATAAAAAACTGTTTTCTTTTATAAATAATGAGACACGTTATTCTCTTTGATATGTATGAAATGTACCCGTGTGACACCGGAATATTCCTTTAAGTAGTACTTCCATCAGCTGACTGTTTTCTGTTTCGAAGGTTGGTTTGTTCTCGCAGTTGGGTGTTCAAACTTCTAACATTCTACTTCAATGCGGTTTGGGTTTCTTTTTCAAGCTGTGAGCCCGCACTGCCACCGTTTTTTCCCTAATCCATTGTTTGGGTGGCACATGACGAACAATAGCATATATTTCATTCCAAACTGTTTGGTTTGGCAAGGTCCATAGGAATCAGCCTGGACTGAATCCCAAAGTAGCAGACGGATCATCCATTTCTTTGGAATTGGTAGTTTTTGTTTAGGATTTCTCACATGTCCACCCGGTCCACATTTGGTGAGAAATTGGCTGCCACTGACTAAAAACCAATAAAACGCATGAACTTAAAAGCACATGAGTTTAAAAGCAGATTTTCTGTTACGACAATTAAAATTCTGTTTACAGAATCTTTATGAAAATTGTTAAAGGTAAAATTAATGTAAACAGTATCTATTATCGGCCCGGAAGGTCGAGTCCTTACTAGTGATTTTAAAATACTGTATGAAGGACTTGACCAGAGAGGTTTATTTTTCTTCATTGAGAATCGAGTCCGAGTCCAGACTCGAGCCGTTGAAAGTCAAAAATTGCTAGACTTCGGACACGAAGACTTCGGACTCGACTACTGCACTGTCTCTGCCTTAAAAATGCTTTTAAATATATGTTTATTGATATTTTTAAAAGAATGTCTCTGTTTACGTAAGCTTTATAAAAATAATAAAATAATAATGCTATTTATGAAGCACTTTTAAAAAACACTCAAAACACTGTACAAAGAAAAGAGTTAAAACAAACTACAAAAGGCACCAAAATTACACAGATAAAACCAAAACTTAAAACACAGAAAAGAACAAAAAAGCTTAAAATACAAAATCAGTGATCAGTTTAAACGATTAAAAAAATACGTTTTCAAATTCTTTTTAAAATGATTAAAATTAGTTAAAGAGCGCACATTAGCAGGCAGGCTGTTCCAAACCTCAGGGGTAGCAACAGTAAAAGATCTGGCCCCATAACACTTAGTTTTAGAAACTGGAGGATGGGAAAGAAAAAAATCAGATGATGATCGTTAACAACGACTTGGTGAGTATTTGGTGATGAGACTTGAAGTGTAATTCTGGGGGATGCCATGTAATGATCTGAAGCTAAGTGTAGGTATTTTATGATTAATACGATAACATACTGGTAGCCAGTGCAACTTACGAAGGATTGGAGTAGTATAATAATGCTTCTTATCACTGTTAAAAATTTCTCTGTAAATTTACATAATTTTTATGGCAAACTTTTTTCCAACCAAATAATGTTTTTTTTTACAGCCAGACTGTAATCATGAAAAAACATTAAGTGTTTGTTTTTTCTTTACAGTTTTTGCATGTAAATTAGTTTACAAATGTCTACTGTAAAATCGAATTACAGAATTGTTCTGTTTTTTTTTTTTTACCTTAATTTTATGTGAATTTACAGCCTACTATTTTCATTCTCGGCGTTTTAATATTTATTACAATATCGCTTTTTTCCTTCCATATGTTATTACGTAACATACACTTCACCATTACGTAGATCAGGTATTTGCTTGTCAACGTAATGTGTCGTTACGAAGTTATTTTCAATCAAAACACAATGAGGATACATTGTTATCACATTGTTGTCCAGTAGACTGCTATCTCTAGGAACTTTGTAATTGGAAAGTCACATTTTTGGTACAATATAATAATTGTTTTTAAAATAAATATGACAAAGAATGCAAATACATTGGTTGCAAACATTTCCAGACAAGGTAAACAATAAGTTTATCACTTCCTGATTAAAAAAGCCAAAAAAGATATTATTCAAAGCAACAGCAATCCTTTTGTTAGGAAAATGCCTACAAAATAAGCTCCACCCATTTATGCAAAATGAGATATACGTCATAAAGTGGTAAATTTACAGACTCTTTCAAGTAAATTTGTGAAACGTTTTTAATTCGATCAAGTGCAGGAGCGCCTGTAGCGATGAATTGACATCAGTATACCAATTGTCAGTGCTCTGAAATTAGGGCCTTACAATTTCTTTTTACTTAAAAATGTGTGACAAAACACCAGTTGTATGATATTTATAACTAAGAACGTAATAACTAAGTATGCTTTTATAATAAATGTAAGTTAATTTTCAAATAGGGCCATAAATTTGCCAAAAATGTTTTCTTTTTTAACTGAAACTTCGCAGAACGATGCATGTTATATATTGAAAATTTTCTGGCTATTTCTTATTTGTTTGTTTGGGCTTATTTTTGTTTCTTTTTCAGCTTAAAAACAAAATGAATGTTTGTTAAATGACAGTATATTTATGTGAAATCAGAAAATACAAAATACTGTTAAAATTTCTGTAAATTTACAGAAAAGGTTTTACAAAGCAGTAACATTTGGTTAAAAAAGCAGACAGAAATGGTTTTTAAAATAAACAGAAAATACATGTTAAACAACCTTTTTTTATTGTAGCAATACAAAGTGTCTGTAAAGATACAGAAAATCTCTATTAAAAGTAAAATACAAAAAGTTTAAGTTAAAAGAAGTCTGTAAATTTACAGAAATTTTTAACAGTGTAGAACGAGTTACTAATCTGGCGGCGGAGTTTTGTATACGTTTGTCGTTGTAACTTTGAAATATGGTTTGATGAAGCCCATACAGGAGACTATTACAGTAATCTAGATGTGACGTTACAAAATCATGAACAAGACGCTCAATGGATTTACGATCAAAAAAAATGTTAAAAGCAAAATATAAAAGGCATCTAACATCTCTGCCATGAAACTTGAACTTGTTATTAAATACATATCTACTCTATGATACGAGAAACGTCCGCACATGGCACAGGGATCATCGAAGAAGGGCTATATTTGTGGTCAGTAGTGACACCATGTAATAATCAGTTTGCTGTAAGAACCTTTAAATTACTTTTAATAGCAAAGACGACAGATTTGTATGCATATTTAGAGTTCTTTATGTGGCCTATGCAAGTATGCAAATTAGCTGAAGGAATGCATTCAAGATAATTTGCATATACTTGATACGAGTTTGTATCTTGTGATTCAGGAGAAGTTTTGGTTTGGTTATATCTTTCAGTTGATCCCACGTTTTTTGAAATCGGGACTAACATGGCAAAGACTAGGTTTTCTCCTTTTGAAATTTATTATCTTTCAAAATCTCAAGTTGCTTCCCATTAAATGTGCCATATACTGTACATTGATTTGCATAGGCGTACGAGGATAATTTTGGGGGGAGGGCAAGAGCAAATTTTGCCCGAATGATGACACCCTTTATCATGTTTTACCTGAATGTACCAAACTGTTTTTTCCCCGAATTGGGAGGAAGGGGGCCCCTGCATCCCCGTCTAGTAAGCCTACATGTTGATTTGCTGCACACCTTTACAGGGTCGATGCGCACTGTTTAACAAGAAATCTCCTAACTGACTAACGGGAGTCATAATTCCTTACCTTAACCCTCACCCTAGCAAAGAATACAATCTACACAGTACAATGGCAAAAATCAAGAAATCTAACATTAAACGAGGCCCAAGGGGTTGAAGTTTGATATGGATTCTACCTAAACATCACACGACTGTCAGGGTGGCCATTGCCTTAATGTTCAGAAACTGTACCTGCTGAATTTTCATGACCGTGTTGCGAATGTAGGTTTTTAACTGGTCCCAGATGAGTTTGTTAACTTGTGTAGGTTGGAGTTTCTCAATATTATTTGGGTTATCATGTCTTGACAACGTTCTTTCATGGTTGCCTGAGACAACTTACCCTTACAAACGTTAGCCAAGAGGCTGGCAACTTTTTCATACACCGGGGGACCCGATGGTTTACCAAACTCCAAGCCATACACTAGATCACTAAGTATTGTTTGCTCTTCGGAAGTTCCATTATCTGAAACGAAAACACAACTAATCTGCGTCTGTATCTTCAGCTGAGCCTAAGAAAGATGCTATTTCACTTTCGAAGGAAACAGCTTCAGTTTTAGCCCGTTTTAAGGGTAAGTCACTTCCCCTCAGTGGTGTCTCCTTCTGAATTTCTTTTACTGGGCGTTTGATTTGTGGCAAACAGTGGCACAGCCAGGATTTTTTCACCAGGGGACACTGGGGGAACAGACTTTTTATAGTGGGGCATAACATATAACTCAGGGATAACTATGGTGAGACTATCAGAACTACATTTTGTAGAGTCTGACTGACAGCCATTGGCGGCTCGTGGTCTAAATACATGGAGGGGCAAATTGGTATTGGTGGGAATAAACCAATGGTGCACAAAGCTCCGGGAAGCGCTCCCACCTAAGGCGTAGGGTCCAGGGGCCCGCATTAGGGCCCTTGGAGTCCAGGCGGCGAAGCCCCCAGAAGCTTCGCGATATTTACAAAACTGGGGTTATAGAACGAAGCATTTCTGTGCCTTCACATGGCATTTGATGAGCATTAAACTGACTGCAAACTTCACCATTATTTCATTGAATTTAGTCTTACTGCTGGCTCGGGGTTCCCGTGGCTACCACAATGCATTCGTCTTTCTTTGAGATAAACAAACATTTCAATTACACGTTGATTAAAATTTGAATTATCTCTTATGAACTTCTTTTCACTTAAAAGCATAGCTAAAGCGTTTCACCTATCATCATTCGTACTTATGGTGTACCAGCTGGGTGAAAACCCATGTGAAGACGATACAGACAGTATGTGCGGCCTATGTGGTCCTAATCGTTTGATTTCCAATTTTTCATCAAGACTTCTATTTGAAAATGGACAAGTTTGTAAACTTTTCCAGGGAAGAATGTTTGACTTTGATGTCGGTACATAAATTAATAGATATTTGGCGGGAGAATAATCCTTTTGTAAATAGTTAAACTTGAAGCTGCAACACAATCCCCTGTATTCACTGACGACTGGACTTCTTCCTTATTTCCAATTATTTGAAAAATTCTGTTCAGTCTATAGTCTTCTCACCTGGCATCCAATCAGATCATTCCTTTCGTATCTTAAATATTTCTCCGAAATCTATAGATAGGGGACCAGGTGTTTGGAATTTAACAAGTCATTATTAGAAGACTCCAGTTATGTCAGTCTGATAAATGACTTGTGGGCAGTTCTGCACAATAATGACATGGATGATCCAGGAGCTAACTGGGATTTTATTAAATATAAAATCCGACATATTTCCATAAAGTTCTCAAAATCTAAAGCTAGAGAAAGAAGGTACAGAGAAGAACAGCTTTTACTTAAAATCGCTTACCTTGAGCAGAAGTCCTTTGTAGATCCGTCTCCAGATATATCTACTAGTTTGAAAGAGGCTCAGAATGAGCTCTTCTACTATATGACTTCGCAAGTCGCAAGTAACAATTATCAGATCTAAGGCTAGATGGGTGGAAGATGGCTAGACAAACATCAAGTATTTTTTAAGTTTAGAGAAAAGAAATAAAAAGTACAATACCATCACTAACATTGTAAGTAGCGACGGACTGATGTTAACGGATCATCAGGATATCCTAAATGAAGTTATGAATTTTTATTCTAACCTCTATCTTTCCCGTAACTGTTCTCTTGCCTCCTTCTTTAATGGTCTCCCATATCACGGTACTGCCGATCTTAATTTAGATGTATGTGAAGGGGAACTTTCTTTAGATGAATGCTCAAAAGCTCAATTTTCTATGACTAGTAACAAATCACCCGGAACTGACGGCTTATCTGTAAATTTTTATAAAAATTTTTGGCACTTAACCGGCCCAGCCGTGGTGAGGTCATTGCATTACGCTTTTTACAAGGGTTCTCTCTCAACTGAGCAGTCTCGTGGGTTTATTTCACCCATTCCTAAGCCTGGTAAAGATTCATAAAAACTACATAATTACCGTCCTACTTGTTTACTTAATGTAGATTATAAAATTACGGCAAAAGCCTTATCAATTAGACTCAAATCAGTAATTTCTTCTCTTAGTGGGCCCACCCAAAGGCTGCTTTATTGGAAAAAATGTAAGGCGTGCTTTAGATCTGATTGATCATATTTCAAATAATAATATTCCTGACTTTATGTTCTTCAAAGATTTTGAAAAAGCCTTTGACAAGATTGAATGGGATTTTATTCAGGCATCTCTAAGGTACTTTAAGCTGGGCAGCGACTTTAGAAAATAGGTATCTATCCTTTATCAAAATAGTAACGCATGTGTGATCAATAATGATTATTCTACGGGGTACTTTCGTGTCAGCAGGGGAGTCAGACAAGGTGCCCATTAAGCCCTTATTTATTTATTTTATGTGCATATGTCATGGTTCTGAGGGTTTTACACACTAAAGATATACGAGGTATTCATGTTGATGCCTTTGAGTTCAAAATTTTACAATATGCGGACGACACAGCTTTTATTTTGGATAATTATAATATTTCTCTGCAGAAGATTTTTGACATTCTTAACCAATTGAAAGTCGCCCCTGGCCTGTCAATTAATGTCTCTAAGTCAATAATGTTTCCCCTTGGCCCACTCGTTAGAAATTTTCCTTCTTTATCGTACAAAGGAATTACTGTAAGTAATGGACTCATTACTTACTTGGGAGTGTCTTTTACAAATAATAGGGAAGATTTATTTGAACTTAACTACCCTCCTAAGTTATCTGGACTAAAAAGTACTCACCGTTCTTGGGCAATGAAGGCATGACCCCAATAGGCCGTAACATCATTACAAAGTCATTTGGACTTTCACAACTTGTCTTTTTGTTTCTCGTTTTACCAAGCCCACAACACACTTTTATAAAAGAGGTTGAAAAGGTTATCTACGATTTAATTTGGTGTGACCGTACGGAAAAAGTTAAACGCTTGACAGTGATTAATAACTATTATGAGGGGGTCTAAAGGTTACACATATTGAGAGTTTTGTTAAATCTCTGGAGTGTACATGGATACGCCGTTTTTTAAGGGATAATGAAAGTCCATGGACAGTTTTTTTTTTACCAGGGCCCTCAAGCCCTACGCTTATGAATTACTTTTCCTTTGTAACTGCCACTGACGTGACATTAGACTGCCTTCACATAATTTTATTTTTCAAGTTATAGAAGCGTGGTGTGATTGTAATTTTACATATGGAGTATTTTATTTTCTGTTGTTCACGTAAAATGGAAAATTGTAAATAGAGAGATTTTACCAAAAGTTTAATTTTGCATTGAAAGTCGAAAGTTATAAAAGGAATCGCAAAATTTACAATGATGTGTGAAAGATACTGTATAACCTTTGATAATTAACCATCATTGTGTGTAATGAGTATTATAAACAGTGTTTAATATTTGAACACACAACCCACTAAATGATATAAAAAATTTGAGTGCATGTAATTAATTATGAAATGACGAGTGCTTGATTAAAGAGGAGAAAATCATTTTCATTTATTGAAAGCTGAAAATTGTAAAAAGAAACGCAACATGATTAACGCTGTGGAAAAGTTATTTAAATAGAAACTGATTGTACAGTGTTTAAGGTAATTATTGTATATGAATTGAATAATTGTTTGTTTCCATGAAGACTTTCGGAAAATGAGGTCGACGTCCTTTCGGCGGCATGAAAATGATAATGGCGCTTTTATGGAACACAAAATATATTTTAGGCAAACGTGTGTTAACTGTTTACATGTTGAAGTTATGTATGCTTTTTGTCCTGATTCATCGTATTATCAATATCATTGAATGAGTGAAACACCATGGGTGAAACACTGAGGAAAATTTGCAGAGGAAATGGATGACAAAATTCACTTTCTTAAGGAGGTCCTCTCATCAGTGTTGCTGAGACCAAAGATATTAAATTTGTAGCAGAAGCGTGTGTAGGATTGCGAAGGTGGGTGACACGAGCTGTGATTTCTCCAATACAACTGGCATGGATTTTGATGAACTTTTTTTTCTTTTGCGTTTTTGCTTTGACACCCATTTTCTGCCCCATACGGGACCTGTTGTGGGGTAAAGATTTGAATGCACTGTGCGTCTCTTCAAACTTTTTCTCTTCTTCGAACCCGTAAATCCCCCTGCTGAGTGATTTTCACCCGACTGGCTTCGGAGGTGGGGTCTGTGCCCCCTCCCCCTTAACCACGCTACTTCTTTTGAGCCTCAGTTTATTAGCATAATAAGGGACAATAGGAGCGAGCTAAAATCTCTAATTGTGATTTCTAGATTTCTAATACATTTTTATTGAGACTGATTACGTTTTAAGAGTATTGCTTAGTTAGCTTAAACCATAGCTATAGCAATAATCAGTGCACATTAAGTCTGGTAATTGCTTTTGAGGTAACTTGTGTAACAAGATAATGTGACAATTCGATTTTGGTACAAATGTGAAGTCTATGGTTCTATTTTAACTTTCAGCAAGAAAACCTTGGCCGAAACTCACAGGCGCAAGCGGTGTGGTGACTCTGCGGTGTCATCTATAAGCAGGGAGCTGATATTACCTGCTTTTAGCTAATTAGGCCCTGCTCCTTGACGTGGCTTGTTAAAAAAAGAAACCTCCCTATAGCAAAAGGTAGCGTGGGGCCCCTAGAGCGCTCACTGTAAATTGTGCATAATGAAATTTACCATATATACCTCTTCCTTCTTAGGGCTCCCGTTGGAGTGGCAGAGTGGTCTATTCCAGCTGCTGTGTACCAATGTATCTCACATGTGCATGGGTTCAAGTCCCGCTCCATGTACGTACGTGGGTTTTTCGCCGGGTACTCCGGCTTTCCTCCCACTTGGCATAGGCTTGCCACTAAAGTCGATTGCCCAACCGACCAAGTCGGGTTCTCGCCGGACTGAATTTGAAAAAGTGTGGACTAGGAAACGCTCATTTGTTTCTCTGTGCGGAGAGAAGGTTTACTTCAAACTTGTTTAAGTTAAAATTAATTTACATTTGGTCTTACGTTTGGATTACTTCATATGTTGTTACACTAAACAGTTCTAATCCTACGAAATTAATTTAAGTAGAATGTGGTTTTTTGCGTTCTTCTACACTCTAAAATCAAAAAAGTTAACTTAGTCACTCTTTGATCGAGTGAAAAGTGTAAATTCACTCCATTAGAGTGATAATTCACTCCAAGAGGAGTGAAGTTCCCTCCAAAAAAGTGAAATTCACTAAAGTAAGAGGGAAAATTCACTCTTCCACGAGTGCCTGCAATGATCGCTCTTTTTTAAGAGCGATCACTGTGGGCACTCCATCAAGAGTGACACTTTGCTCGTTTTGAGGGAATTTCACTCTTTTTGGAGGGAACTTCACTCCTCTTGGAGTGAATTATCACCCTAATGGAGTGAATTTACACTTTTCACTCGATCAAAGAGTGACTAAGTTCACTCTTTTGATTTTAGAGTGTAATTAAGTGTGATTTCTTTAACTCATATGTTTGGAGTATTGTGTTACTTTCCGTACTATTTTGGTGATTACTTTGTAAACAAGGTTAGTAAGATCAACCTTTAATTTATTGAATCATTTGTAAATATTTGTAAAATTTGTTTTATTGGGTTTTTCTAAATTTTTTATACTTACTTTCCAATTTTGTTTTGAGTGTTAATGTTTCTCAATGGAAATGAAGTTTTTTCAACTTCGGGTGGACCAGTTAACTAGCCGACTTTGCTTTTTTTTTTACTTGGAGTTTCCCGCGAGACCGAAGTTGCTTTGCACCAAACGAGAAAAGCGGTAACTTGTTTGACGTGTGATCGTGAGCCCATTAGGCCTTAAAGGCCTGTCCACACAGGATGCGTTGCGTTCCGTTCCGGATACGACACGTTTTTTTACTCATCCTTCCGGATACGTCAAGACGCTTGCCTGCCTGTACAGAATGCGTTCACACTTCGTCAATTCCGATGCGTCACTTTGAGATGCAGTGTGTAGTTTCCAATGGCAATGCATACTGATTGACAAAAAAGTGTAAATTTCGTGGAAAAAATGTAAAAGTTGGTTTGATTTTATTCCTAAACACATTCAGTTTGTCACAATCTCTCCGAATTTGTACAAAATTATTCAACGTGGATTTATCTCGATGGATTTCATTCAGTGGCGTACCCAGGACTTCTCTCATGGAAGTGTAGGGACATGCAGTATGTTGCGTGATCGCCGGCCTGGGGGGAGGTGTCTTAGTGGAGGGGGAGTCTCCTTCCTCCTTTGAAGGCGTTTGAAAAATTAGATGTCCTTGCATGCAATCTGGTGCCACATTAGCTACCTTTTGAAGTGAAATTTGTGTTAAAAAGTTTGCGTATTTTTAGGAACAAAAACAAATCGTTATCAGTGAGGGGAATGGCCTAACGTCCTTCCCCTGTGTACGTCATAGGCCTACATTTGCATTCCCAATGTTGTGAGAAAATGCCCCCCAAAATGAGCTTTTCTACTTATTTTACAGGCATTTCATTGTGATTTTAAGCTCAAATATAGTACCATTTTGCATCCATATCCCGTTAAATTGCATTTTAAGAAAGAATAACATGAAAGAAATTAAAGTTGACGCATGCTTCTGTACGTCAACTCTGTTTCTGAACGCACATGGACTTGGCCAAAATTTGACTTTTTAACTTTTTTTCCGCATCGATCGTGACGGAACGCAACGCATCCTGTGTGGACGGATTTACGTGCAAAGTGATAAAAGTGACGTGCCGCGTGTCGTATCCGGAACTGAACGCAACGCATCCTGTGTGGACAGGCCTTCAGGTTCGCGAGACAGAAAGTATTGTACTGTCCATGATGTGTACCTTAGGCACGCTTCTCATTTTCGAGGGACAGTTCTCTCGTTCAATGTTTCTTGATTCTCAGTGAGTGGTTCGCTCTATAATCGAGCTCATTATGTCGAGTGAGTCATGTAGACGGGAGCGAGACTTCATGGTCATTTTTGGTTGTGATCTGGCCTAAAATGAGCGGGTTTTATTTTGGCATTTATGTATTTTATTGTTTTGTAAAAGAATACTTGAGAAAGTCAAATTTGTATACAGTCAGTATACTTTCTCATCACACAACGGCCGCATTGTACCTGTACCTGTAGTGTCGCGTACACCTACAGTGTCGCTAAACGCTAACAAGCTAAAGAGCATTGTATACATGTAGTATTGTGGCACACACACTGTACTGTCGTATCTCGGAAGTGCTTGCAGTTCGCCGCCGGAGCGACAGCCATGAAGTTCATGTTTTTAGATAGGCGTAGGTTTAATCTTAGAACACGACGTTAGCTCTCTTGTTACATTTCGCTCTTGGAAGCAGTCACGTAAGGCTGAAATTAGGCTTGTCAAACGCCAGGTGTATCTTGTGACTAAGTAATAAGAACGCATCCTTCCCTGCGCACAAAACAAAACCATAGCATGCATCCATCTCGCTTATAATAAAACTTATGGTAGCGACAATCTACGCATAGGATTTCATTGCAGTCTGCACTGTAAATGTATACACAGGGGTGGCGCCAGTGGGAGGCCGGGGGAATACCCCCCTCCCCGTCGGGGAACATTGCCCCCCCCCCCCGTCGGGAAGGTCGCCGTTCTCGTAGGGGAGGCCTAAAAAATAAGAAAAAATAATAAAAAACCTACAAGGACTGAAGTTACTGGATGGGCGATCTTTAACATGAATTTTGTTTTGAAATGTTACTTCAATACATATCGGAATCGATTTTCAATCACTTCTTTGTAGCTCTGTTGTACCTTATTCCATGTACCTTGTCATATCTCCTCCCGTCGGGGAAGGACTGTTATTTTTGGGAGGCCTAAGAAAAGAACTACTGAATAGGTGATCATGAACTGTTTTTCTTCTTCTTTTTCTTCTTCTTCTTCTTCTTCTTCTTCTTCTTCTTCTTCTTCTTCTTCTTCTTCTTCTTCTTCTTCTTCTTCTTCTTCTTCTTCTTCTTCTTCTTCTTCTTCTTCTTCTTCTTCTTCTTCTTCTTCTTCTTCTTCTTCTTCTTCTTCTTCTTCTCCTTCTCCTTCTCCTTCTCCTTCTCCTTCTCCTTCTCCTTCTCCTTCTCCTTCTCCTTCTCCTTCTTCTTCTCCTTCTCCTTCTCCTTCTCCTTCTCCTTCTCCTTCTCCAAATTCCGAATTTTCCTTACAAACTCGGGCGAGAGGTTGTTCATGTGCATGCAGTGCCCATATCTGCCATCTGGCCTGCCCCGACAGCCGAATTCCAGCAACGGCAATGAAAATCAGCCGTGTTTTCAGCTACACATAACGATAAACAGTTAGTTTGAGAATGTCTCTGCACAAGTGTGACTGAAATTCATTGGAAGCCATCTTGTAACGTGACATATTTTTAATAGGTTTGAAGTTACCTCATTTTCTGTAGTTCAGGCAGCCACGTAAAATATTTCATCTTTTTCAGTGGACCTCGCAATTGAATGCAACGAATTTGATTCTTAACATAATCAAAAACAGTACGTTTTCAATTCCGTTGCATATTTCTCCGAAAAGATACAAGACCACTACATCTAATTGTAGCAGTATCTTTTATCTGGTAATGAGTTTTTTCCTATTGAAGTGAAAATTTCATTTTAAAGGAAAGTTCAAAATAACGAATTTTTCTTTTATTGTTATAAGTCTGGGAAATGCCATTTTCGGCTGTCTGAGGAGTCAGATTTTTTTAACAATTTTCTGTACGCTCCGCGCCAACTGGTGGTGACGCTTCGCTTGCAATTGGAAAGTGCTTTGGTCGAACAGATTGCTGAACAGAAAAATGAATGCCTGCAAAATATTCTTCGTTTTGGGGCAGTATTTTGAAGTGAAAATGTTATTGCGAAAAAAGCTCAAAATAATGACTGCTTTGTTTTTAGTTACGAGCCTGGGGAATGTCATTTACTGCTGTCCTGGGATTCTCAATTTTCAAAATTTTCTGTGCGCTCCATTTAGATAGACTTTCGAGCAGGATTACATTTTTCGGACAAAAAAGACAATTCTGACCCCCTCCCAAAACTGAAACGTTCACGTACGCCTATGCCAATACATAAAATATAAAACTATAAACATATGGGAAGCCAAACTTTTTCCGCTGGAAAATTTTCCAATATGGTCCGAGGGCCTTAATCTGCATGATGATATTCGGTAAACCCCAAGAAACTACAAACTACTCCTACTTAATTTTTCTATAAGAAGGTGAGATTCCTCCATAAAACCTCCATATTTGTCATAAAATTACAATTTTCTCCAGTTTAAGTCTGCAGTTTGTTAAAAGTGGCACAATTTTCCAATTACGATAGATAGTCCATACAAATAATCAAGACCAATTCTGTTAATAACCCGAAACAGTCTACCTAATTTTGCTCTTGAATGGCATATCCCTTAATAAAAAAAAAATCATTTTAATCTTGCCGAAAAAATTTCTTTCATTTAATAACAAACTTTTTCCAATAAATTACTTTCAAACCTTCGTTCAAAAAAGGGAAAAACTTTTTGAGCGAGCTAATAGTCACGTCTTAAAGCCTTGATACGTAGGCCTGGTACGATTAAATATGTAACCCTAAAAGAATTTCAGCTGTCGCCTATATATTAAAGTGTTTAATTTTGTCCACATGAAGGACAGACTCTTCAAAAAGCACCTCAACTTTTTAATGATCTTTACAAAAGCCACATTTCTCTCAAAAATTTTGAACTTTTTCTTCAAGGTAGACTCCACATTATAAGTATTTCTTAAAAATAAAGCCAAAAATTTCGCCGCACTAAGCGCGCCTTAAATTCGGCAACATCACGTCCCACCGGGAAAAACTCATCTCTTTTGTCGGGCTTTGAAAAGCCCCCCCCCCCCCCCTCCGGGAAGCTTGGTCCCCCTGTCGGGCAAATCCCGTCGCCACCCCTGTGTATACAAGAATTCAGAGTTATACATAGTTTTTATTGTGTCTAGCCTACATGTCTATGATCTAGCAGTCATTGACATCTTGCCAGTCTTTTCAAGTGGTTGGAATTTTCCCATGATCCTCTGTCCATGTTTATAAAGGAAGTCCGTTGGTCCAAAGGCCCACCGCTGCTTGTGTATATTAGAATTAGCATATAGGGATATACTGTTCTTTTTGCTTGCACTTAGGGTTACCCGTAGACCCATTTATTTTCTCTCAAGGAGGACATGCATGTCCACCCTGGTTAAGGGTCTAAGGGGAGGGGATGGGTGTTTGGAAATTTTGTTGGTTTTCAATGGTGTCTATGCACAATGGTGCTGTATTTGTTGCTTTTACTAGAGTTTCTTCGAACATGATTGGAGCAAAATAAGGGAAAACCTATCAGGTCATGTGAGAAATATGAAATCCGGACATAGTGGCGGCAATTTTGCTGAATCACCCGGACAACAGCACGAAAAAGTTAAAAGGGAACGTGTCCTGGTAAAACCGTGCGTCAAGTAACCTTACCTGCAGTGCCACTGTAAGCACTATAGGCATACTTTGCGACTTTCCGGATAATCACTGCCGTTACATCGGCATTGCATGAATAACCTATAGGCCCACAGGCGCGGATCCAGACATTTCCAAAAGGGGAGGCTGAACTTAATGAAAACGGATAATGGGGACGTACCAGTGGCGTACACAGTATTCCTCTGTCTGAAGGGGGGACATGCAGTGCGTTCAGCGATCGCCGAACTTGGGGAGGGGGCTAAAATTTTTGGCGTTTTCAAGGAGCCTAGATGCAAAATGGTGCAATACTTTCGACTTGGACAGGAATAGTGTTAAAGTTGAATTGTGGTGGTTCATGAGGATAAAACTGTAACTTCTGTGTCTTTACATGCAGTCTTATTCCATTTACGCTACCTTTTGAAGTAAAGCCTGTCATTAAATTTGCACACTTTTAGGATTCAAAATAAAGAGTATCGATCGGGGAAGAAGCCAAAGGTATGGGCCCCTCCCTTTTGATTATTCACCAGGACTTAATATCATACGAGGTTCGTGTTTTGGATTTGTGTTGTGAGGGAAATATGTTGAACCTGAAATAGCCCCCTTGAATATTCTCGTAGATAAGTATTATGCATATTTTTGTTTTAGTGTATCAATTACTGTTGATGTGACGAAAAGGGGGAACTTAGGCCGTGGCTGTCCCCCTCCCCCATTGGATCCGCGCCTGGCCTAGGTGGTGATTCTTTCATTAGCCTGATAACCATTATGGGAAATAGTGCAGTGCTGCATCATTCATGTGTATCACGAGATTGCGGGTCGAAAGCAACGAAGGAATGATATTTACAAGCAACCAGCACAGTACACTGCACTAATTATACTTAGAGGACTGCGTGTTTGCGTGTTCATCTACAAAAGTAACCTACTACCATTGTGCGTGATGCTCCGCATAAGCTATGGAGTACGGAAAACAAGAACTATTTAACTAACTGGTTACACTTAAGTACATCATATCGGCGAACAAACGTGAAAGGACGATATTCTAAGATTAAGTACGTACCAAACATTTATAGTTTTTGTAGTTTTGTGTGATGGTTGGCGGTGGGACATTGTTTGTGAACTAAATGAGATGCCAAGAGAGCAGTAGGTCAAATTGAACCAGCTGGGACGCAAAAATAAAAAAGAAATATAAAAATACTTCCCAAGATCACAGGGCCATATCCTTTGGGTCAGGGTATAGTCTAGACACGGCCCTTAAAGTGGAATTGTAGGCAAAAATTTCCATATGTGAAAGAGGAATCAAATCTACACATTGTGATGAGAGTTTCATTCAAATTGGACATTTTACCAGTGCTATGTCTGAGTGGATAAAGGCGGTGGCATTTGAAGAGATGAAGCTTAGCAACAAGGAGGTCTGGAGTTCGATTTCTGGCCGGTCAAAGTAAGGTGGGTTTTTCATCCAGGAGCAATCTACGGTTTTCCCATCTGCACTGGCCTTTCAAAAAATACCAAATTTGATCCAAATTGTTAAACTGGGTGCCAACCGACCGTGAGCTTGTAAGTCATAAGCCAATGGCTTCTCCCACATTCGTGGTCGCATAGCGTCGTAAAACAACTGCCCTTCAAGGCCCGGCGGATTTCTCGAGATATAAGTAAGTGAAGTCAGTTGCTTTGTGTTCTAAAGTGAGTTTGAGGGCAGCAGCGCTTAAATCACATCATCACATTGACAAGGAATGCTTGATTTCCCTTTGTTTTATCAGGCGTTGTGCTGACCTTGACGTTAATGGGATAGGACCTCCAAGTGCGGGGATGCAAAGTTTGTAAAGTTCTCATGCCACTTATGCAATCACATAATAATATGGGATTGTTGAAGTGAAAATCAACTCTAAATTTTAAAGAAAAACAAAAGACTGTGCACTAACGTGGGGATATGATGTCATATGTGCTTGCTTCAAGTTCACATTTGTTGAAAATGGGGCAGCTTTATGGACTCATATCTTAAGAATCACACATCGAATTTCGAGGCAAATTTCACCACAATGCTTAGATTAAGTACCCCTCTAACATGCTAAATCCTGTTGTGACCTTAAACCCTTCTTTTTAATGCGCTACAATTTCCGAATTTTCAAGGTCACTTAAGTCGACTCCCAGTTTTAATTCTCATTTACTCCCATTCAAGTTGATTTGCGGACCTTCGGTCTCGCGGCGGATAACCCTTCATTCTATTTGACGGAAAGAACGAACATTTCTGAAAGCATCTCAACCTTCATTAAAATGTGTATGTCGTATATAGAAGGAGATATCAGCTCATACTCCCAAAACAAGGTCTGCCAAAACAGGGCCGTCACCACGGGGTGCGGAGGGTACGAACGCACCCCCTCCAGACCTGCCCGCCAAAAAAATTGGAGCCCCCCAAAAAATTGGGGGAGGGGCTTCGCCGCCGGATGTGGAGATTTTTTTTAAAATCGCGGCCGCGGTCGGAATTGTGCATGGAACGACCAAACGGCAATCTTTTCTACGTTTTCAATACTTCTAGACTATCACGTGGCGAAGTTTCAGCTCGTCGTCGATCTCACAAGTATCTTCGAGAGATCTATCACTATTCGCGTCTGTAAATCCAGGGCTGCATTTCCATCAGTCATTTCCGCTCAACCTTCCTCCCAGCCTAGGCTTCGAGTTCGAAGGATCGCAGGCCATATAGCACAGTTTTAGTTCGCCGCAGTTATGGTCAGTTCGTAGCAGTACGGGTTGGCGTTTTACGCTACCGAATCCTTCTGACCGTGTGCTTGGTCTAACGGTAAGAGCATCCACCTCTCACACGGAAAGCCCGGGTTCGCTCCCCGGGTCGAGTCATCAGTGGCGTGGGCTAGCCCCCGCCCCCCCCCCCCCACCCCTCGATTTTCTTCAGGTCCCCAAGATTGTTTTGCCCCCTGATAAAGTAATTGAGAAAAAATTAAGTGTTTGAACGGAAAACACTTTGAAGTATTTCCTTCACAAAAAAATAAATGAATGAAATGTGTAACAAGTAATGAAACATGCATGAATGTGTGTAAAACACATTATAAGTGCACGTATGAAGTCAAGTAATAACTTCAAAATGATTACTTTCACTAAATTAGATACCGTATATAATCTGCACTGTCGTTTATTGCATTACTTTAGAAGATAAAACGAGCGTTTCGGCGGCAAACTCTAATTTGACTTTGTTAAGTTAAAACCCTTTCTGCCTTTCTGATAGCTGGTTGATTTACTGAAAACAAGACAATCATACACTGGAGACTATTCTTACATTACCATTACTATACTTTATCCTACACAAAATATGTCTTCAAGGCCCTGTCCTCTCACCCCAAACTGCCAAACAGTACCAATTCTCCTAACCTTCTTATTTAAGCTCCTCCCACAATTGTCTGAAATTCATCCTCATCCAGAGACAATAACAGTTGATTGCTTCGAGTCAAGTATAGAAAAGCTCGATGTTTATAAACAAAACACTCTCAGTACAGTTCATGCTGTGTAATAAAAGCTTTGGTACTCTGCATTGTTTGAAGTAGCTGTCAATCAAGGAGCTGAGCCAATGGAGCATTTCAGTGCACCCTACTCAAATTGGGGTTTGAGGTGAGAGGATTGGCCCTTTAAGGGTAAGGGTGCCTTCGAATAATTCTTCCCAGCCATCCTTTACAAGTAGGCCTATGTCCTGCCTCACTCCTTTCCATGACAAGTGCCAATGTAGAACGAATTCTTCAAGAAGTCCTCCTTTTACTAGTTGGCACTGGCTTCCTGGCGGATTTGTAAAATGACCACAAGGTCCGCATTTCATGTGTTTCCCGCATGATCCATACTTTGGATTTACGGTTTAAATTTTTTGAGAGATTTTAATTTTGAGATGTTTTAATTATGACTAGGTAATGTACCGATGACTGAACAAATACTGCACCGTTTTCCATTTCAACACCACTGAAAAACCGGAAAACATTGTTTCTTTGGTAGTATGTATGTCACGTGTAAAATCTCTACAAAGAATAAAAATGAGGATTTTGAAAATTTTCATGTTCCCCAACGTAGGAAATTCAAAAACGTAGGCCATAATCAGTTCAAAGTTTTGCGAAACATAGCACCATTTTGCATGGAGCAAATATAACGCAAAAAAAGTTTCTCAGAGGGGGACACAACTAATTTTGGTTTCCCGTTTGAAGCAGTGCTCAAATATTGCCGCATTTGCGATCTACGTTCCCCTTAATTTCAAAATTTTTCCCAAGAGAAAGGGAGATACCGTTTTCCTTCAGTCTCATCCTCCAGGCCATGACACAGATCAGAAATGCCCAGATTTTGGGTCCCCCAAAAGTGTATGTATTATCATTTTTCATAGATTGGTTTTTCATTCACACTATTTGAAAAGTGGCAGACATGAGATTCGTATTTCAAGGCTGGGCGCAACCGCCTTAAAACACGTAAGAAGTGCCGTTTCAAGCCATCTGGAGGGTTTTTAAACCCAAACTTTTCTTGCACGCTCCGCGCCAACTGCTGGTGGCGCTCCGCGTAGATACTGTAGTTTTGCCGCGTCTGACCCTTGGAGGTACCAGCCCCCCCCCCCGGAAATTCCATCCTGGGCCAAGCCAATGCGAGTCATACCAAAGACTCTAAAAAAGGAACCTACTGCCGTTGTACGTGATGCTCAGCATAAGCAATGGAGTAGGGGAAACGATCCAGGGGGCCACAACTGGAAAAAGGCCGCGGCTGGCTCGACTTGAACCAATAGGTTGGAACTGGGCCGTTAAACTCTAACTAACTAACACGCTAACGAATCCTTCGCAAATTTAGCAGTGCAACACTGTGGCCTAGTTATAGTCTAGCCCAGGTACCAGTATTTCTTTTAACAGGAATCAGTCCTTCCATCCAAGTTTTGTGTTAGTGTAAAAGAGTTTATAGTTTATAGTCCCCGTCAGGACATTGGTTCATAATCGTGGACAGACTCATTACTGGAGGAGTGAACAAATTAGGACCGACTTAATTTTGACCTGTGAGTGTTTCATACTTAATACAGTTGCAATTGTGTTAGGGGTCAAATTTATTTGTGAGTTAATCATTCATATGTGTTTTCAAGGAGAATATAATGATTACAATTAACAATCACCCTCCCAGAAACAGCACGTTGATCCTACGCCTCTTGGTATGCACCAGATTTTGCCATTTTAAGTTGAAAATTGCAAAGCTCCCAACCGTATGGGAAGGGGCCCCCTTCCATGCCCACCCCCTTCTGCTACTTCGTGGCCTCGTCCACAACAATTTCCTCACCAACATTCTCGAGTTTCAAAACGCACCCCCCCCCCCCCCTTTGAAAAAAGCTGGTGACGGCCCTACAAAACATATCATCACTAGAGTTCTAATTGCGATTAATAATTGGACATGGTTTACATTGTCCTCAAATAATACATTTAACCTCTTCAAAATCTGTTGTTGTAATTCCAATGCTTCATTTGCAAAAAAAATTAAACTGTGTTAACTTTTATGGTAGAGTATTGAAGAGTAGTGGAAATTTCAGGGATTTGTGACTTGACAATATGGTCATTCCTTAAAAATGTGACCAGCTTGGCCAAAGTGTCGTGCTTTTCCCAGCATTGCCACAGGCTGGGCATGAGGCGAGTGAAATATCAAAACGCGTATGTTTCTGGGCCCAATTTTCCCCTACCTTTCGTTTGTCACTAGTTGGTCCTGTTTTGCACATGCTTCATTTTGAAACATGTTACCCCACTTTGAACTACATGTATTTGCGTGCATGACAATCATACAGCGAATGGTGTTGTGTGTTAGAATGGTTCTCAATGCCACTGGTTTCAACAATTTTAAGTGTATTTTTATTTTTTTTATTTATATTTTTGTCATTATATTCAATACTTGAAGCGGTTTCAATCTGGGGTGGCCGCACAGAAGCGTTGATAGTGCTACCAACACCAATAGCAGTGTGATTCAGTACTGCTATTGGTGCTGGTAGCGCTGTCAACGCTTCTGTGCGGCCTGCCCTGGTTGTTACCTTGACTTATACAGTTAATTGTCGGTACGCGTATTTTAACTTTCAAAGTTGAAGGCTAACCCACTGGGTGTGCAGTCTGTGTGACTCTATATTGCTTCCGTCGAACAAAACATAATTGGTGCAGGTAGACGTCGGTCTGTCTTATAATGTGTTCGTAAGGGGTCGTTAACTTCAACGGCAGTAAGAATTGATACAGTCCAGCTAAGGTTCGGTTAGAGGGTCTTTAGAAACTCGGGATATGAAGTTCATGTCATTATAGAGCCAGACTCGACAACGTGTTTAGAGAACTGTTTCATTAAACCTTTTCTACCATTCCACAAGATTTAAGATTATCATGGATAAATACCCGCCATCATTGAATCAGAATGATGATCTAGTCGTTGCCGAAATAACCGACAAACTGTTTAAAGATCAACGTGTTTCGAAGGCATACCACAAGGTTCGTCCTAACTACGTGAATACTAACCTAACTGAGAAAATGATGGAGTTCTTAGCTGAAGCTTTCGAGGTAAATCTTATTCTGTTATTAGACATTTGTCGTTAGAATCAACGAGTTTTGTGCACAATACGAGCCAGAAGTACAACGGAAGGGAACAGAGGAACAAAATATACATACCCCTTCCCCTGTGGTCCCAGCACCTAAAACAGCTATCTCTCTGGTAAACTTTCCTTTAAAATTGCCGAATCGTAATACATCGATTCATGTATCTCATTCTTTAAAGGTAGTGTGACATGTCAGCAAAATGATCTGACTTCACCTGACAGTCAAGCTTTGGGGTGAACCTTTCTAAGGAAAAGTCCGTTGCAAGTATTTCAAAATGGTACCCAAAATACATCTCTTCAAATTTGAATGTTTCTGAAGCGACTTGTTACTTATGCAAAATTAATGATGTTGAGTTTTGCACCGGGTTGACATTTCCTTTTGAACCATATATTAACTGTCGTTTAATTACTCATCACATAGTTTATGTTTTGGTAGTTGATACTAATGATTTTCAAGGACATAATCTAAAATTCAGAGAAAACCCTCAGAACAAGCTAATGTTACAAATGTCCTTCAAATGAAGGTTGCAAAAACAAAGGACAACATTAGCCATATATGGTTTGTCCTTCTCATGACATCTCAATATTTGCATATTGAGCTCATATTTATTAATGATACGGTGCAAATCAGAACGTTGCAGCGTAAAATGGTCAATTTGTTACGGATTTTGATGGGAACTGCGGCTGTTTTCTTGGTTTTAAATGCGTTTTATATCAAACACCCAAGTTTGTCATTTTCGTGGCACACGAATTTTAAGAGTAGGATACAAAGAAAGTAATTTATTAATCATCGACGGTAGTTTAGTTTTTATTGAAGCCATTACAAAACTTAGGCTACAGCAAAGCAATAAGTTTTAACAGAGTTGTAGGATTGCTTGGGAGTGAAAGGGTGAGACCCTCGTAAGTGGGGGGGGGGGGGGGGGGATCAACAGTAACCGTAACGATAGGAACAAATGGACCCGCCATTCAACTAATGATTCTTGAATCAGTAATCTAGTAGAGTATGTTTGAAGCATCAAGAACTGTTCAGCAGATATTACTGTTTTGTCCAAATATTCGGGTTGATGCGCACTGTTTAACAAGGTGTTTCTTGATTGGCTGTTGCCATTGTATGGTATCGATTGTATTCTTTGTTCGGGTTAGGGATTAGGTTAGGGATTAGGGTTATCGTTAGCCAGTAAGGAAATTTCTGGTTAAACAGTGCGCATCGCCCCAAATATTCCTCTGGTTACCACACTAGACAAGGTTAAGTCAAACAAAAATTTTAAAAGAGAAATTACCGAACCATAGCCACCACTTGTCAATACCTAGAACGTAAAAAAGCTCAGTCTTTCTACAACTTACAAGGCGTTTTAAAATTATGTAGAATGGAAATAGTGCCATGTCTCAGCTGGCTGGAGTTGCCTTTGTAACGGTCATTAAGAGGTTGAACTGTTCCATTATTTGTCTAAATATCTCCTTGCGAATCGGTTACCTGAGGTGATCTTTTGAAAATGACAAGCAAGCTGTGACCTCACAGCTCCCGTTTGGGGATGTCATCCGACCAAACAAGGAGAAATGTTGCCTGCGTCCCTCTGCGTCCCCCCCCCCGCCCCCCACACACACACACCTTGGGTAAAAAGCAATGCGGCAACCTCCGTTACCAAATTGGCTTTGACTGTAATCCATCAAAGCTGAATTTTGTAACATCATTATGCTTCTCCCGTTCGAGTTGGCTTTAATTCTCTACAGTTCTGTAGTGTTGTAAGAGCTCTGAAACCCTTTACGCCGTCGGGACTGCGATTAAAACTACTTTGCGACTTTATAATCTCAAACACACTGCAGCAAAATAATTATAGAATTATCCCTTCCGTTTGAAGTTCAAATCGGTACGTAAGTCAATTAACCCGGTCAATGTCCTTGAGACCTAAGATGTGTTATCATCATCACACATGGTCATTGGAGACTGCCCATTAAAATTTTACTTTCACATGTAAAAGAGAAACGAAAGCTACACAGCGAGGTGAAACTTCCATTTTAATCGAATATGTATTTGTCAAAATATCAGCAGCAAGTGCGATCACTACATTTGTGTTGCAAGTGAGCTTCAAGGCAGCACACGTTATATCACTTCCTCACATCGACAAGGAATGTTTTGTTTCCCTTTGTTTTTGCAGACTGCTGTTTTGACCATGAAGCTAATAGGAACAGGACCTCCCTGTGGGGAATGCAACTAAAGTTTGTAAAGTTCTCACGCCAATTATGAAATAACATTCGCATAATATGGGATTGTTGAGGATAATTTGGGTAGTTAAATTAAAAGAAAAACAAAAGACTGTCCATTAAATGTGAGGATATGATGACATTTGTGCTTTCCTAAGTTCCCTTTTTGTTGAAAATTTGACAACTTTACCTGTTTATATCTTGAGAACCATACATCGGATTCCACTAAAAATTTTACCGGAATGCTTATATAAGTAAGTTGATTCAGACACTTAAAGGTTTGTTTGTTTTTTGTTTGTTTGCTCAGTTTATTTCCATACAGTACGAAGCAACTTTTAAACAACAACATAAAAAAAAAACTTCCAATTAATGATTATACAAAACAGAACACTAGATGGAAAAGGAGAGAGAAGAAGTTTAGTAAAACTTATATGAATCTCTCCCCCAAAAGATGTATAAAATAAATTAAATTTCAGAGCAGCATATTTCTATCATGGTTTTTCAAATGAAAATCGCTATGTTACTAGTTACACAATCAAACCTCTTCTTTATACTTATCAATGAATTCTGATTCAAACTTAAGTTTGAAAACACGTTCACTTTTTGAGTTCCTAATGTCAATATTTAGATTATACCACACTTTTACACCACACACTGAAAAGCTCATAGCTTTGAAGGTTGTACGGACAGAAAGTTTATAAAAATCATCTTTTTGACGAGTTAGTAATTTACCTTCTTTTTTAATAAAAGGAGAAACAACTTAAATTTCAGCGAAATAGACGGGCATCTATTTCATCCTTATCTTGTTTGAAGATTTTTGTTATCTTGTGCATATACTATGCCGCTGAGTTCAACAGGATTACCAAATTCGTTGACGAATGAAATTGTGGGGCACACAAGACTTGACAGAGGGATACACAAACGAGCTTATCGCATTCCGGTAGTGTATAAGACGTTGCCTTGTTTTGTGCAGCACGTACAAACGACACTAAGCATACATCTGGATAGACAACCAAAACAGAAATAGGGAATCAGTCCTACTTTACAGCAGATTAAAACATTTTCACACCAAAAAGACAATGAAGAAAATTCCACTGCACGGAACCACATTTATGATTCCTTTTACGTTATGGTTGTGTTAAGAAAGAATGATATCACCAAATTTTCATGTAAACACAAATTTTGAAACACGTGTTGTAGCCTGCAGGAATGGTGTACTTATCCTGGCGATTTGGAGATTGTATGCATGGGTATGGCTAGAGTGATCATTGTAAGCATTTAATCAAGAGTAAAAGAGAGTGAATACGTTCACTCTTGTCATTTTAGTGTAAACACGATACTGATTCACCGCATATAGAAATAGATGCTTCATCGTAAGAGCTTGAAATCGCATCGAAATGAGCGGATCTCGTGCTGAATGCGTGATACTTGACAACAATGATGTCGTAGTTTCGTTCTGGAAAATATTTTTTACTCCGGTAGAAAAGGGATCCGGACACATTGGATCCATTCCCCTGTATGCCTATCAGTCCGTATATTGAACCATTGAAATGGGAAGAAAATTAACCACTTTTTCCAAAAAAATTTAAAACCGTTCTCTCATTATAAAATGGTCAACGGTCAAAGAGATATTTATATATTCAAGTACTGCTGCTTGGGCTATTAATCTAAAAAATCATAGTAGCATTCAAGGATTCTTTATCTTATTGAAAATAAAACTTAGAGGTCTAATAGGCTCTCACCCCAAGCAGTTACAATTCTCATAGCCTACTTATACTTAAGCCCCTCCCACAACTGCCTTAAACTCCATGCGCATCTACACACGATTTTAAGTTTATTGCTTCAGGGTAAGTATATAAGACATCGCAATGCTTAAGGAAATTACTCTCAGGATAGTACATGATGTTTGATTTGAACAATAGTGCTTTGCATTTTTCAACTTGCTGTCAGTCAAAGAACTGTGCCGATTGAGAATTTATGTTGACTACTACACTGTTAAAAATTTCTGTAAATTTACTGTATGTTTACAGACACTGTGTATTGCTACAATAAAAAAGTTGTTTAACATGTATTTTCTGTTTATTTGAAAAACCATGTCTGTCTGCTTTTTCAACCAAATTTTACTGCTTTGTAAAAATTTTCTGTAAATTCACAGAAATTTTAACAGTATTTTGTATTTTTCTGATTTCACATAAATATACTGTCATTAAACAAACATTCATTTTGTTTTTAAGCTGAAAAAGGAAAAAACAAGCCCAAAACAAACAAATAAGAAATAGCCAGAAAATTGTCAATGTATAACATGCATCGTTCTGCGAAGTTTCAGTTAAAAAAAACATTTTTGGCAAATTTATGGCCCTATTTGAAAATTAACTTAGATTTATTATAAAAGCATATAGTTATTACGTTCTTAGTTATAAATATCATCATTACAACTTTTGTTTTGACACACATTTTTAAGTAAAAAAAAAATTGTAAAGCCCTAATTTCAGAGCACTGACAATTGGTATACTGATGTCAACTCATCGCCAAAGGAGCACATGCACTTGGTCGGAGCAAATTAAAAACGTTTCACAAATTTACTTGAAAGAGTCTGTAAATTTACCACTTTATGACGTAAATCTCATTTTGCATAAATGAGTGGAGCTTACTTTGTAGGCATTTTCCTAAAAAAGTGATTGCTGTTGCTTTGAATAATATTTTCTTTGGCGTTTTTTAATCAAGAAGTGATAAACTTATTGTTTACCTTTTCTGAAAATGTTTGCAACCAATGTATTTGCATTCTTTGTCATCTGGTCATATTTATTTTAAAAACAATTATTATATCGTACAAAAAATGTGACTCTCCAATTACAAAGTTCCTAGAGATAGCAGTCTACTTGACATCAATATGACAACAAACAATCCTCAATGTATTTTAATTGAAATCAACAGTCCTGGGCATGACGTTAAACTGCATCCAGGGTGTGGCTTCTGTTCTATTCAGCCAGTCTAGAGCAGGACCCCACATGTTTGCCCTTTAGAGGGCGTACTTGTCCATTTGGGACGATTAGCTCCTTTAGGGAGCAGAACTCCTCCGGGAGTAAATGTTTGGTTTTCCCCCCTTGGCTCTTCGCCAGAGAGTCGAGGGCTCTTTTAGAAAAAATTGAAATCAACAGTGTGTGGCTTCTGTTCTATTCAGCCAGCTTAGAGCAGGACCACACATGTTTGCCCTTTAGAGGGTGTAATTGTCCATTTGGGACGTTTATCTCCTTAGGGGAGCAGAACTCCTCCGGGAGTAAATGTTTGGTTTTCGCCCCTTGGCTCTTCGCCAGAGAGTGGAGGGGACTTTTAAAAAAAGCTGATTGAAAACAACTTAACAGCTACACATTATGTGAATATGCTAATACCTGATCTACGTAATGGTGAAGTGTATGTAACGTAATAACATATGAAAGGTAAAAGAGCAATATTATAATAAATATTAAAACGTCGGGAATAAAAACAGGAGGCTGTAAATTCACATAAAATTAAGGCTAACAAAACAGAACAATTCTGTAATTCGAATTACAGTAGACTTTTGTAAACTAATTCATACATGCAAAAACTGTAAAGAAAAAACAAACCCTTAATGTTTTTTCATGATTACAGTCTGGCTTTTGCCATAAAAATTATGTAAATTTACAGAAAAATTTTTTAACAGTGTACAAGTTTATCAATCGAACTACAATACGCACCCTCAAACTAGCCGCAAGTCCAGTAGTGTGTGCCTAGTGTCAATATGTATCGAAGGATACACAAATGACATGTCGAGTGTCATATAATGACATGTCGAATTACCGAATGACATTGTAGTTTGGGATGAGAGTTGACGGTCTTTAATTCAGCAGCAGAAGGCGTCATTAACAATTGAGAGCTAAGTCAATTTCAAAATGAAAAACTTTCTCCTAAGTACCCTTAAATAATGATTCAAAGGCAACACTTTGCGATCGATGACATAAACGTAAAGCGTTTCTTTTGAGAAATTCGAAGTGACTGAACCTGCCGGTTTGTTTACAGCCAACGTGGGTGCATGCAGCTTGTCTATCAACAAAACTCTGCAAGACCCTCATGATAGCATACATAACAAACACAATGTAACGTTATCTTAAAGGCCCAATTCTCTTACCCCAAACAGAACCAATTCTCCCAACCTTCTTACTTAAAGACCAGAGGCGGCGGAGCCAATTTTGAAGTGCAGGGGCTAATCATCGAAGCGGCCCAATATGTCCAATAAAATAACTGCAGTTTAAGGCGGCCCAAAATGCCCACAGCAAAAACGTGCGGGGCTAAGGCCCCCCTAGCCCCCCCCCCTCTCCGCGGTCCCTGAAGACCCAGTTCTCTCTCCCCAATCAGTACCAACTCTCCTAACCTTCTAACTTAAGCCCCTCCCACAATTGTCTGGAATTCATGCTCATCTAGATACAATCTCAGATTATTGCTTCAAGTTGAATAAAGAAAAACTCAATTTATATAATCATTCCAATCTCAGTACCGTTGATGCTGTGTAATATAAGCTTTGGTACTCTGCATTGTTTGAATTAGCTGTCAATCGAAAAGCTGAGAAAATTGAGAATTTCGGTACCCCGTGCCAAAATTGTAGTTTGGGGTGAGAGGTTTGACCCTTCAAGTCCCTCCCACAGTTGTCTGAAATTCATCCTCATCCAGATACAATCTCACTTTATTTCTTCAGGGTGAGTAAAGAAAAGCTCAATGTGCATAATCAAAACACTCTCGCAGTTCATGCTGTGTAATAAAAGCTTTGGAACTTTGCATTGTTTGAGTTAGCTGTCAATCAAAGAGCGGGGCCAATTGAGAGTTTCGGTACCCCCCCCCCCTACGAGCATGGGCGTCCGCAGAAAAAAAGTCAGGGGGCAAAATTTCTAGGGAGGGACAAAACCTCCAAGTCACCATGAATTGACACAAAGCACGCGAAAATTTCAGCCCCAAATGACTCCCAGATCGCCGGAAATGGCATTTCTAAAGCCTATTTTTCGCGTAGAAACTTGGAAAACAGGTTTTGTTTGGGTTTTTGCTTTGATTTGTATGCGTTTTTTCAAATTTTTTATTTTCCGGGGGACAAGTGCCCCCCTTGCCCTTGGGGTGAGAGGATTTGGCCTTTAATTTCAGCACACCAACACTGAACGGCCTATCCATTGTTTACAAACTACAGAGCATGCTGGCTGCAAATGTTTCGACACAGCTTACTGTGGTATCAAATGATGGTCATTAATTTTGACCGTTTAATTTGAGTCATAAGTAATGTCTGCTGATTGTTCATTGGAATTGAAGGCCCTACGAATCTTTTACACTCTAAAATCAAAAGAGTGAACTTCGTCACTCTTTGATAGAGTGAAAAGTGTGAATTCACACCATTAGAGTAATAATTCAATCCAAGAAGATTGAAATTCACTCCAAAAAGAGTGAAATTCGCTTGAAATGAGCGAAGATTCACTCTTGATGGAATACCCACAGTGATTGCTCTTTAAAAAAGAGTGATCATTGCAGGTACTCGTGGAAGAGTAAATTTTCCCTCTTCCTCTAGTGAACTCCACTCTTTTTGGAGTGAATTTCACTCTTTTTTGAGTGAATTTCACTCCTCTTGAAGTGAATTATTGCTCTAATGGAGTGAATTTACACTTTTCGCTCTATCAAAGAGTGATTGAGTTCACTCTTTTGACTTTAGAGTGTAAAGGCATGTTTAGGTAAGGCAAAACCGCTTAAAAGGCGTGCGGCGATTCTGGGAGAGGTAAAAACGTCGTCTAAATAAGCAAGTTTCTTTTGGTCCTGATCTTGTTACCGCACACAGTTAAAATTCTCCTCACCTACTTGCTAGGACCCTCCCGCAACTGCCTAAGATCAATTTTCGTTCGGGCACAATCTCAGTGTACTACCGTATGCTTCATGGTGAGTATACTCCAGTGGAGTAGCCAGGACTGAATTTTTAAGGGGCCTAGGAAACAAGTGGGGGGCCTGGTACCTCCGAGTATCAGGCGCAGCAAGACTATCTAAGCGGAGCGCCACCATCAGTTAGCGCGGAGCGTACAAGAAAATGTTGGGTTTACAAACCCTCCAGATGGCTGGAAACGACACTTCCCACGTGTTTTAAGCTGGATGTACCCAGCCTTGAAATACGAATCTCATGTCTGCCACTTCTCAAATAGTGAGAATAAAAATCAATCTATGAAAAATGCATGCATACACTTTTTAGGGACCAAAAATCTGGGCATTTCTGATCTGTGGCCTGGGGGCTGAGACTAAAGGAAACCGGTGTTTCCTTTCCTTTGGGCAAATTGTGAACTTCAGGAGAACGTAGATCGCAAATGCGGCAATATTTGAATGGATTTCAGCTTTACTAGGAAATCCAAAATTAGTTGTGTCGTCCTCTGAGAAACTTTCTTTGCGTTAGATTTGCTACATGCAAAATGGTGCTATGTTTGGCAAAACTTTGAACTGATTATAGGCCTACGTTTTAGGATTTTCCTATTCGGGGAGAATGAAAAATTTCAAAATACTCATTTTCAGTCTTTGTAGAGATTTTACAAGTGACATATACATACTATCAAAGAAACAATGTTTTCCGGTTTTCGGTGGCGTCTAGATGCAAAATGGTGTAGTATTTGTACAGTCATCGGTACATAGTCAAATCAAAATACTGCGAGTAAATCTCCCAAAATTTTTAAACCGCAAAGCAGAAGTATGGATCTTGCGGGAAACACATGAAATCCGGACCTTGTGGACATTTTGCAAATCCGCCGGACGTCAATGCCAGCTAATAAAAAAGAAAACCTGTCGAAAAAATCGTTCTATACAGTGGCACTTGTCATGGGAAGGAGTGAGGCACGACATATGCCAACACTCTTAAAAAGTTGATTAAAAAAATTTACCAACACCGGTCACGTATGCCAAATACCTGAAATTGGGTAAGTTTTCCCCAATATGTGATCTTTATTTGGTCAATATGTGTTTTTTATTTGGTTGCCCCACAGGCTGGTTACCCAATTAAGTGATAAAATAACCTCTTGGATAACCAATTAATCAACAACTATTGGGTAAACTTTAACCAATTTCGGGTATTCGACATACGTGACCAGTGTTGTTTAGTTTTTTAACCAACTTTTTTAGAGTGTACTTGTTAGGGATGGAAGAGAAAATTATTAGAATTATTAGAATTATTACCTTACCCTTAAGGCATATTTTTGTGTATGTTATACATAGGAATTGTGTAAGACTAGTGTCCAGTGTATGATTGCCTTGTTTTCACTAAATCAACCAGCTATCAGAAAGGCAGAAAGGGTTTTAACCTTGCAAAGTCACATTCGAGTTTGTCGTCGAGGCGTTCGTTTCGTCCTCGAAGTAAAATGCAATAAATGACAGTGCAGATTATATACGGTATCTAATTAAGTTAAAGTAGACATTTTGCATTAATTACTTTATTTCATACGTGCACACCAAATGTTTTTTTACACACATTCATGCATGTTTTCTTAATTGTTACACATTTTATTTCTTTACTGGTTTAGAAGGAAATACTTCAAAGTTTATTTATTTCCGTTCAAACACTTCATTTTTTTGTGAATTACTTTATCAGGTGGCAAAAAATCTGTGGGGGGGGGGGGGGCTGAAGAAAAACGGGGGGGGGCTAGGCCCCCCGCCCCCCCCCGTGGGTACGCCACTGGTATACACGATCCCTACGTGTTGTCAAACAGTTTTAGTACAGTACATGGTGTGTAATATCAGCTTCGGTAGATACCCTGTATTTCTAAATAGTTATCAGTCAAAGGGCTGTCCAATTCAGACCAGTCTGTGGACTACCACAAAAATTGTAGTTTGTGGCGAGGGTATTTGTCCTTCAATTATCTGCTAGATGGATTTGTAAGGCACAAGGTAGGATTCAAAACCGAGCTCAGCACGTCAAAGTGTGCTGCGTTCCCTTGTTTTCGAACAGTACGTGCATGCAACACTAGCATACATCTGTAAGTGCCTAGCCCAACTGAACAAATTTAGGAGTTCCTGACCTCAGGGGCGGTTCTACGTTAGGGGGGGTAGGGGACTTTAGCCCCCCCCCCCCCCCTCAAAAAACTCTAGTCTTCCCAAAATTGGGCAAATGATTAATGTAAACTATCAATTGCAAAGGCAAAGATAAGCTTTTAAAATATTGTTCATGTCACTACATGGAGTCGAACGGTGTGTTTCATGGCATTGTAAAATATATTATATTCCTGTATAGGCATGTTGCCCAATTACCGGAGTTAATTTTTCACTCGATGTCTCAAGTTGGTTTGATGTGACATCGAACACACATGCAATCAATCAACGTAACAACAACGTATAAGAGAAGTACGCTCTTTGCACTAGTACTACACAGCTATAGTTAGTTAGAGTTTTACGGCCCAGTTTCCAACCTATTGGTTCAAGTCGAGTCGACCCCGCCTTTTTTCCAGCTATAAGCCTTTCTGTATATTGTATTAACACGTGAAAAGGACACATGCCTACTCAACCGAACACACAAAATTTTTATTTTTATTTTCTTAATTAAACTTAATTCCCCATATGATTATCCTCTCAGCATAATATAGGCTATGGTTACCATAAAAATTCCGGCGCATGCATTTAGTTATACCCGATTATTCACAAAAACATTGTTAGACTAGTATACAGGTACTATACACTACAGTTGCAATTAACAAAAACATGGGTACGGTAAAATTAATTATCAAACTATAATTACGATTACAGTGTTGTAGAACGACGAATAAAACAGAAAAGTAAAGTCGTCTATAGTCTTACTCTTCCGGTGTTAAGTATCAAAGATTTTTCATGATTTCAAGAAATACACAGAATTCTGACATCCAAACTGTCACCGAGTCAATATTTTGAACCAAAAATAATGAAATATACTCTAACAGTGTAATGTTTACTGAAAATTGCATGCGTCTAAAAGAGTGAAGAAATTCCGTTGTCACAGCGTTTGTCGTTGTCGTTAACGTTGCCATCAATTTAACCGATAAATTTTCTGATTCATCTTTATTTTCGGAAGAGTAAGTATTTGGAACACGACATCTCAATATTAAGAATATCTGGAAGCATTTAGCCTTGACAGGTGTCATTTCCTGCAATCTGGGAGGCTTTTTTGGCAAAAATTTTCTTGGTACGCTACGCGCCAACTAATGGTAGCGCTCCGCTAAGGTGGTTAAACGTGAATTAACCGCCCCCCCCCCCAAAAAAAAATATTGTCCCTCAACCGTGCCTGCCTGAACTTCTTCCAGGCAGATCAAAATGCAGACTTTTTAATATATCTAGATACAGTCCACAGTGCCAAACCACATTCAAGATTCCCCGTTATAATATAGATCAATTAAGAAAGAATGATTCCACGAACTGACGAAATTTTCAAGTGAACTCTTGCTTATGTGCCCGTTTGCACAGACCCCGAATCCGCGAAATATGGAACTGACTCACTGCCAATAACCCCCCCCCCCCTCAGTTTGGTTGCCTACAGTAAAAGCGATGTGACATTTCATTTGGCATTTAAATTTCATCAAGGACCATAGAGAATAAGTTTTAACGATTACAGCAAAACTCATTTGCAACAAAAGTTATTCCATCCAACAAAATTCCTAAAGCTCTAAAGTGATGGACTACTTTCAAAACGAGACACCAATTTTTAATGTATAATCCGTGCCGTTATGAGTTTTCTTTGCCACAGAACAAAAACCATTTTATGACATGAAAAATTTCAACTAATTATTATGCAAAAATGTTAGTGCAATAGTGACTTTTTTAAAGGTGTGAGAAGACAGTCTTGATTTTATTTTTGAATAAGTGATTTATTAATTTCTGCTTCATCCCGGGAAAATTTTAAAATTCAGAAACATTTTAAAGTAAAAAGCGAACTAATTATTATGCAATAAATTTTAGTGCCATATGACATTTGAAAAGATGTTACAACGCAGTCTTGAGTATGATTAATTTCAATTAATTAATTAATTCTTTTAACCTTTCATTGTCTTTTCAAGGAACCATTCGATAAAGCAGCTGATATAGGTTGTGGCACTGGTCTATCAACAGTTATCCTAGCTCCATACTTCAAAGACGTCATTGGAATGGATCCTAGTGCTACTCAAATTGCAGAAGCCCAGAGGATGAATAATTACAACAATGTAAAGTTTTGGTAAGCCTCTTTTGCACTGACCTACATAGACAAATCCGGACAAAAAGTGGTGGTGTGATTTTATCCGGCCATAACTGGGGTCTATCAACTTTTAATCTTTCAATTTCTTTGCTTACCTTTACCATGGATGGCTGTTAACCAAATAAAATCGCTTAATTTCCTCTATTTCACTGTATACGAGGTTTGAAAGTACATTTAGACAATAAATGTAGACGATCTAAGGGTGAAAAACCCCACTTATGGTTGCCCACAGTCACTAAACACAATCGCTGACAGGATTCGTCTGTTTAATTCCAACATCAACTCCGATAACTGTAAACAAAATGTAAAAAATATGATATGTGAAGAATAAACTTATGAATAGCTTTCATTCCTTGGCTTCATTATCGACAAAAATTACATGGGACAGTCGCATGTCCACAGGAGACATAGTGTAACAGCTCTAACAGTCTAATGACTAACCCCCTACCCCACCTCCACCCCCATCTAAACCCCATTTATATAGTCTTAAATCTAGTGCAACAGGTCAAAATTATTGTGATCTCTTGCCTATATTTCTACTCTATGTATAACGTTCTGAAAACGTCAAGTTGAACAAAATTCACAGAATCGAGCAATTTTATCATTATCTTAAAGTAAAGTTATTAGTGACTGTATGAAAATTCTCGGTTTCAAAATATTCTGAGAATTTCGAATTCCACAAAATGCAGAGGTGGTGTTGGATAGAATGAGGGGTTATTAGTAACATCTTCTTGGTTGAATAACTGCACAGTCAAGGGTTTAGAACATCTGACAAGGGAGCTGCCATTGACTTGCTGCCATTGGCTTGATGTCGGCAAGTATATGGCAAGCCAAATGCCTAATAACTCCTAATACTTCTGTTAACTTGGCTTGCGACACCAAATGCTCAATAATTCGAAAATCCAAGTTTATCGTATTGATAGATCAGAGTTATAAAATTGAAAAACCAGGTTTATCGACCTATAAACCAAGTTTTTAGGAATTATTGGGCATTTGGCGTCGATGAACCAAGTTTCAAGTTCGATGAACTTGGATTTTCGAATTATTGGGCATTTTGAGTGGATAAACCAGGTTTTTCGGTCGATAAACCAAGTTTCTCAATTGAAAAACCAGCTTTATCGAGTATAGAAAATCTCATTGTGTATGATCAAAACACTCTCAGTACAGTTCATGCTGTGTAATATAAGCTTTGTTACTCTGCATTGTTTGAATAAGCAGTCAATCAAAACGCTGTACCAACTAGGAGTTTCTGTTGCTCCTTATAAGAAGTGTAGTTTGGGATGAGAGTATTGGCCCTTTAATTAAAAGTACTTATCACTAACGATCAGTGTGTAAACTAAGGCACCCCTATAATTTCCCAAGGCTCCCTCTTTAACTTTCCGTAGATGGGTCATTTTGCCCTACCGTTTGTACATCATGTGGTATTGTTTTAAAGTTGTTTCAAATTAAACCAATAGCAGAAATTTAAAAGTACACAGTTCCCCGCTTTCAGATAAAATGAAAATTGGCTGAATCATACGCCTGCGAGGCAGGGATGCAGGAACAGACTGCTCACAAACGTCCGCAGCCCGCTGTGTGTCGGGGTTGTAGAATATGCCCACGGTTTTTCCCGACTGTAACATAGAGGCAACTAAAGGGAAACCAAACTTGAACTCGAACCATACTTACAATAAATTTAAATTTTGAACTTTTTTATCCAGTTGACTGACACTGTATAACACATTCGTGTTGGTGTGTTGTTTAATCTCATCTAACTAACTAACCAACTAACTAACTAACTTACTTACTAACATCCAAACGTCCGCAAGACCTGCACATGTGGCAGGGCCGGGAAAAATGCTGACAACCAATTCTATCTTAAAAAACCTGTGTTGTTTTTTACTCATAAAGAAAATAACTGAGCGCGTCCAAATAATTTCGAAATTTGCTCGAAAAACAAAAAAAAACATATTCACGGTAAAATATCGATGAAAATTTGAAAGGATTACATAAATTCAGTGTGCATACCGAAAACTGATGCATAGAAAAATAATTTTACTCAGCGTCACTTTTTGGTCAGATTGAACAACACTTTGCCCGACTTTTGGTAGAACACTTGAACGAAAAATTTAAAAGAGTTTAGGATTGTTTTCAATTGCCAGAATACTTCGGCCAACGATACAGGTTCATATATACGGGCGGAGTGAAGAAGAAGCATAGCGTTACCCACGGATCCGAGTTTGACCCAGGATGCAAATTTACTGCAACGTATTTGAGTGGCATTTACAAAAGAAAAATCAGTACCCGACTAGAATAAATTGACTCAAACGTGATGTAACTTGACGTCAACGTAGTTACCTGTTTAAGTGGTATTTACTTACAGGGGTGGTCTGAGGTGTAAATTTGTAGTAAAAACCCAATCTGAGGAAAACTTTCGGCATAATTATTTTCGTTGCGCTCCGCGCAAAATTATTAAAGTGATTTACCTAGATAATCATATGTGCTTTCAAAGACATTTGACACTACCATGTTACCTCACGGACTTCCTATACATAGACGAAGCATACTGCACGGTACATTTTGGCAACCGTACGTGTTAGAAACAGCCCACCAAGATGGCCGTCTGCTATGATTTTGGTGTGAAAGCTTGGGCTAGCTCAAGTATATTCCCATATTTAGCAAGAAAGTTGAAATATATTTAAAATAAGGCAAGACAAGATCAAAAGCTCTTAACGCACTGCAGGAATATGATATTTTTTCCCATCCAAGATTAAGTTTCGCTTAAAATGTTACAGAGCTGTCGTCAAATCAGACGATTTATAGCTTCACGGCGGCCATCTTGGTGCGCCTTTTTTGTCCCAGCCGGGGACGACCATCTAAGGATAGGACGTATACGTTACATGCATTGTTCATGCATGTTTAGTCCGTGTGTAACCCTATTTATTAAACCATTGCGGCACCGCCTGTGCAGAACAGTACACCTCCAAAAATAAAACGAGTGAAACTTTACTCTTTGAAAGAGTGAAAATTGAACAGTAAAGTCCAGAAGAGCGGAAACTTACTCCAAGAAGAGAGAAATTCACTCCACAAGAACGAATTTTCATTCTTGATGGAGTGCCCTCAGGAAAAACTCTTCAAAAAGAGTAATCCCTGATGGCACTCGTTAAAACTGGATCTTCGCTCTTCTTGGAGTGAGTTCCACTCTTTGGGAGTTAGTTACTCTATTCTTGGAGTGAATGAACGCTCTGATAGATTGAATTTACACATTTCACTTTATTAAAGAGTGACTAAATTCACTCATTTTTCAGAAAAATGGTAGGGTGTAACGTGATTTTATCTTGTTATTTTCTTATTATTTTGAAATTTTCTCATTGACATAAACTGCAGATTTTGCAAACAAAAACTCAAACAAACATTTCATTTGAAAAAGCCATGTCGGGAATGCCATTCCCGGCTGTCTGAGTGGCCATGATTTCAAGATTTTTTGTACGCCCTGCACCAACAAAATGGTGACACTCCGCTTTGATAGTTTTTTCGGGTTGCATGAAGCATTTTCTGACCTCAGTGAAAGATGCCGTCCCCTTTTCAAACTGTATATGAGCCACGGCTAAATTCGCCCCGTCGGACTGAAAATCAATCCCCAAACACATCCTGCTTATCGAATGTCCAGTCCCAAACAAAAATAGTTCCAATCCTGCCGCAAGCATTGTTTGAATGCCCCTTTTAAATCACTAAAATCCACCATTTTCGATACCGTAACAAGGAACACAGAAGAAACGGGGAAGAAATTTCTCCCTGAAAACACCCCCTTTTAGTGATAACTTCACACTCACTAAAAAGTCTGAAGTGTTATTTTTCAGAGCACTAGGCGAGGGGCTACTGTCAATGTTCCCGAATCTTGGGAACATCTGCACCTCTGGGAACATCGAACCGCTGGAATAATTAACATCGCCAAATCATCGAGATATTCGATGACCGAAAACATTGAACCTTGGGAACATTGCACCCTGGAAACATTGGGTAGACCCACTCGGCGAGTACCCTCTCTCAAGCCCATATCAAAATCTTCTGTTGCAAAGCCCGGGAAAACCCTGACGATAACTCTTTCTTCCCTCTTTCCTCAAAAAGCAAAAGCTCCTTTGGTAATTGGGGTGCATGAGCTCTATCCTAATGTGCCAATACTCTAATAATGAAAAGAGTGAAATTTCACTAGTTGGAAGAGTGACCATTAAAAGTTCACTCCAAAAGGGTGAAAGCTCACTACAAGAAATGTGAAATTCGCTCCAAATGAGCAAAATTTTCACTCTTGATGGAGTGCCTATGTAGGGACCAGTCTTTGAAAAAGGTAATTCCCGGGGGCACTCCTTTAAGAGAGAATTTTCTTTCTTCCTGGATTGAATTTCACCCTTCCTAGAGTGAATTTCGCTATTCTTACACTGTTACAGTGAATTAACACTCTAATAGAGTGAATTCACACATTTCACTCTATTAGAGAGTGACTACATTCACTCTTTTGTTTTTAGACTGCACCCTCCAAAAAGTCGAGAAAAACTATTTGTATCCGTACCTGAACACATCTCCCAATATTTGAGTTAACTTAAAACTTTTTTTGGAATCATTCCTTATAAATCTATGTACCAATACTATCTGGAGGGATCTAAGGTTGGTCCTGCGTAGAGCGAATATACCCCGACATTGCATTTTTCGTGTAAAAATTTCATTTAACCTGAATTAAAATTTGGCTGGCCGTGCCCCTTATTCTTGTTTGGTTTTTATGTTTAGTGTTAAATAGAAGTACATCACAAAAATGGAATAAATTTCCAACGTTATACTACGTGCAAAGCTCGGTTTTCGTTTTCCACTGTGCGCCCCGCAATTAAATGCGACAACGAATTACTGAATTCTATCCCAGTCAATGTTGTCAGACGGAGTTAGCAAAAACCTGAAAAAAAAATCAAATTTTGCTTTTTTTGGTCTGTCATATATTGCTTTGTGTAGTTCAAATTCCCCATTTTCACGTGGCTTTGTCCTCTGGCCCACCCTTTCAGTGTTTACAGTGCAGTAAGTGGTTCGATCGAAAATCCACAAGTTGAATATATCAACGTATGGGCTCAATATAGTTATTTAATAATTAATACGGACTGCCTAAAGTGATTTATTCAAGCATGAAGACGCTGGTAAACTAATTGATTTAGGTCCAGATATTCAGCAATATATATAATGCTGGTATAACAAATCCAATTGTCTACAAGGTGTCAAATCTAGGCGAGTTGACCGGTGATAATGTGGACGGAGAAACTGTTCCAGTTCGTCACGTTTCTTGAATTTCTAAAGGTTTCCTTTATATTTATTTGCTGGTATCAAACTGAAGGCTATGAGTATTAGTTGAATTTTAAAAAGAAGCAACAGAATCAATTAAATGGTTAGCACTGAGCAGACAGTTTTTCAAAGTTCACAGAGGGTCGAGTCAGCTTGGTTAGCGTATCGCCTTAGCGGCAAAAACTGTGCTATTCTCCAAGTACCACCGATTCAAGATACTCTTGTCTATACGGGTCATATTCTCGTAGTGATAAAGACTGAAAGATATGTATGCTTAAAAAGTTGCCGAACGATAGTCTATAGAGGGCCTTCTATAGACTGTGGCCGAACAAAGCAAACATCTTGGGCCCTGTGCCAATGCGCGTTTTACAAAAATGGGATTTACAAAACGGGTTTCGTTTTCGCCCAACTGTCTTACTGTCAGCTTCCCTATTTCATGATTTTAAGTAGCAAGCATTTGAGTTGCTTGATAATCACGCAATATAACCAACTGCTGATGTGTATAGATCCCACTTTTACCCAATAAATCGCACCTCGTCATGAGACCTATCGTAATAAAATCCTTACGTTCTGTTTAAATAATCTTGACATTGCATTGTTACGTACTTAGCACAAACTTCTCCACAGTGTTGGAAAGGCGGAAGATTTGAGCAAGATTCCCGATCAGTCCTTACAGCTCCTGACAGTGGGCACCGCCATCCATTACTTTGACTGTGAAGTTTTCTTTAAGGAGGTCGAACGTGTTCTTAAACCTGGTGGCTGCTTCGCTCAGTTCGGCTATATTAATTACTACACGGAGCCGAAAAACCTGAGTTTCGAGGAGAACGACCACCCCAGAAGCAGGGAAGCCTTACGAAAATGCAACGAATTACTTGTGCAGGTATGACAGATGTATCTTTCGAAAAAAGATCAGGTCCTGCTCCATGGGAGGGTTCATATTTAGAAGGGTTAGGACAATTGATACAGGCCCTCGGCAAAGGCCAAAATCACGAGGGATAGTTCATGATGGCCAAGCCGGGAACCCAAGTGCAGGCCCGTAGCCAACCAAGGTATTGAAGTGGCGAAATTGCTCCCAAAGGCAGAATAATTTTCTTCTAATTTTGCATTCCCCACATAAAGGTCCCATCCCTATTAATTTCAAGGTCAACACAACAGTCTGAAAAACAAAGGGGAACAAAAAATTCTTTGTTAATGTGAGGAAGTGATGTAACATTTGCTGCCCTCAAACTCACTTGGGATCAATAATTTAGTGACTTCATTTACTGATAAGTTGAGAAATAAATGTCCAATCTAAATGATGGAAATTTGACTGAATTGTGTAGATATGGTTCCTCTTTCACAAATGAAAATTAACATTTTTGCTCAACCAGTCCCCTTTAAGGCAAGAGCATTAGCGGCTCCCCATAGGGGCACAAGGGGAACTCCCCCCCCCCCCCAAACATTTCCAAAGCATGGTCTTCAATTTTCCAAAAATAACATTATTCGATATGACATGAATAAAAAGTAGCATTTTTCTTAATCTGGGCAAAGTATCCCAGCTTTCTCTCTCATGCAAATGGCATGTATTATTTATAAAGTATAAACTAATGCGTAATTGTCAAGTATGTAGTTCATAATTGTATCAAAATCTTAGCTCAGTACCGGCCGTATGGAATACCGTTTTAAAATTTATTCAGGAATTTCAAATATTTCTAATTAATTTCAGATATCTCAAATTATGCACTATTTTAGATATCTGAAATTGAATTAGAGATATCTAAAATTGAATAAGAGATATCTGAAATAGAATTAGAGATATCTGAAATAAAATTAGAGATATCTGAAATTGAATTAGGGATATCTGAAGTACTTCGTTATTTCGAGATATCTAAAATTATTTTTAGATATCTGCAATTATTTAAAGATATCTGCAAATAATTTGAAGATATCTGCAATTATTTGAAGATATATGCAATTATTTAGAGATATCTGGAATTGAATTATAGATATCTGAAATTAATTAGAGATATCTGAAATTCCTGAATAAATGCTAAAACGGTATTCCATACGGCCGCACAGAAGTGTTGATAGTGCTACCAGCCCCAATAGCAGTACTGAATCAGTACTGTTATTGGTGCTGGTAGCGCTACCAATGCTTCTGTGTGGCCGGTTCAGGTTTATAGGCTCATTCGACCACTGGTCATATGAGTTTTTATGATTCGAAAAGTTATGATTTCAATTTATTTTCAATGGTGTGCAGCTCCTTGAAACAAAAAAACGTCCAGAACAAATTTATATTTGATATTTTGAAGAGGAACATATTCTAGGCATAGCTCACTGGGGAAATTTTTACCCATTTTCCATGTTTGGTTCTCGAGATATTAGAATTGAAGTTGACATATTTTCGACAAAGAGTGAACTTGCAACAAATAGACGTGATGTCATGTATTCACATTGATGGAAAATGTTTAGTTGTTCTTCTCTAAAATTTAACACCATATTTATACAATTTAACTGTGATATGTTGTAATCGTACTGATCGTAAGTGCATCCCGAGCAATGGAAATTTAAAAACTTAATTTGCCTTAAGGGCAAGATAGCATCCCTAATCAATGCAAGATAAAAATAAATAAAAAACAAAACTAAACATTGATCATCACTATGAATACATGACCAGATGACATAGACAGATGACACCTGCTTGGTTCAAGTTTACCTTTTGCAGAAAATGTGTCAACTTCAGTTGCTAATATCTCGAGAACCGAACATGAGAAATGAATGGAAACTTCACCAGAGTCTATTCTTTTAAGTGGAAATTTTACTTTGCAACAAAGAAAATGATGAAATGTCACATCGTCCTGTAAAGGAGGCACTACATTTCATCTGGTAATTTTCTGATCATTTTGCAATTTGATTTTCTTTTTACAAAAATGAAGATTTTATTGCAAAGGAAGCTCAAAATAAAGACTGCTTAAATTCTTCTAACAAGCCTTGCAGATGCAATTTCCGGTTATCTGAGATTTTTCAAAATTTTCTGTACGCTCCGCGCCAACTGATGGTGGCGCTCCGCTCAGATAGTCTTTCGGGCAGTGAGTCACCATTTCTCATGCCACCCCCAAAGAAAATATTTTTGTACGACATCCCCTGATACTATGTGAGAAGTCTTGGTCTCAAGTTGAGTTTTCCCCCCAAACAAATTTTCTTATATCCGCCCTTGGACAAGAGTAGTCGCACAAAATTTCTTTTGAAGCAACGGCTGATTCTTTACCTTCCGACTTATCTTTCAAATACTTTTCATTTACTTTCTGTGGGCAAATATTGCAAATCTAAGATAAAATAATAATAGTAATAATGATGATGATGATGATTATAAAATGAAAGATAACTTTGAATAAATCTTGCAATTTGATGACAAAAAGTCTTTCATAAAATAACGTAGGCCTATACTCCCAATAGGCTACTAGACTAGTTCAAATGGGATGGTTACGTTTCTCTTCAGGAATCCTCATTTTGCATCGATTGCTTATTCTCCTTTAATAGGGTGTATTCTTTGTAAAGGGAAAGTCCCAACATAAAATCTTCTGAAGCCTTGAAATTAATTCGTGGCTTGAAATTTGACTTTAAAGTTTTACTTAAATTGCTGATTTTTTCAAATTGGTTCAATTTAGCATGACACCCATTCAAGGTGAGCCCGTGTGGGTTGCCCTATTTCAGTGTGCCTCTTATAGTCACTATCTATTAGTGCATGTAGCCGTGGCGTATACCATACAAGATAATCTTTGTTAAAAACATGTCTTCCTGGCGGGAGCAACATTACACCTTGAAGGTTACATCAAATTAATTTTTTATTTCCAGTTTTTGCTACCGAGACACCTTCGGCAACACACCTCAGTTCCCGCGACGACACCCTTCAGGTCCTCCAAAGATGCCCCTCATCTCCTCAGACCACGCCCCTTACTTTTTCAAATTTTTCTTCCCCTTGTTCGGAACGTTCCTACTCCAGTGCCCCGCGTATTTCAAAATTCTGAAAACCCCATGCTTCTACAATTTGGCTGCGTGAGAAATGCCTGAAATATTAATATGAAAGATACTTTGAAGAGAAATGAAAAGAAAATTGTTGGATTTAGCTGTTGCTTCCAAATAAAATTGGAGCGAATACTCGGTGGCGTAGGAAGCAATCTGAAATGGGGGGGATCAACTTTTGGACCTCACCATATCTCATTGACCAAAAGATACATTTTTATGCTAAACTTTTCCCTTTTTCTACCAGGAAGAAGGATTTTTCAAACAAAAAAATTTTATGCTATAACTCACCTTTACAAATGAAACTGACTAAAGAAGGTAGAATCCTTCGTTTTTTCCAGGCATGCTACAGTAGACAACAATTCCAGTATATCTATGCCCTCCACAAACTGAGGGACATTGATAACATTTTAATTCTTCAAGTTACTAAAGAATCCATCTACTCACATACTATTCAAATGACAGGGCTGGAGGGTAACTGATAAAAGCTATTTATGAAAGCACTTAAGGTAGGCAAATGATTCCCTGCCTAAAGTCTTGCCCGAAAGACTTTTTAAGCGGAGCACCACTGTCAGTTGGCGCAGAGCGTAGAGGAAATTTTGAAGTATCGGACCCTCAGACAGTGGAAAATGGCATTTCTCAAGCTTGTAAGTAGTGGTTAAGCAACGGGGGAAAGACTTTTTCAGGGGAAAAGGACAAGCACCCAAATTTTCCCAGTTTTCTTTGAAGTATAAACACCACTGTACCAGAGACGTAATTTGAGGCGCGCGAAGCGCACCGAAATTTTTGCCCTTTTGAAACAAATATTTGTGGTTATGGACCTTGTATTGCAGAAACTTTTGGATTCTGGGTTTTATACGGAAATTTGAAAATTTGGGGGATTACTGATCGAAGAATCTGCACTTCCTATATAGAGGCTTTGCAATTACGTCACGCAACCGCCATGCTGGAGGACATTCATGCCAAATACACGTGGCTTTGTGCCGAACGCACTGCACAGTGTGCACTGTGACATGCACGGTGTGTACAAATTCAACGAGCAAGCGCGTCCCGTATGGTTTACTTCGTAGGTACATGTACTCCAACATGGCCGCCGGAGAGTATTATGACGTCATGTGAAAGCCTCTATTGGCAAATACGAGCATGATTTCACGGTGATCGACTGAAGGTTGATGTTGATACATAATGTTATCTTGAAAGTCTACGAACTGAAGCTCTGTTATAAAATTTTAAAAGTTTCCGAAACTTTGTTGTTTATTTTAGACAAACTCTTTCAAAGGCAAGAGCTTATACTGGAGAAAATCTGGAATTTTATAATTTACAAAAATAGTACTAAAGTTGCCGTTTGCTGATCTAGTGTCACCAAGGGGATATTGCGATTTTTTCATATCAAGAGCTTGGAAAGGTTTATCAATCTGAATGTGATTCATGCATTAGGAATGCATTAGGAATAGCAAGTTGAAGCGCCAGGAATATTTTCCTTTATTGAAACAATGAATTGCAAATTGGTGCCTGTTTTGAAGAGAACTCGAATTTCATGAGAAAGAAGGGTTCAAAATATCAAATAAATGAAAAAAGGAGTTTTCTGACCAGAGAAGTGGGGGTTAAAGCATGCTCCCGCCCCCTCATTTTCACTAGGGGCGGTCGCCCCGCAGCTCCCCCACTTCCTACGCCTATGCGAATACTCTTGCCCTTTAAAGACACTCATTGAGTTGGTTCATATAGTTCAACAAATTATTCCAAACCTGTTAAGTTTTCTTCATACCAATGGCAAATGGTTAAACTTAGGCAATCCTCATATACTACATTTAAATAACTGTTTTACTGTAAGCACGATACGGTTCAATTCGGTTTTCAAATATTTGTGAAAACTTTAAATTTTTCCTTAACTATTGGATATGAATCTTGACTCATTATTTTAAGTGAAAGAATTGTCATGTGTGGACCTTTAACACCCCATGAAGTTATCGATATCAACTTAATATGAACCCCTTTAAGCATATTGTCATCAAAAAGGGGCCAAGACAAAAAATATGCTTGGTCTTTTACACGTAGTTCTTTATAAACGTTAACAGCAAACTTCATTATTAAATGTAATATTTTGGCTATCGAGCCCACTAAAATGTAAAAATCATCATTTTCCAGGCAAAATCATGCAGTACCAGATAACCACTTCGTATTCGCGGAGTGAAAGAGACCTAAGTTTGTTATGATAATGGTCATTTAAAGAAAGGCTACAAAAAACTGTTCATCATTACGCTAAAACATTACAATTAGGACAACGGTTTTATTTCATTTTAACCAAAATGCTCTTTTCAAACGATTTATGTGGGAAATAGTTTGTGGGAGTTATTTTGGGATCTACGTACACAATTCATGTTGACATAATTCGAGAGAAGAACAGTCCTTACTTTTGCAACAATTAACTATTTCTGGGCCTGTCACAACATCTTCTTTCAAGGGACTAAATGAATGAAAAATAGATCCAGTAGGTGTATGCGGTAAGCTTTCAAGTTTGGGAGCAATGGAAGCCACCGACAGAGCATGTAACGTGTACGTCCTATCCGTAGATGGTCGCCACCGGCTGGGACAAAAACATCGCACCAAGATAGCCGCCTTGAAGCTGTAAATCATCTGATTTGACGACGAATCTGTAATATTTTAACGTGTAACTCAAGTCAAAAAATTCAAAAATATATATTTAAGAAAATAAAAAACGAATTCTAACATTCCAACTCCCATCTTCATATGACATTCCTGAGCTGAGATATAAAATGTTGAAATTTACTCCTTTAAAACAAATCGGTCTATTGCGCAATAATTTGTGACTTTCTTGCTGTATAACTCACATAAAATGCTTTGTTTTCCTTTAAAATTAAAAAATGACCTTGAACACTTCCTGTTTGCTTGCATAGCATGTTGCACAAGGAGGGCTGAACTAATTACACCACCTCATAAGGATAAGAGTGCTATCACACCTTGGTACAAGGTGCAGTAACGTTCGGAAAAACAAAGAAATACAAAGATTGTAATTTGAGTAGTACAAGAATGAGATCACAAATTATTGTGCAATTTACCATTTTAATTTGAGTGAATAAACTTCAACATTTAATATCTCGGCTAAGGAATGTCCTATGAAGATGGAAGTTGGACTGTTGGAATTTACTTTTCATGGTCTTTAACATATACTTTTGAATTTTTTTTTACTGTAGGTACATTTTAAGCAAAAGTTTAACTTGAATGGGAAACAATATTATTTTCCTGCAATACGTGGAGTGATTTTGACCTTACCTTGCCATATTTTAAAACTATTTCAACTTTCTTGCAAAATACGGGAATATAGTTGAGCAAGTCCAATCTTCCACACAAAATCATAGCTGGCAGCCATCTTGGTGCACTTTTTCTCACACGCAAGGTAGCGACAATGTACGCCGCAGTACGCTCTGTCCATGTATAGGAAGTCCGTGAATGGAATCAGAAAGCACCACCAAACATGCATGCTTGCATAAGAACCTACCTTACATCACGAAGTGTGATGTAGGGTAGGTTCTCAATAGAGTAAAATACCGATAGTGGTGACTGTTTGACTATTTTGGCATCTATATACTTTCAAGGAGTTAATCGAGTTGATATCGATAACTTAATGAGAGTGTTAAAGGATCACTGCCACATGACAATAATAAATCATGTTCCACGTCGAATATTAACGGAAAAATTTTGAATTTTGTGGTGTCCTGATTACTAACGGTTTTGTGCATAATTTGAAAAAGCGTCAGGTCACAAAAACCGAATTGAATGAAGTACTCAGTTAAAAAGAGTTCTTTGTATGCAGAATACGGGGATTGTCTAAGTTTGACCATTTGTCATTAGTATGTGAAGAAAACTTAACAGGTTACACTGTTAAAAATTTCTGTAAATTTACAGACTTTTTTTAACTTAAACTTTTTGTATTTTACTTTTAATAGAGATTTTCTGTATCTTTACAGACACTTTGTATTTCTACAATAAAAAAAGGTTGTTTAACATGTATTTTCTGTTTATTTGAAAAACCATTTCTGTCTGCTTTTTTAACCAAATTTTACTGCTTTGTAAAACTTTTTCTGTAAATGTACAGAAATTTTAACAGTATTTTGTATTTTTCTGATTTCACATAAATATACTGTCATTTAACAAACATTCATTTTGTTTTTACGCTGAAAAAGAAACAAAAATAAGCCCAAACAAACAAACAAATAAGAAATAGCCAGAAAATTTTCCATATATAACATGCATCGTTCTGCGAAGTTTCAGTTAAAAAAGAAAACATTTTTGGCAAATTTATGGTCCTATTTGAAAATTAACTTACATTTATTATACTGACAATTGGTATACTGATGTCAACTCATCGCCACAGGCGCTCATGCACTTGATCGAATTAAAAACGTTTCACAAATTTACTTGAAAGAGTCTGTAAATTTACCACTTTATGACGTAAATCTCATTTTGCATAAATGGGTGGAGCTTATTTTGTAGGCATTTTCCTAACAAAAGGATTGCTGTTGCTTTGAATAATATCTTTTTTGGCTTTTTTAATCAGGAAGTGATAAACTTATTGTTTACCTTGTCTGGAAATGTTTGCAACCAATGTATTTGCATTCTTTGTCATATTTATTTTAAAAACAATTATTATATTGTACCAAAAATGTGACTTTCCAATTACAAAGTTCCTAGAGATAGCAGTCTACTGGACAACAATGTGATAACAATGTATCCTCATTGTGTTTTGATTGAAAATAACTTCGTAACGACACATTACGTTGATAAGCAAATACCTGATCTACGTAATGGTGAAGTGTATGTTACGTAATAACATATGAAAGGAAAAAAGCGATATTATAATAAATATTAAAACGCCGAGAATGAAAACAGTAGGCTGTAAATTCACATAAAATTAAGGTAAAAAAAAAACAGAACAATTCTGTAATTCGATTTTACAGTAGACATTTGTAAACTAATTTACATGCAAAAACTGTAAAGAAAAAACGAACACTTAATGTTTTTTCATGATTACAGTCTGGCTGTAAAAAAAACATTATTTGGTTGGAAAAAAAATTGCCATAAAAATTATGTAAATTTTACAGAGAAATTTCTAACAGTGTAGGAAAAAATTGTTGAATTTCATGAACTAACTCAATGAGCCGCTTTAAAACAATACCATTACATCTTGTCATTTTAGATCAGTCCATATAGTAGTGCAAGATTATAGTACTACGCCGTGTAAAAAGCCCAAAAAGGAAGTCCGGATACGATCTGATCCGTCAGGGAGGCGACCGTTCTCTAACCTAAAGTTTCTCATTTACGAATTTGTGTAAAATATACAACCGTTTCATGCAGTCTTAGGAATGTTTGCTAATAATTCCTTTTTTCAATAATGACAAAATCATTCAATTTGTTTGTTATTTTGTGGGAGAAATATAAGGTCTTCTCTTTGTTGGCCGTAAAAATAATTAACAAAATGCCATTCACACTTTCAAAATAGATATGTATTTTTTGAAGTGATGAATTTGCCAATTTACCTCCCTTTCTCTTCTCAAACAGCCATGTCACAGTTTGTGATATTAGCTTTTTCTGATTTCGCCCTCAGATTTTTACTACTTTATGTAAACAGCAGGCATACGAATCTTGTTTGGATTCGGACAATGCTGGTGTGGAGCCTCCATACAATGATGTTCACAGGTAAAAATATATAAACTGGGAACGCATTCGATCATTAATTTTTTTTTTTTTTTAAAGGAAGAACTTTATTCCCATCTTGAAAATATATACATATGTACATAGGTCGAAGTTGGTAGATCGAAGTTAGAATGTGTAGGTCGAAAGTGTTTAATAAATTCGATCATGAATTTTATACCGATCCAAAATAGAGTATAAACTCTTATCAAAGAAGGAACGGTTGAAGAAAAATACCAGAGAGAAAAATATATGTACATATGTATATAAAACATAGGTTAGAAAATAAATATAATATTTACAAATATTTACGGCCTAATTAATTCAACTTACAATATCATTACATTAACATCATGATTCGATTAACTCACATCACATTTTCTTTTAATTGGAAGGAAAAATCTTCTTTTCTTGACGTATATGTACATATGTACGTACGAAAGTTGGAAAATAAATAAAATGCAAGTGTTAACAGTAATTACAGTACGAACCCTTTGTTACAAATTATAAATTAGTTCACCATTCCTCAGGGTAACACATGACTTATCCCTGAATCATTAATTTTTTTACCCAGCAGAGCATAGGCCCTTATTTTACAAAGAAAGTTTTTTTAAGAAAATACCAGAGAAAAAATTGAACCGCACCATGAGTGGGATTTGAACCCACCATCCTTCCCTTGCTGGACTGAGACTGTGATCACTGGATCAATTATAAATCGTAATTCACAGAAGTGAAAACAACTTTGACTCATATGGCATTGATTAATCATTCCCGCTTGGGATGGCCATGGTAAGAAAGAAAAAATGATTCACACGGGGTATTTGCAGACCAGATATGCGCATGTCTTGGAACCTTGGAAAAGACAACTAACGTATTTCGTCCTTGACCTCAACTCTTCACAAGATAAAATCCATTTCACTTGTAATTTTTCACCCCATTCCTGGACGAACTTGTCACCATTCAAAATTTCTTTATTGGTCACAAACTGGTGTCCATCAAACCCACTGACCGTCACGCTTACCTCGATTTTAAAAGCTTCCAGTTCAAACAGATAAAATAATTGATTGTCTGTAGCCAACGCACTTAAGTACAATCGTATCTGCTCCAAGCCTTTGACCTTCTCAACAAGTTCCTGGAGCCCGTTCCACAAAGAGTTACGCACGATCTTAAGTTTGATTTACTGTTGACTTAAGTATGAGGAATCAAACTTAAGATTGTGCGTAACTCTTTGTGGAACGGGCCACTGGATTTAAACCACAAATTCAAACTAAAGGTTGTATATCTTTTGTTTTATGAATCAAAACATTAACAAAACCAATTTTTCTCTCGTGGGCCTAAGCTACTCCTACGCTACAACCATAACCGACAGAAAAATCAGATACCCTTGTTAACCCGTATATTTCTAATAATGAGAACGACTTTCAAAAGATAAGTCAAGTCCTTCTGGCGCAGTGTCAACTGAATTGGCTTACCAGCGTTTAAGTATCCCTAAAGGAGGTTTAATCTGTGAAAATATTTAAAAGAAGCTGATTTTACTTGATTGTGATGGGTGTGGGTGTCAACATTTACCAAACAAAGTAAGTGGGGTGGGGAAAGTGCATTTTGGGGTTCAAAGGTCTTTGACCTCAAATATTAATTAAATTGAAGTATATCGTGTTTGATCTCAGATGAAAGGAAATTAAATTTTAAACTTAGAACCTGACATTTATTTTACAATGTTATGCTCACACAAAAAGTTATACATGGTTAATAATATAGCCCTAATATGAGTCACTGTGAGGGGGACCAGTCAGTTACGTTTTGGAGCCTGTTCGGAAATTAGTGCTCAAGAGATTCCAAAGACGGGTTAGGAAATATACCATACACTTTTAGTGTAGCAAATGAACATGATAAGCAGGGAGGCACTAACACATTTCGAGGTACACTTTAATAAAGGTTTGCAGAGTTACAGAGAAAAAAGAAAACCATAAGGTAAAAAATACACATTAAACTAGATATAAAGAAAAGATAGCAAAGTAAAAGAAAGGAAAAAAGTTGCTAAAAACTTCACAATAAAAATCATATACACAGACTTAAGTAAAAGACAGGAAAAACAGGAGAAAACATGGGAAAAAAATTAAAAAAACAAGACGGGCAATCCACGGAGTTGCATATCCCATCGCTAACATGTGCGCAAGTTGGTTATAGAACTGGAACGATTTATGTGCTAGAAGTTTTATCTGTGCTGTTTTTATGCTACAGTAGAATGTCATTGACAAAAATTACTATACTTAAACTCTTAGTCAGTGCACCATCCTTTGAAATTCCTATTTGAAGTCTTTTTTGTTCCAAGGGACGGATGTTTTTTTCGCAAGATAGCGAGGGAAAAGAATATTAAGTTCTTTGAACTATGGACTTACCCCTTATTCCAAAACAACATCTTTTGAATATTTAAATTCTGACACCGGATTACGAAAGAACTGGAGAAATAGGTCACCCAATCTTTAAAATGTAACGCTTGCCCTTTTAATCCAGTAGGCCTATCTAAGATTTTGGAACAAATTTATTTTTTAGGATGCTCTTATACCCTTGCAACTCAATGAAAAAAAAGAACCAAAACAGCGAGCTTGACTGTTATTTGTGTTGGTCAAGTTTATCTGGCGATGTACTGTACTATGTGATGTGTTCAGTTCACACGATCTCACGTTGATTCTTTATAGACTAATCCAAGCGCGCAGCCTATAGGGATTACCGTCAGTGGCAGCCACAAGCGTTCATATTCCTTTTTTGTATAACTGTACCACAGGTCCTTCCCTGATATTCGTTTTCAAGTAGCGTTCAAAAGGAACTGGGATAGAGTTTTGGTACCCGTCGTTTTGGTAGCCTACAGATATGCAAACTTTGAATGCTGGATGGCCTCCAGTAATGGCGGACTTAAATCTCACCATCACCACCATTTGACTCGGCTCGCTTGGATTTGTCTATAGCTCTATGAAAGTCTGACATCACGGTAAAGCAGCTCCCTGGGTAAAGACTACACAGACCAGGGAACTACTATTAGACTAAACACAACTTGACATTTTTTCGGACGTAAAAGATGTAAGTTTGTAAGTCAGGAGTAAACATGATCGGAAAGGATGGCTCACTAAAATGGATATGAACACACTGATATGGATATGGACCCAAAGATTATAAAGTAAGATGCTTTCGGGGACGCTTTAGACAAGTGCGTAATTGTTATTATCCACGCGCTAGCTGGGCGTATTCTCCATTTTGACGCAACGGCAAGTTTTATGTGTGTCGAGCTGATACACACGTCAAGTGCGTCTCAATTAAGAAACTGGGCGTGTGCGCCATGTTGAACGCGTGCCGTTAGAAGATTTTCGGCCGACGCACAAACCTCTTCTGCGAGCTGGCCTGCGGCGAATCCTAGCCCGTGGCAAGGATGTTGTCACGTACGTTTTGACTTTGCTTCAGAGCCGCCAAATTTTAAGGGCACTAATATGTAAGATAGGTAGGCACTATATGCCTGACCTAATGTTAGTCACCCACAGTTTCATATCTCAAGGCTATGAATGGCGTAGGTATAGTGATGCCTTAGCCCCAGACCTAGCCTGCATATCGTTAACCAGCTTCCAGTTTCAAGTCTAGCCCTAAAAGGACCCCTAAACCTACTTAAATCAGATGATATCAGCTTCTTTTGAAATTTTTCACAGATTGGCTTGAAATTGGTCTAATTTAGGGTTACTATTTAACAATCCCTGTCCTAGTCCTCGCCCTGAGGCGGCTGAGGCGGCTGACCTTCTTGAGTGTTATACTGATTATCAGCGAACTCTACCCCCACTCGGCCAGCCCCTTCTGAGGACCTCGCAGGCATGGGAGTCACTAGGCGGGAAAATTTTCGGAGGTTGGAAAAATTCCACTTTCCCATCCAGAAATTTACTTTGTCAGAAAAAAATACAAATGTACATTCTTTGATACGACGAGAAATGTTTCATATGATATCATCTTGCCTTCAGAATATAAAATTAAATCCGATCAAGTGATGCTTTTGATGTATTTAATTGTGTCTGGAAACTATTCTGTTTGTAGAGAAATAATTTATCGCTTAAGAAGTTATCTTGATTTAAGGCAGGCATCACAGGTAATAAGGCAATGGGTCTACCACAGTTTTGGGGAGAAACATTGTCTGTAGACAAAGGAAATCAAGATTGTTGGGACAAAAGGGTATTTTTAAAGTGTTAACCATGCCAAGTAGGCAGCACATTGCATATTATAAAATTGAATTCTTTGGGAATGAGATGCGACTCGCCCTGCCGCAGGGACCGACTTGAAAAGCGTTTATTCAATTCTTCTTTAAACAAGAAACGGTAGTATGTTTTTAAATTGAAAATATCGCAAAAACACCTAAAAATGTTATTTCCGACTGTCTGTGTGGTTGTGTTTTTTATCAAAATTTTCTGCACTCTTCTGACCACGACAACTAAAGGTGGCGCACAGCTCAGGTAACCGTTCGAACGAGATTAGACCTACATTTTCCTTAAAAGAATCACATCTAACTGCCCATCAACTGCTTTTTCTTCCTCTTTCTACAGTAGTTCAGCTCCCCTTCTTCACCGGGATACGCTCTCGATAGTAGTAACGGTTCACTGGTTTCTTTCACAATAAAATCATACTTGAAGCTTCCCTGGTAGAAATTTTAGAGCAGTGTTAAGACAATAGAATTACCTTCAAATTGCTACCTTAATTCCTCACAAACCCCTTAAAACTCAGGAGCTTCCGGGGCGTCACCCCCTGGACTCACACCGAGACTCACATTATTAAACTACCAATCAACTTTTTCTACAGTTCATCTCCCCTTTTTGCAAAATAACAGCAGGATCCGCTCTTGGTAGTTGCATAACTGGATTTTTTTTACCAAAAGTCTTACTTGAAGTTACCCCGGAGGTAATTTTAAGACCAACGTTGAGTCAATAGAATAACACTTAAATAAAAACTTGAATACCTCACAAACACGCTAAAACTCAGGAGTCTCCGAGGGCTCCCCCCCCCCCCCAGTTTAGTTCGACATTTCGGTAGCAACCAGGGCCAACTTATCTGTATAGGATCCGAATGGCTTTCTCTGTCACGTCAATGTAGCGTTGTTGGTTTTGCGACGGCTGCCAAGAGTGTAGGGGAGCTCCTCTTAGAGAGTGGTCCGCCCATGAACCAAACCCCCACATTTTTCCTTCCCTCCAGCCTGGTAGGTACCCTGTTTTCGGAAATCGAAACACTATTTTGTTGGGGAGAACTTCCTGTACCCCTCCAAACCCACTATTCGAATCCTGGGGACGCCCCCGATCACATTCTTTCTTCGCTAAGGGGGGAGCTCTTCACCGACTTCCTTATCGGGATCAATTCTCATGGACCGAAATGACATTTAGTGCATCTGCTGTGGGTGGGTGTGTGTGTGTTTGTTTGCACAATGTCTTGGGTCTGGAAATGGGAGTTGAAAATGGGCTACAAACGGCAAATTTTATGAAAACAACCTGTTAATCTAATTTTTGTTTTTGTCCTCCTCTTTCCAGGCAAATTTCCTGTTTCAGTCATCCATGTACAATTGAATCTATTATGGACTACGTTGAGAGTTTAGGAATGTGGCAGTCCTACTGTATGGAGACAAAATGCGATGCTGACTCTTTAGCTCGTGGATATAGAGAAAGGTGAAGACTTGTTTTTTTACTGCTCTCTGCTTGAATCGTTCTCATGACTATATGAAGATGTATCTGATTTTTAATCCAAAACTCGTTATGTCAGTTTAAAGCTATCCTGCAATACTCTTGTTTACACCATTGCCAGAAGCCAATGCCAGAAACACAGACAGACATATCTATCGTTAAAATTTTGTCTCTGCATTGATGGTTCCATGGAGAAACTATGAATGTACTAGGTCAAAATTTCTGTAGTATGAGGGATTTCTTTTGTTATAGGAGGGATTGATTTTGCTCTTTTTTTAAATTTGGTTTCTGCTCTCTCTGGGAGTGCTTTTGTTTCTCAAGTCCAGAAGGGTTACTCGTCCTTTTACAACACTAATACGCAGGGGCGCAAATCCCGGGGGCAAGGGGGACTTCGCCCCTCACTTGAAAAAAGTGGGGAGCAAATCGCAATTTACCCCCTCCCCCCCCCCAAAAAAAAATCGAGTACACCTACATCTACGGTCACCTTTTCAGGTTTTTTCGTTCGAAACATCTTTTCTGACACTTCGGAAATGCTAGAACACAAGAGCTTCCTGTGGCTTTGCCCCCTGGACCCCCACAGGGGCTTTGCCACTGGATTCCACCAAGGGCCCTTTGGGGCTTCGCGCTTTGCGCTCGCGGTGCCCGCCACGGGTGCACAGTTTAATACTCATGAGCGCATCATAAGCATTTCCACCCCCCCCCCCCCTCCCCCACTCTCAAACAGAGATTTGCGCCCCTTCGAATACGTTTCACTACCATCTCTCATTTTACACATCTGTTATCATGGTCTTTTACTGTTGTGATAAAACAAATAAATGAAATGAAATTATTTTAAATAAATCAAAAGTTGAACTTGATGCAATTTTTCCCTTTCCTTTTTCTTCCCTTTTTCTTCCGAAACAGATTTGCCAAATGTTTAACAGAAGTTACAGATGAACCTTCAAAATTCCCAATTAAATGGAACATGGGTTTGTACATCACCCTTGCAAGGAAACCGATGGAAAATTAATAGTTCCTTTTCATGTTTGTTCACGTATAGTGCGAGGTAACATGCAAATTGGTTGGATTAACTTAGAAAATGCCGGATTTAAAGGTTATTTTGAAGAAACAGCTAAATATCATAATTTTCTTATATCTCTTCCAAGTATCGTTCATGATATTTCATAGTCAGTCAGTCAGTCAGTCAGTCAGACAGTCAGTTTGTCCAGTCAGTCAGTCTGTCAATCAGTTAGTCAGACAGTCAGTTTTTCCAGTTGTGGTTCATTGGCTTGTTTTCCCTACTCCATTGCTTATGCCGAGCAACACACACAACACCAGTATAGGTTTCACTTTATGAGTCGTTGGTATGACTAGACCTAGGAATAGAACCCGGGTCTTCCGCGTGAGAGGTGGATGGTCTTACCGCTAGACCAAACACGCGGTCAATGATATTTTATAACTTCAATATTGCATATTCAAAGTAAAACAAGCAGTTAATTCTAGTAAGTTTCACATTTGAAGAGAAAAACTGTCGTCACATGATTCCCAACTCTACCCATCATAAAACAGGACAGTCTACTACACTACTATGTTTGGGTAACTGCACTTGCCCTTTAAGCATGGGTCCCACAACAAGGCATATAAAAAGGGGCCTTAAAAATAACGTAATTAGGTTTAAGGGTAGAGGATTTCCAGGCTTAACCTGAATCCACTGTGCGAGGAATCACACCTTGCTCAATGACCTGCATGAATGTGAGACAACATAGTCAATTTTGGAATATGTGGTAATTTTAGTTTCGTAGGCTATAAGGCTGATATATAGGAGGACATCTACGGAGCTCATTTGGGATAGGATTGGAGTGAGAATTAAAACAGGCTCTGCTGTTCCTTTGTAACTTGCGTCTCTTCAGGCTTGTCAAAAAAGATAGTCGAAGGAGACTCCTCACTCGTTTTTGTCCACCCGCACCCCTGAGGAAAATCCGACAAAATTCGAAAAGTATGGTTACTGGTGGTGAAGGCAAAGGGTAAAAGGTGAGGGGCAAAATATTACTTTAGCAGGTAGAGATGCTTCTGATAAACAACTTATAAAATAAAATGCAAGGGACATAACGATGTTTTTGTGTATTTCTTTTTTCAAAAACTTTGTAAAGCGTCCGCTCAACCGAGCTGGTACTGGAAAATATTCAGGTTTAGTTTTATTTTATGTATGCCCGGTTTCACGATATACTGGTACCTACACACAGAAACGATGTGGTATTGACAAAATAAGACAAACTATTGACCCTGGCAGAAATAATGTCTTTTTCTGTTTGCGACTATGATCAATAATTGCTGAAAAGAAGAGTGAAACAAACTACAGAAGAAGTATTTTCATGAGAACTAGAAATATAGATGAGATGAGAAACAAACGTCGGAAAATATTTCAGCGACAAATTATGGCTTATCATTAAAAGGAGGAATGTAGCAATACATGGTCGGTTTTACTCAAGAGTCGATGATTTATATTTGAAAGAGGATGATCAATTATAGGGAGTCAGCTAAAATGGACAAATGACTAGCAATTTACAATTTCATGTAAACATAGCACATACTGCATAAAACTATAAGCAATTTTCTACTCATGTAAGAAGGTGAAGAGTTCTGTCAAGAGCAAAGTGGGGCCACGTGCCCAGGTCCTAATGAAATTAAGGAGAGGAATAATCCGGCCATCTTCTGCTAACTCTGAGTTGACTGAGCTAGTTAGATCAGGGAGCTGGAGGAGATCAGCTCCCTGGTTAGATGACGTCCTACGGCTCAGTCTCTAACCAAAGGGTTTAAGTCGCGCCGACCAAAGGGTGGGGCTAGCGGGTCGAGGGGCGAGGTGAAATTCCCCCCTGTCCGGGAAAACTGCCTCCTAAGTCGAGATCTAATTTCGCTGCGAGCCTTCATCCATACGATAAAAAATATCAAGCCGATATACTTCAGTCCCCCCCACTAACCCCCCCCCCCCCCCAACACACACACACACACACGATCTTAATGATTTTGCTCAGGAGAAGACTATTCTTCCAGAAAACTCTCAAAATTTCCAATCTTCCTATCCAAAATTCAAAAATTTTTCCAGTGAAATCTCCGATTTTCAAACAATCTGTAAAAAAAGTAAAACTAAAATCCATTTTCACCGTATGACAAAATATACAACCTCAACCTACTTCAGTTTTGAATTTGCCCATGTAACCTTGGGCAGATTGATCTTCAATTAAGGCTCAAATTTGTCAGTTCTTTTTCATAATAAAAACCAAATTTTCAGATTTTCTGCCATAATATTCCATCAATATATAGGCCAAGATCCAGATTTCCAAATATATGTTGAGAAGAAGCCAAACTTTATCGGGAAAATTTCCAATACCTTCCAAGGGGCCTTAATCTGCATAATGATGTTAAGTAACCCCAACAAACCACACCTACTTAATTTTTCTCACGTTATGAAGGGTCTTAAATAAAAAAAAATCTGTCACAAAAGTACAATTTTTTCTCCAATACAATTGGCAAGAGATTTTCGTCGGAAAAATATCCCAACGTCGGTGGACACTCCGTACAATAAAAAATCCAAACAAACCTCAATCACCCCGACAATCTAATTTTGCTCTTGAAAGTCACATCATTTAATGCAAACTCCAATTTTTTTCAATATCACCTAACCATAAGACCAAATTATTTTCTTACTTAATATTCTAAAATTTCTCAATCATTTTTATTTTCCATGAAAATTTTTCTTCTACACATAGTGTTTTCTGTTTTTCGGGTAGAGGTTTGAAAGATATTAAAGTAATTGGCCATTCAGAGTTTTGTGTTAAACAATGTTTAAAAACAGGCTCAAGAATGATTGTTTCTTGTAAGCCACAACTCGCGTAAAACTCGCGAATAATAGGTCTTCGCGCTGCCCAAAAGCATGCCTTTTTTAAACTTAAGTGACTTTCCTGAATTTTCTCAAATTCCTGGGCGAATTTTAGATTTTGAGGGAATTTGGGGCGGTGTGTCCGCCCCCCCCCCCCCTCCCCGCCTTGTGCGTCACTGAGTGCAACCGACTTTATCGGCTGGGCAACTTACTTTTTTTCTTTGAAGAGAAAACTTCAAGTTTTTTTACTTCAGGCGTGTATACATATACAATATTTACAATAATTTAAAGCATAATTATCGTTATACTTGAGAGTAAATGCGTAGATATATAGGTATAAATGGACTGGAAAATCCAACCAAACAGCTTTAACTTTTCCAACAACCGATTTTAGAGGCAAGCCCATGCCAAGTGAGAGGGGAGCCGAAGAAAAACCCACAGAGCAGGATTCGATCCCATGCACATGTGAAAGAAATTGGTACACAACAGCTGGAATAGACCACCATGCCACTCGACGCCCTCTATATAATTACATAACACTAATAGCGTCTGTAAACAAATATTATGGAAAAAACGTCCCTGTACAGTCTAAGTATAATGCCGAGTGACACACTGAAGTTTGAATTTAAGTTTAGATGCAACTTAACAACACAGCAACGTGAATGTGTTATATAGTGTCATACTGTTCACATACTGTTCAAGTCCTCCCGTTTAGTCGCCTCTTACGACAGGCGGGCAATACCGTGGGCATATTCTACAACCCAAGCCCACAAGGGGACAACCATTGAGGAACTTGCTCGGTTTTTGGCGCCGACAACCCGCCAGTCATGGGATGAGGAATGTCGGTCTGATGTGGGCATTTAACAGGTGATAGTCGGGGACAAACTCCTCGCCACATACGACCTCCGCAGCCCACCTGGATGTAGTTTTACGTCATTCCCGGGACCGGTGACACCGTGGAAGAACATTGATCCTTTTTACTGTTGTGACAACCTTCCATAGTTTAACAAGGTTTTTCTTGATTGGTTGTTGCTATTGTATGTCGATTCTTTGTTAGGGTTTTGAATTATACTATGGAGCTATCGTAAACCAGTTAGGAAATTTCTTGTCACATAGCAAACTACAAATCAGATAGCTTATGGGTATAAAAAGAAACTAGATGCTGGTAATTGAGTCTCTGGACAGTACAATGGGACACTTCGGAGCAGTACCATCAGCCCTATATACGTTTTATCATGTACGTTGCCGACATCCTGCCACTTGGAACTAACCAAAGGATCTACTTATCGCAGTTTGGGCAATTTGGCCAATTTGGGCGACTTCCTGTCAGGGGCGGGATTTGATCTCTGACAGTGAGGGTGGCTCCCTAAAGACATTCTTACTGAAGCACAAAAATACTCTGGTTTCCCATATAGTCTTTTTCAGGTGATTTTCAGAGAGCTGTTACCTGTAAAGGGGCGCGCGGAGCGCGCCGAAAAAATGAATTTTTACTTCATCTCAAATTCTCAAATTGGAATAAAATTAGACAAAGAGTGGTCCATTTTCACTACAGCTAAATGAAGGTGACCCCTGAGGATATTTGTACAAAGCAAAACGTACCGTTGGTTTCCTATAGAGTCCTTTTCATGAGAGTTTTGTAGAGTCCTTATTAGTGATGTTACGCACAGAACACGCCGAAAATGGACTTTTGAGACATCTCAATCAATAGAGAAATTAATGGAAATTAGAGAAAGGGTGGGTCCCTTTTCACTCCAGCCGGAAAAGAGTGGAGCTCCAGATTAGGGTCAAATAAGATCATCGTCCTTTCAGAAAGCTTGGGGCACTTGGGTCAGAGAAGGGGACAAGAAGACACCGCCTCCCTGCCTTCCCCCTTGCACTAGTTACGGTAGACCTTCAGCTGTGTACGGCCCGGACACTGGTGATAAGTTTCAGTGACAATGGAACAGGTGTTCTACAAGAAGTAACCCCGAATCCTGACATATTTAAAACGGGTGCACGCGAAGCGTGTCGAAAAAACAGCGTTGAGACATTTATTGGAAGAACATTGTTTTTATTTAGTTTTCAATGCAGTGTGTGACCTGTTTAAACATTATACAACTTGATTAAGTATCACTTGCATAGCTCTATTAGTTCCAGTTTGTTTTTTGAAGCAAAAGCAACCAGACTAAGACGTACTGTAAAAAAACTAAGTTATGGAAAAAAGTGGGTGGGGCAAGTGCCCCCCCCCCCAGTGTCCCCCGTAATCCCGCCTATGCTTCCTGTATTGCTGACAAAACCGAGCAAAGATTTCAACGCTACATTGACCAACACGAAACTTGGTGCAACGACTGACGAATAGTACTAAACCCGGAGAAATCACAATTAAGTGTTTTACAGTCCGGACTGCTGGTACTCTTAAATGTGACCCACAAGTGACTCTCGCCGACAAACTCATTCCCGTTCAAGGACGTGTCGAGTAAGCCTACTTAAAGGTGTCTACATTTACCAAAGGCTTGAAGTACCACAATAACGACTTAGCCAAGAGAATGCGTAAGCAAGTCTCACAATTTTACCGACTAGCCGGGACTAAGGAGCAGCCCAGGCTTTGCCTGCCACGGAATTGATTGAAAGACCGATTAGTGAGTTCGCCGCTCCAGCACTTATAAATCCACCTAAAGTACTCACTTATCGAAAACTACGACAGGACTTAACGACGTGCATGTAGGATTGCCAACCACTTGGAAAAACCGCACCCTTCCTCCGAGTTACTCAACGTTACCGGACTTCCAACCACTACCAACGTTTTGACAATTTACACAGGACCTTCCAACCGACTGCATGGCCAAGTGTTTAGAACATCCGACTTGCAGTCGGGAGGTCTGGAGTTCTAGTCCTGGCCGGGTCATACCGAAGACTTTTAAAACGTAACCTTCTGCCATTGCGCTTGGTGCTCAGCAGAAATGGAGTAGGAAAACAAGCCAGTAAATCACAACTGGAAAAGGACCGCGGCCGGCTCGACTTGAATCAATTGTTTGGAAATTGAGCTGTAAAAACGACGGAAACTGAACGACGGAAACGACCACAACCCTTTTCCAGTTGTGACTCACTGCATTGTTTTCCCTACTCGAAAAGAGCTCTCGAAATTGTACTGGCAGCTATAGGGGAGAAAATAATTTCTAAAATGATGAAACTCGGTCTCGTAAATTATCACCCGATTTATGATGTGGTACTTCACCGTTCAGTTTCATAAGTGTTTATTCATCAAATCTTTTCCCGAACGAAACTATCATTATCAAATAATTTTCCATCTTGGGATATAAATATATTAGAGGAGCACCCTCTTTATGTTAGTCAGTTAGAGTTAGATGATTTCAACTATATGCCAACACCAGGGAGTTTTAATACCTCCCGCCAACACGAATGAGTGTGAACCAGATAGAAAGGAAAAGTTGAAATACCGTTTGAAATACGGTGCTAAACTACGGTGCAAGTCCTTCCCTTTAGTACCCTTTTGCCACAGGCGGGAAAAACCGTGGGCATGTTCTACGACCCAAACCACAGGGAAATTCTCCATACGAATAAAATTGAAAGGATGTAATACGAGCTTTGTTGAACATGACACGAATGAAAAGCGGTTCGGAAAAGATATTTACACTCGCGACTGATAATAATATGACACCTGGTTACTTTGGAGTTAATATGGACCTCGTGGCGTGCTATCAGTTGTACACTCCGCGGAGCGGATTCGGTTTTTTTCAGTCCCCCTTAACCCTTTACCGTTGTGCTCCGATCGGGGCATATTTGCGCGCCTCGGGAGTGGGCGAAAAAGCATCGGCTTCCGTTGTCCATTGACCCCGTGACCTTAAACTATTGTCTCTCTCGTTGTTGTGGCCGAATTTTCGGGTAGCTAGTCGCAGTTTCGAGCTCCGCGTGAAACAGTAAAGATGGGTGACAGCCGAGCTCTCCGCATGGGTCCAAAAGGACCCATACAACGGTAAAGGGTTAAAGGGCTTCACAAACCACGGTGGGTGGCATGGGCTAAACGGGACCAGATGTTGCCTTCTTGTGAATATTCACTAACATTCATCCAGTCTCGAGGCCACATATTTCTATGAATATCAAAAAATATCTTTTGGTGTTCACTTTGGCAGACTTGGTGGGGATATGACTGAACAAGGAATATGCCCCACAGTCTGCTACGCATGTATTCAGTTGTACTGCATTATCAAGGAGACAAAGTGAGTGGAAACCTGATCATCACTTAATTACGGTAGCACTCGAAAAGTTCGGAAAATAGCTGTGAAATTTGCAGGGAGTTTTTTCTCCCTTTTTTGTAAAATTTGCACCCACAAAGAAACTGATCAATGACGTAACCCCACTATTAGTTTGTTAGTTAGATGGAGTTTTACGGCCCAGTTATCAACCGATTGGTTTAACTCCCACTATGAGTTAGTTAGATGGAGTTTATGGCACTGTCCCACTATGAGGGATCAAACCTGGTCACACGAGCATGCCATTAGGGGTACCCGTCGGGTCTAGTGCCACTATCATACTACTTTGCTTGCAAAGGTTAAAGAGCAATCAAGAAATTCTTCCTCAGGGCTCACTACTAAACTGAAGTTCGATACTAGAATGATCAATGAATCCGCTGTCACCCTATGGAGAAAAAACGAATTGGATATGATAACGGTTTTAGCACAAAATAGTTACCTTGCGATTTTAATGTATAGCTGTCATATCTGGACGTCTACAGAATCTTTTACCGTGACGGACCACTCTTTTGAATATCTTATATTTATGCTAAAACCTTTATCGCATAGAATTTGTTATATCGTTGCCTGTATCTATTACCGTGACGGACCGTGGTAACACCACCTGACTGTTCATAGAATCTACTTTCGCCACGGAGAGTCGGGTCACAAATGACTAATTGGGGAAATAGCCCCTCTTGAAGGAATATCAGTCGATTTTCACCGGGTGGACATTTTCATATCTCCCATGATACATGGCAACTCTACCGCGTAAATTCAGCAGTGCATGGGTTACTAGTACGTTCAAAACAGCCCTGCAAATTTTATCGATTTTAGAAAAGAGAAATTTGAACTTTTTTGCTGAGGGAACGAAAATTATTTGTCATCTTTGGTTGTTCACCTGGCCGATTTTAAGATGTCGAACAATTTTGCTACGTACTTTGTACCAACTCGACACTGTCGCAAGTTTTGTGCACTATTTTCCACATGAGCGTATATAAGTGGACCGTGCAAGCGTTTGTGTTTGTATAAGAACGTTGAAGGTCCCTTCTGGTTCGCTCTTTGTATCTAAACTACTGTCTATGGCTCACTCAATATGGCATACGAAAGAGACAATATAACATGAGGATCCTACGTTTTTACCTGTGCAACATGTGTTTTTAGATGTACAACGTGTGATTTTAAATGTACATCGTAACATTTTAGTACATGATGGTGTAAATTTATATCATGATCGTATGAAGTTAGTACAACATCGTATATTTTTGGTACATGAACGTGTATTTTTAGTACATGAACGTGTATTTTTACTACATCATCATATTTGGTGAGCCTTTTGGCGTGCCATAATTGCCTGCCCCACGTTTGAATACACACGTTTATTACAAAAATATAAGACTGTGAATAGGTAGACTCAAAGTGCTCGTAGATATTCATATCCACTACCAGGCAAATACTCATTCTTCCTCAAAAGCGGTTATCTCCCGAACTGCTGAATATTCACAAAAATCAGGTATCCCCTGACACCACTCTCACAGTGTGGTCATACCTGACTGTTTACGTAGTATATAATCCTGACCCCCCCCCCCTCCCCCACATACACAAAATTGTGATGGACATAAAGAGTTTTACATTGGTTCCCTCAAGTCAAGGAAGAAACTGACCTCTTACTAGTTCCATCTGCAAAATATGCCACGTACGTTGCCCTCACTTTCCTACCAATTAGATTAACTTCGATAACGCCAAGTGCATTTTAGAACCCACATACTATTCACATTATGATATTCCAAATGGGTCTTGTTTTCGCTGCCACTCCTCCCTTACGCACTAACTGTCCAAATGTATTTCAAAAACATTCCACCTCTCCCCTATTCTCAACGCAAATGGTGGCGCTTGTTGTATATAAAGTCCCAACTTTCCAAGAAGATGGAACTGTTCTTTTTGCATCTTCCGAAACGAAATCAAGGGTTACTAACACAGGAACAAACTTACTCACCCCTATGGCTGCCTTCTTTCTAAATAAATAAGAAGATGGAACCAAGTCGATGTTTTTCACACAGCACCATTCACGTCATATCATGTATTCTGAAGACAACTGATTGTGCAATGTCTTTATTCTTACTGCGGCTGTGTTTTCTAAATCGCTTGTATAGCTGTTCTGTATCCAAGGCCGTCACGAGCGGGGAATGTGGGGTGTCTCACCCCCCCTCCCACCCCCCCCCCCAAAAAAAAAAATCACCAGAGCGACGATAGTTGGAAAATCTGATATTCTAGTTGGAATTTTTTCATCCGCGCTCTAGCACGCTATTTTCGACTAGGCTAATACCGACTTTTCCAAATAGATCAAGTGCCGTAGACTTTTCTCATTTGAATTAGCGCCATTTTTGCAAATTATTTATAAACTGCCAAAGTTTTCGCGCGCTCCGCTCGCAGTCAGTTCAGTCATCGATGAAGTAATTTCCAATAGCATTTCAATTATATCTAAATAATGTATCTGTCCGATAATGGTTTGATTATTTGTCTGGATATGACCCCGGATCCCTCAATTTCTATACTTTTCCACCAGGGGCAAGTAAGCTATATTTCTGTAGAAAGAGAGTGAGATGGGAAAAGAGGGGTTTTTCGACCGAGAATCACTTTTGAACATGTTCTCTTACAAATGGCTATCAAATTAACGAAATCCCCAGGCTCTCCGCGAGCGTCAACTGTCCATGAAAATTCTGAAACTGGCAACTTCGGATGGGCGAGTCTAGATTGGTGGTCATACATGTTAAAAATTACTTCCGAATGTAGGGAAATTTGCATTCCATCCCTTTTCCAAAATCCAAAATGGGAAGTTTGTCAAGGTAGAGTGTCCCCACCTCTTGACCTCCCCACATGACAGCGTTCTGTCAGTCATTGAACCCCTCTTTGAAACTTATGTGTAAACACGCGACAGGGATGGATCAGTTGGGCGGGATATGACCCCCTGCATTGGTTTCTGAAAGATTTTAAGTCCGTTAAGTAAATCTGCATTGGTGTTAAGGTGCATGGAGAGTACACGTTCTCAAGAAATAGTGTAACCGGAGCAAGGCACTGCTGTACCATCCCAACCGTCACAGAATTTTTCTAGTTCCTTTCAATGTGTTAAATGAACATGTGAGACAAATTTAATGTAAAGGTAGCCTATGGTATAAATGCTATATTAAGAAACACAAAAATCGATAGGGAGAGTGAAGACCTTCCCCTTGAACCCCCATCCCCATGGAGCAAATAGAAGACTGCCTTCCAATTTTCACAAGATCTGAATTTCGGGCGGAGGTTTAAAAAAAATATGCAGCCATTTAAGTCTTAAACAACCTGGCAAGCTTTTAATCACTTAAAACTGGTTTAGGGTACCTGAATTCTTCCCATAATTTGATCGCTTGTACCAGCTTAAAAAATACCGTTTCCAACTACTTGAGGGGTCGTAATTTTACAAATTTCCTGTACTCTCCGCGCCAACTAATGGTGGAGCTCCTCTAAAATAGCCGTTTTCGTCGATTTCAAAGGTTTATCCCCCAAACTTCACGTTAGTTTCCTCCACCCCTGCTGATCTACTGACGATACTTGTGTCGGCTTTGCTTATACCATCCTGGGAATTGCCGCTTCCTACTGAAGCCGAGAACGGCGCGGTAGAGAGAAAACGCAAATCGTACCGTTAGTCCAACAAAAAAAGAGGGCGTACTTCAAGAATGTCTTGCGACATCTTGTCACGTACTGCAAACATCCTCAATATTAATGGACGAGTCTGAATGCTATTAGAAAACAGAGTCGTTTAGACAAGTTCAGTGCATTCATACTAGTTTTTGTCTGCAACAACATGATGATAAAGGAGTAAGTGTTTTGATATTGGTAACTAAATGCGAAAAAACAAAGGCACAAAAAGATAGCAGGTAATGAAAACATGCGAAGCCTCACCTAAACCACCTGTTTGCTCATTTACTCTCTTTTTCGAGGGTTTCTGCTAATAACAATAACTATCTGGTAAACTGACAAATTTATGCTGTTATTCTAAAATTGTTGTATTTGAACTGTGTATTTTCGCAACTTTTCCTAGTTAGGCAAGTTTCTGACAGAGGACAGTAAGAACTACAGCAGAGTACAGTTATGTTTTTACTATCATGTGCATTCATTGTATAATTAATAAAGTAGTTAGGCGGTAGCATCATCTGATACTACGTATGCAGTCCCATATTTCAAATTTTGAATTTTAATTCGTTCTTAACGGGTATTCTGTCTTTTAATTAGAAAGGGAGCAACTTAGTGCTGTGGGAAAGGGTTGTCGCAGATACTTTAAAGCACTGCCTTGTTAGGTTTCTAAAATCAAAAACTAAAAAGGCGGGTGTCCAGGAGATAACTGTCGGGAGAGGTGGTGGTAAATAAGAAGGAGAGCAAAGACTGAAAGGAATGGGAAGAAAAAGGGAAGGAAGAGAAAAGAAGAAAATTACGAAGAGGCGATGAAGAAAGCAGAACAAGGAAAATAGGAAGGAAAAGGGAAAAATAAAAAGAAAAAGTGCCGGCCACACTACAACGAATTCGGATTTGATTACGATCCGATTTTTTTTTTTTTTTTTTGTTAATTTCTTCTCAATCCTTGACTTATTGAAAAACTGTGTAATATCTGCTTTGTATCAGAGGACTGAGAAAATAAAATGCTAACTTAATAATTTGTGACGTAACACCGAGAGAAAGCTTTTATAGGACTGCCGTGGTCGGATAAAAGCTGTCTGTGCACTCTAAAAACACATTTGTTAGGTTAAACCAATTTAGTGGTCACAGATTAACTTCCTTTCTTTGGTTAAATCTGGTTAAATAACCAGGAAATACGGGTCAAAATTAACGGCATTAAATTCTTAAAATCGAGGAATTATTTTGAATTGTGGGCCGTCCAATATTAAATTTTTTATAGTAAATTTTAACCAGTCTTCCTCGGTCATTTTAACCACGAATTGGTTGGTTACATTTTGGTACATTATTTTTCCTTGTTTTTTTTTTTTTTTTTTTCATTTCTTTTTCGAGTTGTGTGTGTAGGGGAGGGGGGAACTGGGACTTTGACACCACGCACACACGCTCGTTGAAATATTGAATTACTTGTCAGCCATAATGTTCGTAAGCTGGTAAGGTTGTACCAAACGCGTTATACCTATATACGTCTCTCGTTTCAGTTTGGAAAGTTCATTCCAGGCAAAGCTTACAACTTCATCCTCTAAACGAATATGGAATCCTTTTAAAGTATGCTCGACTGGGTCAAATATATGATACTAATTATAGGTCACGTTATAAGAAAATTAGATCTAAGTTATGATTGAGGTACATGATTTTCCTTCTGTGACATTTCTTAATTTTCTCCTTTTTTTCATTCCGATTTCTCTTTTTCAACCACTCACGAGAGCTAATGCCCCCAAAATCTCCAAATAAATCTCGAAAATAATCAATTTGGCCTACGTACAAAAAACTGTCAGGCCTTGGTTATACTTAGTTAGTTAAATAAGATTTAAAGGAATATTCCAGTGACAATTTTCAAAAGCTCCATTAAATGAAAGTGCTTTTGTTCGCTTTATTGGTGAAAAACCGTCTCAATAGTATGTTGCGTTTAGATTCTATGACTTTTTAAAGAAAAAACCCACACCACAGTAACAAATTGCATTTTGGGGGATCTGTGATGTCATGCCGGCAGATTAATTGAGCATATTTTGCATTTTAATGTAATATTTATAAATGCAAATGAAATATGCAAACACTTTTCAACTTTTGGAGCTGCAACCCTGACCTTTGTGCTCACAAAATGTTCAGGTTAACCTAAAAGGAACACTTTTCAACATTCGAGGTCAAATTAGCAACTCCAATTTTAAAGACCAAAAAAAGATTTTAGAAGGAATCTGCCGGTATAACATAACATTTTGCAACCTTGCAGAAACTAGGAGTCAGTTTTGACAAAGATAACTTATCTTCAAACAGAAAATTATCTTGAGTTATGAGTAAGCTATTATGTGGGGTTTGAAGGGAGTTCGATAAAAATTATTCTCATTTATTTGAGACCTTATGAAAGTGACGCCAGGATATTCCTTTCACAACACACCAACACGAATGTGTTATATCGTGTCAGTCAACTCGATAAAAAGTTCAAAAGTTTCAATTTATCCTTCAGTATGGTTCAAGATCAATTTGGTTTCCCTCTAGCCACCTGTTACGACAGGCGGGGAATATCGTGGCCATATTCTACAACCGCCGGCCCATAGGGTAAGCAGATAGTCTCGCTAGGGCTCTTCTTAATTGATTAAGCTTTACCTCCCTTTGCAATGAATAGACAGTCATTAGCATGATGGCTCTCGAAAAATGAGTACCGTACTCGAGCAGAAAGGCTAGCTTAAACGTTTTTTTCGAATATATTGCTGGTTTTCGTTACCTGGAATAGTTTTTTATGAACCTCCGAGTCCAGTGCTCTTTGCACTAAATACATAGAGACTTGTTTTCCTGTATTTCTCATGATTTTCTTGTTTGTTCAATAAGCGGTAGAATAAACGGAAGCAATAACATACTCTTGTCTGAAAGACTCTGTTTTCTTGAAGATTAGAGACTCGTCAAGTTATTTTGAGGATACTCTTTACTTTATATGCTATAACAAAACGATCTTGAAGTACGCCGTCTTCCATTTTGTTGGAATTCATGGTACAAGGAAATTGATTTGCGTTTTCTCCCTACCACGCCGCTCTCGGCTTCCGTAGCTTCCGGCTATCTGAAGGGTCGTGACTTTGAAAAATTTTATGTGCACCCAATGAATGGTGACGCTTCGATTAGAAAGTCGTCAGTCTCGTCCTCTTAGACTTGTTCTAACAGGCTTTCATGCTGCATGTGTTCATACTCTCCGAAACTGGCCTGGTGGCTCCTCCATTCAGTTGGAAAAACAACCGGTAATTGGGAACATGACATGGCTAACATTACACTTTTTACTCACTTATGACCGAGCGTTTAATTTAGTCTAGCTAGGGTGACAATATAATTTGTAGAAAAGAGAGTTTGATCATCGGAAAAAAAAGTTTGGGGTCAGGTAAAACAATACAGCAGGAGAAGTTGGAATTTTGCAAACGTGTAGTATTTGGAATTCAACTACAGGGTGAGGTCTTCGGAAGACCAGAGAATCAAGATTTTTCTAATACGAGGAGTTTCGTCAAATAATTTAATGGTGATCAATGAAAGAAATTATAAATACATATGGAAAAATATTGAACTTAAATTGAACATTGGGAATGTTACACAGGTAAACGGGTCTACCCTCCTCGAAAGCAATGTAACATATCTGGAAAGTATTATTTAAAGAATAAAGAGTTTACCCGCAGATTTTTTTTTATAGAATTCACCTGTTCACGTGGAGATCTAATACCTCGTGAAAACATTTGATCATAGCCCTACCGACGGGTGCTTATTATGGAAAAGAATGTGGGGAGAAGGAAATGACAAAGCAGAAGATTGATTTAAGTAACGATTGGATAAGTTCTAAAATACGACACACTCTAAAAAATATGTAGTAAATTGAGGTCACGCACCGAAATCTAGTCAAAGGTTTGTAACGATTTTTTTTTTTTTTAAATTGACTAGAAATGGTTGAAGAATAATAACATACGTTTCATTTATGAGCCTGATCTGAACCAAAGCTTCGCCAAGTTCCCGGTTCGTGTCCTTCTTGGTTAGACTCCGTTCAAATGTGATTATAACTTAACAATTTTAGAGTGTAGACCGGACAGGGCATGGCTTCCAATGGGGTGGGAAAGAAGCATGGTTGCAAAGAGCGGGAAGACCGTTACAGAGACTTTGGATGGAGCAAGGCATCCTTTACTCTGGAAAATATATAGAGGAGAAAAGTTGGAGAGGAAGTTAAAGTTTTATTTACCTCCAACACGAAAAGGAAAATGATGTTCAGGTTGTAGGGTTGAATAAAAAATAGGCTCATAGATTACTCCTTATACGGTTAAACCGCTTTCCAATTGTCCCTAGAAAAGTAACTGGAAGGGTCATACTGAACAGGGAGGGGTACTGACAGAGATAAGGTGGACATACGGAACAGGGAGGGGTACTGACAGAGATAAGGGGGAGGGAAGAAGGGGGGGGGGAACAGACGTAGAGACCAGCGTTAAAAAAGTTGTGAGTGTACAGAAGGAGAGAGAAAAGGTGACTTAGGTCCCGATCATATTTTTTGTCAATTTTCAAAACGAATTTGACCCATTGAAATCACTGCTCGATGGATAATTCTTTTGTTTTAACTTCGCAAAATGCCTGGAGAAAAGTCAGTTGCGTTGTCACTGAATGCGGTTTACTTTACGGACTTCCTATACATGGACAGAGCATACTGCAATGAACATTGTCGCTACCGCACGTGTGAGAAAAAGCGCACCAAGATGGCCGTTTGCATGGTTTCGTTTGAAAGTTTGGACTTGCTCAAGTCAATTCCCAGATTTTGCAAGAAAGTTGAAATATTTCTGAAATATGATGGCAAGGTAAGGTCAAAATCAATGCACGTATTGCAGCAATATGATATTCTTTCCCATTCAAGTTTAACTTTTTGTTTAAAATATTACAGAGTCGTCGTCAAATCAGACGATTTATAGCTTTACGGCGGCCATCTTGGTGCGTCTTTTTTTTTGTCCTAGCCGGTGGCGACCATCTACGGATAGGACGTATACGTTACATGTGTCCATGTGTATAAGTCCGTGGGTTTGCTTTCACATCCCTGATTGTTCTATAGGGGTCTATAAAGCTTAAAACTTAAATAACTTGCGAACTTGAATTGCCTGTGCGTAACAACGTTTGCATGATAAACTTAGTTTGCAAGAAGACGTATTTTGCTGTCCTGTCCGATTGTGGTCCGTCATTTCTCCTTTCAGGCTACAGAGCTGTTTTAAACAAATTCAACTCTTTACGTTTGACTCGCCTGCCACGGCTATCCATCATTCACTTGCCCACTCTGGTGTCCACAGGTACAGTCGGGCCAAAGGACACCGTGACACCAGTTGCCCCGGAAAATAAAAAAGGACGGAGAAAAAAAAAACTGAAAAAATATTGAAGAATGAAACGTCCTATCAGATTTCGCTGGACAATTTTCAGAACAAAAGATGTCAAAATAGAAGAGTATTAAATGCAATGTTGGGAACTATTTTGTAACACAACTGACCAAAGTGTAACATCTTGGTTCAAAATGTAACAACGTTCTGCCAAAAATGTAACAGAATAAAGTTGATGGCAAAAAATTGAAGAGAAAAAGTAATCGTATACGAGGGGCATTGACGAGTTGATTTGAAACATTCATCGAAGCAACTAGTGACGGATCAAAGTTTCTTTGATATTTATTGTAGGCTGGTCAATTTTTCGACCACTTCCTCCTCTTTTGTCAAGGCAAGAATTAGATAACCGATAGACCCTTTCATTTCAAAGATTTTGATCAGAATGAAAATTGACACTAAAGTTGAAAAAAAAACATCAATAGGAACGTCGATGGGCTAACATTAGTTAATTGACAAAATAAACCGACGAAAACTTGATCGTGTATGGGGTCTTAAAAATATCACCTGCTGAAACTTGAGGCTTGGCTCCTATCTGTTGAAAACCCACTTATTGTATTCCCTCTCCTCTTCTCCCTCCCCTTCCTTCTCTCTCTCTCCCTACACCTTCTCGCCTTCTCTCCTCACTTCTTCCCCCCTCCCCCCCCCCCCCCCCCCTTCGCGAACAAACATGCAGAAGTGAAGTGAGACCGACATGCTGGTCGGCGAAGAGGGAAATGTCGAAATGACGTCATTTTGATATTATCCAATCAGAGAAGGTATGTATGACGTCGTGCTTGTAAAGTTGACATTCTTCCACCACAGCAGTTGCCACGGTGCTCTACGACGCTTTGTACGTAAGCATTGTACCCGCTGATACTATACAGAAACACTACATACTACTGGTCTACGTACAGTTAAGTTACACCAGTGATGATTATAGTAATATACGCAACAGCATTTACACAATCGCGTACTACTATTGTCTAACTAACACACAGCTGCTATATAGCCTGCTCACGATATAGTACATATTCTGTAAGTGCAAACATGGATATCCAGCGAAAAGCGGCTTTGATACGTGCACTTAAGCCGAAGTCAATGGTTTTTCAAAGAAATTAACCAAATATCATTCCAAAAGGGAACTTAAATATCTCTTGGGATGTACGATTTGGAGTTGAAAGTTATTTTGTTCGGAAAGGAAAGTGAATGGTCGTAACGTTTTATTCTACCGTGTAACTTCATGAGGTTCTGGCTTCTGCCAAGTTCTGGTTAAAAAGACTAACGTAACATACAGGCTATTCCGCGTACATTATGTTAGGCTCGGCCGCTCGTACTGTCCTTTCTATATCACAATGAAGTAGCCTAGCCAAAGTGAACTGGCCCCATTAATTTACAGGATCTTGCCTTTTAAGCAAAACCTAGCATTAACAGTTAACTGGTAAATACTATTATTAAATAACAGCCCAGCATTGCTACATGTAGCTAAGCCTAATACCTGATACCTTTAGGCTAGGCTACTATAGTACCAGTACCACTTTTGAGTGTGATACTACTAGCCTAGTCAAGGCTAGGCCCTAGGCCTATCAGGACGCTACCACTAATGATTCCAAATGTTGAACAATGAAATAAAACACTGTTCATGTAGTGCTTATGAAACAATTTCAAGAAATGGACCATTACCCTCATAAATGACTACACTTTCCTGTGGCTAATCAAACAAGTAGAGAATGATGTCGGTTCATCACCCTATCGCACCTCCTCGCTCATCATCCAGGATCTCCCAACGGTCAATCAATACCTCAAGATCAATGTCCTCTAATGTGAGGCAACTACATGAAGCATTAAGCAGTATTCTCACAGACTCAGAAAGAGGGAGTTTTGTTAAAGCCCTCAATGATTACCATTCCAAGAGAAATGTGCATCTGTTAGTGAAGAATCTAGCACCATTATTAGATACTGCAGAGAAAAAGCAGCTTTACCTTCTGTTACGGAAAGTTATTCCTAGTGCAGATCAAGCAACGTTTTGGCAATATGCTCAGTCTTCGATGAACTTCAGAAGTAGCTCTGACAGATCTTTCCACCAAGAACATGGTCCAAGGCACCCAACAGAGATGTTACCTGTCAGATCACATTCAAAGTTGCAACCACAAATGCAAAATAACAGCTTTTCTCATGATCCGAGGGCAACTTTAAATGGAAGGACTGTAGAGCCTTTTGGAAAAACTGTAAAAACTGTGACAGGCCCTCCACCGAGTCCTTTTGAACTGAACCAAGATGTGAGGAGAATTGTATTAAATAAAGATGCTAGTGCAAGTCTTGGATTTAGCATCAGGGGTGGATCTGAGCACTCTGTGGGTATCTTTGTTACACAAGTGGATCCAGGTGGCTATGCTGAAAGAAAAGGTTTGCTGGCTGGTGACCAGATTGTAGCTGTGAATGAAATCCCATTTGATGATATGAGTCATGCAGAAGCTGTTATGGTGAGCATTTAAGGGCCTAATCAGGGGCGATGCGCACTGTTTAACAAGAAATTTCCTAACTGGCTAATGAAAGCCCTAAACCCTAACCCTAACAAAGAATACAATCGACAAAATACAATGGCAACAACCAATCAAGAAACACCTCGTTAAACAGTGTGCATCAACCCCCTAATCCTCTCAAGTAACACTCCAATTCTCCTAACATACTTGCTAAAGTCCCTCCCACAACTGTCTAAAATTCATCTTCACCCAGATGCAATCATAGTTTATCTCTTTATGGTGAATGAACAAGACCCCAAAACACTTAATCAAAATACCCTCAGTATGGTACATGTACGCAATAAAATATAAGCTAACCTTCAGTATTCTGTATTTTTTTAGTTTTTTTTTTTTAACTACCTGCAGAGCAATGAAAGAGCTCAGGAGAGAATTGAGAATTATTACAAAAATCCTTTTTTCAGGAATGTACATCAGAAGGACTGGAAAATGGAAATCATGCCAGCAACCGCGGAGTCAATTTTGAAGTGCGGGGGCTAATCATCGAAGCAGCCCAATATGTCCAATAGAATAAATGCAGTTGAAGGGGGCCAAAAATGCCTACAGCGAAAAAAGTACGGGGAGCTAAAGCCCCCCTAGTCCCCCAGTCTCCGCCGTCCCTGCATGCACAATCTTTGTAAGACTCTGTCCCTGGGCAGCGTTGAAGTCAAATTAGTCATGTCTTTCCAAGCTGTGATGCAGGATATGTAACAGTTCTGCAAATATGCCATTTGAGGCAGTTGACTTTATGTGGCATTTAAGTGCATGTTAATGTTTCTGTCAGAGTGGGGGAAGGAATATCTGTTTTTTCCCCCTCCTTTCCAGAAGGAGATGGATAAAATCCCTTTTTTCATTTCCATAAAAATTAGAAAGCTGTCAAATTTTCAATATCTTGATTTCAACTCAATTTCCTCCAATTATTGCAAATTTTCTTAATTTTCTGGTGAAGGTATACAGTACTTCCCTGTGACCTAGCCTTTTTTTCCAATGTTGTTGATCATCATTTAGAAACTATCCAAATAGGGCCTACAGTGTAATTCGTGTATCACAATTTGGTGATGTTACAGCTGTATCGTTATTTACAGTAATGTAGTGTCTTACAGTAGGTCCTACATGCTCAGCACACCATTTTGATAGGAATCCCACAATACTGTAGGCTTTACTCACAAGATGCATCCCAAAAACTGTCGTGACGTTGTGTATTGAAGTGCCATAAATGATCGTTCTACACTATCTAGAGCTAAATTACAGTCAGTGCTTATTAACTTTTGAACAACCCTCCCCTCCCCCCAAAAAAAAGAAAAAGAGAGAAAAGAAAAGGGGGAATAAAAATGGAATACAGTGCTTTTAACTTTTGAACAACCAATCCCTAAAACCTGAATTTTTTTCTTTTTTTAGAAAAGGAAAAGATTGTGAATCCTGACCATTCAGGGACCACTTGTTCTCTACTTTCTGTACCACAGGGGCAAGTTGGCCAATAAGCTCCATACATACATACTACAGTATTCAAGCTGAAAGCATGTGCTGTATATGAACCCAGTGTAAGAACATACACTGTCATCAATTTATAATCAAAACCATTCACAAGCTCACAATCCTTTGTTGATACAGTATTACTGCATCGTACTGTACACTACTGTATACTGTACCGCAAGCAATGTGCATTGCTGAACATGAATATATACTTTTTACATGATTTGTAAGAACAGGTCCAAAATATCTTGGAAAGACAGGGAAAATTGAAATTTGAATCTCCAGAACTGGGAAGTTTTGGAAAATGAGCAATTTTTCAAAAGGCCTTGAAAGTCAGAGAGTTTTAAGAAATTTTGTGGACTTGTTGTTCCAATAAATGTTTCAAATTTGAGATGTATTTTTTGTGGTAAAAACTAAGGACAGAACTTTGGGATCCAACAGTTTTTGATGTTCTTGGAAATTTATGTCAGTCAAGGTCCTCGAAAGTCTTGGAAAAGTTGTGAAAGTTCAATGTTGTTTTGAATGTATGAACAGTTGACTTCCTGTATACTTTACATGGACAAAGGAGCATGGGAAAAAAATAGATCTGTTGCCACCATTCAAACCCAAAAAGGTGGTTCCAAGCTGGCCACTGTGAAACTATATTTTGAGTGATTTGATGATTCAGTTATATTTTAAACAAAATTTAAACTTGACTGGGAATTAATATCATATTTCCTTCAATTAGTGCATTGATTTTGACTGCCTTGCATTATTTGGAAGTACAGTATTTCAAGTTTCTTGCAAAATCTGCTGATTTGAACTACAGTACTTGAACAAGTCCAAACTTGCACACACAAAACCATAGCACAGACACCCATCTGGCTACACTTAAAATCACGTGTGCAGTATGGTAGCAACAATGTACAGTATGCATGTTAGTGCAGTATACTCTGTCCATGTATACAGTAGAGAGTCCATGGTATGAACCATCCCATTGTGTGCAGTACTGTAAGTGCAGAAAGTTTGTGCCATTTAGTTTTGATATTGAAAATTGGTTGTCGCACTTACGGTAGTTGGAGTAGGTCAGTCATGTTTGTTCTGAACAGGCAGCCTCTGAGTTGGAGTAATTCTGGGGTTAAATGCGAAAATGCAGGATTTTATGACCTTGAAAGGTCAAAATTAGTGGCAATTTGTGTGAACCATGCAGGTACTGTATTAGTAGTCAGCCATTTATCGTACATGTGTAGTAGTTGCACTCTACATTCAGTTTGTGTTACTGTAGCAGACAAATACTTTACATACTGTACTGTAGAGTACCTGAGCATGTGTGCAAAAGTGACCTGACTTTCCAGGTACAGTACAGTACAGAATTTGTACTGTACAGTACTTGTATGCACAGTAAATATGAACCAAACAACCAACTTTTCAAAGTACAGGATCTACATGAAAGTGCAGCACATTCCCTTTAAAGTCTAAGTAGATACTGAACTGCAGACTACTGTAGCTAACAACCATTACCCTGCATATTTCAGCTGATCTTTCTTCATTTGTACTGATGTAAGCAGATCTAAATTTATTACACACTCTACTGAATCTTGACAAAGTAAGTAATTTTATCTGTCACTCTCAGTGAGTGTCAAATCTGAGCACAGTACTACTGTACAGTATACGTACATGTAGTCCCCACTTAAAACTACCAAGGGATTACAACCTATGGTGTTTGGTAATGAAGTGCACTTTAATACTGTTTTAAAATTAGTAGTAAATTTGCCATGCACTACATGATCCCTTTGCTGTTTGTTAAAGGGCAAGAGCAGTTGTCCCTTACTTATTTTGAAGCGACAGTTAATTGCGTTACATCACAATTTTCTTCTCAGTTTAATTTCTCTTCAAAGAATCTTTCATAATATTTTAGTGTATACATTTAAACCAGGCAGTGACTGCCAGTCAATTTCACACTGGAGGAGAAGAAAAAATATTGTCACATGACTCTCAAGAACCAATCATTAAACATGGCAGCCTATTGCATTACTGACATGAAAGTTCAAGTTTGGGTGACAGCATAATTTCCCCTTTAAACACCTCTGAAACATACTGTACTGTATATGGTTAATCATCTTATTACAGTCTCTATCTACATTCTTTGTGACTTACAGTATGTCTTTTTTTACCTACAGTACAAAACAACAAAAATACTTACTTGGGCAGAACGACTGTACAGTAAGAAAACATTTAATCAAAAGATTGCTGCCACTGGTGTACTGGCACCAAAGAGAAGCAGTGGGCATGGATGTTCCCAGTTAGAATCTTTCCCCTTCCCAATGCCAAACTTTACTGTACCATTGTCTTTTTATACGTACACAAATAAAATCTACCCAATCACAGGACAAGACTCAAAGAAAGACAGGAAGAGATAGCCCTTAAATTGTCACCAACCATACACACAAAAACAGCTAGAATGTGCTAAATTTCAGCCCCATTTCTGTGATTCAAGATAGATTTTATAGGACTATTCTGTATAAAGTAGTGTCCAAAACACCCAGTAATAAGTTGGACATACATGCCAACACAAAATCACCTTATAGTAAGTTCCCCTGCACTTATGTAACATCTACATGTACAGTATTTACAGTTAATACCTAATTTTTTTTGTATCAACAGAGATCTGACTTTGATTACACTATAATACGTGTCACTTTTGAAATAACTGTAAAAATGTATGACAAATTTGAGTCACTTGACATACTTTTTCAAGTAGATTATTACTGTAGTGCACAAATGTATTGGCTCCCTACCTACAGTACAAAGGCATAGAGCTTAGTTCTGTACATACAGTATGCTAGTAGTTGCAAAAAAAAAATCAATAAATGCATTTGTGGGGATCAAGTCAAACAATATTGTTTTTCAATCAGTCAATTCTATCAACAAAGAACAGATTCAGTTGCACAACTCTATAACTGTGGGAGATGTGATTGCAGCCCCTGTGAATGTAATCTTCGTCTTGACAAAATGTACTGTACACTGCACTATACTGATGAAGTACATTGCACTGTGATAACTACCAAGTTTCAATTCAAATTAATATAGTTATAAACTACATAATAATCTGTACCATACAGTACACGTACATTTTTAGCACACTTGTACAGTATAGAAGTTGTGCTTGATGTTTCGGACAACCATGAAATTTTCTGACAATACACTGTAGAGGCCTAATCATTTGCAAAATTTCACAGATTAAAAGAGAAAGAAGAAGAAGAAGAAAAACAAAACTGTGTGTTTTTATGCTGGGCAAAAAATTTTGCTTCCAGGGCTACTGTACTGTTGTATGCTCTGAGACATGTACATATGTAGCAGTCTACTGTGGACCCTCAGTACTGTGTAAACTGTACACACTGAGGGCTCCAGTACAATGGCAGTAGGTTGCTCAATGATAAAACTAGAATTTAATTAATTTTGTGAGACTTTTTATCCTTTTAAGGATACTGTATGTGAGCCTCAAATCCTAGATTACCATGGATACTAAAAGTTTATACAGTATGTACACTCCTGATTTACATTTCTTCCGTATAGATTCTCCCCACCCATTCCCCACTTGGCATCTACTTCCAACAAATTGCAATTTTAATTGTAACATTTTTATGTGTACAACAATGGTTGTTGTTTCAGTATGCTTTGAAAATTGCTTCCACACTATCCAAGAAGACAATAAGGCTAATTTTAAGAACAATTGCGAAGTATGCAGTTTTCACATGTACTGTACAGTACCTGTGTGTTAAACTATTTTCATTTACTTTTTGTTCTTAGCAGTTTCTGCATTGAAGTGGTCAATTATGCACATAAATAACAAATCCTTAGAAAAGTATGTCCTCAAAATATTTGACCATCATCGCATGTTTTTACAGCACTTGCGCATTTTAAAATAAATGTAATTTAATTCCATCAGATTAAAAAAATTGATGAATTCACACCCCCAAAGAGTATACTACACAGCACTGTTACTACAAAGCACAGTGCATGCAAACACTTTTCCTGTGGTGAGAAGTATCCACACCATTTTCACTGAAATTTGAGTACTTTGGCTGGCAAGATTCAGTGTCAAGACACGTCCACTTTAAAATTTAATCAATAAAATAATTCTACAGTATATAGACAGTAACAAGAACAATCCAGGGGAGTTCAGGGAGTTCATGTTTATTCAAGTGGTGTCTGTCTCCTTATTTCATGTTCAGTGTACGAACTGTATAGTAAAGCGTACATTCCAAAGGAAAGTAGGTTTACTGTGAAATGTACTGTATAATAATTTCTTTTATCATTTACAGGTTCTTAAGGCAGCTCGGAGGCTTGTGTTGTACGTCAAATCTGTTGGGAGAGTGCCTGGATCATTCCAGAGTGTCCAGACATACACATGGGTAGATCCCCAGGGGAGAAGTGTATCACCCCCTCCAGATGCTGATCCATTACTTCTAAGGCAAGCTCAGAAAAATGGGCACAAAAGTGCAGTCAACTTGCTCAAGAGTGGAGATGAAAAGAAGGTATAATATTAAAATTAATTTAAATAATGTCTTATGATGAGCCTATCGTGCCTTATATTTTAATTTTGATTGCCTGTTAAAACTCATGGAAAGTGCATTGCAAGATGAATTTTTATAATTTATTCCATTTTGGCAGGTTATAGTCTAGGTACTACTTCCATGCCGAGGTAGTACTTCCATGGCTACAGTATACATGCAGTATTAATTGTCACACAATACTGTAGCATCATTGTGAACCTGCAATGGATGCACAGTTTGTAGTGTACTGTACAGTAGGCTACGTATGTGTAGTCCTATTGTACTGTACAAGTTTTAATAATTAAGGGCATACAGGTACATTTGGGTACACACTGCAGATAGTGATACCAGACAGTGAACTTAGAAATGCTGGGAAAATACTCTTAACCCAATGTAAACTACTGTATTGTAGATGGAACAAGATTTTGACAAGCACCGGACAGTGTTATTGTACATATCAGGGAATAATTTATCCAGTATCACATCGCAATTTGCTACACAAACAGGTCAAGTTGCTACGCAAATGACAAATTGTGTAGCAATTTTTTGTGTGCAATAACCCTTGCATTTTCACAAACAATGTGTGAGAGACCTGAAAAATTTGAATGTGAAATTAAAACTGTAGTGCTGTCAATCACAAAATGGTACACTGAAAGTACATGTAAATCCACTGTGGAACCAGGGTTTTTTTTTTAAAAACCTGTTTGACAACACACTCTTCCTGTCTACAGTACTGTACTAAATATATATGATTATCAGTTTTTCTTTGTTTTTTTTGGGAGGGGGAGGGGGGTTTACCCTCTTTTCTTCTTCTTGTTGTTTTGTTTAAAAATAGATTCCTTCCTTTCTTTTACAAAAAAAAGGACCAAATTCCCCTAGAAGTTTATATAAAATTATTCTTGTGGCTTTCTCACAATTAAACATTCAAATTTTGACAAACCTACTGTAGTACAATTTAAATCTTAAATGTTCTTTTATCCAGTTCTGTCTATTATGTACAGTAGTCAGAACTGTATTGACATGTATGTTTGTGAGCTATAAATGAAAGTTTTTGATTCTTAGGAAAGTATGAGTGAAACTGTTAAAACATAGGAGGTTAACAAGAATTAGTCAGAAGATGTTTTATATAGGACAGAATACAAACAACAACTCCTTATACAGTACAATAGATGCATAATTTACCCTTTTGTTACAGTATGAAAGGGGGTCCATCCCACCATTCTGATATGTGTTATATTTAGTACGCACGTGTATGTGTTAGGGCTGTGAACATTTAGCAAAATAACTAAACGTTTGACCTCAAAAATTTGCGATCTTTAACACGATTACCTTAAATCACACACACAAAAAATTATTTCAGTACATAGTGATTGATTCTGAATGTAGGCCTAATTTGCAAAATAGTAATAGTTGTTATCTTGCATGGTAAAATCAAATTATTCTGAAACTTTGAAGCCTACAAGGCTCAAATATGCCCAGAATGTTCCATTTAACAAAAACCAGGGATGAAGTATCTTCCATCATCAGAGTATACTGTACAAATGGATAAAAAACTGTCAAAAAGAGGTTTTGGGATTAATCACTTGTAGCTTTGTACTAGACGTTTATTCCACATGTATGCGATCGTTTAGCGATTTATGGCTACACATTCACAGCCCTAGTATGTGTATGGGTTCTGTGAAATATTAAGATTTTGTGTGGATGCTGCCTTTATATTTACATTTGCATTTACCCCAAGAGGACCCATACTGTATGTGTCACGCCTGTTCCATGTCCAAAACATGTTCACACACCATGTAGGGTTATAATGAGGTACTCCAGGATGCTGCTGGGTGCTATGGTTGTGCAGTGAAATGTCACATATAAAGTAATGGTATGCATAGGGAAGGGGTTAAAGTGGCTCATTGAGTTGGTTTACAATGAAATTCCACACATTTTTCCAAACCGGTTAAGTTTACTTCACACACCAAAATGGTTAAAAATAGACTCTCATTATCCTACATACAAATAACTGTTTTATGAGAGCCTACCTTAACGGCTCAAAATTGGTTTTCGAAACTTTGTGACCAGACACTTTTTCAAATGCACAAACCTGATGCAAGTCCAGACAACACAAGATACAAAGTTTTAACTTTTTTCCCTAACTATTGGATATGGAATATGACTTGTACTAATTATTTCAGCATTTTCATGTGGTAGTTTACCCTTAAACACTTTCATGAAGTTATCAAATAGTAGGGCTGCCACGATTATTGGGATATCGCCGCGCAATATCGTCTATACACCTTTGCCCTGACAATATTGACTTAAATTTTTCATGATGTGATATCGCAACACAGAATCATATTTGGGACTTAACCTCTGTGTAATCTCTTATTTCTCTAGTCTTTGCCTATTCATTCCTTATTTTGAAATGGTAATCATTCAAATTGTTAAAAACAGTACTTTATCTTCCAGTTTCATTACTTCTGCAAAGACCTGGTTCTTGAAATAAATGGATTTTTGATGAAATTTTGAGCTTCAAATTGAACCTATGTACATCCTTGATGTGGACAATACGACTATCGGCAAGGCTTTTTGCGAATGTTCAGCCAGTGTTAAGTATGCAATATCGTGATATCATCGTGGAAATGTTGGCGATATCGATAAATAAAAACTGGTTATCGTTGCAGCCCTATCAAATAGCTACTCAATGAGCCCCTCTATAATTTACATTTGATCATTCGGTCAACTAGTCCGCTATCTATGCATCATCTCTGCTTGTACAGTATGTATGCTGTACTGTACATACGATATGATACTGTACAATACTCTGTACAGTTGATTGTACTGTGTGAATAGTATGATCTTGTGAAGATACAGCAACGAAAACTCCCAGAGCTGCATGTGTCTAAATCTCTGAGTAACTAGGCAAATGTGCTATTGTGAAAAGATTTTACTGTCGAAAAGAATTTGGCAAGCTGGCAGGCACTTCAGGCAGTTTCTTGACATTTACAAGAATTAATGTACAGTGCAATATAAACTTAAATTAACTAATTTTGAATGAATTTTACCGCTCTTGTATTGTTTGAGATTCATTATTGCGTGTACTGTATAACATAATTGACAGACCTGTGAGTGGATGATTCACAAATTACCATAGATATGGGATTTTCAATCCCAGTTATGTCAGATGTTACTGCCAGATTTGTGCACTTTTTATTTGTTACTGAAGGTAATGTGAATCATGAGGGAAGGAACTGAAAAAAAAGAAGAAAGAATCAAATTATGAAAATTTTGATGTGCAGTGAAAAGTATGGAACAGTAAGCTTGTATGCCCTGTAACTCAGGCTGTAAGCAACATTGCCACAGTATTGCTAAAAAGTTCTGCATGTTAAAAAGGTCTGCATGATGATTAATTGCATTGAACCCAGCTGGTCATTTTCTCACAGTATACACAACATGAATGATTAGATGTTAAAAGAAACCATGCGTTGTAAAACTTATGGTATTGATTTAAAATGTCAAGATTGAGAATTTGTATTGTGTAAAAGGCTAATTGAAATCAGCAGAATGCATACCTATGACTGAACTGAGCCAATACTAGGGTTGTGTACTGTATACTGTACATGTACTGATCAGTGGAAGGAATTGACAGAAAGTTTGACATGCGCATGTACAGCACCATTACACCTATCTTAGAAAGCACTCAACCAGGGTCAGGATACTTGTTGAAAAATTTTACAGTATGCAATTACTAATAGTTGTTTTAGAATGCCAGTTTATTGGCCAGTTACAGTACTGTACAGTTTTTACAATATTATTTACTTTCTGTTTGGGAAACTGCACAGTCAAAAGTGGACAGCAGAAAAAAAACAAACAAAAACATTGTAATAAATACTGTGCATGCAAAATTTTTCCGAGTAAAAGTGGGCCTCGAGTATAGGACTCATTCAGCGAATAAATGCTGTCACAACAGTCCTGCCCGCAAGAGAGTTGGGAAGGTGAGCTTATACCCTTAGCCCTTACTAAAACTGCATATCACTAAACAGTCTAAAACCCAACTTTTGGGCATCTAAGTTGGGTTTTTAATTGATGTTCACACCTACACCTAAAATCAATAAAAATATGATAAAACCCTTTAAGCATTGAAGTAGCCTGCAGAGCAGACTCTGTAGTACTGTAGCCTTAAGATGGCACTCTCTCAAAATCATAATACACCTCTCTAAACAGTATAATATACAGAGTCTGCAAACCTTCGTCCAGTTTCCATTTACAGGAATCCCGCATTTTGGGGGAAGAATCAGTAAACATGAGATGGTCACGTGGTGCATGAAACAAGTATTAATAGTGTATTTTGGTGCATGCAACTGATACAAGGAATGGCAAACAACCTAATTAGCTTTTGTTGGTGTAAAATGTGTACCAGGCCAAACGTTCAATGCATAAATATTACCTATTACGCGAGATATAATTTAGTATTTTAATTTTTGTTGTGACGTCATATTTGGTGGTCGTAAATGAGATTTGGTAGAAAGTTGGCAGGCTATTGTATACCGTAGCTATATGCCATGTACAGTATGTAACTTAGTTGGAAACGTTGACTGTTCAACAGTGAAGCCGTTGAAAGACTCATAGTATTATTTATAGTAGCGAAAGTAAGTTTTTTTTATATTTGAATGTAGTAGTTGAAACACAAACACAATAGCCTGCTTACAGCAGGCCAGCATTGAAGTGGCTATAAACTGAGGATGTTAACATCAAGTTAAAACCTGACTTATCAACCCAAAGTCAAGTTTTAAACCATTTAGTAGTAACTCAGTTTTAGTAAGGGCTACAGTATTTCACATAATGACTGTCATCACAATAAAGGTACAGTACTGTAGATCCAATTGGTCTCCTCTCTGTGTGCAATCACTTAAGTTTTAACTTGCACATGCTGCCAATCAATGCCAACCAGTAAGGTAAGACACATGAGCACCCTTATATTAATAGCGTACAAAACATTACTCGACTGTTCCAAACTTTGCAGGAGTTAAACTTGTACTATGTATTGTACATGTTCAACCTCCTGTAAACCAATTAACACTTTACCATTGTTTGGGTCCTTTTGGACCCAGACGGAGAGCGCGGCTGTCACCCATCTTTCCTGTTTCAACCGGAGCTCCAAACTGCAAGTAGCTACCGGAAAATTCAGCCACAGCAATGAGAGAGACAATAGTTTAAGTTTACAGGGTCAATAGCCTACAGAAGCTGATGCGGGGCGTGCTATGTCCACTTTTCCGCCCACTCTGAGGTGCGGAAATATACCCCAATTGGAGCACAATTGTCAAGGGTTAAGACACAACCAGAAAATTTAAAGTGTAGTATGCCAACATATTGATGCAGCCTATAGTTAGCATGTGTAGAATAAACTGAGGTTAACGTATAGACCACTACAGGGGGTTTAACTTGTGATAATTTTTCCTTCTTTTCCATCAGGTGACATTAGTAGTTGAAGATGGAGAGAGTCTTGGTCTTATGATTAGAGGAGGCAGGGAGTTTGATCTGGGTATTTATGTGACTGGGGTTGATCCATTTTCAGTGGCAGAACAGTGTGGTCTGAAGGTAAGCAGTATCAATGTTGACAGATAATTCTAAGTAAGAACAAAAGTGGATGACAACAAGTGATCTCCTAGGATTGCTTCATTTAAGACTTTGACAGGTAACCGTGTAATTTTTCAGGTACTGGAGCCTCCGAGATGAAATATATTGCACATCAAATTAAATAAATTAATTAGACAGACAGTTGTTTTACTACAATACTGTGCTGCAGTAAGTGACCACAAATCAAATTTGGTCTCTACTGAATGCCTTGTTAAATTATAATGAAACCATTTTTATGAAGCACATTACACAAATAAGGAGTCTCAAAGCACAAGATCCATACCATACTGTAGATTGCTCTTGGATGAAAAGCAGACCCCTTACATATTGAACCTTACTGTACTTTGACCAAAGCAGGATCACTGCCTGCCTGGTTGCAACATTATGGTTACTGCATTGTTTACTCAATCACCTCAAATATATATACCACTGCTTAATCCACTTTGTACTTTTGGTGATTTTTGTGAACCTACAGTATTACGCTCTTACTTACCTCCCCAATTACTACTATTGTCCATCTACTGCAGAATGATCACTGGCGAGGAACTTGGAAGTCCTTGCTGGTGGCACTATGCCACTTCCCTTAGTCTGACTCACCCTTGTTTTGTGATTTTGGTTCAACTAGGGAAATCAGTTGTTCTTGCACCTTGAATTCTGAATTCTGAGGTGTGCCAGTGTGATCACACACCACCACTTGCCTCAAACCACTCTAAGGAATTGCAATTTTTTGCTCACCTAGAGGAAGAACAGGAGCTCAGATAAATTTACTTAAGTTTAATAAAACAGCACCCTGACTACACCCCTTAATTTCCTGAGAAGTGTGATTTGTAACACACCTGGGAAATCTAAAACTCAAGGCCTGTTGCGTGGGTCCCTAGTAACAAGGTCATTTGAGGAAAAATTCTCAGCCAGTACTTTAACAAAATGCTTTAAAATGAGTAGAATTTAAAAATGATTGGTGCTTCTTCTGTGTGTGGAAGGAAAAAAACTTGAACTGAAACAAACCATGTAACTGGAAAGAGTTATGTTACTGTGACTATTCCCTCATTTTATTTGTCTGAAAGGTTGGAGATCAGATAATTGATGTGAATAACCAGAGCTTCCTTAGCATAGAGCATCAAGAGGCGGTTGTGATTCTCAAATCTTCCAAAGTGATGATGATGACCATTAGAGATGTCAAGAAACTTCCATACGCCAGGACAACGGTAGACAGAACGCAATGGTTAACAGGTACAGTAAAATGAGTAACAATCTAAATCCAAAAAAGTGAAACTAGGAACTGTTCTAATATTAATTTTGGAAACTTACATTAAAAGAGTCAGAATCTTTTTGAATGGAATATGATTCTTTCAAATTGAAATTTTTATTCTAAATTAAAATGATACCCTTATTTCCATTTGTAACAAAAACAAAAATCACTCTTAAGGTGTTTTCAAACTTGATACATAGATATGCCATATTGAGGGGAAGAACTCTGTTGTTTTTGGTGGAGGTCAAAGGTCATCTGGGATCACCAGGGCTCAAGGTCTGAAACCTTGTTAACGCAATATCTCAAAACAGAAAACTTGTTCATATTTGGGGTATGTGGATGTGTTATGGCCAGAAAATGGTTCCTATTGTTTTTGGCAGATGTCAAACGTCATCTGGGGTGACAAGGGGGTCAAAGTCTGAAAATTTCCTTAACACAATATAGATAGAGATAGATAGGAAACTTGCATAGATTTCATATTTGGTTTGTGGATGCATTATGTTCAGAAGATGTTCTCTATTTTTCTTGGTGGAGGTCAAAGATCATCTGGGGTCAAAGTCTGAAAATCAAGGTATGAAATAATATTTGGTCTGTGGCTGTGGTATGGTCAGAATATGGACCTTTTTGTCTTTGGTGGAAAAAAAAGGTCATCTGGGGTGACCAGGGGTCAAAGTCTGAAAACCTGTCGTATATGCAGACGTCTGTCTGTCTGTTTGTCTGTCTGTCCATATCTGTCTTTGGCTTTTATCAGGTCAAAGGTAATCTGGGTCACTGGAGGTGTAAATGTGAATGTAAACCTTGCTAGGCCGTATTCACATCTTAAGGTGTGAAATTTAAATAGTTTCACATGTGGTATGTGGGTGCACATTATGCTGAGAAGATGTTCCCTTTTTTTTTGTTAGTGGTGGTAAAAGGTCATCTGGTATAAAATTATTTTTTGAACATGCTAGTATATCATTTGAGTGAGAAGATAATGGTACTGTACATGATGGCATTATTTGAAATGGAACATTTATGTATGATGGAAACCTTGGCATTGCAGTTTTACATTCTGGTTTCTTCTTTCATCACCTCACCAATCACAAGAATGCATCTTTTTGCAATTTGTTTTATTAAGCTTGTTTGAGATATTACTCATCAGGTAGTTTACACATTGGCAAATGGTACTAACGGATTTCAAGGCTGCAATTTCAACTTCCAAAGTCAATCCCTGAGAATGTACTGTTCTGTAGCTTTACAGTATATATAATAGATCAATTTGGGGGACTGGATTTCCCTGTTGATGTCTAATAGAGCTGAGGCTTGTTGTAATAATGCTTAGATAGTAATACGACATTTGTAGTGTGGGATATTGGTCCATGGTCCCATGTGGCCCCATATGACCCATTTTATGAAATTCTGCAGAATGTTTCTCCTATGTTTCTCTTGTACACTGTTGATGGTTTTTGTCATTAGCACTCATATAACACTTGTAAAGACACACAATCAGGCCTTGAATTTTAAGGCTTGTTAGTGGGATCACACACCACCTCTCACCTCAAATCACTGTGAGAAGTGGAATTTTTTGCACACTTAGATTAAGAATGGTACCTCAAATTAACCTAGTTAAACATTCAGTAAAACATTCAGGACACCCACAACACTCCTTAATCATCTAAGGAGTGTGATTAATAGCACACCTGGAGAATCTAAAATCAAAGGCCTGCCCAATTGATCCTCAGTAAGAGGTCTTGCACAATTGGTGCTCTAGTTTACATGAAATACTCTACATTCTGTTATGTGACTTTAGAGGAAAAAGAGGCTGTGAAACAAAGGTTTGCTTTGTGAATAGAAAATGATAACAAATCTCAGACCTTGAGTTTAAGATTTTGTCAGTTAAAAATCACACTCCTCAGAAAATTTAGGAGTTTAGCAGTCTTTTTTGATTCCTTGCCAAAGGCAGGCAAGGAATCTATGCGATGGTGATGTCTTGTGTATGTGTATGTGTGTGTGTGTGTATGTGACGCTTTGGCTTGTAAACATGATATCTCAAGAAGGGTAAGTGTGACTAACCTCATATTTGGTGTGTGGGTTGGTCCTATTGAGTAAATGATCCCTATTGTTTGTGGTGGAGATCAAAGGCCATTTGGGGTCACGAAAGGTTAAAAGGTCAAAACCTTGTTAGGAGTGTAGCGGTCTTTTTTGATTCCTTGCCGAAGGCAGGCAAGGAATCTATGCGATGGTGATGTCTTGTGTATGTGTGTGTGTGTGTGTGTGTGTGTGTGTGTATGTGACGCTTTGGCTTGTAAACACGATATCTCAAGAAGGGTAAGTGTGACTAACCTCATATTTGGTGTGTGGGTTGGTCCTATTGAGTAAATGATCCCTATCGTTTTTTGGGAGGTCAAAGGTCATTTGGGGTCAGGAGAGGTCATTAGGTAAATTCCTTAGAAATTGCTCGTAAACATGGTATCTCTAGAATGGGACATGTGACTGTGCTCATATTTAGGTGTGTAGGTTGTTCATATTGAGCAGATGATCCCTATTGTTTTTGGTGGAGGTCAAAGGTCATTTGGGGTCACAAGAGGTCAATAGGTAAATTTCTCAGAAATTGCTTGTAAACACAGTATCTCAAGAAGAGTAAGTGTGACTAATCTCATATTTGGTGTGTGCGTTGGCCATATTGAGTAGATGATCCCTATTGTTTTTGGTGGAGATCAAAGGTCATTTGGGGTCACGAGAGGTCAAAAGGTCAAAACTTCGTAAACACGATATCTCAAGAACGGTACATGTGACTATGCTCATATTTGGGTGTGTGGGTTGGTCATATTGAGTAGATGATTCCTATCAATTTTCGTGGAGGTCAAAGTTAATTTGGAGTACTTTGTGGGCACATTATGGAGCCCTGTTAATTGAAAAACGTTGCAAAGCAATGTCAATGTGAAAAAAGGCCTTACATTTCAGCAGCAAGGAATCACTAAGCCTTTTGGCTTTCTGGTTATTAAACTGAAATAGATTCCCATTCTTTATCTAAATGTCTAAAAAATCACACTTCTCACTGTGATTTTAGTCTAGTGATGGTGTGCGATTGCACTCACATGCCTCAAAGTTCAAGGTCTGAAATCTAGATGACCTTTAACCTTCCTAAGCAACAACCCCAAAAGTCATATTGCAACAGACAACTAAAAATCCTTTTATTTCTCACAGTTTACAACATCACAAGTTGTAATATGAAGGGGACAACAGAACAGTATTGATTATTTGTGCAGACAAATTCCAACCTTCAATAATATCTCAAGGTTGGCCTTTCATTACCAATGTGAATGGCAAAAGCCTGAAAAGTTTCTATGGGGTTGTCATAGAAACAGCTTCCTCATTAGTGATTTCATGGTATTAAACTTATAGCATAAGTCATTTTCCATACTATATTTTCCCAGTGGTATCATCAAAACATTGGAGAAATAATATTTGGTACCTTAATGCATAAAATCAAAGGAAAATTAGTGAACAGTTCTGTAAAATATTAGTTGTGTCAGTAGAAGAATATTTATACCCCAAACCCTGTATACCATTAGAATTACACTCACATTGTACATACAGTATTGTACAAGTGAGCTTTTGTTTTGGAGAAAGTTTACACTACATTTTTATCAGCATTTCCTTGAAAATCTGATGTGGTGCTTAGTGCACTAAATACACAGGCTGTTCAGGGCAGGAAGAGTTTCATGTATAGACTTTGCAACTACTGTAGATTTAAATCATTTAGGAGGCAATTGGGCCTTTTCATGTAGCAATGGGCTAGAAGAAATTTCTATGGGCATCAGCCCATATGTCAGGGCTAGGGGTTATGGTAACTATTTTGACCCCTTAATGTAATGGGCTGGAGTTTATACTAGTATTTGTGTCACATGGTGTAAGTTTCTGGTTTCCAGCATGTTTGCAGTAGTAGTGGAGCATAATCTACTGTACCTCTACCCTGATAGGACAGGATACAATTACTAGATGTAGATGGAATAATATACTTAAGACTTTAAAAACATGGAACACACTGCTTATGTGTGTGGTACCATGTCCAAATAATGGAGGCACCGGGAGCTGCTAGATCAAGCCATCAGATTAGAAGTGACGTGCCAAAAATTTGGCTGCATAGGTATATACACTGCCTAGGCCGGGCCTGTACTTTGTTATAATTGCACCTTTGTTCCCGAGTGAGTACATGTGGAAAGCTTGGAAACGCTTTCATCTGATAAGATAGTAAGTGGTTCTGAAAAATTGTTCAAATTTCACCCTATCAGTGAAGTACTAAAAAATTGTTCAGATCTCAGTAAGTTACTGAAGGTGTAAATTTTTGGAAAATAAAATGAGTAAAAAAAAATTCCTTGTTAAAGGAATGGGAGGGGGCACTCAGAAGTACAAATGTATAAATTTGAGAGACTAGATGTGACTGACAAACTTGGTAGGACTCTAGTGATGTACTGTACAGTAGACATGTTGCAACTTATGAGGATATCCTGTGCATATAATTTGTTTTAGGATGCTTTTGATAGTTTGTGGTGCTACATATTTCACTCAAGAGTCAAATTAGCAGCAAGAACTGTGTTGTTTTGTGCTATGCAAAATTTTTAATTATCTCATTGTCACCACCACACCCATCATGTAAAATATTCGCAAGGAACAAAACTATGGTCCGAGTATTCAGGCTTTTTGCTGAGGTCAATCCAATTGCATATCTCTCTCTGAATTTCATCTCTTTGCAATGTCCACGTATTCATTGCACAACATTTGTTGCTATGGTATACATCAAGCCCACATACAGTGTAGATACCACACCTACTGTGCATTATCAGTTACATCCAACAGAGTACTTTCATGTTTTGCCACACTAGTCTTGGTAAGCCATGCCTACTGCAGGGCAAATTTAACAGTGTTTCAATGCAACAGTGACAAGTGGGTTGTCTGCTGCTTCTCAGCTAGCTACAGTAGACTTCCTTATGTACTACACCATCTTTTGACCGTCAAACTGGGCATGGCCTGTGGCATATGTGAAATCACCCTATATGCCAAATTAAAACTCTGATAATATCACATGCATGACCTCTGTACATCAGGAGTGGCGCTGAAGGAAATGGACCATTTTGTAGATGAATTTTTTTCATTGTAGAAAGTATTATTATAACACTTTGTTTTACCCATCATTTCCAGGTGATGAAGTGTCAAGAAAACCAGCATCTTCAAACAGAGTTCAGGAAGAGGATTCTTCGGATGATGAAAACGAAAGTGTTTTGAGCAATGAGAAAGTAAGTTAATGAGAGTGAGACTGTGGACTCTGTTTAGTTTTCAGTTAAGCAATTCCCTTAGAAATAAGTGGAAATTGCCTAAGGCCCAAAGCTTTACTTTTAAAGGTAGATCTATGTCTACATTGTAACATTTTCTATCATGACGCTTTATAACACATTCATGTTTATGTGTTGTGAAACCCCATCTAACTAATCAACCCATGTTTCACTTGGTATCTCAAATGCACCAAATGTATAATAGTGGAGAAGACAAATCAATTGTTTCTAAATAACCAAACCAGTTTAATTGAATTTTATTGTTATGTAGTGTGTTATGTAGTGCACTCGCCATGACCTTTAGCACACGCCATCTTGTTGTTTATGAGCAACTCACCCTTTCTTTTATTCTAGATTCCCAGGTCCCTTTCTGTTTCCCGTCACGTGTTACCATTGGACTTGACATATTTCATCGCTGTAGTTCCACGTGCACACTGTAACCCATATTTTCAAGGTGTGGCCAATTCCACCCTTTGCAGCCTCCTCATTGGTCATTTATATCATAATACTTATTTGCATGGGTGCGTCATAACTTTTGACCAATCAGGGGACTGCAAGTGTTCAGAACTCGCACAATTCACAAGACCGAGCCTGCAAGCTGGACACTCGTGCAACAGACCTCGAAGCAGAAGCATGTAGTCACTGTGTACATAAATGATTTAAACAATCTTTTTTTGGCTGGCCGTTGATTGAAGTTGAACTGAATAAAGATCATTAATCATGCTGAAATAGAACTGAAATCTTTACTCTTCCTGTCTGTGCGTCTTTCTCGTCGCGTACCGCCATACTCAGCTAGATCCCCTACCTAAGCCTTCGTTATACGATTGGCCCATTATCTCACATTATATCACAGCTTCCAGCCAATGGGTTCAAGTCCCTCAGGCCACATGCATTTTTCCAGTTGTGGCTTACTGGCTTGTTTTCTCTACTCTCTTGCTTATTTTGAGCACAACGCACAATTGCACTTTACGTTCCGTTTTCAGAACTCAGTATGACCCAGCCAGGAGTAGAACTTAAGACCTTCCTGCTCTAAGTCAGATGCTCTAATTACTTGGCTTTGCAGTAGGCCCAGAGAACTGTCAGAGTACAGTGTTCATAATGCAATATTTTTAACTACGACTTACTCCTACAGTATATTTCTTACTTGTCAATTGTTCCATTTTAAGTTTAAACTGTTCCATTTCCTGATCTGTAAAACCCATAAAAATCAGACTGTTGTGTTTTCTGGCTGAGAATATCAAAAAATAACTACCACTTAAGTGATCAGAAAAATCTTGAAGCAACATGTTGACAAAAATAAGTCAATTCTTGCTTACATCTATAGTGATTTGCACATGTGTTGCAAACATTGAGGGAAAAAAAGAGTTTCATACCCTGGACCTCCACCCGTTGTGGATAGTGCTTGTGCCCTCACCTTGCACATGGGCTTACATATGTTCCATTTTCTTAGATGACAATGTTGACAAGTATTTACTTTGCTGTTTTGAATTCTTATCTCTACAGCCCCTGTTCAGTAAAGGTATTGCTGGCTCTCAGATGATGTACAGCTCAATGATGAAGACGCAAGGATGGAGTATGATAGAGGAACAGGCACGGTACTTCCTCAATGAAAATGAACGTGGTACCATGATGTTCTACCTCAAGGAATACCAGAATAAAAATATCAATGTAGATGCACTTGTCATGGGTCTGTTTGAAATTCTGAATACTCACTCCAAGGTTGGTGTTTTGTTATACTTATTTTGCATTGGCCCACCAGGTTTAAAAACCCATTTGTCCTGGTATGAAATTATGCACACATCATTACTAATGACAAACTTGAACTAGGTCTTCTTTCAATTAGAGTGTACTATACTGATACATTCTTTATGGGCATAGATAGTGGTAGTCTATGATTGATATCATCCCATCGGGCATTTTACCCAGTGTTATCAAGGTTGTCCAAGGCATGTAAACTAATGTCGTCCAGGAGTCATTCTCAGGCATTGAATTTTTGAGGCATATTATGATGACACACCATCACTCACCTAAAATCACTGTGATATTTTTTGCACACCTTGATATATAATTGGAACTTAGGTAACTATGTAAAGTTTGATAAAACAGCCAACACACTCTTTAATTTTCTGAGGAGTGTGATGTGTAGGCTACCTTGTAAGTCGAAAATTCAAGGTCTGCATTCTAGAGTCAGATAGCACAACTGCATGAAATAAGAGAATGCTGGAATTTTTTCAAATTGGCATGATAGAAGTGTACAACTCATGTTTATGGCTCCCAGATTATTAAACTTTACATTGTTTTGATTTCTGTAACCCATAACCAAAAATGACATTATAACATTCATTACTGAGATTATATTAACTTTTGTACGTACAAATCATTTAAAGTCGTTTTCCTTTTAAAAATGATTGTTATTTTCTCAAAATTGAATTCCACATTTACTTGATGTTTATGGCTTATAACAATTTGTCATACAGTTATTCCTCTTATGAAGAGAAAACAATTCCCTGTCAAGTTAATTGATACTTGAAGTCTAGTGAATTTTTATTATGGTTTTATTGGTTCTCTTTCTTCCAGTTTTCACTCTTATCAGAGATTCGTAGTTTCATCAATGCCAGGGACATTGATAGATATGATACCTTAGTGATGAAGAAAGAAGTGGAAGCCATGAAAGTAAGTTTTCTGGGAAATTTTCTCACCCCAGTTGCTTTCAGTTGTCCCATCTCAGTCACTTACCAGTTCCTCCTGCAACTGTGTACTTGCCTCCTCCTTGTGCAGACATGAACTCAGTTTATTCCTTCAGGGCACTGCATATTTCTGGTGAGCCCACAAATTAGTCGGTGGTGACACCTTGATAAATTCAGATCTGATTTCAATCCAATTTGAATCGTGAGTCTTTCTTAAAACCTTCTCTTCATTGCCAGTCTGAACTGGTTTTTTGAAAGTAACCCAATTTGAAGTAAATTGTTGAGTTGGCTAGCAACTGACATGAAAATGTTATCTATACACTGTTCTGGGTTCTCCCTTATTTATTGTCACTTTATTCAAACAAGTGCCCATCAAGGCCTAAAATAGCAATGTAAAAACGAGTTTCTACTCTCTTTTCTAACAGGCTAAACAGAAAGGTCTCTTTGAGATGGAGAAGGACTTGTTTTTTGGAGACTCACTTTCCACCAGCAGTCATCATTCATCAGCTTCAGAAGACTCCAGACCAATTACACCACCATATGTGCCTGAGGAACTCCCACCCAATCTGGCATCAGTAAGTGCTTTAACAGGAGAACATTGTTTACTGAAAAAACAGATTGAGATAATTCTCATCACCAAACCTGGGAGCAGGGGACAGCTCTCTGTTCTGAAATCTCTTTGTTCCAACATCTGTACATTCCAAAACAGTCTTCAATCAAGTCAGTTTGAGGATAAGGGTTAACTTCTTTAGCTATTGTTGGATTCTCTTTGCATATAGCTTAACAGTCAGGTAAAAGCCAACTGATGTTATTTTCATAGATTATGTATCTTTAATTTGTAGGCACCCAATCCTCACAGTTTATCATGTAAAATAGTAAGTTTGAAGACTTTCAGCTTTATCCTAACCACTATTTAACCCTAACCTAACTTTAAAACATAATGTCAGGTGTGGTGTACATGTCTTGAGACATGAATGTGATAACCTTACAAATCGATGTGTGAAGATTTACCATTTACAGGCCATGACAAGAACCCATATATGTATGAAAAATCAAGCTACTTGCAAACTTTTAATACTGTTGTAAAGAAACACTGCACCAGAGCATGAAAATAAATTGTTTTGGACATACTAATGTTGCCATCTTCATGCATATCTTCAAGTTCTTTAGATGATATCAATAGAACCTTTAATACATTTTTTTTCCTTTTCACAGGACTATGGATCTTCCTCAACTCCAAATGTTCATAGGAGCAATGGACCAAAGCTATCACCTCATACATCAGAAACCACCCCTCAGTCAGCAATGAACTATTCCAACTTTCAGACTGTTACTGTTGATGTTCATCACCATGACGGCCCTTCCACTAGTGGCTTGGGGAGAACATTTGTAGGAAGTAGTTTGTATGCTGACTCTAAGAGTCCCAGTGAAGATAGTGGAGTTGATATGGCATTAGGAATCGGAAGTGCCAGAAGCAGGACTAGCAGGTAGATACTATTGATATGCCTTAAAACTTGAAACTTTACATAATGGTTTGAGGTTTTTGCATAAACATTTTAGTACAAAATTGACAAATCAGAGCAGCCAGTTATTTTGGCCATTATTGAGTTGTGTCAGCTTCAAATTGTCTTACTTTTATTGTCCACATGCAGTTTTATGCCCTCAAATGTATTGAAACTAAGGGAATCAAGAGTTATTTTGGCAAACAACCATCCATGGAAGATTTTAGCCAAGCATTTGAAAGATTAAAGTTAGTGATCCCAGTTATGGCCAACTAAATCAGACCATCACTTGGCTGCTTGGATTCATCTATTGTGTTTTCATGTGACATAACAATTGGTAAGCCATACCCACCACCAGACAAGAGTCAACAGTGTTTTAGTGCAGCAGTCACCTATAGGTTGTCAGTAACTTCTCAGTTAGCTACATCAGCTATGGTATTATAGTTTTGCCCTCCAAAAGGGGTGGGGCTTGTGACATGAGCAAGATACAGGAAGCATACTTCTTACACATGTGATATGACTGCACACAAATTCCTGCAAACATGGAAAACCTGGAAAAGTCACAACAAATTTGAAAAATAATTTCAAGGCCTGGAAAAGGCTTAACATTTGTGGAAGATGTATGAAGTCATGGAAATTTTAATATAGTGACATTGTACTATTCTCTTTTTTAAGATCAAAACCATAACCATAAATTTTACTCCAATATTTGAAAACTTTGTGTGAGACATCAAGAGGAAGGTCATGGAAATTCTTACTTGATTCCAGAAAAATTATGCAATAGTCATGAAAATTGATTCCTCAAAGTGTAGTAGCCGTGGTGTACCCTCCAAAAAAGGCAGGGGATTATCATTGCAACCCACACTATGTCCAGCGAATTCAGACAGTCCATTAGTGCACTTATTTCAATCCGTGTAATCCGTGTAGTGTATGTAGGGTGTTTTATTAATACTGTTTGCCTCCAAACTTTGCATTCAGTTGGAAAGTATAGTGCATAAGAAAGTAACAAAGATATGAACTTGAACTCATAGTGAATTTGAACCAGCCACTGCTGGCATCAAAGCACATATGAATATCTTGTAATGGAAATTTGCAAATATTCTTGGATCGATTATTTTTTGCATTCATCAATTATTTTTTACTTCTTTTAAGTATGCTACTGTATTGTGTGGGTTAAAACTTAAGGTCCCCCAATGACTTACATCTTAGGTCCCCAGTAAACTTACGTCTTCAGTGACCTAAAATCTTAGGTCCCCAATGTAAATCCTAGGTCGCCAGTGACCTAAAATTTTAGGCCACCAAATCTTAGGTCCCCAATGTAGAGTCCACATTCAATGTCATTTGTGACACAACCATAAGCTATTCTGTTCTAAGTGAGAGATGAATCTTTTTCTGTTTGTAGCATTGTGTCACCTCGATTGACAGTCAATACAAGTGTATCCAGGCAAAAGGCAGCAACCACCTCACTGAGTCCTAATTCACCTGGAGATGGGAAGAGGTCCAACAGTAAGGCTCAGAGAAGACTGAGTTTAGACAGTGTGTCAACAGAAGGCTCCTGCCCTACTAGTGTGAGTTTGCAACCTGATTTGTTCGTTTGGCTGTCTATTTGTGTCTTTGTCTGTATGTGTAGCCACTAACAAATGCTCAATTTTATTATACTTGAATTGGCGTATAAAATAAAGCACTGCATGCAACTGGAGATTTACAAGATCCAAAGTTGATGTGGAAGCTTGAGATGCACAGAAAGGAACAATTTCCAAAAGGTAAATAGCTTTCGAAAATATATTAGCCAGCAGAAAATAAAATCAGCTTTTAATGTTCAAATATAGCTACTAGTTTGGGTGACTGGTTTATTTTACTTCTCCAATCCTTAACACCTATTTACATTTATGTACTTCTGCTAATTGCCCAACAATTGCCCTTTGTGTTTGCTACACAACTACTTAAGGTAACTTTCTTTTGTTGTTTTGGGGAGTAGAACATAGATATTGCTCTCACCCTTCCAACTCACTATGGCTCATTCATCTGCTGTCAGTCTTGCAATTTGGACCCATGTGTTTCGGATTGTTAGTTTGTTCCTGATGTACGTATTTGAGTATAGTCAGATTTACCATATTTATATTTTGAAACGGAGGTCAGGGAGGCACTGACCTGCAAAAGGCTTGTCCCCCTTTCCTTTGGAAAACTGGATGGTGTTCAAGGGGTATCTAGATGCAAAATGGTGCAATACTTGAAGCAAAATCAGGAAAACTCAGTCCTCTCAAATCATGTAAGTAATACACGAAATCTGGACATTCCTGTCAGTTTTAAAAATTCACCCCAATTCCATCATAAACCAGGGAAAGGGGGACATGTCTGCCTGAGTTGTGGTAAATCCTCACGTTTGGATGGTAACCCTAAGACTAAGTATAGTATCAATTCCAAAACATTGTAAATGGTAATGCAGCTGGTGTTTAATTAAATTGATGCATGTAAAATTTTAATGTGGCTATTGGAATAAGTAACATAGCCAGTTTGTGAAATGCAGCATGCAAATTTACTCCCAGACTAAGTGAGTATGCATATACATATATACCATTAACCATGCATGGAGTTCAATGAAGATTCCTGTAGATAAAAATGTTGAGAAGAAAAAAAATTGTTTTGCCGGTTAGGTAGCCAGAGTGAATGTTGGGATTGAAAATTTGGCTGTATTTGGAAAAAGATGTGTATGGGTTAATTTGGTTAGGCTGGGTCGGATGGAGCTTTACGGCTCAGTTAACCAATTGGTTCAAGTGGGGCCAACAAGGTCTTTTTTTTTCAATTGGGTATGTGTGTTTAATGAAGCTTTGTGTCAGTATGCTATGTACAAAGAAGGATTTAATTTTGGAGTAGAATGCAAAAAGTAATCTGCTTAAATTTGCACCTAATAGTAATATCCCTCCTTGGCCATTTGTTCCACTAACTCTTTGAATTTGTTGTTGAATTAAAGATTAAATAGTGATGGACTATGTATTTGCACAGGATAATATATAATCAAAGAAGGGTTAATGCAAGTGACTCCAAAAGCACAGTTGATGGAATCCCAGATATACATATACTGTAGAATTTACCCTGAGAGTGTATTATCCCAATGTTAATACACATATACAGGTGTTGTTCATTCATACATAACAATGTAATGATATAAAAACTTGGAAAAGATGTTAATTTTGGGTTGTTAATAACCACAATAGCCCAGTCCTCAGTAAAATGATAAGCCTGTTGCTCATAACCAAGAAATTATCTAGGGATCTAGAGATAGTGCATGGTCACATGACTGTGATGGACCAATAAAAGTTGGGGGTTATTACCAAGTATCAATGGAGATGTGTTTTATTTGCTATTCTTTCAGCCTTTGGAGACAGTTAAGAGGCTGAGTATTGGAAGTGATCAGAGTATACCCAGACGTATCAGTGATCCAACACATGTAAGTACATAGGCAGTACAGTCCTGTGTATAGAAAGAAGTAGGAGCTGTGAAGGGAGTTAACTATGTTTATTGGTTGGTTGTATCTTTCAAGGCTAACTCCTGACTCCCAGCAACAATTCTGTAGTAACTGACAAAAATAAAACGTATCTAAATAGTCACAGAAAAAACAAATGATATGTTCACAAAATGCATTAGGACGAACTGCAGTCGACAAACACCTTATGAATGATTAATGCATTTAGGCAACAACTTTGCATCCGTTTCACAATACTGCATAAAGCCTACATTTCCAAAGTTTTCAAACTTCACAAATATACCCACATGGTCAAAGAAGCGTAAATAATACAATTGCTTGAGAAAGGTTTACTTCTTTGCAAGAAGTCCAAACAACACCCCTGTTAAGTCCTATAAATACCTGCCAAGGCAAGGAAATACAAATACACAAAATTAATAAAAAATGTAGAACATTCATTTAATCTGAAAGGACAGAATGCATGTTAAATTTATCTCAAACAAATCCCATTCATTTCACTTCAGCTGGCAGTTTCTATCAAAGGGCGTGGTTAAATATGGCGGTAAAGGATGAATGATGTTGGTTAAATATGGCGGTAAAGGATGAATGATGTTGGGATTAGTTATGAGTGGTAATAAAAGTAGCCAAAAAATTGGAATGACCTTCCCCTTAGAATAAGAAGTATCTCCTTTAATTGTTTTTAAAAAGTCATCTAAAGTGGTTCATCATTGCCCATTTTCTCATACAAATTAGTTCTTGTAAAATCAAATTGTGCTGTTTTTTATTGCCTTTTTTTCCCTTTCATTTGCTTTGAATTATATATTTCTATGTGTGCATTCATGTCTTTTTTATGAATATTCACATGTGTCATTATTATGTATCATTGTGTGTAATGTTGTAAGGGTACCATACATATACTGATGGTTCTTACAGCTTTCGTTACTCCTCAACCTTACATTAATATTAACTATAAACTAGATTAATTTCAATTGTTTTAATTGATGGTACCCTATTCATACATTGTGCAAGGTATAACTCGATTCTATTCATTTCTAATATGTACATTTCATGATTATATTAAGCTCAAATGATTTTGTAAATATATAGTACCATGGTTGTCCCCACGCTGGGTGGCACTGGGCAGTGCTACCCAGCTCTCAAAATTTTTCCCTGGTACTCAATCAATGTCAGAATCACTACCTGGCACAAATTTCTTACACTACCTGAATGAAATTCTTAAATTTCTTTAGAACAACCAGATTTAATGCTGGAAGACTGATTTTTTGCTAAACAGTTGTTCCCATTTCATTTACCTTAAAGGCCATGTACAAGATGGGAGGGATGAAGGATGAATAACGGGAGGGGGGTTGAAAAGAAGACAGATTATTATAAAAGTGGTATGAATTGACAAGTTTGAAAAGAGAAGCTTGTGATACTTGATTTGGAAGTCTTTTATTTAATCTACCATGTATATTATGTTACAGAGCTACACATAGTAAATATTCATGAAAGACCGACCTTATGCACTGACGACACACTGATATCATTTTGGGGTGCAAAACAATGGAACATGTGGCCACAGGCATTAGAATTTGCCCTACACATGTAGCAGTTTATGCACATATTCTACTGCTTGACAAATCAGGTGTCTACATTTGTCAGTGTTTTTTTGTTCAGCACCCTAAGAAGGGCATACTTTTTGCTCTGTGACATCATATGCGTAAGGTCTATAGATGAGTAATTGACCAAATCTTTATTTGTTTGTTAGCATGTACCACGTGACCAGAAGAAAAATGTGGCTCAAACCAAGAAAGCTAGCGAACAACTCTATGAATTACGCAAGAGATCGAATGATCTTGTGACATCACCCACCAACAGCAACAAAACAAGTCCTCCCAGGTCATCAGACGAAACGAGGAACTCTGACGATGACTATGATCTCATGAAAGAGATGTCACCAAAGCAGAATGATGCATCTTTTGAGAGACTGGACAACGAAACATCAGATTCAATCTTTGATTCTCTTATTCTGAAAAGCAAACAGCAACAGCAACTTTTGGATGATTTGAAGCGTATGCCAGTGGATGAAAACGCAAATGAAAAACCATCTCAAATGTTAAGTAGCGCCCTCAAGGATGATAGAAACCACCAGGGGAGTTCTGGAAAACAAAGGCGGTCAAGGTATGCTGTCAGTGATAATGATTCAAGCTCAGAGTTCAATCAGAGTTCCAGTTCTCATAAGTCCAGTCGGTCAGCTTCGCCTGCTGTGAGTGGTAGGACCACTCCAGTGGTTCCTAAAGACAGTTTTACTGCACGCCTTCAAAAGGTTAGTCGCATTTGGTTTTATCGGTCAGATGGTATTTGTGACACACCAACCCAAATGTATTATATATTGTCTTCTAGATTAAAAAAAAAAGTCAAATATGTTTTAAAGTATGGTTCAAGTGTTGTTACAAATGCAAGGGTTGTTTCAAATAGGTTTAAGTCCTCTCCCTAAGTTGACTCTTAGCAGAGGCAGGTATTACACTGTGGATATTCTAAAACCCCCAACACACAGGGGGAGTTTGTTTTAATGGAAGAACAACCTCACATGTATGTATTGACACTAGCTGATAAACATGATATATTAAGAAGGAAACTATAAACATACTCAAACTTGATAGATACATGCTGTAAAAAAAAAGAAACCAAAGAGTTAGTTTGGAATACAGGGGTGCGGGTAAAAAAACCTTGATAACAAGATATTTCTATTTCATGGTAGGAAACTTGGATGGATTCCAAATTCTGTATGGGGAGGAATTATTGTTAGAAGATCCCTAATGTTTTGGGTCAAAGGTAATCTGATGGAGGGTCAAAGGTCATCTGATTATCAGACATGGATTGAAGGAAGATGTTGCCCGTTATGTAATAAACTGTGAACTGTTGAACCTCACCATGTTTTGAAGTAAGGGTTTGCATAGGAGTGAGTGAATGAGTGGGGATTGATCTTCAAATTAAACTTTGATTTTCCAGAATTTGCAGAAGCTTTTTTATTTAAATAAATTCAGAATGTACTCAAGCACTAGGGAGTGATTGAAATGTTATTATAAATATTGCTTATCATGTGGGACTGAGGTCATCATAGGCATAAGTGCTATTGATTAGTGTAGTCATGGTAACAAGTGAGTTTATCTTTAATGACAACAAAATGACATCTTGTCATTTGCAAAAAATGTATTGATTTTCCATGAAATTTAGTAGCTGATGGATTGAAGATGATAGTCTAGGTTACCAAGGCAGATTATATAAGAAGGGGACATTGCAAATTAGTTGTGAAGTGGTTCACAACCTCTAAGAGATAAAAAAAAAATTATGTGTAGACAAATCCGGACAGTAAGTGATGATCTGATTTCAGTCGGCCATAACTGGGGTCTATCACTTTTTTATCTCTCAATTTCCTCTCTTACCTGTATCATGGATGGTTGTGCACTAAATTATATACTGCCTCCCTCAGTTTCACCGAATATGAATGTCTGAAATTCATGTAGACAATAAATGAAGACAATTAAAGACTTATGGACCCCAGTAATCTCTGCCTCCAAGCTTTGGTCCGATTCATGTATGATCAAGTTTTATTTCTCTTTTTAGACCTCACCTGCCACTGTGCAACCACTTGAGAGTAGCAAATCTTGGGAGTTTGTGGACATTAGCCTGAATCCTCCAGTACATAGCATGTTGGTTGAGATGAAAAAGAGCCGTCCAAACCTGGGTATTGCGGTAGAGGGCGGTAGTGGTACCAGGCAACCCTTGCCAAAAATCATTAAGATCCAGGTGAGTTTTTTTTGTTTTTTTGTTTTGATAGATTTTAGAGGTCAATGTGTGATGATACTTGCTCCTACTTCTCCTAAATGATAAAAATAATAATACATCAGTGTATGAAACACTGGCAGTGAATTGATTTCTTTATATCTTCTGGCTTGAAGTTCCACATTCTATGAGGGCCATCCTGAAAACGACATATCCACAGTAGCCTAGGGTATGAAAGAAGATTCTACTAGATGATAAGCATGTTTATGGGGAGTTCTAGTCTCAGTGTATGGACTGATGATCCTGTAATAGCTGACATTTCTTCAGAAAGAGCTGCTCCCGCCTCAGTCTCCCAGCGTTTTCCCACCCATGGGTAACTGCTTGAGTGATGTACTCTCTTCCCGGAACATCAGTCCTTGGGAGTGATGTGTGGTGTTTGTCCCTCCGTTGTTGGGACTTAAAGGGGAAGTTTAAGCAAAAATATAATTTCTACGTATGAAACAAGAACTGCATCTTCACAATGTGGTGAAACTTCCATTCAAATAGACCTGTGTTTCATTTCTCAAGATATCAGTAAAGGAAGTCACTCTGTTTGTGTTCCAAAGTCAGTTTGAGAGCAGCAGAAGTTATATCACTTCCTTATATTCACAAGGAATGCTTTGTTTATCTTCTTTTTTTTTAGACTGCTGTTTGATCTTGCAGTTAATTGTGATAGGACATTCCTGTGGGGGATGCAAAATTTGTTAAGTTCTCATGCTAATGAAGCAATCACATTCTGATAATATGGGATTGTTGAGTAGAAAACTGGTTGTAAAGTTTAAAGAAAAAAGAGACTATCCATTAATTTGAGGATATGATGTCATATCCACTTTTTGTAGAAAATTTGGCAACTTTATTTTCTCATATCTAGAGAACCACACTTCAGTTTTCAGTTTTTCAAATTTAAACTCTCTGATGGAAAGCCAAGGAGCAAGTTCAAATTATTGGTCCTAAGAGAGTTCTGCTCCCCAAGGTAGCACTCTTTAAAGGAGAACAAACTTAACAGACCAATGTCATAACCTCTTGATGTCTACATCATAGGTCTGCCATGCATAACTTCATTCTAGATTTTGACCTGTTTACCACAGAAATGGTTGAGTGAAGTCCCCTTTGCATATCATTTTCAGTATTTAGATGTCAATTTATGTGTTACTTCAATTCCATACTATTACAGCCAGGAGGATCCGCTCAAGTCAGCAGCAGACTTGAAGTAGGACATGTCATTGTATCGGTGAACGGAAGGGACATGCGTGGACTCAACCATCAGCAAGCAACCAGAATCATAGCGGAGGAATTTAAAAACAAGAAGGTTCAATCACTTGAGTTTCTTGTGGTGGATAGTAATAAGTATAAAATACTTTATTGACTTTACAGATATGATTTGCTTCCCCTTTCTAGCTTGCACCTGTGCCTTTGATGAATGATGGACAGGGGCAGTTGAGTGGAAGAAATGAATGCATCACTGCAAGTATGAGAGAAGTTTGTTTGCATTAGCCAATGGCAGAGCCTGTTGCTCAGCAGACTGAATGCACTACAACACTAGAAACCACCATGGTCAGTTGTTGCTATGAGATAATATTATGTCAGAGAAATCTCAAGAAGTGATATTTTTGACATTTAACCATACCACTTTCCTGATTGTTCTGTTGTCCATATGTATAGACAAATCCGATTAGCACTTCCTTTTAGTGACTTTAGGCAGCCACTAGTGGGGTCCATCAGCCTTTAATCGTCTTCATTTATTGTGTACGTGAATTTCAAATCCTCATATTCGCTGAAGTTAGGAAAATCAAGATACACTTCAGTGTACAACCATCCATGGAACGGGTAAGGAAGGAAATTTAAAGATTAAAGATGATGGACCCCAGTAATGGCTGACTGAAATCAGACCATCACAATCTGTCTGGATTCATCTATTGGTTTAATTTGTTCAGAAACTGATGGCAGTGCAACTGGTGGCAGTCCCAACTGGGTGAGTGGTCTCAGCAGACTTGAGTTGATTTGGTTGAATTATCAGACACACGAAGAGAAAGTTCATGGGGATATTCATATCATCATGGCAAATAGCCTTGAATACTCACAAAGTTACATCACCATTGTGTTATGTTTGGTGTATATTCACCATAATAGCTTATCCTGAAAATTAATATTCAGTAAGATGACCAGTTAATTAGCATTCAGTATTTTGAACAGTGTATAAATATTCAGCATATCTACACTTTAACTAAATATTCAACAAAATGATGGAACTTGAGGTTTTGTAGAGTCCTTTCATGTGATGTCACAATTGGTAAGCCAAGCCCACTGCCAGGCAAACATAATAGTGTTTTAGTGCAACAGTCACAGGTGGTTCATCAGCTGCTTCTCTGCTAACTAGTTTACCACACTAGGTTTTGCCCATCAAAAAGGGTGGGGCTTGCAGGCCTCAGTGAAAACATTCTATATTTAGTACAGTGGTCAGGCACAAATATGTTTAAAAATATGAAAAGTTGAAAACAAATACCAACATCATGATCAATTTCATGTTTTTTATGAAATAATGGAAATGAAATTGCAAGTTTTAAAACAAGGTTTTGTGAACTTAACCTGTCATTAATATTCATGATTTACATTGTAAAGGACAATTTTGGGACATTTAATTAATGATTTACTGAAAATTCAGTAAATATAGATATGAATACAAATATGACTATATTATGAACTACATTAGTAGAATAAGTCATTGTTTTGTGTTCAAAATAAGATATATGAGGAAAATTTTGTGTTCTTAAAGCAGTTTTAAAATCTAGTAGGTGTATAGGTTAACTTGCATATATTTGGCATTCCAGAGCTAAGATAGATTTTGAATTTTACCATAACTGTAGATTTTAGAGCAAAAAAGGACTGAATCATAAGTTGATAAGAAAAAGGTTATGTATACAGCTAGAGACAGTTGTTTTATTGTTTCATGTTTTTATCACTTAAAAATCACTATATCATGCAAAGATAAATATTTATAACATAATATTATTCTGCCAAAATTTTGAAAGTCCTTGGAAGTCATTATTGAATAAGTTTTGAGTCAGTTGATCTTTCATTTTTTGGTGAATGGAAAATTGATGTAATTAGTTTTAGTAAATATTTTTATACTTGTCCATCAGAGAAAGGCAAGAAAATTTTTATAGAATATAAAATCATGTGCCACTATTAAATGCAAGGTAGATTATTGTTACCTGTTTTGTACCATGTGAATGCCAGAAAATTATGAGAGGCTGATTTTACTGGCAAGAAGTTGAATATTTTATTGGTCATAGGCTGAATTTTTGGTTAGGGATGAAAATTTTATCAACAAGAGACTGATTGTTTAACTGAAAAGGTGCTGAAAATTTTATTGGTAAGTGATTAAAATTTTATCAACAAGAGATTGATTATTTAACTGAAAAGGGGCTGAAAATTTTATTGGTCAGGGATTAAAATTTTATCAACAAAAGACTGATTATTTAACTGAAAAGTGGCTGAAAATGTTATTGGTTAGGGATTAAATTTTTTTTCAGCAAGCAACAGATTATTTAACTGAAAAGGGACTAAAAATTTTATTGGGTAGAGGCTGATTATCCTTCTGACAAGGGCTGAATGTTACAGAAGCAAGAGGTTGATCATTTAACAGCCAGCAAGGGGCTAAAAATTTTGTTGGTTTTAGGCTGTATATCTTTCTGGTAAGGGCTGAACATTTTAACAGAAACAGGCTGATTGTACTGGCAAAAGGCTGAAAACCATCGGTGAGAGGCTGATCATCTTTTTGGTAAGAGCTGAACATTTTGGCAGCAAGAGATTTATAAATCATTTAACTTATAAGGGACTTATTATATTAGTGGAAAGGTGCATATCATTTCAATGCAATGGGAATCATGTCAGTAATAGAACTGATCATGTAACTGGCAGGTGGTTGATTATTTTCTTGCAAGGGCTGATCATTCTTGTGGCAATGGCTTATTGAAACCACAAGGGGCAGGTCATGTGAGTGAGGGGCTGAGCATTTTAGTGCCTAGGGGCTAAGCATACTACTGGCAGATCAACTTTGCAAGAACTGTGCCCCAGTTTGATTGTGAGGCTGATTTACACATAACCTGCACCATCCGTGTTTGTTCTCCTCCTGTTAATGCTGACAAGTTAAGTTTTCAGAGTAACATATTTTTTGTTAGGTTTGTTGGTGATGGTGGTGGAGGGAAGGGAGTGGGTGCATTTGCTTCGGAGTAACATAAAATGTTCACCATGATATTTTTAGTATGACATGTCAGTTTTCTGAGGCTAGCTTGTCATTTGTTTATTGCTCAACCAGAGTCTAGCATTAAGGCTAGAGAATGTGATATGTTGCATGTTGCAGATGTCCAATTTCAGTAAGTCACAACATCAGTATGTGATGATGTTTCATCTGTCACGGTACAGAATGTGATATGTTGTATGTTTTACAAAGGTTGTGTTATATCACCTGACCAATGTGTTCCACATGTGCATGGACTCAAATCCTGCTCAATGTACTTCAGGTACTTTAGCTGTCCTCCCAGTTGGCATCTAGGCTTGCCACTTAAATTAGTTGTTCAGCTGAAGCAGTTTGTTGCACGCTGTACTGAAGAATGCTTGAGTGGACCAGTTAGATAGCCGACTTTTCTTTTTAATCTCAAGAAGAAACATAGTTTGAGGCATTGTTTCATTGAATTCAGATTCCTTTTTAAGAATTATAGTACTAGCCAAATTTTATTTACCTTGAAACTCAGCACCTTGAATCTTTTAATGTCTTTGTTTGCCACAAATTCATTTTTTGGACATAAAGTAGTAAATTAACTTACTGGAGGTTTGAGCAAATTTTTGTATTTCATAAATATGCCTTGGTATTAAATTTTAGATAGAAAAGCAAAACCTTGAAAGCAGGAAGCACAAATACCAAATTTAGGTTAAAGTGTTGTCTTGAAAAGTCTAAAATATTGCAGCCAATCCATTTTTGTGCTTTACAATATTCACCTTGAAATTTTTATCATGTAGCTAGTATTTATCATGTGTAAATATTTTGAATATTTTCTGAATCCTTAAATGTGTTTTTTTTTTTCCTTTCCTTTATTTGAATATAAACCATTTTCAATGGTGTGTGTTAATGTTGAATGAATCAATTTGTAACAGAATGCATGGCATAGTGATTTAAACATTTTCCATTGATTCTATTATGGTTATTGCATTGTGTATTTAGCTCTTTGTCAAAATTTTCTTCCCTATCAAATTTATATTATACCAATTTGCTGTACAGTTTGCTAAAGTCAATCATAAAGTGTGAAGAATTGAAGTGAAAGTTTATTTCTGAAAAAATAAGTATTTTGTAATTCATAATGTTATGTGTTGTGTTCTAGAGGTTTTCCTCTTTTCCTTCCAAGGACATTTTTCTTAATTTGTGATAGACTGAGTGTGGAGGTGATTTGGGACTTTTCAACTTTAGTGAGAGATAAGGGATAAGAGGCATTATGGAAGCCACTATTTATTTACAGGAGATAGTAAATTGTAAAACTAGGATTTGTACTATTTTTCATTGGAACTTAATTGTAGAAATTGGGAAAAGGGTGGTGGTGGTGGTGGAAGGGGGGGGGGGAGGAGCTGTAGAATTTAAGTAGTGCAGCATGGGCTCAGAAATACACAGGGCAACTTCTTATATACCTGTTTGAGAGAAAGACATACATTCTTGTAGAAGCTTCTAGTTTTGACAATTAACTGTGAGTGTTTGACAAGAAGTTTTTAAATACTGTCCTTTAAATTTATTTCCTTAATGGTTTCCTTTTTGCAATAATTGACTACAACATGCTTAGTTTTTTAAAGAGGCTGATAAAATATACATTCCTCTCATTTGTGATCTGAAACATATTCAATTATTTGTGTTGTTTTTGCTTTTAAGATAAAATGCAGTCACCCAAATAGTGTGGTTAGTAATGTATCCTATTTCATAAATTGCTCTTGAGAGGGCACTGAGTTGGCAGTTCCACTTGTCTTCACAAAATTGTCTTATCAAGCACATGCTATCAGTTAGATGATCCTATTTAATTAGCCAGCACTTAACTGGCAATGAGTAAGCAATCTTGAGAAAGCAATCTTGGTCTTTAGGTTGAATGCTGCAGTATGTAACCTGTCATCTCTACTTTGAGGTATGAGGAATGATCAGGAAACCAGTCAAGATGGGCAATCAAGAAAATTTACCTTGTGTAAATGGGGAAGGGTGAAATATATACATAGCCCTCAATTGACTATAATGCATGTATAAGTAAATATGCTTTAAAGTGAGCCAAATGAAGCCTTTGGCTCCCCAGGGTAGCAATCAACTTGTATCAACTCTATTGCACCCCTCTGAATATGCCCATACCAGAAAATACTGTGTTTGTACATTCACCAAATAGGGTATCCACTAATTCCAAACTTTTGTCTGTTATATAATGTAAAATGAATTCTCTAGCCGAGACCTAACAAAAGACAGTCCAAACAAATGTTGTATGGGTATTTACAACCACTGCCAAATGTCACTATACAGACAACTGTGAGGAAAACAGCTTTAAGAACCTAGTAAATGATGCCCATCATGTATGTGCACTGCTAAATAAAATTGAAATTTCTTATAGGGGAGATTACTTAACATTTTCAAGGAGAGCCACCCTTCTTGTCCACCGTTTGAGATGGGCTTGCATGCTAAATTTTCCAAAGAAAGAAGGCAGAGGGAAGAAATGCATACTTGAAAAATAAAACCAAAATGACATCCAACAGTTCATGAATGACAATGAAACAATGCAAGGTAAGGCATTACTGAGTGAACAGCACAAATCCTATGAAACCAGTATGAACTTTTATTATCAACAAAAAAAAAAGAACTGCCATACATAACTGATGGCACATCAGGAAAAATCCTTTTTATACAAAAGACATGCATATGAAAAAAGCTGAAGCACATTAGCCTGGGGCTGTTCTCATGAAATTCATTTTGTCAGGGAAGGGCATCAAGCACAATCATAAAATTTTTCATTTTAAAACTTAGTTACAGCCACATACTGATAGTTTTATCTAAAATAATAATAATATGGCCGTATGTTAGCCTTTTCAAGACATAAGTTTCCCAAAGATGGGATTTTGGTTATTTTTGTTCACCAAAACAATAATATTTCAGACAATGCAATTTCATAACTCTTATTGGAACATTTAAATGCACCATTCCCCTTTACGGCAAGATTAAAATGACGATCTGGTGATGTTTTGCTCCTACTACCTCAACTGTTATACTTCAAGTGGACAATCTGCAAACTAGAGAATCATCACTGGTAATGAATTCTTCCTGTTCATGTGGCACTTGCTTTCTTAACTGTATCATAGACCCTACCCAAATGTTGAGTTGTGGCCCAAAACTATGTCACCCCATAAAACCTGATGGGGTTCATGAGCCAAACTGGGGGTTGCCCTCCTTGCAAATGCATTTGGAAACATTAAGCAAATGGTGGTTGAGAATCACACTACTCACACCCCTTGACTAGGGTAATGAAGAATGCTGAATCATGAAACTAGCATCACTTGAGAAAGTCAAGGTTCACTGTCCTAAGCAATTCACAGTACTCCCCCCCCCCCCTCCTCCCCTCATTGTATAAGTACTATATCAATGGGTAACTTTACATTATATTTGAAGTTTTTCATATGATAACTACAGTCACCATGGGACAAAATAGAAAGAGTGAATTGATCAGCTGTAATTGCTGAATCTGAATTGATAAGCAATGACTTCATCTTAGTTAAGCAGTTTGAAAATCACTTTCATTTAGGACGATGTGAGTGTAATGCAACTGCAAAACTTCAAATAGTAATTATGGAAAATCATCATAATAAAAGATGACAGAGAAATGATGATAATTTTCCAATAATAACACATCACCAGTTTACTCATGCAGTAGATTGTCACACAGAGTGTCAATGGAGATATTTGAATTTCAAATGCAGCTTGACAAAAGATTGACAACTTCTGCGAGACCAAATTGAAAATGATTAGCAACTGGTCAATCTTGGGTAGAAAATTGCAATGAAAACCCAGTTATTTTGTCCTTTGGAATACGGAACAACAAAAAAAATCAGAAAAACAACTTAATCTTCTCAACAACTCAAGGTCACCCAAATACTGAAAAGCACTGGACTCTGGACGAAGGCATAATACTACTGCCAAGTATTTCAGAAGTAAGCTTTATGTTAACAATCATATAAGAAATAAATCTGTAACAAATTGAATAAATTTTTCCAAGCAGTTTAATGAAGATGAACATATTTCCACCCAAGACTGTATCCATGCATTCGACCTATTTCTGTCGGTAACTTTTCAATGCTTCGCAAAAAAGTTGCATTCCTTTTAAAAACATTTCTTTCTCGTTAAAGCTGAACGACATCCTCACAAAGCTCTTAAAGGTTTCTTGATTTGATGAAAATCTAGAAATGCGAGAAGAAAAATATTTTTCTTAGCAGCATTAACACAAAATGCCATAAAGGCCTAATATATCACCCAAGGTAGTGTAAGGAGGCAAAACATCTCCCAGGGTGTGAAAAACTGAAGGTGGAGGATATGTAAGAATCTACAAAGTAAAATGACAACTCGAAACTTTCTAGTGGGTGGGTATTTTCAGAGGGAAATTTGTCCCATGGTCCCGTCTCCCTTAGCTATGGACCCAGCTGGCGACACACTACTTGTTTATTCACAATGTGGTCTCTGCCATCACTGCAGTTTTCTTATTTGACACAGAGCTAATGGCAGTTTCTACAGTTTGTAGAAAATTGAAATGACTGGAAAGACTAGTAATTATTTAGGTGACTTCAGGTCCATACCCAACTTTCCAAGGGTGGCTAAGGAGGACAAACACCCCTGAAAATACCCCATCCTCCAGAAAAAAAAAAGGGTTTCAAGGTCCATTTGAATTAACAGTTTTACACATTTCACCCAATTACAAAATAGGAGTTTATATTTATATAGAAGAAACTACTTGTGAGCAAAGTCAAGCAGATCATGCATGGAGCAACAGATTATCTAAAGGGTCACTGATATCCCTGGAATTCTATTTTTTGATATATATGCACATGATGAAGAGTAGCTCATATTACTCAGCATGCACAAAAAGTGCAGGAGCGAAAAGATTGGGAGACTGAATTGTCTGGGGTGGGAATTCCTTACTTCTGATATGCAAAATGTATCAGAAACAAGAATTAAAACATAAATTGGTACTGTAGAGAAGACTAAAATGACTCTTAATTTATAGAAGAATTCAAGCAGCTAAAGAAGTCGGCCATTGGTGGGATTCATCAGCCTTAAATCATCAAAATTTTGTCTAAATGCAATTCTAAGCCCTAATTGTCAGAGAAACTGAGGGAATCAAGCCGCAATTAAGTGTACAACCATCATCGAATATAGTAATGTTATACAATTAGGCTTTTGAAGGGCAGTGGTTTTACAATGCTACGAAAGTGGGAGTAGCCATTTGCTTAAGAATTACAACTTCACGAAAGATGGCAACCCACTCAACAATCAACATCTGGATCAAATGTGGTATTTAGAAAACTGCAGATTGCTCTTGGATGAAGAGCCCACCTTACTTTGACTTGGCCAGGAATTGAACTCCAGACCTCCCAGTTGCTAGGCTTCCAGTTCTACTACCTTTATCCACACAGGGAAACAACCATCCATGGTAAAGGTAAAAGAACTTGAAAGTTTAAGGCTGATGGAACCCAGGTTTGCCTGACTTAATCAAACCATCACCTGACTATTTGGATTTGTTTATACTGATTGAAAGTTTGCTTACATAGATCCAGGAATAAAATCAACCTTGTAGTTCTCGATACAAAACTTCTCAAATTTTGCAGCATCTATCCCATCAGGCAATTCAACCCAGAGATAATAGCCACCCTACACAAGAAAAATTGGAAAAAATGTAAAGCAAAAAACATGCTACTTTTTTATCTTTAAAATGTTAGCTATAATGTTTGCGACAGTATAATGCTTTAAGTTGTGATGTAATCATCCATAGGAGGTCCCATTGTATCCTTATTTGAGCTGGAGTGTACCTTTGACAGTTGTGACAGTCTTGCACATGGGCGACAGTCACAGAGAATGGATATTTTCGGTGGGGCAATCTCACATAGAATGTCCTCCACCCAACTAATATTTTGAGTCATGAATAAAAATGTGTGTTGTCTAACCACATTTATGTCATGCTTCAGTATACTAGAGAAGGAGATAATGTCATTTTAGGTGCACCAATCACTTTGGCTTCCAGGGCCTTTGCCTGTATCCCTGGTCAATTATGCACAGCATTCATTTGTATAAATGTCCCCCCCCCCCATCTGAAATAAATTGTCATGCATGGTCTTGAAGGCAGTCTACTTCATAATGGTAGAAGCCAATAGCAAGTTTTAGCCAACTCGAGCTGGCAATTAATAATCCAGAATCTATCTGAGAACTTTCTGTTCAGGTATCTTGAGATCAATATAGTTAGAGGTGTTAGCCCCTTTGAGGGCTACGTGCTCAATTGGACAACAAGGTTGGTTTAAACGGGGTTAACTGCCCCAATTACAGCGACAAGCTTCACCCGAGAAAGTGCCTTTCTCTCTTGGGTAACATTGGCTCAAATGTCCTATTCAATTCTAGCAGCATGTGCAAATTTTAAATGGAAAACCTACCTCTGGTATATGGTACTTGACAATACCTTGCAATTCTTTGTTCAAAATCTCTACAGCACCATCCACCTTGTCCTGGCAAACAAAGAAAATATTTCTCCGTTAAATATTAAAAAGTTGGTATTATCTTAGTGCCACAGACTTGTGAACTTCAAGATATGGGGTGTCTTGCAAGCTAACTAGCACTAGAAATGAATTTTAAGTTGCACTAACCCATTGCTATTACCTATTTAAAAAAGTTTATCTTCCTCAGGAGGTTTGAACCTTTTCAAAGACCTTGTAATTTATCACTGGGTACATTACCACCAACTATCTATGAACAGAGAGCGAAAAAGAAAAAAAAAAAGAAGAAAAACTCCCCTTGCACTTCTCTCATATCCTATTTGTCACTGGACCAGAACATAGGCCTACATATTGGCACTAACTACCAAAGGCTCAACTAAGCCTTACAATCTATCATTTGAATTTAATTTGACCTCTTGATGTAGAGACTTGCATACCACATGCATAAATACAGATTGTGATGCCTTACACATGTCAGGCAACAAATGAGGCTAAGTGGAATTTTAAATGCAATTATTCATCACCACAGGCTGTTTCATTTCTCCCAACCTTCGTACTTCTAGCCCCTCTCACAGCTGTCTTAACATTATCCACACACAATCCTAGTTTATTGCTACGGGGCATATTATGTATGGTGAGCATGCAAGGCCCTACAGTGTAATCATAACACTGGCAGTACAAGATGTGTAATAAAAGTTACACTGCATTTTTTTAATTCAATGTCAATCAAAATGACATGCTAATTGAGAATTTCTGTAAGGTATCAAAACAAATATGAGTTTGGGGTGATGGATGACTTCCTTTAAGGTGGGGCATGGTAACAATTAGTGGGGGAGGGGGAGGGAGAAAGGAAGATATGAGCAAAATATAGCCCAGAGGTTAATATAGTAAGAAATCAAAATTAAGTTACCTTCAAATTCTGCCTTGAAGTATTCATGAAGGTGTGCAGAGAACCACTTTCTAGGACCTGACCCATCAGTCCAGACATGACATGGTTAAGAGCACCACCACTCTGTATAATTCCACTAGAAAGACAGAGAAATTGTCGTTAACTTTGGCAATGAATTTCTAAGACTGAGGTAAAGAAATTTTTTCACAACAATTGTTACATTATATTGGAACATTACTGCACCATGAAACAAGGTGTGATAGCACTCTTACTCTTATGAGATGGTGTAATTAATTTCGCCCTCCTTGTGCAACATGCAATGCAAGCAAACAGGAAGTGTTCAAGTTCATATAAACATTTTTAATTTTAAAGGGAAACAAAACATGTTATGTGAGTTGTACAGCAAGCAAGTCACAAATTATTGCGGAATTGACCAATTTTTTTTAAGTGAATAATCTTCAACATTTTATATCTCAAAAACAATCTTCACAACAACTTTTTATAGTTGTAAGGATTCCATGGGAGTTGTGACTCCAAGGAAAATGGAGTACATATGTGAGTCTTGGCCAAGAGATATGACTCTTAAGTTGATTTCCTCTACAGGCCCAAGCCTACTTACAGATCCTACTGGGGGCCAAAACTTGAGTACTCTGAAATCTTTACCATTTAAACAACTGACTGAAACTACTTTTGAGTTACAATGTAAGTTTTGAGAAAAATATTTTCACTGCAAGCTTCATTACTGATACACCAAAAGATCACTTTAACCTTTACAAACTATAAACATTAAAGGCACTTGAAACAAAAAAAAACCCTGATATAACACATGATTCACTTGGACTTGTATATGTTGTAGCAAAACTTCTCCAAAATCAAACTTACCCCTGTCTAAGTTTGTCCAGAATATGCGGTGGACCCTCAAGCCACCCAAGCCTTAGCCCAGGGGACACAATCTTGGAGAAGCTGCCATTTGAGACAACATTGCCAAAGAAATCCTCATCATCTCTGTGATCAAATTCAAAAAGTCTCTTTGAAGGAGGACAGAAATGTTTCCCATCAGTGGTTAGTTTCAGGCTTGTTAAGTTGTAAACATCATCACACAAGATCAGGAGATGATACTTTCGGGCCAGTTTTACAATTTGTCTTGATCTTTCTGTATTAGACAACAGCGAGAAGAAGACCTTGAAGTATTGGTACACTGTTGCAGAAAAATCTTAACTCCTGAAGTGAAGACCAGGCTATAAGTCAGACAAATCCTTTGAAGTTTTCAAAAATTTTTGTGTCTATGCAGGGTTGTTTGATTTGGATCACATTTGATGAAAATCACGATTTAATTCATGATTGTAATTGGAAAAATCATGATTAAATTGAAAAAAATCTAATTTTGATCGATTTATTTGATTTAAATCACCAATTTAAATCATGATTTTTTGTTAGAAAATAAAAAAAAAATCAGCAACCCTCTTTCTATGGTAGCCCCCAAACCAAACTCCAAACAACAGTCCTCTATACTCAGTTACTTTCTCCTATCAGTGAGCAAAAAGAAAATAAAGTTTGCTTCAGCTGGCAGAACAACTACAATTTTTCCTTTATCTAATTTCAGGCGTGGCTGAACGGAAAAAATGTACTGGAGGGTGGAGGCTGAGTGTCAGGAAGACTATCTATGCAGAGCACCACTATCAAGTGCTGCAGAGTGTACAAGAAAAGTTTTTTACCTTTATAAGTTTCCTGGCAGGAAATGGCAATTTGCAAGTGTTAAATGCTGTATGTACCTACAGCTTAAAATTTGGACCAGGGTTTTCCCTGGACCTTTTGAACGTCGCGCCCCGTGACGTTCAAGCTTCAAAATCAAAGAGGCCGCGACGTTCAAAAAACGGCCGCGATGTTCAAAATTGCTGTCAGCTTGCCTCCATAATTTTTCTTCTTTCTGTCAACGACAGAAGACAAACGACAAAATCATTGACTTATTTGTAAAACTGGAACTAACTTTTTTAACTTCCATTCACATACTACTGCATGCGAGTCGGTGCTCTGTATGTGTATCCCATAGGGCCTACTACTGAACAAGTAACACCACAGTATTACTAGCCTGCACTTGCCCTCGTAGGCTCCCATCAGGAAACTGTTGTGCTCACTCCGGAGCACAGTAGCCACGTGGCACAACACGACTTGCACGACCAAAACACAGAGGCCCATTTTGCAGGTTAGAGGCGGGGCTAATGTCTCAGATTTGGGAAGTTATCAATCAAAGGAACGAGCCATGTCATTGTATCTTAACGATGAAATCCCACATATTTCCTGTTACTTCGTTCTTAAAACTTACGGCGAATTTCAGAAAATCGGAAAATAAAGTTGTGCGAACGCACACCACTGCAGTCTAACCCCCCCTCCCCTCCCCTCAGTAAATACTCTGTCTCTAAACTGTTTTGCCAGACTGCAACCAAAGTTTGGAAAATTTGATCGTAGAACAAATGCAATGGGAGTATTAGAATTCTATACGAAGACGATTGGTTTCTACACGTAATTCCTACACAGTAAAACTGCATTCACGATGTCGCGAGTGTTATTGGCTGATTAAAAGCAATAATGAACCAATCACGATGTTACGATGTTTCTTATGTAGAGGTAACTTAAGATAAGTGCAATGGAACTTATGTGTATGATGTCACAGAACCCTTGTTTTCCCAACATGTTTTCATAAAAGATCGGTACGCACACAATCTGGGATTAATACTTGTGGCATTGTGCTCCATTGCTTTTATAAATTCTGGCATTCACCCGATCATTTCCACCGATTAAGTAGGCTATTTGCAAACTGAAAAGGGGCTAAAATGAAAAGATTAAACAAGAACCTACCTGGTTTGAAGTTTGATCTTGATTTTATGAAGTAATAGTGAGTGAGAGGTAATGTGAGATCCCGTCCGCGCATGCGTGATCAGTCTTTAAAGTATGAGGCCTGAGTTCACAAGACAGCACCCTATTATTATAGATGGCTGTACTCCTACTGTAAGCTTTTCCATACATGTATAGAAATTAAATGCTAGCTGGCTTGACTAACATTTTCATTTATGAAGTTTCTGGGTGGGCGAGGAGGGCACATTACCTCTCACTCACTATTACTTCATAAAATCAAGATCAAACTTCAAACCAGGTAGGTTCTTGTTTAATCTTTTCATTTTATTTCGTAATACGTTCGATGTAATGTGAGACCTTCAAAGCAACTCAGGTCTCATACAACACATTAACAGAACACAGCAGATGACTCCTCCATAAGTGTTCTGTGTCATATACAGTAAATAAATTTTTTGAACAGAATTTACTGTTAAAGGTGTTGCTTCAGTGCAATGCTTCATTCAGTACTGACAGTAATATAACTTTTCTTCACATCTAGGCTTAAAGGAGTACATTTCTTCCAGAACTCTGATACTAAACCTAACCCTTAAAAGGTTCGTTGAAAACTTCAAAATGTTTCTTCCATACTAGGCACTCCATTCTGCTTGGGAAAAGATTTCAGCAAATAAGCAGATGTCAGTTGGACACTGCTACCACCAATCTACTGCAGTAGTTTGTGGTTTGAAGTCACTGTTGTCAACATCAGATTGTTGACATTACTGTTTACACTTCCAGCCATGTGCCTATGGTATCATGTGACACTTTAGAATGAGGCTTACACAAGCAGACCAACTTTCCACCATTCCTCTATGCATTGCTGTCCTCTTTTGGTTCAGTACTCCACCATGTTTATACTGTACATTTATGCCACATTGCTTATTTAGTGGATATGCAATAGCAGCAATACCATATGCTCCACATTTTTGTGCCATACCTACATTGGCTGGTCTACTAATATCACATAATCCCTTTACAAATAGCTCCTAATGTTTATTTCCATGTGTTCAGCATATACGTATGAACGGTCTGTCGGATAGACTAAGTACTGACAAGCAGATTTTTATTTAAGTTCTTGGAAACCAGCATTCTGGCAGCTACTGTAACATGGATCTTTCAACTATGCTGCTTTAAATCACAACTGTAATCATATTGAGGCAAGGGAGGTCTGAAATCAAAAGCCCTTACAAATTTTACAATAGTTGTGTATTAAATTGGTGTGATCTCTTATTGACTATCCATGGGTTGATAAGGCTGCCCATGCCAAGTTAAAGGCACTATATTTGACAATGTCAAATGAAGAAATAAGGCATCATGCCTTAACCTGTTCTGGAGTGGAGTATGCACAATGGATCAATGGAATGGAATGCTAGCAAATGGGAATAACCTCCATAGTGGAGTTGCACCATACTGTAAGTTTCCAACTGTCTAAAATGTTGCTGAGTGCACTTTAACAAATCTCCTTGTCTTCAATGAACAATTCCAATAATGTGAAGAACAAGACCTTGTAGTCGATTTAAGGGTAATATCTTGAGGTTGTCAGCATTTTCCCTGCCAATCTGCTGCAGGAAAACAAGTTCCATGTTCTTCAGGGCCAGAAATGAAAATTACATCATTGTGGCAAACTGGTCCACATTTGGAACCAAAGCAATTCATACTCTTAGGTGATTTCCAGGCTCCCCTTGCCTAACATCCATTCTAACTGGTCACTAAATTTTCTACATGCCTAATCAACAATTTCATTTTGATCACCTTTTCCTACTGGGTTAAACACCCTCAAGTTCAATTTGGTAAATTTCAGTACAAGCTAGCAACTTTGTGCTGTTCAGTAGCTGTGCTATTGAGCACTACTGCATTTAGGGTTTTAACAAAATGCTTGCTAAGCTAGGAAAACAGCATTCCCTCAACATACGACTGTACGTAGTATTTAGTTAATTGTTTTTTGTTGGTATTCTATCTGACATCAATCTGTATTGCTACAGCTGTATCATAGTCACTTCATCCTGAACTGAGGCATCACTTGCCAGAGTGGTTTGAAAGACACCCATACAGAAGATGAAGTTTTTCATATGCCTCAGTGTAGACACTAGTCCAAATTATTTCTTCTTTACCTTAAAGATAAGGACACATCAATATCAGCACAGTACTCTCGTTTTGAGACATACGATAGTACTACTGTAAGTAACATCTCTATAAAGCTTTCTGAATCCAATAGCCCCCTGTGGGCTGTAGAATACATGCCCGTGGTATTTTGCGCATGTGACAAGAGGCGACTAAAGGGGGACAAAATGTGAACTTGAACCATACGTGAAAATAAATTTAATCTTTTTATCGAGTTGACTGACACTATATTACACACTCATGTCAGTGTGTCGTTAAATCTCATCTCACTATCTGAATCCAATAACGGAGTGGGGCTTTACTGTACTGTTGGGAAGCTGCTACTGTACCAGCTTTCCAATCCATGCTGCCACTCTAATTATGACGGGCAGTCTAGCAAGATTCCATCAATTTCTCATGAGGTCAATCTGACTTGCACTGTCGGCAAACTAAAATTAGTCATAAGAGTTTTATTTCTTTTGCAGATGGAGACAAAGACTTCTCTGGGTGGTGAAAATTCATCTCAAATCTGAGAAACTTGTAGTTCTGGCAACAGCTTCTTTGGCATGTTGCTTTGTTACTGTGGCTATAACCAATGTACCACTTCAGTAAAGTATCATATAATTACGCACTGAAATCCCTTGGAAGCAGTGCAAGAGATGCAAAGCAGTGCTTTACGTAATTGTGTAAAATGCCTTGGCATTTACATGACCCCAACTGGATTTTGTCTGGCCATAACTGACCTCTTCACAAAGCAGGACTTCAGACTGTGAATTTATTTTCTTCAAATGCTAAAGAGAAATAATAATATGCATCTCTCATGTCTACAGATGCCATTGAATAGTCCTTTGTAATAAACTCCCTTACAAAACTGTTTTCATAAAAGGTTCCGAGAGATAATGGGTCATTCTATTTTCCCCAGCATTCTTGAGCCATGAAAAGGTATTCAATGAACCCTGCATTGGAGTGCTTCCATTTCTGCACATCCTTTTTAGGTTGTCAAGGTTGTGTAGTATATTGTCAGCCTCCTCATGGAAATTGGGTAAGTTACTTTGTCAACCCCAATATCCTAGCCTTCTAGGTAACCTAGGACCATGGCTTCCTACTGCTGGTTCATTTTCCCGCACTCTGGAATGTTGCACTTGTTTCCTGTTTGTTACCTGGGGCCCTAACTTTGGGCCTATTTTTGGCATGTTTTGCCAGATTGATGTTGGTACACAGTAGCGTCCCACAGCAGGGGGAGCTTTTCTCACACTGAAATAGTGCTGTGTTAAGCATCAGCTAAAAATCGTGTGTGGCATCTACCACACGTACAAGCTACGGTTTTCTCTTCAACCAGTTCTTTGACCATTTCAATGGTAGTTCTAGGGTTACAGTAGATGACCTCCCAGCAATCACTGAGTTTTACACTGTTTACATTATAATTTTGGTCTACGCCTGGTCTTAGGCTATGCCTAGATCTCGTCAAGTTTCCATCTTGACTTACAGTTAACATAGGCTAGGCCTATATACACTAGGCTATGTAGCCTAAGCTACTAGCCCTGTAAGTACGACAGTAGGGTCTGACTTGTGTGCGGGAAAGTGCTTCATAATTGTTGGCTGAGACATCTGACATGTTTCGGCTTTCTTTCTTCCACTTTTGTGGGTTCTTCTAGGTCGAGGCCATTGGCCTAGGCTAGGCTATGTGATATAAAAATGCTGCTAACAACTGGTTCACCTTTGTAAACCTTGACAGTTGATGCAAACCCCAAAGGTTTGTATCAGGTACCATCCTTTCTAATTCTCACCCTCAGTCTCAGACTGGGGAAAATCTTTATGTGACTGTATCAGGTATGCCTCCTCCTTGGCTAGGCCTTACACTCAGGCCTACAGTAATTCCCTGTTAGGACTTGCACACTTACCTATTCATAGCCTAAGTCAGCACTTTAAACTGCTGCTCTCCATAGCTCAATCTATGGATAAGTACTCAGTCACATCCATTTTTCAAGCCTGGCCCAGGCCTAGGCTAACCAACATTTGTTGGTTTATCTTTATCAACACAAGCCTGTTCAGTGTTGCTGAACTGTTACTGCTACTGCTAGAAACGATCCTGCAGTGTTTTTATAGGAGGCATTTTCTCTCCTTCCTTTGTCCTTTTGAGCCTTTCTTGACCTTCACAGAGCTCCCGTCGGCGACGAGGCTTTCTCCTTCAACCCAGTGTAACGCTTCCACCGAGTGCATGCACTACTACATTCAGTAGGTAGGCTATATATTGTGCTGCCTAACCGCGTTAGGCTATGACACTAGAAATCCCGCCATAAATCATTTTCGTGGAACTGGCTCTCGCATGTTACATGCCTGGCCAAGCAGTGCTTCAGTCTCGGTGGCTCGCACCGGACAATTTATTGGTCTGAGATTAAGACATCGTGATTAGAAACGCTCCGAACATCGAGAAAATCATCAAAGTAACACCCAAATCCTTTAGATTGCAACAGTTTACGGTGAATTAGCCATATATCGGGTTGAAACTCAAAATTTTCTCCATGGTAAAGAAAGACCACTGATCACTACACTTATTGCGAACGAACTGATCACGCATGCGCGGACGGGATCTCACATTACATCGAACGTATTACGAAATAAAATATACTTGAAACTTGCCCTTAGTTTCGTAAAATTCCCGTAAACTCAATCCTTCAACTTCCCACCAAAACGGGATGCATTGATAATCACAAACGTTAAATTTTACCATGGAAGTGATCCTTTGATATTTTCCGCTGTAACCCTGTAGTATTACATGGAATTAGATTGGATTTAGATTTGCATTCTTTGCTTTCTCACAGAAAGCGCCGCGTAAGTTGCTGTACAAACTTCTGCACAAAACAAATTGTACACACTATCGAGCTGCAGTGTTTCACCTTTTTTTTTTCAAATCCCCAAGCTTAGCATACATGTCTGTGCACGTTTTGTACACGTAGCTCCTAGAATCTTGTGAAGTTCATTGCTTATTGTCTTGCATAAATTAAGTCATTTCTAGCATTCCTTCAGTAATGTTATTTACAGTAGGACTTTTGCAATGCTGTCATACGACGTCATTGCGAACAAAAACAGTGATGCACGTGGTCCTGTGCAGCAAACTTCTTGGCCCGCGCATGCAGCAGACTTAAGTGTGTGTCCGTTTATTCCACCAAACAAGACATCATGTTTTGCTTAATGACATCATATGCATACGATCCATTTCAGAATTTAAATTGGTCCCTGCATCGTGATTGGTTCAGTTTCATTGATTCTAGCCAGCCAATCACAACTCGCGCCTTCCCCTATGTGATTTAGTGTGTGAAAATACTCGGTCTCGAGACAAGTTTTGCCGTTGAGTTTGTGTTACGACAATCACCGGCTAGCGCAGCCGGGCGAGCCATGAAACGGCATCACAAATCTCTGCATACGTGGATTTTTTCGGGATCTGACTAAAGTGCATTTCAGTTGCAGATTCTTTTTAAAAAAGACGTAAGTTTTGGACTAGAATTGCTTAAAATGTACGGGGATATTTATATCCGAAAGGAACCACAAGATACGTTAATCGGGTGCAATTGTTTTGCTGCCCAGAACTGCTAAGATTATCATGAATGATTGCTCTACATGGGTTTGCTAAAGCAAGAGAGAAGCTACAGTACATTAACGCAACTAACAAACAATGCAAATGTTCTGACATGGTTGGAGAATGAAAACTAGACAGAGCGTCCGCAGGTATGGACAAGGAGGGGCACTTGCCCCCCCCCTTGAAAATCAAAAATTTAAAAAAACGTATAAAAATCAAAGCAAAAATCAAAATAAAACGTGTTTTCCAAGTTTCTATGCAAAAAATAGGCTTTAGAAATGCCATTTCCGGCGATCTGGGAGGCATTTTGGGCTGAAATTTTTGCATGCTTTGTGTCAATTCATGGTCACTTGGAGGTTTTGCCCCTCTCTAGAAAATTTTGCCCCCCCCTTGACTTTTTTTCTGCCGACGCCCATGACAGAGAACGAAGTTGGCCTAAGGAATAAATTATCAAAGGGCGTGTGACATGGACTACAAACAATTCTAGATACTGTATTTAACGGTTGATTTGTATCTCCACTTGTGAAGTGAAAATATTATGCCTACAAAAATGGTATCCTGTTCGTAAAACGAACAGAAATATCCCCAATATTTTCTATTCTGAGCTGGTAATATTGCAAGCCGGACCTGGGCCCAATCATGTCAATTTTGGTGAGCGACGTGAGCAAAATAACGGCCAACCGGGGGTAAAAATTGTCCGGTGCCAGCGCTCAATAAAAGCCATGCCGATGAACCAAAACTTTTGAAGCAGAAATTATGGTGCTATAAAGCCAATGTGACAGCTATCACTAGATCAAAATTTGTACGAATGTGAGTTTCTGTGCTAATATTTTTGCCTCAACTTACAGAAATGGTGTTGACAAATATGCCTCAAAAGTGTCACCATTTTGCATCTAGGGACTTTCATAAGTCTCAAAATTTCCAAAAGGGGAGGTGGACACCCCCTCCCCTTATACCCCTCCCCCAGGCCGGCGATCCACCTATGGACGCATCAGATGCGCGACATTCAATTGTAAACCCAGGGAAAACCCTGTGGACCTCAAGTTAACTTTGTAATTTCTCAATGACCAGGAAAAAATTGGATCCATGCAAAATATTGTAACATATCAGATGAGTACTACAGAGTCTGAACATGCCTACCCCTCCCAGCTACAACTTGAACTACTGACCTCCTTACTGCAAGTCAGATATTGTAACCATCTTATATAATTTCACAATCAATGGAGTGCATTAAAGAGTGCGTGCTCCAGTGCGTCGTTCTCTTCATAACCAAACAAAAGCATGCACTACGACACCTTGACATACATACATACGTGAACTTACAAGCCTCTCTTGACACAAGAACTGCTCACAACCTAGTGATAAAGACACCTTCTCAAAACTTTATGAAACTGATACTTCAGGGGAAATATTTTGCTTAAATTTAGAAACTATAATTTTTAATGTATAGTCACAGACAGGGCTCACCAAATTTCAGAGACCAGAGGAATGAGCCTATGGCCTTAAATGTACAGTGCCTCACAAGACCAGGGTCCTGCTATGGCCAAGGCCAGGCTATGAGACCTTCAGCACTGTTTGGTTGGTAACTTATGCAAATATCTGAGTCAAAGTTCTGCATGTATAAACCAAAGCAAAATTACATTACTGAAAAAGTACCACACTAATGACTTTTTTTCTAAATCTATCCTTCCAAAATGTTATGTCCACATCAAATAAAAATTATGTAGTATTCACATTATTCATACGAACAAAGAAATATCAATATTAAGAGCATATGTTTTTTATCTGCTTTTTTTAACTTTGTGGCAATTATTCAACCCTTGGGTGAGGTTTTGTTTACTTTTATTAAGAGGGAGAGGGGGGGTGGAGTTGATTGAATGTAGATTGATGAGTTCTTAAAAATGATCACCCACAACTAACTGGTGTTTTAATTAGAGAGCATAGCTTTTTTAGTCCATGACAGACAGCAGATTACTACTCAACCCTGTGCACTCCCACTGAGGATTGCAAAAAGTACAGTGACCTCAAACAGTCTACTGAGCAAGTAAATGAGGCAGTCATAGGGCTTAAGAGACTCATTAACTTGCCCAGTCTGACTGCTTGTGATCCCTGCATGAGCAGTTCTGTATATACAGTAGGAGCACACTGGGCAGAGTAGTAATATAATCTGCCGACTGCTGGGGACTCCAAAAAGCTATGCTCCCTTATGCATAACAAATTTTGAAATACTTTCTGTCACTGTCATAATTGTATGTGCAACAATTATTTTACCTTCAGAGAGGCAGGCACCGGTCGGGTTGTGAAACACTGGAACAAGGTACACCATTGACCAGAAAGGTTTCTCATCTGTAGGTTCAAATCCATTTTTAGGGTAATGCTCATTAATACTCTTCTCCAAGAGATCTGGTCGTATTCCATTCTGATCTATGTTAACTACAGATAGACAATGAAGAATGTAAATAGATAAAGGCAAAACAATGACATTCATGACCATAGTTGTTTTACTTTCTTCATTCATTCACAACTATTTTGATTTAAAAGTATAGTCCAGAGCCAATTTATTTTCGATATGATAAAGCGCAACAAGGCCACTCTATCATTATCAAACGTTTTGCTTCTATTTGAAAGAATAGTTCAGGCCCAGATTTATTTTTGATATGTTACAGAGAGACCATATTCTAAGTATTCTGGTGAAATTTTTATTCATTTGCCATATTCAGTTCATGAGACATTAGCAACTGAATGTAAAAAATTTTCTACACAGAAAGAACTTGAAGCAAACAGGTATGATGTCATGGATTCACATTGCCAGCTAAGGTTTTGTTCTTATTTATAATTCACCTCCAATTTTAGGCATCATGGGCCATGGAATTTTAACCATTTTATATGCCTAAGGGGCAAGATAGAATTTCTGATCTATTCAAGGTCAAACTAATAGATGCAAAACAAAGAAAAACAAAACATTGGCCAACAATATGAACCCATGACATCACAACTGCTTGCTTGAAGTTCACTTTTTATAAAAAATGTGCCAACTTCAGAAGACCCTAATGAAAATTTGGAAATGAAAGTAACTGATCTGTCAAAGGATTGTGGTGTTGATATTGTGGCAGACGATATCAGCGTGTGCCACCGTCTCCCTGGAGGTAGTAAACACCCCCGCCCAGCCACTGTTAAGTTTGTTTAAGTTTGTTAAGAGGAAGACGACAATATCACTTATGAAGGCGAAAAAGAACTTAAAAATGTGTTTATATCGGATGATCTGACAAGACAACGAAGCAAGATAGTTAAATACATGAAAGATGACCAGAATGTGAAGAAAGTATGGACAATTGAAGGTAAAATTCATGGTATTGTGTCTGTAGATGGAAAGGACCAAAAAGTGGTTATTGACAATTTTGAAGACGTACAGAAACTTGATTGGGATGAAGCTAAATTGCGTGAGCTGGGTTTATTTTTGGCCCTATAGGACTATGAGGCACCAGTTTATGGTTCTAAGGATCTTGTTAAAACCCGGGGTACTTCTGCCCTTTCCACTGTGCCAATGATTCTTTCGTACAAGCATGACCATACCTATTATAATAGTATAGCTTCTACGTATATCCACATCTGTGCACTTAATGTGTGTGGCATTCGTAAAAAGCTCGAGTATGGAATCCTACAAGATTTTGTTAAACCTTTTGACATAGTTTGCCTATCTGAGACAAAAACAGATGTCATAGATCCAGGAGCTTTTCCCGATTTCAATGTAATTTGTGCAAAAAGGCGGACGACTACCAATCGTTTTGGTGGCATTCATGGAATTGCCGTTCTAGTCTCTAATATGCTGTCGGGCAATTATAGCGAAGTAAATGACACTTCTTCAGACTCGATCGTATGGTTAAAATTTGATCGTGAAGCATTTGGATACGAGTTTATCCTTGGTGCTGTTTACATACCACACGAGGGATCGAAGTATTATTGCACGGAGGTATTTGTGCTCCTGATTCTAAACATGTTCTTCCTCATGGTTTTAGTTCTCAGCCATCCCTTGCCAATAATTTTAGTAACTTCTTTGCCAATAAAGTGAAATGTATTAAGGAGGATCTTCATAATATGCCAGCTAACAATGATCCACATATTCCTTGTGAGCCTTGTACTAGTTCTTTTAGAGGATTTTCTCTGATTAGTGTGGAAAAAGTCTCTAGTATTATTCAGAACTCTCCAACAACTTCTTGTTCTATGGATCCTATACCTACTTGGCTTCTCAAGAGATGCATCAAAGAACTGGCTCCTATCATAACAAAGATTATTAATGGTTCACTACAGACTGGTGTTTTTCCAGAGTCGCTAAAAGTTGCGCACATTACTCCTCTTATTAAAAATGCAAAGCTTGACTGTGAGAATCTCAAAAACTATCGTCCAGTAGCTAATCTCAAATTTCTTGCTAAGTCAATTGAACGTGCTGCTGTATTACAGATCCAAGATTACCTCTCGCATGATAACCTTCACAGCAAGTATCAGTCTGCTTACAGAAGCCACCATTCTACAGAATCTGCCCTTCTAAGGGTTTACAATGACTTGCTGCTTTCAGCTGATAAAGGAAAGGAATCTGTTCTTGTATTATTGGACTATTCTGCTGCTTTTGATACCATTGATCATACTATCCTTTTACAACGCCTTTCTAATAAATTGGATTTTGTGAAACTGCACTCCGCTGGTTTACATCATACTTAACCAACCGATTGCAACATATTAATATCAATGGTCACTTATCTGAGGCTCATGTACCTGAAGAGGGAGTCCCTCAAGGATCTGTTATTTGTCCTCTTGCTTTCACTTTGTACACATCTCCTATTGAAAACATAATAGAATCATATGGTCTGGCCAAAATGATTTATGCAGATGACACTCAAGTGTATGCTATAGTTGATAATAGAAACTGCCATTCAGTATTACCGCAACTGGAAACGTGTGTTAAGGACATCCTTTCGTGGTCAACCACCAACAGTTTAAAACTCAATCCTGAGAAAACTGAAGCACTACACCTTGTTCCTCGCTTCCGTGATACTATACCACTCACCAGTATTTCCATTGGAGACTCTTTAATCACGCCTGCCCAGAGTGCAAAAAATCTGGGTGTTATTTTCCAGAATGATCTTAGCTTATCTCAGCATATTAATAATGTGTGTCGCTCTGCCTCCTTTGCTTTGCACAAAATTGGTCAATTACGACATTATTTGGATGCCCAAACTACTGAAAAGCTTATTCATGCATTCGTTACCTGCCGTCTGGATTATGGAAATAGTCTTTTCTATGGTTTACCTAAACACCAAATTTCAAAACTCCAGCGAATTCAAAACTCAGCAGCTGGACTTGTTGCATTAACAAAATCATGTGACCACATCACCCCTGTTCTTCGTAATCTTCACTGGCTTCCTGTGCAGCATCGTATCAACTACAAAATCCTTCTTCTTACATACAAATGCATCCATGGTTTTGCTCCATTATATCTAAAGGATCTTATATCTAATTACAAGCCTTTACGTGAACTACGTTCCAGCTCTCAATCTCTTTTAAATGTGCCGTCATCTGTTACCCATTCTTATGGTGATCGTGCTTTTTCAACAGTATCTGCGAAACTGTGGAATGACCTTCCATCTTTTGTCAAGAACTCTTCCACTGTTGGACAATTTAAAACTAACTTGAAAACTCATTTGTTTACTTTGTCTTATTGACCGCATGTTGTATAGTTTTAGCGCTTTGAGACTTCTTGTGTAAGGCGCTATATAAGAACTGTTATATTATTATTATTATTATTATTTGAAGACGTACTTAGCGATTGTATGTCAATTCAAGCCAAGTTCCAGGTCCCAATTTGTATCTTGGGTGATTTTAATTCTAGGACAGGTGTTCTAGATGATTTCACTGATCTGGAGAACGCTTTGTCACTTGAAGCGGGTCTCGATGCTTCATGCAATGAATTCAATTCCAGGCAAGCTTTGGAAAGCCTTGGTCTTTGTATGGATAGATTTAGTATGGACACTGTATAACAATGACCATTGTAATAACAATGGTTAAAAATTGATTGAACTTTGCAAGTCTCTTGATTTACACATAGTACAGTAAATGGTAGAGTCGGTAATGATAAAGGAATTGGCCAGATGACATGTGATAATAAGAGTGTTATTGATTATGTAATTGTTTCTGCTGAAATGTTTCCACATATAGTGGATTTTAATGTGGAAGATATGGATAAATTCTAGTCCGAAAAGCACAGGGCGATGAGTGTTAAACTAAAATGTAAGGATTATCTGCCCATTGATAATAATAGATTTTCAGATTTGGAACTAAATGAAATGCATACACGAATTGACTGGGATAGTACCAGAGCTAGTGAATTTACAAGCTCCTTCTGTGATAGTGATATCATTAGAATCACAGAAAAACTGGAGTCTTTGGACGTCCAAAAACTTACAAATTCTCAGCTTGATGATATTGTTATGAACTTGAATAACGTATTTCTTGAAATGGCAGATAAGGCTGGAATTGTAAATCGGGTTAGTTTAAGACCCTTAAAGAATTATTCTCCGTTACGGCAGCCCTGGTTTGATCGCAGTTGTAGAGAAATGAAAAAGAAATATGTAAAAGCAAAACGCTCGTATAAATATTTAAAGGATTGTCACTCGTGGAAAAGTATATGCACGGCATCTAAAAACTATAAGCAGCACATAAGGAAAACGAAAAAGAATTATTTTGCTATGTTTCACTCCAAATTACGGCATTTGAAAACCAAGAATCCTAAGGAGTATTGGAATGTAATTAACAAGGCAAGTAATATTAGTACCAGTTGTAATAACATATCGTTAGAGTCATTTAGAAATCACTTTACAGAGTTGAATCAATCAAAAGCCTCGTCCGATGGAACTAGTAGTTTTATCCTGGACTCTCATACTGCTGAAAACCTTGAACTTAACAAATGCATTACTGTTGATGAAGTTAGAGTTCAAATAAGCAGGCTTAAGAATAATAAATCGTCAGGAGAGGATCAACTTATTAATGAATTTTTGAAATACAGTCCTGATCGTGTTATATATCTCATAACAAAGTTGTTTAATGTGGTTTTGGCTTCCTGTATTATCCCAACTACATGGACTATTGGTTTGATTATGCCAATCTATAAGGGTAAAGGCTCTCCTAATGACGCTGGGAACTATCGCAGTATAACTTTGTTAAGCTGTTTGGGTAAGCTATTCACCTCAATTTTAAATGGACACATTAAAACTTTCCTGTGCAACACTGGTATGATTGGCAATGAACAGGGAGGGTTAATGAGCAACCACTCTACACTTGATCATGTATTCACTCTCTATGCGATTGTTGATTATTATCTCCATAAGAAAAAGAGAATTTATTGTGCTTTTATTGATTATGAAAAGGCATTTGACATTGTGGATAGGGCAAGCCTGTGGTCTAAGCTTATTGGTTGTAATATTAATGGGAATATGCTTAAGGTTATACATGCTTTTTATGAGAATGCAAAATCAGCTGTCATTAAGGACGGAATAAAATCTGATTTTTTTCATTGTAATGTAGGAGTCAGACAGGGTGAAAATCTGTCCCCTGTGCTCTTTACAATATTTTTAAACGATTTCGAGCCTTTTGTTAGTCGCTATTATAAAGGTTTGCATAATTTACCAGGTTCTATGAATGAGGTTCTCAGTAATGATGAAGTAGAAGTTTTCATTAAATTATTTACTTTGTTATACGCAGATGACAATATTGCATTGGCTGAATCCGAAAATGAACTGCAGAAGGCTTTGAATGGTGTACATGACTATTGCAATGTTTGGCACATGAAAGTTAACGTTAAAAAAACCAAAATAATTATTTTTTCAAAGGGTAAAATAAGGAAAAAAACCTACATTTAAATTTGGGGATAAAAACGTACAAATTGCTGACGACTACACCTATCTCGGGGTCACGTTTAACTATAATAACAGTTTTTTAAGGCCGTGAATGCACAAGTAAATCAGGGTAGACGAGCTCTGTTCAGTATGATGCATAAGTCCTATAACCTTTGTCTTCCACTCGATATCCAGATAAAATTGTCCTTCCGGTTCTTTTGTATGGATGTGAGGTATGGGGTATCCAAAATATCAATCAAATTGAAGTCTTTCACACTAAATTTTGTAAGAAAATTCTGAAGCTCAGTAAGTATACGCCAAATTGTATGGTGTATGGGGAGCTAGGGCGACATAAAATCTGTAAGTCTGTTGAAATGAGGATGGTCTTATTTTGGTGTGCCATATCCTCTGGTATAGGTCATTATCTAGCACGTTTAATTTATAAGTTTCTTAGAATTATGTATGAAACCAAAGTATATAGCTCAACATGGATTATTAAAGTGAAAGATATATTAGACAAATCGGGAATGCCCTTTGTATGGAACAATAGTGAAGAAGTATCTAGTAACTAGTTGAGAGCAGCGTTAAATCAACGTTTAAACGATATTTATGAACAGGAATGGATTGAAGTAAATACAAACTCCCAGTGTAAGAATTATAGGATATTTAAAACTAGGTTAGTATTTGAACCCTATCTGCTTAATTTTGATCACTTTCTGGGTAACTCATTCTGTAAATTTAGATGTGGGAATAGTAAGCTATACCGGTGGTTACAGGTAAATTTGAGGGTATTATTTATCATGAAAGAATCTGTGACTTGTGTGATGGGGAGGTCCTAGGGGATGAATTCCTCTATATTTTGCAGTGCCCTTACTTTACCACAGAACGTAAATTATTACTTAAGCCATATTTTAGAAGACGGCCCACAATTCTTAAATTGAAGGAACTTTTTCAGAGTAAAAATATGAAGATCGTGTCCAACTTGTTTAAGTTTTGTAAGATAATTATGAATAAATTCTCAGGTTAATTGTAATCTTAAATCTATAGGTGACTGGTGTCTGAATAGTCGTAGTTTGTTAAAAGCAGTGTTAGATGGTATTATCATTATGTTTGTTATTATTTTTCTTTTTTCTTTTTTCTTTTTTTTTTCTTTTTTCTCTACTTTTGCTTTCTTCTCTAAACCGTTCTTTTTTGTATTCGATGCATTTTGTTGTATCACTTCCATTTGTTATATTCTTTATGTCTATTTGTAAGTCTCTTATACCTCTTTGAGGTGAAAGAGAGAATAAATGAAACTGAAACTGAATTGCTAATAACTCAAGAACTGAACATGGGAAATGAATGAAACTTTTACCAGAATGCTTACAATATGTTCCTCTAAAACATACTAAGAATAAATTTGACCCTCGAATATTCTTTTAAATACTGCCAAGATATTAAATTCTGTTCCTGAAGAACCATATTGTAAAAGCACAACACCAAGTAAATGGAGTAGTCAAAGATAGGTGCTTACATTACCACCAGTTTATCTCAGCATAATATACAGTTACCCAACCGAAATGGACCAACAAGAGTTGATGATTATTACTCTGTATGAACATAAGCATGAGGTAATGGCTTTATTAAAAACATTTTCATTGGAAATATCTGCTGAGTAGAATACTGCATATCCTCAGATTTTAAAGATTACTCTAGAAATTATTGAAAATTGATCACAGCTCACATGCACTATTTCAGTCGCCCAATTCTTATACAAAACACACTGCACCCATTTTACTGAAATAAATGAACTTACCATGCACAATTTTTCTTTTCAAATCATTAAAAATATCAATCCCTCCATAGTAAGCTGGATTTTCCATGAAAACCAAGTCATTAGTCTCAAAGTATGTCATAGACAGAATTAAAATTCCTATAGTTGAACCAGCTGTACACATTATGTCTTGCCTGAAACAAAGAAGTTTATAAAGAAAAATTTTACTCTTTGTGATAATCTGCAGCAAAGAATTAAAATTCTGCATTTACTGACTAGACTGTAATTAAAAAGAAATAAATTGTGTTAATCAAGCATCAATGGGCCTACAAAGAATATAGCATTTAACGTAATCAAATCATTCTGTTGCATTATTTGACTCAACAACAGCTTAATTTCCCAAAAATGTAAATGAATTCCACATAAGAATTACAGAAATTGTACTGTTTGAAGTTTAGATACTTTGGGCAAATTATTCTTGAAACTTGAGAAACACATTAAATTTCTTTCTGATTGATCTAAGCTCTATAATTATCAGTACAGGTAAGCCTCCCATCAAACATTTGTACTGCTACAAAACTGGACGAAGCAGAGGATCATTGTGCAATTTTGAGGCCGAGACACTGGTGATTACTTTATTGTCTATTCAGTAAGGTGTTCTCAAAGAAATTTGACTGGACGACTTATTTGTAGGCTACAGTTGTGGGTAAAACAGTAAGTAGGAAATACTTCTTACGGTTTAACTGGTGAGTTGTATTCTTGAGAAAGAAACTTTGCCAGCTGGACTCTGTACAATGTGTCCCCTTTACTAGATCCATATTGAAATAAGAAGTTGCTGAATCCCCTTTCGTTAACCTGAAAAGAAATATTTGGAATAATACGTCAAAACATCAGCCCTCAGACTGCATGTTAGTTCTGAGTTATGGATCAAATCCATGTTTACTGGACTCAGGAGAAGCCAAAAATGCATGCTGAATTGGTAACAGCTAGTGAGACCGAAGGTTCATGAGATCAAAAATGTGATATTGTAGTGTTCACAAGACAGACCTAATGTGCCCCAGACTGAAAAGGAAAATGGGTAAGTGAGACCACAAATGAAAAAAGGTTTCAAGATCAACATTAAAGATCCACTGACCAGCTATATTCATTTTCAGTCTTGCAGGCCTATTCTCATTTTCAGTCTTTCTGACCTTTTCCCATTTTCGGTCTTGTGAACCTTTTCACCTTTCGTCTCACAAACCCTTTTACATTATGGTATTTTTTTTTTGTGAACCTTTTCTTACTTTTGGTCTCACTGAGCCTTTCTCATTACTTTTCAGTCTTGTTGACCTTCGGTCTAAAGTACCTTAGGCCCCGTTCAATGCTGCCCCTGAATCGATCCTTCTCAAGATTTTAATTTTTCAAACTTCACTTCTCTTTTGCCCAAGTGAGGTTATCAAATTCCCAACCCCACAGTGCCAGAGGTGTAATGATATCGAGCACCACACATCATGCCCCTATTCAGGCTTTTCTACTAGAGTTGCAAACAATTATGCACTTATCAATTGTACTGATAGTCACATTCTCTGATCCCCAGGAAACCTAGATAGGTCAATGATTGTTACTTTGGTAGGGTCAAACATTTTTGTCCATTGATGCAACAATCAGTCATGCAATTGACCCAACATAACATAAATACTGTAGACTTTAACACACATTTTCCAGAAGGATAGATCTTCACCTATGTCCTGTGCACCCACTGCACAACAGGTATCTAGTTTGTTTTGACACGAAATTAGGTGAACTTCGACTCAAAACTCTGATGAACATCAGGGCTGAAATTAAGGTTTATTAAAGGAGGGCACAGCCATTTGGCTGGGGTCATTTGTAACTTTTGGGAAACACCAAGGCCATCAGATAAGGCAAAAAGCCAAAACTTTTTGCACAGCCATTTATTTGAAAGTGGTTCTACTTGAATGTTGTGCACAAATGGATGTGAATTTAGCCAGAATTGTAGCCTAAGTACAAGAGTATAAATCACACATTTCCATCACCAATCTAAAAGCAAGTTTGATTTAGCTTCATTCGTACATACCTAAGTACAACACATTGAAAAACGTGTTTTACATTAATTTCTCCTAACAAAAACAATTCTCTCTATTAGTTTCTGTCATGTCTCTGATTTGATATGTGCAAATTGCATCTTGGTGCTTGTTTTCATACTTTTCCTCAGTGTAATCTTTGGGGTTTTGTTACAGAAAATCTATTTCAGGTCCTGCTGGAATTTTGTCGTTTACATTAAAAGGCACGATGGCCACATGCTTGAGGGCATGATGACTATTGTGGCTGTGATGAATGGCTGTATTGTAGGGCATTCCCTAGGGCATGAGAGCAATGGCTGTCATGTCTTTTGTTGAAGTCCAGCCCTGGAACATGACACACATTTGATTTACCACTGTCTGGGGGTCAGGGGGAGTGTCTTACAATTGATAGGTGCGTTTTACATGATAGAATTTCATAGTCTGCAGGGATGTAAACAAAAACTCTCTCTGCATGCTGTACATCTAGGCTTCCTGCAGCTGATAAAATGTCTAAGCAAGGTATATTACAAATCAGCATGATCATGCTGAGATCACTAGTTGGGTGGTTGGCATTGGTTGGCATAAAAAATGTTCAATCCAACATGCGTGCATGTTATCTGTTGTGCCTGTTCATGCTTAATTTTGATCACTTTCTGGGTAACTCATTCTGTAAATTTAGATGTGGGAATAGTAAGCTATACCGGTGGTTACAGGTAAATTTGAGGGTATTATTTATCATGAAAGAATCTGTGACTTGTGTGATGGGGAGGTCCTAGGGGATGAATTCCACTATATTTTGCAGTGCCCTTACTTTACCACAGAACGTAAATTATTACTTAAGCCATATTTTAGAAGACGGCCCACAATTCTTAAATTGAAGGAACTTTTTCAGAGTAAAAATACGAAGATCGTGTCCAACTTGTTTAAGTTTTGTAAGATAATTATGAATAAATTCTCAGGCTAATTGTAATCTTAAATCTATAGGTGACTGGTGTCTGAATAGTCGTAGTTTGTTAAAAGCAGTGTTAGATGGTATTATCATTATGTTTGTTATTATTTTTCTTTTTTCTTTTTTCTTTTTTTTTTCTTTTTTCTCTACTTTTGCTTTCTTCTCTAAACCGTTCTTTTTTGTATTCGATGCATTTTGTTGTATCACTTCCATTTGTTATATTCTTTATGTCTATTTGTAAGTCTCTTATACCTCTTTGAGGTGAAAGAGAGAATAAATGAAACTGAAACTGAATTGCTAATAACTCAAGAACTGAACATGGGAAATGAATGAAACTTTTACCAGAATGCTTACAATATGTTCCTCTAAAACATACTAAGAATAAATTTGACCCTGGAATATTCTTTTAAATACTGCCAAGATATTAAATTCTGTTCCTGAAGAACCATATTGTAAAAGCACAACACCAAGTAAATGGAGTAGTCAAAGATAGGTGCTTACATTACCACCAGTTTATCTCAGCATAATATACAGTTACCCAACCGAAATGGACCAACAAGAGTTGATGATTATTACTCTGTATGAACATAAGCATGAGGTAATGGCTTTATTAAAAACATTTTCATTGGAAATATCTGCTGAGTAGAATACTGCATATCCTCAGATTTTAAAGATTACTCTAGAAATTATTGAAAATTGATCACAGCTCACATGCACTATTTCAGTCGCCCAATTCTTATACAAAACACACTGCACCCATTTTACTGAAATAAATGAACTTACCATGCACAATTTTTCTTTTCAAATCATTAAAAATATCAATCCCTCCATAGTAAGCTGGATTTTCCATGAAAACCAAGTCATTAGTCTCAAAGTATGTCATAGACAGAATTAAAATTCCTATAGTTGAACCAGCTGTACACATTATGTCTTGCCTGAAACAAAGAAGTTTATAAAGAAAAATTTTACTCTTTGTGATAATCTGCAGCAAAGAATTAAAATTCTGCATTTACTGACTAGACTGTAATTAAAAAGAAATAAATTGTGTTAATCAAGCATCAATGGGCCTACAAAGAATATAGCATTTAACGTAATCAAATCATTCTGTTGCATTATTTGACTCAACAACAGCTTAATTTCCCAAAAATGTAAATGAATTCCACATAAGAATTACAGAAATTGTACTGTTTGAAGTTTAGATACTTTGGGCAAATTATTCTTGAAACTTGAGAAACACATTAAATTTCTTTCTGATTGATCTAAGCTCTATAATTATCAGTACAGGTAAGCCTCCCATCAAACATTTGTACTGCTACAAAACTGGACGAAGCAGAGGATCATTGTGCAATTTTGAGGCCGAGACACTGGTGATTACTTTATTGTCTATTCAGTAAGGTGTTCTCAAAGAAATTTGACTGGACGACTTATTTGTAGGCTACAGTTGTGGGTAAAACAGTAAGTAGGAAATACTTCTTACGGTTTAACTGGTGAGTTGTATTCTTGAGAAAGAAACTTTGCCAGCTGGACTCTGTACAATGTGTCCCCTTTACTAGATCCATATTGAAATAAGAAGTTGCTGAATCCCCTTTCGTTAACCTGAAAAGAAATATTTGGAATAATACGTCAAAACATCAGCCCTCAGACTGCATGTTAGTTCTGAGTTATGGATCAAATCCATGTTTACTGGACTCAGGAGAAGCCAAAAATGCATGCTGAATTGGTAACAGCTAGTGAGACCGAAGGTTCATGAGATCAAAAATGTGATATTGTAGTGTTCACAAGACAGACCTAATGTGCCCCAGACTGAAAAGGAAAATGGGTAAGTGAGACCACAAATGAAAAAAGGTTTCAAGATCAACATTAAAGATCCACTGACCAGCTATATTCATTTTCAGTCTTGCAGGCCTATTCTCATTTTCAGTCTTTCTGACCTTTTCCCATTTTCGGTCTTGTGAACCTTTTCACCTTTCGTCTCACAAACCCTTTTACATTATGGTATTTTTTTTTGTGAACCTTTTCTTACTTTTGGTCTCACTGAGCCTTTCTCATTACTTTTCAGTCTTGTTGACCTTCGGTCTAAAGTACCTTAGGCCCCGTTCAATGCTGCCCCTGAATCGATCCTTCTCAAGATTTTAATTTTTCAAACTTCACTTCTCTTTTGCCCAAGTGAGGTTATCAAATTCCCAACCCCACAGTGCCAGAGATGTAATGATATCGAGCACCACACATCATGCCCCTATTCAGGCTTTTCTACTAGAGTTGCAAACAATTATGCACTTATCAATTGTACTGATAGTCACATTCTCTGATCCCCAGGAAACCTAGATAGGTCAATGATTGTTACTTTGGTAGGGTCAAACATTTTTGTCCATTGATGCAACAATCAGTCATGCAATTGACCCAACATAACATAAATACTGTAGACTTTAACACACATTTTCCAGAAGGATAGATCTTCACCTATGTCCTGTGCACCCACTGCACAACAGGTATCTAGTTTGTTTTGACACGAAATTAGGTGAACTTCGACTCAAAACTCTGATGAACATCAGGGCTGAAATTAAGGTTTATTAAAGGAGGGCACAGCCATTTGGCTGGGGTCATTTGTAACTTTTGGGAAACACCAAGGCCATCAGATAAGGCAAAAAGCCAAAACTTTTTGCACAGCCATTTATTTGAAAGTGGTTCTACTTGAATGTTGTGCACAAATGGATGTGAATTTAGCCAGAATTGTAGCCTAAGTACAAGAGTATAAATCACACATTTCCATCACCAATCTAAAAAGCAAGTTTGATTTAGCTTCATTCGTACATACCTAAGTACAACACATTGAAAAACGTGTTTTACATTAATTTCTCCTAACAAAAACAATTCTCTCTATTAGTTTCTGTCATGTCTCTGATTTGATATGTGCAAATTGCATCTTGGTGCTTGTTTTCATACTTTTCCTCAGTGTAATCTTTGGGGTTTTGTTACAGAAAATCTATTTCAGGTCCTGCTGGAATTTTGTCGTTTACATTAAAAGGCACGATGGCCACATGCTTGAGGGCATGATGACTATTGTGGCTGTGATGAATGGCTGTATTGTAGGGCATTCCCTAGGGCATGAGAGCAATGGCTGTCATGTCTTTTGTTGAAGTCCAGCCCTGGAACATGACACACATTTGATTTACCACTGTCTGGGGGTCAGGGGGAGTGTCTTACAATTGATAGGTGCGTTTTACATGATAGAATTTCATAGTCTGCAGGGATGTAAACAAAAACTCTCTCTGCATGCTGTACATCTAGGCTTCCTGCAGCTGATAAAATGTCTAAGCAAGGTATATTACAAATCAGCATGATCATGCTGAGATCACTAGTTGGGTGGTTGGCATTGGTTGGCATAAAAAATGTTCAATCCAACATGCGTGCATGTTATCTGTTGTGCCTGTTCATGCTTAATTTTGATCACTTTCTGGGTAACTCATTCTGTAAATTTAGATGTGGGAATAGTAAGCTATACCGGTGGTTACAGGTAATTTTGAGGGTATTATTTATCATGAAAGAATCTGTGACTTGTGTGATGGGGAGGTCCTAGGGGATGAATTCCACTATATTTTGCAGTGCCCTTACTTTACCACAGAACGTAAATTATTACTTAAGCCATATTTTAGAAGACGGCCCACAATTCTTAAATTGAAGGAACGTTCTCAGAGTAAAAATACGAAGATCGTGTCCAACTTGTTTAAGTTTTGTAAGATAATTATGAATAAATTCTCAGGCTAATTGTAATCTTAAATCTATAGGTGACCTTTGGTGTCTGAATAGTCGTAGTTTGTTAAAAGCAGTGTTAGATGGTATTATCATTATGTTTGTTATTATTTTTCTTTTTCTTTTTCTTTTTTTTCTTTTTTCTCTACTTTTGCTTTCTTCTCTAAACCGTTTTTTTTTTGTACTTCGATGCATTTTGTTGTATCATTTCCATTTGTTATATTCTTTATGTCTATTTGTAAGTCTCTTATACCTCTTTGAGGTGAAAGAGAGAATAAATGAAACTGAAACTGAATTGCTAATAACTCAAGAACTGAACATGGGAAATGAATGAAACTTTTACCAGAATGCTTACAATATGTTCCTCTAAAACATACTAAGAATAAATTTGACCCTCGAATATTCTTTTAAATACTGCCAAGATATTAAATTCTGTTCCTGAAGAACCATATTGTAAAAGCACAACACCAAGTAAATGGAGTAGTCAAAGATAGGTGCTTACATTACCACCAGTTTATCTCAGCATAATATACAGTTACCCAACCGAAATGGACCAACAAGAGTTGATGATTATTACTCTGTATGAACATAAGCATGAGGTAATGGCTTTATTAAAAACATTTTCATTGGAAATATCTGCTGCCTAGAATACTGCATATCCTCAGATTTTAAAGATTACTCTAGAAATTATTGAAAATTGATCACGGCTCACATGCACTATTTCAGTCGCCCAATTCTTATACAAAACACACTGCACCCATTTTACTGAAATAAATGAACTTACCATGCACAATTTTTCTTTTCAAATCATTAAAAATATCAATCCCTCCATAGTAAGCTGGATTTTCCATGAAAACCAAGTCATTAGTCTCAAAGTATGTCATAGACAGAATTAAAATTCCTACAGTGTATAGTTGAACCAGCTGTACACATTATGTCTTGCCTGAAACAAAGAAGTTTATAAAGAAAAATGTTACTCTTTGTGACAATCTGCAGCAAAGAACTAAAATTCTGCATTCACTGACTAGACTGTAATTAAAAAGAAATATTGTGTTAATCAAGCATCAATGGGCCTACAAAGAATATAGCATTTAACGTAATCAAATCATTCTGTTGCATTATTTGACTCAACAACAGCTTAATTTCCCAAAAATGTAAATGAATTCCACATAAGAATTACAGAAATTGTACTGTTTGAAGTTTAGATACTTTGGGCAAATTATTCTTGAAACTTGACACATTATTAAATTTCTTTCTGATTGATCTAAGCTCTATAATTATCAGTACAGGTAAGCCTCCCATCAAACATTTGTACTGCTACAAAACTGGATGAAGCAGAGGATCATTGTGCAATTTTGAGGCAGAGACACTGGTGATTACTTTATTGTCTATTCAGTGACAACGTGTTCTCAAAGAAATTTGACTGGACAACATATTTGTAGGCTACAGTTGTGGGTAAAACAGTACGTAGGAAATACTTGTTACGGTTTAACTGGTGAGTTGTATTCTTGAGAAAGAAACTTTGCCAGCTGGACTCTGTACAATGTGTCCCCTTTACTAGATCCATATTGAAATAAGAAGTTGCTGAATCCCCTTTCGTTAACCTGAAAAGAAATATTTGGAATAATACGTCAAAACATCAGCCCTCAGACTGCATGTTAGTTCTGAGTTATGGATCAAATCCATGTTTACTGGACTCAGAAGAAGCCAAAAATGCATGCTGAATTGGTAACAGCTAGTGAGACCAAAGGTTCATGAGACCAAAAATGTGATACTGTAGTGTTCACAAGACAGACCTAATGTGCCCCAGACTGAAAAGGAAAAGGGGTAAGTGAGACCACAAATGAAAAAGGTTTCAAGACCAACATTAAAGACCCACTGACCAGCTATATTCATTTATAGTCTTGCAGGCCTATTCTCATTTTCAGTCTTTCTGACCTTTTCTCATTTTCACTCTGGTGAACGTTTTTACCTTTCATCACACAATTCCTTTTACATTATGGGTTTTGTGAACCTTTTTTTACTTTTGGTCTCACTGAGCCTTTCTCATTACTTTTCAGTCTTGTTGACCTTCGGTCTAAAGTACCTTAGGCCCCGTTCAATGCTGCCCCTGAATCGATCCTTCTCAAGATTTTAATTTTTCAAACTTCACTTCTCTTTTGCCCAAGTGAGGTTATCAAATTCCCAACCCCACAGTGCCAGAGGTGTGATGATATCGAGCACTACACAGTGCCAGAGGTGTGATGATATCGAGCACTACACATCATGCCCCTATTCAGGCTTTCCTACTAGAGTTGCAAACAGTTATACACTTATCAATTGTACTGATAGTCACATTCTCTGATCCCCAGGAAACCTAGATAGGTCAATGATTTTTACTTTGGTAGGGTCAAACATTTTTGTCCATTGATGCAACAATCAGTCATGCAATTGACCCAACATTACATAAATACTGTAGACTTTAACACACATTTTCCAGAAGGATAGATCTTCACATATGTCCCCTGCACCCACTGCACAACGGGTATCTAGTTTGTTTTAACACGAAAATAAGGTGAACTTCGACTCAAAACTCTGATGAACATCAGGGCTGAAATGAAGGTTTATTAAAGGAGGGCACAGCCATTTGGCTGGGGTCATTTGTTACTTTTGGGAAACACCAAGGCCATCAGATAAGGCAAAAAGCCAAAACTTTTTGCACAGCCATTTATTTGAAAGTGGTTCTACTTGAATGTTGTGCACAAATGGATGTGAATTTAGCCAGAATTGTAGCCTAAGTACAAGAGTATAAACCACACATTTCCATCACTAATCTAAAAAGCAAGTTTGATTAAGCTTCATTCGTTCATACCTAAGTACAACACATAGAAAAACGTGTTTTACATTAATTCCTCCTAACAAAAACAATTCTCTCTATTAGTTTCTGTCATGTCTCTGATTTGATATGTGCAAATTGCATCTTGGTGCTTGTTTTCATACTTTTCCTTAGTGTAATCTTTGGGGTTTTGTTACAGAAAATCTATTTCAGGTCCTGCTGGAATTTTGTCGTTTATATTAAAAGGCACGATGGCCACATGCTTGAGGGCATGACGACTATTGTGGCTGTGATGAATGGCTGTATTGTAGGGCATTCCCTAGGGCATGAGAGCAATGGCTGCCATGTCTTTTGTTAAAGTCAAGCCCTGGAACATGACACACATTTGATTTACCACTGTCTGGGGGTCAGGGGGTGTGTCTTACAATTGATAAATGCATTTTACATGATAGAATTTCATAGTCTGCAGGGATGTAAACAAAAGCTCTCTCTGCATGCTGTACATCTAGGCTTCCTGCAGCTGGATTAAATGTCTAAGCAAGGTATATTACAAATCAGCATGATCATGCTGAGATCACTAGTTGGGTGGTTGGCATTGGTTGGCATAAAAAATGCTCAATCCAACATGCGTGCATGTGTGCATGTTATCAGTTGTGCTTGTTCATGCTTGTCCAGCAGCAAGCAAAACATAGACCAATTGGAATCTACCTTTCCTTGTGTTTACAGTGTCTAGCATGCCTTAGCAAGCAAAACATAGACCAATTGGAATCTACCTTTCCTTGTGGTTACAGTGTCTAGCACGCCTTAGCAAGCAAAACATAGACCAATTGGAATCTACCTTTCCTTGTGGTTACAGTGTCTAGCACGCCTTAGCAAGCAAAACATAGACCAATTGGAATCTACCTTTCCTTGTGGTTACAGTGTCTAGCACGCCTTAGCAAGCAAAACATAGACCAATTGGAATCTACCTTTCCTTGTGGTTACAGTGTCTAGCACGCCTTAGCAAGCAAAACATAGACCAATTGGAATCTACCTTTCCTTGTGGTTACAGTGTCTCGCACGCCTTAGCAAGCAAAACATAGACCAATTGGAATCTACCTTTCCTTGTGGTTACAGTGTCTAGCACGCCTTAGCAAGCAAAACATAGACCAATTGGAATCTACCTTTCCTTGTGGTTACAGTGTCTAGCATGCCTTAGCAAGCAAAACATAGACCAATTGGAATCTACCTTTCCTTGTGGTTACAGTGTCTAGCACGCCTTAGCAAGCAAAACATAGACCAATTGGAATCTACCTTTCCTTGTGGTTACAGTGTCTAGCACGCCTTAGCAAGCAAAACATAGACCAATTGGAATCTACCTTTCCTTGTGGTTACAGTGTCTAGCACGCCTTAGCAAGCAAAACATAGACCAATTGGAATCTACCTTTCCTTGTGGTTACAGTGTCTAGCATGCCTTAGCAAGCAAAACATAGACCAATTGGAATCTACCTTTCCTTGTAGTTACAGTGTCTAGCATGCCTTACCATTTCTTTTGCTGCCCAACAGTCTCAGCATTTGTTTGGAAGCACTGAATGAGTCTATGGTTTTATTGTGAAAGGAAGGAACTCAAGTGGACATTTTCAGAGGGGTCAATTCATTACTTGGAAGGTCCCAAAATTGTGTGTGGCAGACTATTGACTTAAAAAGGATTTTAGATGGTCAGTCAACAAAATTACTATTACAATTAGCAAAACAGTTAATCCAAAGTACTTTTATGCCCGAATGACAGCTACACATATCATACTGGGTAGGCCAAGAGCTCAAGTGTATATGCAGAGTGCTTCATTTCCTGCCTGAGGCAATCTGATATAATTATATGCAGAGAAGCATGTCCTGAATAGAAAAAAGGAAATTTCACCATGTGCATTCACATCTATTGCAGGTGGATCTACATGAGGGGAAAAGAGGGCTCGTTTTGTCCCCTTCCACCAAATTTTGGCCTTTCTGCCCATTAACCCCCCTTACCTACCCCCAGGTAAGGACAGTTTAAGAGTTGGAATAATCAAAAGAATATACATAAGATACTGTACCTCTCCAAGATTTAATTTGTTATCCAGAGATATGCTAAAACCTCTAAGTTTCCTGGGGCTTTGCCAGGTGCCCCATGGACCCCTACCACAAGGAACAGGTGCTTCGGGCTTAGTTTTCACTGCGCTGGAAAATTTTTGCCCTCCCCCATTATTACCCTTTGCCCTTAGTCCCCCCCCCCCCCGTTTTGGCATGCTGCAGGTCAAATGTTCTGGTATGATCTATGCAATTATTAATATAAATTTTCACACAGGTGATAAACAAATAAAGGGAATGAGCTGTAAAGTTTAGGTCTTTGTTGAGTGAAGCTTTACCCTACTGTACAGAACCTTTAATTTGATCTCAATTACAACACCACCAAAAACATCAGCATGTTTTCAACTAAGCAACATTCAAAAGGTTAGTTAACCCATAGTCAAACTTGTTCTCTTCATTGTAACCTTCAATGGAATCATGGTACCAAGTCAGACATTTCAAACCAGGATGGTCCCTAATCCTCAACTAGTAGACCAACTAGACCCATCCCATTCATCATGTCCCTGATCCTTTTTGCAAGCTACTGTAGTCATCCAGGGTAATTTCTTTTGCACCACTAATCACTGAGCATTTATGGATGTAGTTCCTCCTTTTCAGAGAGGATTAATCTTGTTATATGGAATGTTTTGAGGATACTGTACGAGGGACATGAACAACAGAATCAACAGGCCTGACTTCAAAAGAAAGTCCGAACAGTGGGCGGGGCTAACAAAGTTGAATCCAGTTGAAAATCCTAAAGATTTCACTTGTTGATTGTACTTCATTGAGTTGACAGACAAGAAAGGGAGTGCCGTTTTATTTCTTTGCAGAACAGTATGTTTGCTTGTAGCATACTTTTTGGCTCCACTAGAACCAATAGGGTGGGAAATGGGCAGTAAAACTCTACCTAACTAACTACCTAACTTGTAACATACTTAAGTCTTAAACCTACCAATCTTTCATTTGAGCCTTTGGCAAATATTTCTGATAACTGAGTGGTTAGGCTTAACGAAGGAGCAGGAATCCTCAGGGATATACCGCCCTCTATCAGATCTCCAGCCTCATGGTAGAATGTCGGATAGTACTCACTGTCAGCTACTCCACCTTCAGTCTTGCCAGCCTCTTTGTTGCTCATATCTGTGTGTATAAAGGCTGAGAAAGAAAGTTTTAGATGCACATTTAATTTTAAATTGGAAATAAAGGAGGTCAAATAAAGGCCATACTATTTTGTCGACATCTTTTTTTTTACTTATTTTTATGAACTTGAGGCAAAGCAAATACAAAATAAACACTTTAAAGGCCACCTTGATTTTTGGTTAGGACTGTGTCATTTATCCAGCTGGCAGTTGCTGCCAAGTCACTTCCTGTGCCCAATTCTCCATACTTACCAGTCAGATAAATGACTCTCTCCTTAAAGCATATGAGATACAAGGTTGGTGAGACCTAAAATGACATAACAGGGTTCACAACACAAATGGTTGGCCAAATAGAAATTAAAAGGGATTCAAGAAAATGAAGATTCCCATGACTGAAAAGAAAACACAGTTTGCAAGACCAAAAATTAGACTGGCATTGAAAATCAGCTGACCTGTATTCACTTTCAGGCTCACAGCCTCATTTTTGGTCTCACTCACCTTTTCTTATTTTCAGTCTTCTGAACCCATATGTTAATAATCCAGCGTAGTCCTGCACAACTCAGGAAAGTTGTATTAGAGATGGTCAGAAACTTGCACATTCTGTGATTTTAGTCCAGAGGCTCCAGTAAGTCAAGTCATAATCACAACTAGCTTGACTAAAACCACAGATTTTGCAGGTTACTGACGATCACTGATACAACTTTCTAGAGGTTTGCAAGGTTACTCAGGATTGTAGGCTCATGATTGAGCAAAATTGCACGTATATAACGTATAAATCCCAAATGTGGACTACAGTACAGTATGTCACAAAAACGTACAAATTTTTGCTAGGACAGATCCATCCATCCTTTACATAATATCAAAAACCTAGGAAGGTTTTCTCACTTGTTTTGCAGTAGTCATTTTTCAAATTTCATCATACTGTACCTTGTATGTTATATTGTGCACTGTGCACATAGATGTACAGTATACTGTGCAGTACCTTTCACCACACACACATCAGTCCCCTAGCTTCAGGGAAAAAGGGGGGAGAGTGAACAGAGAGGGCAACATGTACGTGTCGGCCAGGGGTCCAGGGGCCCGCCACAGCTCCCGGGTTTTAGCTTATCTCTGAACCTACTGTAGAATTAGGTTTTTCTTAACACTTTCAATACCAAAAACTGGAGCTTCATAATATTCCAGATTTTGTCCACTTCTTGACAAGAAACATGCAGGAAAAATGTGACATACAATCAGTATATGTGTTGTTACTGTATATATTTTGCATTTTTACTTTTTATTTTTCAATAATGCTTTGGATTTCATACTGTTTGTATGGGCATGTGGTTTTTAGATGAAAATAGTACTAATCTGCCTCTAATGTTGGAAAATCACTTGCAATTAAGTTTCAAATTTCAAGTTTATTTCTATTGTACCATAAACACATACAACAAAATCAGATTATGTTATAATATGATTACAAATCGAACAATAGAACATTATGGAAAAGTGGAAATACTTTGTAATACTTTGAAAAACTTTGAAGCTGACTTAAACAGGTTATATAATTTACAGTACTAAACTTTAGATGTGACAGGATAGAGGAATCAGAACAAGCAGGGCTTTTAAAGTCTGATCCCTTTTAGAAAAGAAAAAATAAAAGACAACTGGTATCACGACAACACAACATCAACTAAGGAACAAAGAGCAGGTGCAGAAAGGAAAAAAATAAAATTTGAGCATACAAAAGTAACCTACAGTACTGTAAATTTGTTACATTACAACAAACTTGTGAAACCAAAAATAGTCCAGCATGCTGCACAAATACAACAGAAATCTGTATATTCATTGTGATCAGAATGGATTGACATTGAGCAACCAATCACAGCTCACGGCACCTTCAATGCAACTTTAGTGTGTCAAACAAAATCTCTCACGTACAGTCAAGTCAATGAATCTTTCTCATTGAGTTTTAATATTACGATCGCAGGGGAGTACCTGATTTCATACAAGCATTGTTGCTTCTGTAGCTAGCTAACATGCCTGTTTGAATGCATATATTTCAAGGTTTTTGCGAGGTTTGAAAATATTGCCATGTGTTTAAAGTTACTGGAACCTTAAATCTCAAAGAGAAAAGGAAAACGGGACACTTTTAAAAGTCACCATGATCTCTTATTTTTCTGAAACTTGTAGTTATCATCACCCAAACCTACAATACGTGCAGCACGCGAAAAGAACAATAAGATGTGAGAGATTTGCCACACTGTATGTGTAGGGATTTTTTGCCAGCTGGTCATTAAAATAGCCCACGTAGAGGATCTCTTGGATTTGTGACACGTGGCATTGTTTTATTCCGTAGCCAAATTTGTGCATACTCCTCTTTTGGTGTACATAATGTAGATCAGGTGTAGGCGTAATACAAGTCTGCCAAGCATGCTGGAAATGTGACGAACAAGCTGTTCATTCCTGCAGTAGAACTACTACATAAAACACACAGTGGCTACATTTGGTCACAGATGAGGTCTTCTGTACTGTTTGTGCAGTAATTTGGTGCATTGCAGAACACGTGCAGAAAATAAGGGCAGCAGATCAAAGGGGCAGGGCAGGGAAAGGAGGGCAAAAGCGGGGGCAGGGGAGGCGAAAAGAGGGGCGAGACGGGGCGCCCCTGTAAAACAGCAAAGATACAGCACTGCACATAGCCTGTATACCCATTGTATAGACAGTGCACACAGGGTTGATGCGCATTTTTTAAAGGCATATTTTCATCATCCCAAACAGTTCCAATTCTCCCAACCTACTTACTTCTAGCCCCTCCCACATTTATCTAAAACTCATCTTTATCTAGACACAATCCTAGTTTGTTGCTTCGTGGCTTGTCCCAGTGGCCATACAAGTCCATAATGTGTAATCAAGATGCTCTCAGTGCCCATGCTGATGCATTGTTTGAATGTGATGCCAATCAATGAGCACATACCAATTGAGAGTTTTGATATATATGTATACTGAAACTGTAGTTTGGGGTGACGAATGACTGCCTTTAACAACCTTGGTGTTTCTTGATTGGCTGTTGCCATTGTGTTGTATCGATTGTATTCTTTGTTCGGGTTAGGGATTAGAGCTATCGTCAGCCAGTGAGGAAATGTTTTGTTAAACAGTGCACATCGACCCCACACAGGAGCTGTACAACCATTGCACACACAAAACTTCTAGTTCACAAAATTTAATCTTTGACAAATGTCCTCTACATTGCACATATTGTAAAAACCATGCAAGTGGGTTCACTGTGCATGACTTAAATTCTGGCTTCTGCAAAATATCCTTGATGTTAATCATTTGCACATTTGACAATATTTATATTTCAATAAAATTCTCATACTCAATTCAGGATATACAGTAGTTTACTATATAAATCCACATGACTTTCTATCATGAAGAAAGACTGAAGATTTGTCTGTCCAGGGAAAAATTTTGTGAACTTAAAAGTTTCGTATGCATTGGTCTAAAATGTGGTGAACATTGTGTATGAGTGTGTGACAAAAGTATGTACATAAAGTACTGAACTTTATGTACAGTATCTACGTACTGTAGGCCTACACTGCAATGATAAAATCTCCAACTTTGAGGAATTTTCACTGAAAAACTAGATGCACAACCATCCTGGTTTTTAAGGATAGATAAAACTGTCCAGAAAAACTTTTCAGATTTTTGCCACATGTTCCACATTTGTATTTTTAAAGTTGAAATTTGAAAAAGTGTGATTTTGCATGAAAAAGAACAACTCTGGAGGTCTCTCACGAGACTGGCGTTGCCAGCTTGGCGCTAATACCCCTTCATTGGGGCGTTGCCGAGTTCCCGCAAGGGAGGATCAAATGAAAACAAACAAACAATAACTTGTGTACAGAATTGCATACAGTAGATCTCTCTAACTCTGTATTTTGTGAGAACTTTATATGATCATATATTGTAAAAATAATTAGAGATTTACCATGGTAACAGGGTAGGATGTTACTCAACTCTTGGAAATGCTACTGTACCCAGTGTTTCCACATCAGAAATTCATTTATCCTGAAATGGAATCCAAAATTTCCTGAAATCGGCGTGGTATTTCCTGAAATGGAAAAAAAAAAATCAAACCTAACCCTACCCTTATAGGCTTCTACCTCAGTTTTGGGCCACTTCACCTTGGTTTCCGGGTTTTTCACAAAAAAAAAACCAATCTTCTAAAAAAAAAATCCCGTTATTTGCCGTTGGCAAGGCAAGGGTAAAAGATTGCCGAGAATTTTGCACAGGACTCACGTATTTGCTTATGTGCTATTGTGGTATGTACGTGGCACGCTCATGAACAGCCTACGGTGTTTGCTCGGACACTGACATTCAGCATTGCACTATGAATGGACCAACTCCCAATCGTACGTACGTACGGTAAGTCGATCACAGTAGGGAGAATCGTTCAATGCACTAGATAAGCGCTGCCCAGCTGTATAGCCTGCACTGCCGCTCTGATGCTCACTCAACGTAACAACATTGGTTAAATACGAAATTGCAGGATAGAGGAAATTATCAGTCTTCAAATTTCAGTGTAAGGATTTTGACCTGCGATTTTCCAGATTTCCCGAAATTATGCCTCTTCCCGAAAAGTTCCTGAAGAACATCAAAATTTCCTGAATTTCGGGTAATTTTGGGAGAAGTGGAAACACTGACTGTACCCATGTTGCATCACAGTGCAAAATGGCATTTTAGTGGCAACATTTTTACCAGACCAAACATTGGAAGTCCTTGAATCCTTGTTTAGGCCTCCATTTTTTCGATACACCATTCAACACTTACTCAAAATTACAGGTCTCTGAGAATATCACTCTTGAAGCTATTTAGCTTTGAACTTGCGAATTTATTGAATGAACATGGTGAAAACACATCGGCTTACGGCCTTGGCCTAGGCCTAAGCCTTCAGTATTTTGGCCATTTGAATGTGCTGTAACTTCACAACACAGGAAGAGTGTCGAGTTAAATCTAACGTAGGCTAGCCAACCTATTGTCTGCTGGTGAAACTGGTTAACTGTCTTCCCCTGCTTGTACCACAAAATTCTAGCCTGACGCTGGCAACGAATAAGCCTAGACATCGACCAAACATTAGGCTACTGGCTAAACCATCTCTGTCACACCTGGCCCTAAGTTAGAGTTAACTAACTGTTACTTAGACCTCAATCATGGTTTACGTTTGAGTGTGGCCGGATACATGCATAGTACTGAAGCCGTGTACTATACTGTACATTCACACTTACAGTATTTTCCAGTAAATTACGTAAGAGCATTGGAGACCGAAACATGTGTGGGAATCCGCGTAACAGATGTGAGTTGAAACACTTGCATACTTATTATGTAGGAACTTATAATATAGTAGGTTTGCGACGCAGTTTCTTTTTTTTACACTTGCAGCAGCTGGCAAGCCTCGAGGGCAAGGTCTGGATACCATTCTGTCTCAACAACGCAATAAAATATGCATAACGACGACGGTTTAATGTTGAACATATTCTCATCAACTGATGATGACATAAAGGTTAGCTATTCACTTATCGTAGGCCAAGATGCTGAGGCAAAGCCTGTAAAATAATCGACATTGTCCGCAAGATTATACAATTACTAAGTTGGTACAGAACCACTTTCGCAGATTAGGTACATACCATAAATACGCAAGACCCATATGGGATCTTTCCAACGCATTGCGTGGCTATTCAGGATTCAATCAGTGAATGAAGAGAGGCAATGTGCATTACTTCGGAATAGGTCGACGGTGCATTGTTAGGCTGCTGTAGCATTGCATCAAGGTTTAATCAGATTGTCTTTATAATTATACTATGGAAACATGTAGTTGAAATTTCCAAACATAGGCCTAATTAGGCTAGGCCTAAGGCTAAAGTTAGCCTAGGGCCAAGCCTAGGTCTAGGTACAAATGTAGGCTCTAATTTAGTTTCCGTACCCGGAACCTGCGTCATAGCTGCAGGGTTAGGGGTTACGTATGCATAGTAATAGAGTTAGGGTTAAGTACGCATAGTAATAAGTTTACGGTTACATACACATAGATATAGGGTTAGGGTGGGCCATACAGTATGCAGGTGTACGACAGCGATTGCCTTTTGACGGGCGCGCTCACGCTCCATAGCGCCCGTAAATTTCAACCAGGGAGCTCAGCTGATCGCGCTCCTCCATTTCCTGCCAAAGAATTAATGATAACATACACTGACAGTCCAGCTCTGTGAAACAAATTAGAACGAAAAGCTTTGTTGTTTTAGCCATGTTTTTCAATATGCAAATGTATCGCCGAGTCCGTTTCTGTGCCTTATATTGCCCCTTTGTTAGTCTATGAAGTAGTAGAATAAAGTAAACATCGAGAAAATGAAGTAATTATCACTAAAAAATATGTTAGCTTCCTTGTAAATGAATCAACATTTGGATTTCCCAATCGATGCAATTATCTAACACCAACTGTGATTGGCTGAAACTGCAGACTTTCTGTTCTGCGAATGCAATATGACTTTGGTTAAGCCCTCAGATTCTGCAAGAAAAATGTTGACCGTATGAACTCAAGATGGATAAAAAATAGAAAATAAACTAATGATATTCGAAAGGGACAATTCTTGGCATAAGGAAAAATCACACAAAGTTCCTACCTTCCCATTGGAAAAAATTTTAGCCCCAATGCATGGTTCGATTGAACAAGGATTAATGCTCTCTGCACACACGTTTGTACTAGTTAGTAACAGTACATTCCTTCCACAAAGCAGATCAAGCACAGAAAATTGCTGACGATACCCCAATGTGGTCAAGAAGATCAAAAATATTTGCAAGGCATGTGTAAAAAGACTCTCATACAACAATCTGCATTACATCTGTGAGCTTCTGGTGTAAAGATTTTCTGTTCGATGTAATTTTCTTTAGCATGTCTTGGCACTTTTGTCATTGCCTAACATATGGCACTTATGTGTTAACTGAGAACCTAGCCTACACTCAATCTCCTACACACATGCAATCTCCTCACTTGAGCTATGCATTGGTTAATGTTTTCTAATTATTTTTGTTCTAAAGTGCTCACCAATATTTTACTTGTTCTCTAACATGGTCTTAAAAATGTGGCGGGTTATTTTATTGACAGGATGGCATCTGCAGCAGGTCAAAACTTTCAAAAAATATTTACAAATCCTCCCATATATATCACTGTTACAAGAGGCTGCACTACAAAATATCATAATGAAATGGCGTTAATTGGAACCTTACAGTTACACTGCTTTCAGTCAAACTTGAGTGCATGGCCAAGGGGTAGGGGATAGTGTTTGTTCATTCCCTCTTCAACCATGACCACACACCTCACTGCCCCACCCCCACTCTCTATGGTCCCCTTGCAAGGTGCGCAGAAAGGAATTTAAAGGTATACTACACACTCAACCTCAAGCCCCTATGCCCTGATAAAAGTTTTCAGAGATGGAATGACAACACCATGACTTTGTACTGTTTTTTTTTTATATTGTATGGGATCTCTGGAAAATTAACAAGGGACCTGGCCCTCATTCTGCCATGCACAAGTTTCCTGTATGTTTCTTGTTTAAGCGGCATTGTTTGTGGTATAATAATTCGTCATCCCAAGTTGAAAGCTTTATATCACTTTGAATGTTTCACACTCAGAGAATATTTAAACCTGTAAATATATAATTATGGAGAATACCAAAATTTGGGATGGACATAGAAATCTGTATGGATCACTATGGTGATCACGACTGTACTATAGACCACTGCTTATTACACAGTATATATGGCTGAATAGATCATGCAGTGTTAAGTTTACATATGTCCTATATATATGCAGGTATCATTGAAAATGGTCACTGTCTCCTGGTAAACACAAAAGTGCATCTTGTTGAATTAGACCAAGAATAAGGGAACCATGGGACACTTTTTTGACCAAAGGTGGCCCTTGGTTTAGCTAGTTACTGTACCCCATTTTCACCCTTTGCACAGGTACAGTTCACAATGATAACTTATGGCAAGCCAAGCAGGAGAGCAATTAGCTCTCCTCACACTCCCCACGAGAGCAATCCACTGAGCTCCTGCAAATTTCAAAAGGCAAGGCCTGGTGTACGCATGCATAGGAACTGTATACTTGGGGATACGTATACATATCCCATACTGTACATATATGTGTACACTCTCAAGTACATATACATACTTAGCTTTAGGTATACGTATATACCTATACCCAGGCTATATGTAATAGATAGTATTATTAGACAGTACTTATATTATTTTTAACCCATCCACTGGCAACAGCGCTCATAGCACAGTAGGCAAGCAGTGGGCATGCTGGTCTTCATGCTAGAATGGCTATACCACTAGGGTCAAGGGTTCGGGTCCCCGTACTAACAATGCTTTTCTTTCTTCCACAGCAACCGTTCATTTCTTCCCACAGTACACACACATAGCCCTGTTTGCAGAGTGAGGGAAAAAAGAAAAGGGTTTTTTACTAAAAAAAGGAAAAGAAAAAAAAACCTTAACGTTTTAGCACCCTCTTTTGAAGTTGTGAAGTCAGTAAAATTATGTCTACTTCCGGGTACGGAAACTAAATTAGTACCCAAATTTGATCTAAGCTGAAAAGCTTATTTATGATGGATTAAATTACTTTGCCCACTTAGGCTATCATGGTAAGGATATCAAGGATCATGGCCACTATGGATCTGGTTGGTCTATTATAACTGAATGTATAGTCTGTGCTGGACAGCAGTTTCATTCCTAATGAATCCTATTTAAATTTCCAAAGAATGCACATATTTCCACCAAAAAGATATTCTTTTATCTCAAATCAGTCGCCAAAACTTCGCATTTTGGGGAGAGAAATTCTTTTCTGAAGCAAAATTCACTTCATCAGATTTATAATCCTACACATTCTGCAAGGTGTTTTTCACGCCCATGTGCACGAAAAAATCTTCTTTACTCTTACTTCCATCCTGTTTCTTACTTAAGCACTAAAAAGATTCCTATTTTCATATTCAAACTATTTGCAAAATTTTTACGCCCAAAGTTTCCTAAATGGCAAACAGAGCAAAATATTTTCCCCATATTTTCTGTATCCCCATTAACAAGGGTATTTGCGTTTTTGTACCCAGGTATGAATTTCCTACCTGATGCAAACACTAATGAAAAGAAGGTCCCAAGGTTTTTCTAGAAAACATAATCCCATGTCTTTTGAGCCAGTTTTTCTATGGTGATGAACATGTGAATTTTTTGATGTCCCCCATACTGTCATTGTTATGTTGGTCATGACCAAAGAAACTTTGATGCAATTAGAGCTTTTTGATTCCTCGCTGTAGGCAGGCAAGGAATCTATGTGATGGTGATGTCGTGTGTATAGGTGTGTGTGTGTGCGTGTGTGCGTGCGTGCGTATGTGACGCTTTGGCTTGTAAACACGATATCTCAAGAAGGGTAACTCAGAGGGATGTCATACTTGGCATGTGGATTGCCCATATTGAGCAGATGATCCGTATTGTTTTTGGTGGAAGGTCATTTGGGGTCACGGGAGGTCAAAAGGTCAAAACCTTGTAAACATGATATCTAGAGAACGATAAATGTGACTATGCTCATATTTGGTGTGTGGGTTGGCCATATTGAGAGGATGATCCCTATCGATTTTTGTGGAGGTCAAAGGTCATTTGGGGTCACGCGAGGTCAATAGGTAAATTCCTTAGAAATTGCTTGTAAACACGGTATCTCAAGAAGGGTAAATGTGAGTTATCTCATACTTGGTGTGTGCATTGGCCATATTGAGTAGATGATCCCTATTGTTTTTGGTGGAGGTCAAAGGTCATTTGGGGTCACGAGAGGTCAAAAGGTCAAAACTTCGTAAACTCGATATCTCGAGAACGGTACATGTGACTATGCTCATATTTGGGGTGTGTGGGTTGGTCATATTGAGTAGATGATCCCTATTGTTTTTGGTGGAGGTCAAAGGTCATTTGGGGTCACGAGAGGTCAAAAGGTCAAAACTTCGTAAACATGATATCTGGAGAACGGTACATGTGACTATACTCATATTTGGTGTGTGGGTTGGTCATATTAAGTAGATGATCCCTATTGATTTTCGTGGAGGTCAAAGGTCATTTGGGGTCACGAGAGGTCAATAGGTAAATTCCTTAGAAATTGCTTGTAAACACGGTATCTCAAGAAGAGTGTGACTAATCTCATATTTGGTGTGTCCATCGGCCATATTAAGTAAATGATCCCTATTGTTTTTGGTGGAGGTCAAAGGTCATTTGGGGTCACGAGAGGTCAAAAGGTCAAAACTTCGTAAACACGATATCTCAGGAACGGTACATGTGACTGTGCTCATATTTGGCGAGTGTGTTGGCCATATTGAGTAGATGATGATCCCCATTGTTTTTGGTGGAGGTCAAAGGTCATTTGGGGTCATGAGAGGTCAAAAGGTCAAAACTTTGTAAACACGATATCTCAGGAACGGTACATGTGACTGTGCTCATATTTAGTGTGTGGATTAGTCATATTGAGTAGATGATCCCTATTGATTTTCTGAAAGGTCAAAGTTCATTTGGAGTCAGCATGTTCAAAGCCTGACAAGCTTTCCTGCACAGTCTTTCAAGAAAGGTCACTTGTAGGGTCCTGTAACTTGTCCTGTAGATGGCACATAGTGAATACATGGTCCCAGAAGTTTTTGGTGGAGGTCAAATGTCATTTGGGTTCACAACGGGCAAGGGGGATCTCAATGTAGGAAGATTGGATGCCTTGCATGTGTACTTTGTGGGCACATTATGGAGCCCTGTTAATTGAAAAACATTGCAAAGCAATGTCAGTGTGAAAAAAGGCCTTACATTTCAGCGGCAAGGAATCACTAAGCCTTTTGGCTTTCTGGTTGTTGTATCTTACTGCTGCAGACAGAGGTTCATATTGTTTTTGAAGGTCAACTCAACCTTGAAACGTAACACTGGCACTTTGCATGTCAGGAGTAATGGGGCCCTGTTACACATGGGTCTAATATTTAATTTAATTTAACATTTTTGAGGGTCAGGAAGCCATTGGGCTCATCGAGGACCCTATTCCGGATTGGAGTGTTATATCCTGCATATATCATACCTATCCATGAAGTGATGAAAAATAAGATACCCAATGATAAGTCAAACAGTATAAAGATGTCAAAGAGGAAAATTTGATTACTTTACTATCATTTACCATATACTGGTTAAATTGTACAAAATATGTAAAAGTGTAGTGCTTTTGAAACCTGAAAATGTTGAGAAAAATGAAACTGTCATTTTTTAAGTTTTGAAAAACTTTTTCCTACATGTTCTTGTGTTATGGGAGTCTTAAATCACACTCAACTATGAATTTTCAACCATTTAGGACTTTTGTCATTATTTTTAGAGAAGATTAAACACTGCTTTTGTGTCCCATGTTATGTTGGTCAATATACTGGCATGTATATGTCTGAGTGACCCCCCTATGCATACAGTACATGGTGCTGAATGGAAAAATATTTGTACCTTTTATGAAGTGCTGCTAATAATTACGAGTATAAATTTCAATCAGTTAAAGCCACTCATTGAGTTGATATCAATAACTTAATGAGAGTGTCAAAGGGTCTCTACCACATGACAATGCTTATAGTTATCATAATGATCAAGTTTCATATCGAATAGCTACTGAAAAAGTTAAAATTGTGAATTTTGTGGTGTCCTGACTTGTAACGGTTTTGTGTATAATTTGAAAAAGTGTCTGGTCACACATTTTTGAAAATAAAATTGAGTAATTGAATACTCACTCATAAAACAGTTATTTGTAAGTAGGATATGGAGGTTGTCATAGTTTGACCAATATGATTCAACTCAATGAGCCACTTTAAAATGATCTTTAAATTTTGACCTGATGTCACTCTATTGGATCCCTGGTTTATGGAAACACCCAGTAGGCTAACGTCTCTCCAGTTTTTAAAAAAGGTAACTGCTTCGACCGAGCAAACTACAGGCCTGTTTTGCTGACATCAATTCCATGCAGACTTCTTGAACATATTGTATTTACGAGTATTATGACTCATCAGGAAAAGCAGCATGGCTTCTGCAAGGGTTACTCACTGTAAAACCCAACTTGCCTTAACTATACTGTAGCTTAAATGACCTTGCCTTAATTCTAGACCCCCCCCCTATTTATAGTATATGAGTGGGGTCACCACAGTATTGCTACTGTGGCCTTGTTTAAAATTTAGCTCCAGTGATAAAGTAAGGGGTCATGAGGGAATTTACTTGAAGGGAAATATTGTATTTAAAATGCTCCAACCTAATATTAAAAGTAATTGGCTCTAGTAATTTTCAGATCATTCAGTCCCAACAATAAACCTTACTGTACTGTAGCAATAGCTTCATCTCCTCAAAATGTTATCCTTAAGAAGAGTTATGGAAGTTGCATCTTTTGAAATGCTGAAAGTTTGGGTGAAAAAATTATCCTTGAGCAACAAGCAACTGAATTGCTATCAGAGGGAAACTTATTTCTTGAAAAGAAGGCTACCATACTGCTTTATTTGTCAAATGATCACACTTTGCCAATAAATAATGGCTTTGAAAGGATGAAATTGATGTGTAAAACAAAAACAATATTTCCCTTTAAGGAATTGTATCACAATCCTCCCAGAAATGGTACACTTACAAATCATTAACTCTACTTGAATCACAATAAAAGTAGCAAAAGACTAGTATTGACTTCAAAAAGGGATGACTCGAAACAACTCTCAGTCAAGACCATAAGTTGATGATTTTTACTGTAGATGCCTATCTCTTTACAAATGCTGTACTGTATTTGATTTACATTACTTGTTTGTTCTATACCTTGGCAGAAGAGAAAGCCAGAGGCACCTGCTAGTTCACCTTCCCCAAAGAGGCAGAAGAAGGCATCATCTCAGAGAGGGAAATCATTTGATGATAAGAAAAATGCATCAACGGGAGAAAAAATTTCATCTCATGGCTCAGGACAAGTATTCTCTTCCCTGTTCAACAAGAATCCAGAGATTCCCAAACTTGAACTGTAAGTCAGATAGCCATATAACTTTTGATCCAGCTTTCACTGTACTAAATACAGTGCTATGCAGCATCTTTACAGGCAAGGGGGAAGGGGGGTAGGAGGGGGAAAGAGGGGGAAAGAGGGGGGGAATTGGAATTTACAATTGGTAATTAGTGACAGCAGTTTTTATTGAGATGAACAAGACACATGGATGTATCTGTGAAGTATCAATAGAGAGGCGCAAGGTTTGATCGACTGTTATCCTGGGGAGAGGTCTAAGTGAAGAGAGGGGAGCTTTCTCCCCTCTTTGTGGGTAATACTTTGGAAATTTTTTTGCTTTTGGAAGGAGACTATTATAAGGTGCAAAATGGTGCCACATTTGACACATCTGAGGTACAGTATCTATTTTGTTTTTTTACTTCACAGGTTTAGTGATGAGTCAATCATTTCAGCAGTTCTTACTTGAGTAAACTGTTAACAGTAAAAATGTACATCTTCTTTATGCTGAGGATCCTAGGTAATATTGAAGTGAAAGGGGGGAAGAGGGTGGCTACAGCTTGAATTAGTGGGGGATGTTTACTGTCAGGGGGAAGATATGGGTTTGGAAGACCAGCTATTTTCAGCTCTGTCAATTTCATTCATTGTAAAACCTTTTTGATATGTGAAGGGCATTGATTGGAATAGGTTGACAAGTCAATACAAGCAGGAAAATGTTTGCCTTGGGATTCAAACTGGCGGACTCAACACAGGATTACAAGATACTGCTTAGGACTACTGTGTACAAGACATGTTAAAAAGTTTTAATTTAAGACTTTGTACTAATGTTGTAGTATTTGCCTGGCAATCTGAGTCTGAGGTCAGCTTTGAATAGAGGCTTGCAACAATATACATACAGTACAGAGGACTCAATGTGTCAAGGCTGCTGTAGGCCAGAGATTCTGAGGCAGAGGCCAGCCTAATCCACAAGAGAACTTTGTGGCATCTGAGTTTCAATAAACAGTATCTTGGCAAGATATACTGTATACTGAACCTGCACCATTCCACAGCCAAGTGATGGTTATATTGTTAGATAGACTTTTACAACCTAGTTTCCAACCAGTTGGTCCAAGTTGAGCCAGCCACAGCCTTTTTCCCAGTCGTGGCTCACTGGCTTGCTTTTCCTATTCCATTGTGAATGTGTTATATATATCACCCGGCCAGGACTCAAACTCCCAACCAAGTAATGGTGAAATTTGTTGGCCTCTTTTCATTTCTTTTTGTTTCCTAACTCAAAACCTGCTCTTAATCTGCTCATTTTAGTGTTTTGGGTTTTTTGCAGCCAATTGTACCTCTGGTAAAGAAAGTATAGTGCTTAAGCTAAGGCTGGTGGTAACCAATATTTGCCAACCAGTATGTGGCTGATGGATTCATCTATACATGCATAGTTTTCCCATAAAAGAGTGTAAGTTGGCAGTGCAAATTCCCCTAATACTACAAAAGTTGCAATGACTGTTTGAATGGCATACAATCCTCTTTTATCTTAAACTAAATGTTTTTCTTCTTTCTTACAGGTCAAAAGTAGACCAAACAAAAGAAGAAATATTTTCCATCAAATTATTCACAGAGCTAAAACTACATCCCTACATGGTAAGCAATATCTGCCCAAAATTATAAATATATCAGAGACATTTTAGCAACTTTTTTATGAATATCAGAACAGAGTGGATAGCTCAAAAAATTTTTGATTTAGTGAGGAAGTTGTGTTTTCCTATTGTCCAGTGAAGCAACCAATGAAATAGTTGTAATATCTTGGTTTGACTTTGACTGTCTTTCCCATTGTAGAAATTTGCTGCAAAAGAACAAAATAATGTAATCTGTCTTTCTAAGCAGGAATTAGATTATATCCAAGAAGAAAATTCCAAACTATCTATCTTAAGTTTTAAGGAAGAGAATGAGTTTACTTGTAATTTATCTGACGGGAAGAACTGTTCACGAAAAGGGGAAAAGGCTGGTAACGTCTGAAAAGTATTGATGGATCAGTCATCAGCAGTAGCATCACTGGGTACCCTCATAAAGTCCGTTGCTGATGAGCTGTTTGCACGGTTCATACAACCAAAGGCACAACCTTGCAAAGCTCTTACTTAGTAGCTTGATCAATCTCTAACTTTATGCTTCCTTTAAAGCAGCAAAATCAGTCGCTCAATCTCGTTTTGAAGCAACAGCTAAATCTCACAATTTTCTTTTCATTTCTTTTCAAAGAATTGTTCATAATATTTAAGGCTTTAAACATTGTATTTTCAGGGTGAACCAAGCAGTTACTCCTAGTAAACTTCACATTTGAGGAGGAAACATACTGTCACATGACTTTCAAGGACCAACCATGAAACAGGACAGTCTGCTACAGTACTTGAAGTTAGGGTGACTGCATTAATACCCTTTTAAGTAAACCCTCAAAATCAATGGTGCATTAATGTTGACCATTGAATTTTATGAACTTGTCAGAGCTACACATAAATAATTGACTTCCATTAGAAAAGATTTTAAGGTGAGCTTATTTGTACAGAAACCATTTCTTCAACATTTTGGTTTTATAGTTTGTTCATATGGTGTAAATGTACTGTAACTCAAATGCTTTCTTCTCTTTAAACCTTGCTGCAGTACTTTTTGTTCAGTTTTTTTGCCTGATCAGGTCACATGACAATTGCACTTTGCGTAACGAAGTGGATTGTTGCATTGAGATAATTTGGTTTGTCCAACTTCTATTTACAAATTACCAGAGGTGGAAGCTACAATTCAAATCATATATTTTTTTGTTTTATAGGTGTCCAACCTTGAGAAAGAGATGGGGTTTGAAAAAGCCACTACTGTACAAGAGAAGGCCATCCCTGTAGTAATGACAGGTGGAGATGTTTTAATCAAATCACAGACTGGATCAGGTAAGATTGGAGGTTGGGAAGGTTGTAACATGTTATTCAACCTCATGTCAAATTTTGCCCTCATTCATGAAAGAATGCATTTCTTAATTGTGAAATGTACCGTTCAAGCTTGGTACCTGTATTTGACATTACTGAACTAGAAAGAATGCATTATCTGCTCAAAGATAGGGCAATTTTTCTCTTAAAGACCCATTTTAAGACCCATACCAAGCAATGACAGTAAATTCAATATGATAAAGATTTTTGCATATTAAAATAGAGTAGTTACCATGCAATTTCAGCTCAGTTTTCATTGAAACACTGTTATACAATATGTTTTTATGCTTAGATTGTTATGGAATTGAACTGGTTATTGTTGTCTGGTGTGACAAGGACTTTCTATTCTCTGTTCAGTCTTAAAAAAGTATGCCATGAACAGGGTACCAATAATGTTCACAATGTGTGTTTAAAACTGATAACACATGTTTCTTTAAAGATGTCACATATTTACAAAGCAGTGTATAAGGAGTAAGCTAAGACACTTTAAGTCATTAACTGCACAAAAAGCACCTTCTAGTCAAACGTTCTGAACAGCAACATTTATGGTAGCATTAATTGGAACCCTGAGAATAATAAACTAGTATTCTGTAGTAATTGCCAGACCCTTGAAATAATTCAAAGACTGGAAACATCAAACCCTAAGAACATTGTACGGTGGGAAAATTTGGAAAACTTATAGATATTTTCAATTATATATTGGTTCATTCGATTCATATGTGATTATATGTAGTGCGTTTTAATTTTGTCTCCAGGTAAAACACTGGCATATGGAATTCCCATTGTGCAAGAACTTCAGTCAGCAGAGCATAGAGTTCAAAGGTCAGATGGTGTGTATGCCGTCATCCTAGTACCAACCAGAGAGGTATTAAATCAAAAGGAAATTATGAAATGTTTCCAGAAGAGATACTTGAACAATAGCTTGACCCACTGTATGGTCAAGTGGTTAGAGCATCTGACTTGTAGCTGGAAGGTCTGTCATAGGCCAGGTCATATGGAGAACTTTAAAAATGGAACCTTCTGTCGTTGTGCTCAGTGATCAGCATAAGCAGTGGAGTAGGGAAAACAAGCCAGTGATGGGCAAGTTGAAAAAAGTTGTGGCTGGTCCGACTAAAACCAGTTGGGTAGTAATTGAGCCATAAAACCCTATCTAACAGACTCCCCAAATAGCTAACTAGTACATATGCCTTTCTTCTGTAATTAAACTTTTTCTCAGCTTCAGAATATCTGTAAGGGAGGGCTGAAGTTTGACTCATGTTTCTGTCTTACCAAAGACTTGAAAAATGGAACCAACTGCCTTTGTTCTAATAATGCCTGGCATAAGCCATGGAGTAGGAAAACAAGCCAGTGAACCTAGCCAACTGCAAGAAATGCTGTGGCTTACCTGACTCTGACAAATTTGTTAGAATTTCAGCCTAAAAACCTCATCTAAGTAACTACAGAATAGAATGTCTGACAAGCCAGCATTTAACAGCTGTTAGAAACTGATCAAAGTATGAATCTTTTAGGCATGGAGATCAGGGAGACTATTGGCAATTTATATCCAACCTGAGTATCAAGATAGGAAAACTCCACTGGCCAACCCACTCCCACCTACCCCTTCCTTCCCCCATGATGGGTTACAAGGAAAGTAATGAACTATGACATATGGCATTTTCCCACCTTCTCCCCTCCCCCTGTGGACTGGGGGTTGTAGTATATGTTCATAGTATTCCCACCAGTTGTAAAAGGCAGCTAAAGGGAAGTTCTTGCATTGTATTTAAACTGTATCTAAAACGAATCTTGAACTCAACTTAACGTCACTATGTAACACTTTTTGTGTTGGTTCGTGGTTAAATCTCATCTAATGAGCTAAATAACCAACCCTCTCCTGCTCTGCTCCCTATTAACCCCAGTTGAAGGGTATACCTGTTTGGGATTTGCTGAGAGTGATCATTTTCCAGGTTGTTTGAAATGCCGACAGGGGAAAGCTGTTCAAGGGTTACCCAAGAGGGTAACATTCATAAATTAAAAACCCTACCTCAATGAAACCTAGTATAAGATACATTGGTTTGCTGAATGTATCAGATGTATCACGTTTTTGTCTGGTGCTTTAGTTTGTCCACATCTTTCCTACATTTCGTTTACAGCTGGCCATTCAGAGTTTTGAAACTATCCAAAAACTTGTGAAAGTAAGTGTTAGTTTTATTTTATGTAAGAAAATTTTAATGAAAGTTTTGAGTTTATTTTTTATTAAATCATGTTTTCAGAAGCAATGAAATATTAACTCAGCATGTACCTCCTTAGCATATTGGAATATCGATGTAAAAATTGTTGAGTTATATTTCTGTAACATGTATTCTGAAATTAAGCTCTGAGTGCTTTTCAACTAATTCTTTAAACCAAAATTGAAAAACATGAAATCCAAGCCTAAAAGTAACCCAAAAAACTTAAGTCAACAAAAAAATTGTTTTGTAGGTATACAATCATTGCATTAACTATCTCAGATCCAGAAAATTCTTGCGTAAACGTCAGTGTGTTCCACCTCAGTTTAGGTCCTCTCCTTTCCAAAGACCTCATACTCTACCTCAATTTACAGTAGCATATTGTACCTATGATTAAAAGTTTCAAAATATTTCCCATGGCAAAGTTTGCATACCAAGAGTTTGAATTTTAACAACTAGATCATTCAGGGTGACATCCCTGCTTGTCATTGGTTAGCATAAAGCATGCACAGGAACATATGTGTGCCTGTTAATTTTTTGGCCTGAAGTGATCTTGTGATTACTTGTTATATGTAGACAAATTTGAATCTGCATTTCATCGTAACAAAAATGTAAGTACTTCACATTAACTCTTGTTTCCTAGCAGCCGTGATGTCATTTGTTTGTAACAAAATGAATGACTTTATACTTATCATCATGCCACTTTATTTTTTCTCCTCTCTTCCTCCCTCAATCACAACTCTCCCTCAACTTGTCTTTTTTCCTTTAACTTTAGCCATTTAATTGGATAGTTCCAGGATGTATTATGGGTGGAGAGAAGAAGAAGTCAGAGAAGGCCAGGTTAAGGAAGGGGGTCAATATACTTGTGGCTACCCCTGGGAGACTAGTGGACCACATAGAGAATACATCGGTGCTCCAGTTTTGGAGATTAAAATGGCTGGTCCTAGACGAAGCTGACAGGTAATTAGAGGTTGTCTTTTTTTTTTCTCTTTCTTCTTCTTCTCTGAAAAAAATCCTCATTTGGAGCAGTGACGGTCCCTTTAAGTGCATGACTTGGTGATTCGGGCGCTCAGTTCACAAGTCATGTAGAGAATTTATTCCTCTGCAGTAAATTATTGTGCCATATTGCTACTTATATGACATGACAAAATCCTTATTCAGGTCCCCTAGGTGCATGATTCTCTGATTCCAGCACTCTTTCACAAGTCACGCAAGGAATTCATTCCTTTGAAGTAAAGTTCTTGACCATTTCTCTGTGTACATGACATGCATAATTGTGTTCAAGTCATATACTGTAGAGGTCTATGCACTACCTGAAATTTCCAGGCCCTATCCCCACAATTCTCTGGAAAATAGAATTAATATGTTTGTAATACCTTAAAAATTATTTCCTTTCTTAGCAAGTTACAAAGAGAGGGTTTACATCCTTAAGACTCCCTTCAACAGTAAGAGAGCCTACATTTTCATTTGAGTGAAAAAGTTCTAACATTTTATGTCTGAGTTTAGGAATGTCCTATAAAGATAAAAATTGCACCATGTGGATTTATTTTTTGAATTAGGTATGAACATATATCTCACTTGCAGTCCGAATGTCTGGAGTTGGACTCCTGGCAGGATCATACCAAAGACTTGATAAATGGAACCCACTGCTGTTGTGCTTGGTACTCAGGATAAGCAATGGAGTAGGGAAAAGGCCAGTGAGCCACAACTTGAAAAAAGAGCCCTGGCCTGCCAGACATAAACTGATTGGTAACTGAGCCATAACACTGCATATTCTTATAATAATACCATGAAAAAATTATTTTCTTGCATTTAATGTTACAAAGAGAGGACTCATATGGTTCAGTCATCCTTTAAAAAATAAGAGAGCTTTTTCATTTGAGTGAATAAGCTCGTAATCTCTTATATCTCAGTTTATAAAAGTCCTATTAGACTTTGATTTTTGAGACATGTGAATGTGATTGCATCCCATCACCCACCTCAAATCACTGTGAGGACTGTGGTTTTTTTTTTGCTCACATCCATGTAGATAAGTATGTGATACTCATAAAAATTTAGTTTATCAGTTTGATAAAACAGCCCACCCACTGCATTTGAGAATGGAAAGCTCTGTCCCATTCAAATAAAAGCAGATCCATTGTAAAGCTCTTGAACATATATTTTTGAAAGTTTTGGTAGGAAATTGAGCTCACAATAATTTGTGTGCATTACCAAGATACTCCTAGCACCTTTAGAATAGTAGCTTTCATGTTGTGCACAATGTGGTATATCATTATCATAAATAGCATAGAGTAAAACTGCAACCGCACATGTTTTAAAATCATATATATTTGCATAACTGTAATAAAATCAGATTTCAGACACAAATTAATGAAATCAGATTGCAGACCCAATTTTATCTGTTACCCATCACAATTTGGCAATCGATGTCCACACAATAGAAATGTCGCTATCAGACTTTGTAGTCTGCAAGCTATTTATTGAAATTTTTCATGCCATTACCCAGCCCCACTCCTTCCCACCCTCTCCTGCAGCTGTTTTGAGTTGTATATTAAAGCTATATTAGCACCAATTTTCATTTAACAGACTTCTTGATATGGGATTTGAAAAGGAAGTTGCAACCATTCTGAATGCCATCAACAGCCAATCAGAAAGCTGCCAAAGACTTCTGCTGTCTGCTACCTTATCTCAAGGTATGTGTATAGTCAAATATCTCATATAATATGACCATGTTGTGCATTAATATGCATGAAGGAACTTTCCTTCTTACTTTTTGAAACACCCTCCTTCTCTACCTGATTACATCTTCTCACCTCAGGGAGAAAATGAAGCACACTCCATACACACTTGATAAAGTCAGGTGCCACACATCTGATTAATCTATTGACAGAACCAGATATACTAAAATTAACGAAAAGTTCCATAACATTTGGGGTTAGCTAACAGGCCAGTCAAGTATGTGTCAATTTTGTTACACAGTGTAACACAAAAGTAAAAGTAAAAGTAAAGATCCTTGAGGGCACAGATCATACAAAATGATACCAGTTACACCTCATACCACCTTTGATCTTCCATGGTGTCTTTGTTGCATTCTGAAGAAGTAACATACGACATGTCACCTACTCTGCTTCTTTTGAAACCAATTTTACGCCCATATAATTTATATGCCAGTTGAGAATTTTGCCTCTATGATCAAGAGGACAGTTTGGGGTATACATGATTGTCTGACTTCAAAGTTTGCTGTTTTTCCTCCACCAAACCTCAACAGGCGTAGAGAGGCTTGCTGGGATAGCTCTGAATAACCCAACTTTTATAGATGCAGCTAAAGATGACATTTGTCTGCCTCCTAAGAAAGAAGAAGATGAGAGTAACTACATCCCAGAGGATGAAATGGTCCAGACATCGGTTGAAGAAGATGATGCCAACTTCACCATCCCAAAGAATCTGAATCAATATTATCTCATAGTTCCTAGTAAACTTAGACTGGTCACACTTATGGCTCTGATATTTTCAAAATGCAAGGCAAGTACTCATTTGAAAAAGTGTCATTTCTTTCTTTTTCTTTCAGTTTGAAAGATGGTTTTATATTTTCTTCCTCTCACAGATATTTCAGATTATAGTGTAGGGTCTTGTTGTAGGCTTACATGAAGGAACAGTATGCTCAAGAGTTTCTGGTGCTGTAAAGAAGAAGTTGGTAGTTAGTTAGTTATTCAGTCACTCAGTCAGTCAGTCAGTCAGTCAATCAGTCAGTCAGTCAGTCAGCCAGTCTAGTCAGTCAATGAAGTCCAGTCCAGGTAAACAATACCAATTGGCTTTATTCGAGCCAGCCATGGCCTTTTTTTCCAGTTGTGGCTCACTTGCTTGTTTTCCTTCCTCCATTGCTAATGCTGAGCACCAAGCACAATGGCAGTAGGTTTAATGTTTTAAAAGTCTTCAGTGCAGAAGAAAAGAGAATTACTAGTAACCATTGGCCCATAAACAAAAAATGTTTTGGCAAGACCATTTCCAACTGACTTTACAAAATACAACCTTTTAATATCAAAATACCAGAAACTCAAAAACGTGGAGGAGAAAGGAAGGTTATTACTTCCAAACCCCAAGTCCAAATGGATGTCCATTTATGGAATTTTTGATACAGATGAGGGACAAATCACTTTCAACACTTTTGTAGCTCAACTAGTTGAGCTATTGTCATGGCAATGGGTCTGTATGTCTCTCCGTTTGTCAACATTAGAAAAAAGGCTGTTGTCTGCATGTTCTGCGACCAGTCCGTGTCAAAGTTGGTATCGTGATAACAGATATCAATGGCTCATATATTATGGTGGCCACAAGTAAGTCAAAAGTCATTTGGGATTGTTTGAGGTCAAAGAGTAAAAAACTACAAAAGCCTTCAATTCCTTATGGTTATGTCCAAATCTTCTTAGATTTTGAAGAAGTGTAAAGCAGATGGTGGGTCATCAAAGTTATACTTTTGAAGGAGGTCACAGGTCATTTAGGGGTCAAAAAGATGTCAAACAAAAGCGGTCAAACAATGTAGCCATACAAAATCCGGCAAGTCCACTCTCCTCATGTGCGCTGGGGTGTACAATATGCCCGCAGCATTTCCCACCTATTGTCAATGGTGACTTAAGGGAAGGGCCTGAACTGTCTTATCGAAATGACACTGCATAATACATTCCTGTCAGTGTGTCAGTACGTGGTGTAAACACTTTCACTTTCATCTATTCCACAGCTTTCCTCAAAAGCAAAGATGCTCATTTTCTTGTCAAACCGTGATTCAGTGGAGTTTCATTACACACTCATGAGGGAACTTCTGAATTCAAAAGATGAACAGCAAAAAGCATCCGAACATCTTAAAATATTTAGACTCCATGGTAGTATGGATCAATCAGTAAGTCTTCTCTTTTAATGTAGAGTTGAAGTATTTTAAAGAATATTAACCGCTTAGGAAATATCTGTTGGAACTATTTTTCTTTCATCCTTCTTAAAAGAAGGGTTTGAAAGTCGCAGCAGGATTTAGTATGTTAGAGGTGTACTTTTTCTTTGTATGTTGGTGAAATTTGCATTGAAATCTGATGTGTGGTTCTCAAAATATGAGCATGTTAAGTTTTCACATTTTCAACAAGTGAACTTTAAGCAAACACATATGACATCACATCCCCTTATTAATGCACAGTCTTTTGTTTTTCTTTAAACTTCAGACTTGATTTTCTCCTCAACAATCCAATATAATTAAAATGTGATTGCATAATTGGCATGGAAATCTTTCAAACCTTGCATCCCCCACAGGGAGGTCCTATTCCTATTAACTTCAAGGTCAACACAACAGTCTGATAAAACAAAGGGAAACAAAACTTTCCTTGTCATTGAATGTGAGGAAGTGATACAAGCTCTGCTGCCGTCAAATTTACTTTTGAACACAAATCTACTGACTTCATTTACTGATATCTCGAGAAATGTATCTCCAATTTGAATGAAAATTTCACCACACTATGTAGATTTGGTTTCTCTTTCACATATGAAAATTAAATTTTTGCTTAAACTTCCCCTTTAAGGAATATCTATAAAGGTCTTCTTCTGATGCAAAATGCAGTGTCATCTCATTTGAGTAAAGCAGAAACTATATTGTTTTGTTCTGTCTATTACTAACACCTGAAAGTTTCATAGTACCCCTTGAAAAAGCTGAGAAAATACAATTAAAGACACAGCAAAAGTGGTAAATATAAAAGGCTTTCACTTTTGTCACAAGCCGCACCCCTTTTGACAAGCAAAAATTTGTGTTATAGTAAGCCAGCTAGTGTATCTAGTTGAGAAGCAGCTGATGACCCATTTGTGACTGTTGCATTGAAACACTTGATTTTTGCCATACAGTGGGCATGGCTTACCAATTGTGCAGTAGCATGACAGTAATCTGTAGTACTTTCTAATAATTGAATGAAAATAGGAGCATGACCTAGGTCAAGTGTTTGACTATGTGCCTGATTAGGGCATGGCATGGTGCTTCACATTGTTCTTAGCATGTTCATCCCTAACCTTTGATAAATGAATGACTAATGATCACGGATTTCCTATACATGGACATAGCATGCTACACAGTAGATTGTCGCTACCATATGTGTGAGAAAAAGCACACAAAGATGGCAGTCTGCTATGGTTTTGTGTGAAAGTTTGGACTTGCTCAAGTCAGTTCCCAGATTTTGCAAGAAAGTTGAAATATTTTTGAAATATGGCAAGCTAAGGTCAGAATCACTTCACATATTGCAGGAATATGACATTGTTTCCCATTCAAGTTTAACTCTTGTTAAAAATATTACAGAGTTGTCATCAAATCAAACGATTTATAGCTTCACGGCAGCCATCTTGATGAGCCTTTTTTGACCCAGTCTGTGGTGACCATCTATATGTATAGGACGTACACGTTACATGCTCTGTCCATGTATATAAGTCTGTGCCAATGATGTTGTTGGAAGAGATGCAATGGATTTATTATTAAACTTTGCCTGTATCGCATGGCAGACATTACATGATCAGGTTTTATAACTAGACTAAAAACTGCAGCATTCACTGACTTGGTAGTATCAAACAAAAAAAACACCTATTATCCTCCTACTTTATAATACTTGATTTTGCTTCTCTTTGGAAATGATTCATGGGATAAGTGTATTGAGAATGCCAAACAATTGCCACATTTAACTGTACATGTGCACAGAGCATGGAATAAGCTCTACAACTGTGGTGGAATTAAAGGGTAATGTCCCCTGCTTCTAGAATGTACTTATGGCTGCTTGTTTAACTTGCCCAGTGTACTGCTTGTGGTCACTTGACTGGGCTGTTCAGAATACCGTATTTACTCTATTAAACGCCCCGGGGGCGTGAAATTTTCGTTAAGGGGGGCGTTTATTAGAGTCAAATTTACGTGACTTCTGATTAACTGCTACATATGGCATATTTGTCCATTTGGTTGTCAGCTTCACAATCAGCTGTGAGCTCCTCCCCAATGATCGGTAACCAAACTAAATTCCCTATAAATGTGGTAGCCACAAACAACACTCTGAACTTTGCAAGTGTGATCAACTTTCTCCGACATCTTGATATGTAACGTTACACACAGAAGTGACTTTTTTAAGTGCCCGCGGCATATGCATTCATGCATGCTTTGAACAGTATACAGCCAGGCCTCGCGGCCGGCTATGCGCACGTACATACGGTAATAGCATAACCCAGTTGTGACTCACCTGCTGTTTCCCTACTTCACTGCTTATGCTGAGCACCAAGCACAGTGGTTCCGTTTTTAAAGTATTCATTATGACCCAGTTGTGATTCACCTGCTGTTTCCCTACTTCAGTGCTTATGCTGAGCACCAAGCACAGTGGTACCATTTTTAAAGTCTTCATTATGACCCAGTTGTGACTCACCTGCTGTTTCCCTACTTCACTGCTTATGCTGAGCACCAAGCACAGTGGTTCCATTTTTAAAGTCTTCATTATGACCCAGTTGTGGCTCACTGGCTGTTTCCCTACTCCACTGCTTATGCTGAGCACCAAGCACAGTGGTTCCGTTTTTAAAGTCTTCATTATGACCCAGTTGTGACTCACTGGCTGTTTCCCTACTTCACTGCTTATGCTGAGCACCAAGCACAGTGGTTCCGTTTTTAAAGTCTTCATTATGACCCAGTTGTGACTCACCTGCTGTTTCCCTACTCCACTGCTTATGCTGAGCACCAAGCACAGTGGTTCCGTTTTTAAAGTCTTCATTATGACCCAGTTGTGACTCACCTGCTGTTTCCCTACTCCACTGCTTATGCTGAGCACCAAGCACAGTGGTTCCGTTTTTAAAGTCTTCATTATGACCCAGTTGGGACTCACTGGCTGTTTCCCTACTCCACTGCTTATGCTGAGCACCAAGCACAGTGGTTCCGTTTTTAAAGTCTTCATTATGACCCAGTTGTGACTCACCTGCTGTTTCCCTACTTCACTGCTTATGCTGAGCACCAAGCACAGTGGTTCCATTAAAGAATTCATTATGACCCAGTTGTGACTCACCTGCTGTTTCCCTACTTCACTGCTTATGCTGAGCACCAAGCACAGTGTTTCCGTTTTTAAAGTCTTCATTATGACCCAGTTGTGACTCACCTGCTGTTTCCCTACTCCACTGCTTATGCTGAGCACCAAGCACAGTGGTTCCTTTTTTAAAGTCTTGGGTATGACCCAGTAGGAACTCACTGGCTGTTTCCCTACTCCACTGCTTATGCTGAGCACCAAGCACAGTGGTTCCGTTTTTAAAGTCTTCATTATGACCCAGTTGTGACTCACCTGCTGTTTCCCTACTCCACTGCTTATGCTGAGCACCAAGCACAGTGGTTCCGTTTTTAAAGTCTTCATTATGACCCAGTTGTGACTCACCTGCTGTTTCCCTACTTCAGTGCTTATGCTGAGCACCAAGCACAGTGGTACCATTTTTAAAGTCTTCATTATGACCCAGTTGTGACTCATCTGCTGTTTCCCTACTTCACTGCTTATGCTGAGCACCAAACACAGTGGTTCCATTTTTAAAGTCTTCATTATGACCCAGTTGTGGCTCACTGGCTGTTTCCCTACTCCACTGCTTATCCTGAGCACCAAGCACAGTGGTTCCGTTTTTAAAGTCTTCATTATGACCCAGTTGTGACTCACTGGCTGTTTCCCTACTTCACTGCTTATGCTGAGCACCAAGCACAGTGGTTCCGTTTTTAAAGTCTTCATTATGACCCAGTTGTGACTCACCTGCTGTTTCCCTACTCCACTGCTTATGCTGAGCACCAAGCACAGTGGTTCCGTTTTTAAAGTCTTCATTATGACCCAGTTGTGACTCACCTGCTGTTTCCCTACTCCACTGCTTATGCTGAGCACCAAGCACAGTGGTTCCGTTTTTAAAGTCTTGGGTATGACCCAGTTGGGACTCACTGGCTGTTTCCCTACTCCACTGCTTATGCTGAGCACCAAGCACAGTGGTTCCGTTTTTAAAGTCTTCATTATGACCCAGCTGTGACTCACCTGCCGTTTCCCTACTTCACTGCTTATGCTGAGCACCAAGCACAGTGGTTCCATTAAAGAATTCATTATGACCCAGTTGTGACTCACCTGCTGTTTCCCTACTTCACTGCTTATGCTGAGCACCAAGCACAGTGGTACCGTTTTTGAAGTCTTCATTATGACCCAGTTGTGACTCACCTGCTGTTTCCCTACGTCACTGCTTATGCTGAGCACCAAGCACAGTGGTTCCATTTTTAAAGTCTTCATTATGACCCAGTTGTGGCTCACTGGCTGTTTCCCTACTCCACTGCTTATGCTGAGCACCAAGCACAGTGGTTCCATTTTTAAAGTCTTCATTATGACCCAGTTGTGACTCACTGGCTGTTTCCCTACTCCACTGCTTATGCTGAGCACCAAGCACAGTGGTTCCGTTTTTAAAGTCTTCATTATGACCCAGTTGTGGCTCACTGGCTGTTTCCCTACTCCACTGCTTATGCTGAGCACCAAGCACAGTGGTTCCATTTTTAAAGTCTTGGGTATGACCCAGTTGTGGCTCACTGGCTGTTTCCCTACTCCACTGCTTATGCTGAGCACCAAGCACAGTGGTTCCGTTTTTAAAGTCTTCATTATGACCCAGTTAGGACTTACCTGCTGTTTCCCTACTCCACTGCCTATGCTGAGCACCAAGCACAGTGGTTCCGTTTTTAAAGTCTTCATTATGACCCAGTTGTGACTCACCTGCTGTTTCCCTACTTCACTGCTTATGCTGAGCACCAAGCACAGTGGTTCCGTTTTTAAAGTCTTCATTATGACCCAGTTGTGACTCACCTGCTGTTTCCCTACTCCACTGCTTATGCTGAGCACCAAGCACAGTGGTTCCGTTTTTAAAGTCTTCATTATGACCCAGTTGTGACTCACCTGCTGTTTCCCTACTCCACTGCCAATGCTGAGCACCAAGCACAGTGGTTCCGTTTTTAAAGTCTTCATTATGACCCAGTTGTGGCTCACTGGCTGTTTCCCTACTCCACTGCTTATGCTGAGCACCAAGCACAGTGGTTCCGTTTTTAAAGTCTTCATTATGACCCAGTTGTGACTCACCTGCTGTTTCCCTACTCCACTGCTTATGCTGAGCACCAAGCACAGTGGTTCCGTTTTTAAAGTCTTCATTATGACCCAGTTGTGACTCACCTGCTGTTTCCCTACTCCACTGCTTATGCTGAGCACCAAGCACAGTGGTTCCATTTTTAAAGTCTTCATTATGACCCAGTTGTGACTCACCTGCTGTTTCCCTACTCCACTGCTTATGCTGAGCACCAAGCACAGTGGTTCCGTTTTTAAAGTCTTCATTATGACCCAGTTGTGACTCACCTGCTGTTTCCCTACTCCACTGCTTATGCTGAGCACCAAGCACAGTGGTTCCGTTTTTAAAGTCTTCATTATGACCCAGTTGTGGCTCACTGGCTGTTTCCCTACTCCACTGCTTATGCTGAGCACCAAGCACAGTGGTTCCGTTTTTAAAGTCTTCATTATGACCCAGTTGTGACTCACCTGCTGTTTCCCTACTCCACTGCCTATGCTGAGCACCAAGCACAGTGGTTCCGTTTTTAAAGTCTTCATTATGACCCAGTTGTGACTCACCTGCTGTTTCCCTACTCCACTGCCAATGCTGAGCACCAAGCACAGTGGTTCCGTTTTTAAAGTCTTCATTATGACCCAGTTGTGGCTCACTGGCTGTTTCCCTACTCCACTGCTTATGCTGAGCACCAAGCACAGTGGTTCCATTTTTAAAGTCTTCATTATGACCCAGTTGTGGCTCACTGGCTGTTTCCCTACTCCACTGCTTATGCTGAGCACCAAGCACAGTGGTTCCGTTTTTAAAGTCTTCATTATGACCCAGTTGTGACTCACCTGCTGTTTCCCTACTCCACTGCTTATGCTGAGCACCAAGCACAGTGGTTCCATTTTTAAAGTCTTCATTATGACCCAGTTGTGACTCACCTGCTGTTTCCCTACTCCACTGCTTATGCTGAGCACCAAGCACAGTGGTTCCGTTTTTAGTCTTTATTATGACTTCGTTGTGACTCCAACCTCCTGCCTACAAGTCTCATTCTCTAACCACTTGTTAATGCAGCTGGTGTTTCTATGAGACCATGATTATTCATTAAACAAGCGTGCAGGAAAATCGGTCCTGTAAAATTGTCAGTATTCAATGGATTTTGATGACAATTTTGGCTATCTTCTGGATTTTTGGTGCTTTTTATTCCAAATGTGAAAGTATTACCTTGTCAGCAAACATTTAATACACCGTTGCTTAAGAATTTCCAGAAATGCCACCAGATCTGTCTCATGAAGTTAATTAGTTAGTTACATAGAGTTTTATATCTCAGTGTCCAACCTATTGGTTTAAGTCAAGCCAGCCTTTTTTCCAGTTGTGGCCCATTGGCTTGTTTTTCCTACTCCATTGCTAATGCGGAGAATCACTCACAACTGCAGTAGGTTCCATTTTTAAAGTCTTTGGTATGACTCAACCTTGGAATAGAACCTGGGCCTTCTGTTTCATGTAACCTGATTTGTCCTTGTTTTGCTGTCTATTTCATTTTTTTCTTTTCTTTCGTTCATTTCTATCACCTCACTATCCTTTTCTTTTAACTTAATACACAGGTTCGAAAAGATGTCTATGAAAAATTTCATAGTAGAAAGAATGGTGTTCTGCTGTGTACAGTAAGTGCTAGTAGTATTCTATTGGAAAATAAAGTCAGTGCTTTTCAATCATATATATCTATATATTATATATATAAATAAATTAAATGTTTATGCACTTAAATGTATCGATACATGCTATATGTTATACAAGGTATTGGACTCATTTTATTAAAGTTTAAGGGCGATAGAACCTGCATGAGCACAGAATGATATACGATCATAGGGTTAATTCAAGTGATGCATAGAGACACAGCTGGAGTGCATCCAGTGATAGCATTAACATCCCCCCCCCTCCAGTGCATTATCCTGGTCTAATGCACAAGTCCAGACTTGTTTAAACCTTGTTCATTCATACACAACAATGTTTTGATTCAAAAGGAATAAGAGGGGAAAAACTATATAAATATCCACATTATAATAGCAAAACCTTAGGTAAAATTTAGTGGCTTAAGGTGAGAGTGTTTAAAAAGAACTTACTTCTCCTTCTCATCAAGTTGATTATACAACTGCTCAATCTGTAAAAAAATACCATTATAAGATACCAAGATATTAGTGAAAAATTTATCAAGTCAAAAAGTTAAACAATGATGAACCATGCATTATTCTGTACTAACGCACAGGCCCAGAGTCGTTCAAACCTTGTTCATTCATGCACAGCAACAGTTGGTTTAAAGAGCAAGATGGGTAAAATTACCATTGTAAATAATCACAATAAAACATTGCAACCACAAATAAATTGGAGCTAGTGTTTCCATATCTGAGAATTTATTACAATATAATACATGGTCAGAATAGCACACAGTCACATGACCCTAATGAACCAATAGAACCTGAGCATTATTTCCAAGTATGAATTTTTTTGTTGTGTAATAAATGTCTGACTATTTTTCGCTTTTAATTCCTTAGGATGTTGCTGCTAGAGGATTAGATTTGCCAGATGTTAACTGGATTGTGCAGGTAAACTAGTTATCTATTGTTTGTCATTGTGATGTAAATTAAGACTACTACCTCTTGGTCAATCTCACCTGCCACGTACCTCCTCCACCTCCCCATTCCCTTACAAAAAAAAAGAATTCAAGTTTGCTCATCTCATACCTTGTGTTCAAAGAAAGTAAAAAGGCTTATGAAGTAGTACAATTAAAAACCTTTTTAAATGCAACTGCAACAGTTCTGATAAAGTGAGTTAGCTGTGGACAGAATATTTAAATCTGAAACTGTTGGCATACTCATATTTTGATTTAAAACACATAAATTCTCCTTCACGTACCTTTCCTTGAAAATTTTGGCCGCAAGAATTTGATGTTATTTTTAGGAAACAATGCTTGAAGCTGAAGTACTGTAGTTTTAGACACCCATATCATTGGTATTGTAAGTATAATGTAGTCAGTATTTACTGTAGATACTTGAATGATTATTGTGATGTGAGTTGATCAATTGAAATATACCATATACATGTAAGTTGGAACCTGGGTAGTTCGACAATACACAGTAGTAAAAAAAAAAATCAATTAATCAAGACCCTAAGGTTGAAGTTTGACTGGCTAATTTGAGGAGATGTCTGCAAAATTGAAGCAAGCCTTTTTCTTGGCTATCCAATCTTGCAATCTCGTGGACTTTTATAATGAATGGAATAAGCTGGTTTGGTTATTTGTTGCCGCAAGGAACTGTGGGGCATAGTGTGGTATATGCAAACCAAGCTCATCATGTAGTGTGCTGTGTTCCCTTGCAAAAAAGGTAATTTATATAAAGTCCACCTCACAAAACCACACTAATGATTCCTCGTTATGTTATTGTTGGATTAAGAAGGAGTCATGTGACCAAATTTTCATGTAAACTCAAATTTTGGAATACAGTTGTGGGTACAGGATTGGTTTGTTTATCCCAACGATTTGGAGGGTGTGTACTTGTGCCTAGCCACCAAAACAAATTACCAAGCTCATTTATAGGCAAAAGATTGTATAATTTAGGTCCATGTCTATATGCAAAATCTGCATTTGACCTGCCAAGCTTTATTGGTACTTATGTTGCATTGTTGCTACCACATTATTCTAAAGTGTGAAATTAATGTTTGTTTATCTTAGAAACAGTGAACAGCAACTGAAACTGGCAGCAGCTTGTGCAACTTAGCTGATACAGCTGTGGTCTGAGATCTTGCCAGAGTTTTACATACTCAATTTATAAGCGTAATGAGAAAAATGAGAAACTGAATTTGTAGAATTTGTTAGTCCATTAAAATGGGACTTAATGACACACCAACACAAATGTGTATATAGTCAACTAGATAAAAAAGGAAACCATTCAAATGCGGTTCAAATACTGTATGTTTGGGTCATACCAAAGACTTAAATAATGAAACATGCTGCCATTGTAATTGGTGCTCACCATAAGCAATGGAGTTGGAAAACAAGCCAGTGAGCCACAATTTAAACGAATTGGTTACAAACTGAGCCATAAAACCTCATTCAACTAACCTAACGAGGACTGTTCATATGGTGTGAACATGATTCACTCCCCCCTCCCTAGGCACCTCTTACCCCAAGTGGACAATGCCATGAGCTTATTCTGCAACCAGCAACTCAGATGGGGCTGAGTTTTTAGAAAACCCCTTTCCCCCGTAATTGTGATAAATTTGGTGAAAAGCACAATTAAGTGTTTGTACTGCAAGTGTTGTTCTTTCATTTGGTATGATTTGTTATACTTCCAGTACAATACTCCAGGCTCTCCTGCAGAATATGTTCATCGGGTTGGCAGGACAGCTAGAGTGGGCAGGTCTGGCCATGCTGTGATTTTCTTATCACCATCAGAAGTGGAATATGTCAAGACTTTACAAAATCATAAAATAAGGTACTGTTACATTTCATTTTGTCTCTTTCTTGGCAACTGTCACAATGATTGATTTTAATCTTTAGATGACTTTCTAAAATTATTTTAAAACTAGTTCTGGTAAATAGCAACATATTGTCATTTTAAAGTGGTTTGATAAAATCGCAAAGTTCTTCAAAGGAAAAGCAATCACTCCCTCTAGTACAGTTAGTGTTTGCACGGGTAACCCGGGTACCTGGGTACCCGCCCACCATCGTATTACCCGGTTACAAATCTACTACCCGAATCTTATAAAAAAAATGCATGCAAAAAGGATCACCCCAATAACACCATTTCCCAAAGGTAATGGACCAAAATATTTGCCAATTTGGTAAACATTCTCTGAGACTGAGAGTGAAGAGAGCCCCTAGAAATTATGTGTAAGTCTGAAAGTTGTCTGTACTTCTTTTCTGAAGTTATATCGATCATACACTTACATGTAAGCAAGCTATCTGACGGCCGATTCAAAATCACATCGTACTGTTTCAAGCGGACATAGCAAGACATACTGTATCACCCCCGCCCAGCTTGCAAAGACAGTGCCCGTAACATCCCTCATGCTGGGTAAACTGGGCCTTGCATGTATATACGATTTTATAATTAATACTGTATGCCACCACGAGTATAATACTTGAATATGTCTTAATGGTTAAACGTGTCAGTTTAACTCAAATGTAATAACACCGTAAACATTCACAAATTTTTGTTTCAAACAGGCCAGTACATATTTGGTTTTTTTTTTGCCCAAAAATGGCGCTCAAGCAGACTACAAAGTTTATGTGTGAAAGCTATGTTACCGTGCTGGATGTCAACAAAAGGCTAGCTACGTAAGAACATACATACCACATTAGTGATAATTCCAACGCACATTGCAAAGTAGTGCGAGGGAAGTTCACAAACATGACGTTGGCTTTTCAAGTAGGAAAGCGTCCCAAAATTCAATATCAAATTGATAAAGGCCTTGGGAGGTACAATTTAGTCACCGAAACACCGGGTAACCTGGGTACCCGACAGTTATGTTGATCAGGTACCCGGGTCCTAATTTTTAATACCCGTGCAAACACTAAGTTCAGTAGACTGCTCATCCAGGGTACCCACTTTTAGATTCCATATACCCCATGCTACCACTAGTTATTGTTGATTGGATAGAAGTGGTGTTTTTCAGAAGTGAAACTGAGGAATATGGGAGGGGGGAGATGGTTTAAGGCAACATTCAATTTCACAAAAATTTGTAGCTTTCTTCTTGTACAAGTTACATCACCTGCTTTGTTTCCTTCTGAAACTAAAAATGTTTATATGACCTTGACGCTTCTTTATTGCTTGCATAGCATGCTGTACATAGAGGGCTTTGTTCAGTCATTCAAGATTATGATTACATTTTGGCACATGGTGAAGTGTTTTTTGGAAAACAAAATTTTATAGGTTAGCTCATGAAGTTTAACAAAGGAAAGGGAAAGTATACTTTTTAAATTAATTTGTATGCTTTATTATATGATTTTTAATCTTTATACTGAGGGTACACTTTTAACCCACATTCAGTCACAACATGAAGTTATTTTTTATCTCAACTGATCTCACAAATTTAAAAGAGAAAAATCTGCAGTGTTTAGTTGCAAACATCCAAGAGAGGTAATGTAATTTTCCAACCAATTATTAAAAATAATTGAACATTTCTTTTGTCCCAAATTGATCTTGGCTGTTACTGAGTTCTACTTTATGTTATTGATCTTAGTTTTGTCTTTTTTTATTTATTCTATTTCTTGTAAAGGTGGCTAGTGCTAGCTTTTTGCTTTTTCAGGCTTCCTCCACTGTTTTTTGTTGTTTTATATTTCCTCCTATTATTTATGATTTTTGTGGAAAAAAAATGAATTGAATAAATCTTGTTTTATCAGTTTAGAGGAAGTGGACCACACAGAGATACTTTCAACGTTGCTAGAGTCAGCCCCTCCTGAATTATTAACAGATGATGTCTTCAACCAGCGTCCCCCAAAGAGAATGGAAGAAGCAGCCACTAGAGTGCAGAAAAAGTTAGAAGATTTTGTCCATTCTAAACCTGATCATACGAACCTTGCCAAAAAAGGTATGTCAGGATTCTAGGCAAGAGGTTAGGTTAGATTTATAGGTTAGGTGGAGTTTTACTGTCCAATTTCTAACCAATTGGTTTAAGTAGAGCTGGTCATGGCATATCTTCCAGTTGTAGCTCACTGGCATGTATTTTTCTATTCCATTGCTAATGCTGAGCACAAAGCACAATGGCAGTAGGTTCTGTTTTAAAGTCATTATTATGACTTGGCCAGAACCAGAACTCTCAACCTCCTGACTGCAAATTCAATGCTCTAACCACTTGACTGCATGCAGTGTGCAAGAGATCACTGACTTCTTTATTACAATCAGAGCATAAAAAAAATGATATAATCATAAGCATTTTTAGAGCATAGCTATTATATACAGTAATACAGTACAATTAAAGTGTTAAGGTTAAATCATTGCAATAAAAATTTTCCTGTAAATTCACATTTGCTGAAATATGCTGACATCTTGTGAATCATAAGCAGCAATCTTAGAGAGAAGAGTCCCTTCTATGTGGGGGCAGGGGAAGAAAATGTTTACCCCTGATATTTTAGGAATGGCTTGTTACCTTCCATTTTTCACACAGTAATTATTTTAAAACTAATTCTGTGCCTTACCTCGTCAAGATTTGTTTTCAGTACCAATTAAATACCCATGCTATGGCTGAGTCCGATGGGGGCAGGGGCAGATCCAATGGTGGGGGATTTTACAGCCTCATCCCTCGCTATTTATCCACAACAATTAAACATAAGGGAAATTAAATTAGCAGCTGAGTGCAACTTCATTACACCCCAATTTCCTCTTAAGTCACCCCCCATTTTTGGAATGTCTGGATCCGCACCTGTCAAGCAATGAACTTAAGCAAATGTGAGGTCTGGAGTACAGTTCCTGGCCATGTCAAAACAAGGTGGATTAAAGTTTTTTCTTCAAGAGCAATCTATGGTTTTCCCATCTGAACTGGTCTTTGAAAAAAAAACCCAAATTGATCCAAATTGTTGGTTGCGACCCGATGTGAAGTTGTAATTCACAGGTGAATGGTTTTTCCCACATTCGTGGTCGCTTAACATCGAAAAACAACTGCCCTTGAAGGCCTGATTATTAGTATTTTTATTATTTGAAATAACCCAAAGTAAATCTTTACATTTGACAGCAGTCTATCTCAGATCAAACTGAAAGAAAATTTAGTCCTTCAATAAATTATGAGTTATTTGATTCCCCTTTTGCCAACACTCCTTTTAGAATGAATTTGATGTACTTACTGGAAAGTTGTTATTTAAACCCCTAAGTTGTTGGACTTCTACATACCAGAACTATAGCCAGAGCTGCTGCCCATTGAAGCAGTTTTCAGCCAGTAGTTAAGTTTGGTACTGAAATTGAGAATTGCAGTTGTTCCTGAAAAGTTGTGGTAGCCATGATGGATTTCTGTGAAGACAAATATTTCATTATGTTAAAAATGTGTTAGTTAGATAGTCAGGCAGTTAGATGGAGTTTTCAGGCTCAGTTTCTTATACTAATTAGGCCAGACCTAATTGGTTTAGGTCTGGCCAGTCTCAGCCTTTTATTCCAGTTGTGGCTCACTGGCTTGTTGAAAATGAGGTAATGACATCCCACCTCCCACACATTACTGTCAGTGAGTTGAGGAAAATGACCTTTATTTTACCAGAACTGAAACAGAATTTAGTTTTTTTTTTCCTATAATCATGTAATGGTGGGGCACTGAAAGCAAGCAAGATGTAAGTATGAATGAAGTAAGAAGGGTGTTGAGTCGGGTCAAGATTGTGGTAAAAAGAAGCATGCTTTGTAAAGTAGTACATTGTTTAGTACCATAGTGATCTACTTTTTATTTTTAATTCTTTCCAAACAAATGGCCTCAAAATTGGGAGCAAAGATACATGCGACAGTCTCTCCAGCCATGTGAACTCTTTATTAAGAAGATCTTTATCTAGACTTAGTCCAAGACTAGGGCTTTAAATATGGTTAAAAATTGACACAGCCAAAATGGGTGTAAGACTATATTTTACCTTGGGTAAGGGCACTACATCCATGACTGTGAGTGCTGTTGCTTATTTCAAGCTCTGCCCAGACCATGTGTATTTTAGCTTTATATTCAGTTGACATACTTTACTATGCTACTCTGTGCTGTTTAAAGGGTCTCATTCAGTTGACTGTATTTGAGGCTACTATTAGGGTTGTCGCACGCACACAGAATTTTTCTCCAAAATTCTCGCGGAACTACTCACACCCAAACACGAAGTCGCTAAAACAGTGTGTTTAAAAAGTGAATTTACGACACTCAAAATTCTCGAAATTTTGCCTAAACTGTGAAATTCGTACACCAAAGACATATTTCTGCTATAATATTTCACCAAATAAGCTTTAAAACAAAAAGAAGAAAAAATATGTTACAGTTTCTAACGATACCTTTGAAGCATCGTTGCAACGGTGACAGTCAAAAGTGTGTTTTGGTCACACGTAAAATGCCACACACGGCCATCTTTGACTTGATCGTGCATTGGGGCTGAACCTTTGACCCCTACAACCCATATATCGTTAGAAAGAAGAAAAGGAACTCTACATTATAATGGAGGGAAACGATCGCCAAAAATAATATTTCTTTACCATTTTTGGGCTTAAAACATTGGTGACATGATTACAGTGGGTTCCAGAAAAATCCGCAATTGCTTCCAGGTATCATTTTGTAGCGTTTTTAATGATCTTTCCATTTCCGAAGAAAAAAAAATGATTTTTTGCTCAGCCCCGATGCACGCTCTATTTCAGTGAAATAGCCCATTGATCCCTGCCTACATCTTTTGTACTGAGCCGACCTTGATATGTTTATGTATGAGTCCATTGTCCAGCTTAGCAACAAGGAATTTCCCGCCAATATGCTTACATACAGTACTGCATTGTATATACCTGTACGTGCAATACCGAAGTACGGGTTGGTAAATTACGTACTTGTGTACGTGTGCGTAAGGATGTGTACGGATTGCTATAGCATAGACTGTGTGTAAGCAGGCTATGTGCAACTTGTTAATGCATGTTACGTACACAGAACGCAGGCTATCATGACACGGACGCGTGATCACTAAGTGTCTTGCCCAGTAACGTTGCATATTCACGCCGGCACATCTGGTGTACGTAACACAGTGATGAATAATCAAAGCGTCTGAGTGAGCAGTTACGATGTTGTTTTTGACCAACTTTTGCAGGCAGATCGTAACACTTAAGCATACGGCGATTTGGAGAAATCGTAAGGATTATGGAGACATAAAATCGGCTATATTTTGAAAAGTACTGGTCGGATTTTGATAAATTTTGGCATGGTTGCTTAGAAAAGGGTACTTAACAATGTGAATCAGTCAAATTCTTGAAGTTTGATATTTTTCGTGTAGTCGGATTTTTAGTGCGACAACCCTACTACTATGGCATGGAAATGCTTATAAGCATGATTAGTCAAGTTTCATATCCAATAATTAACAGAAAAAGTTAAAATTTTGGAGTTTGTGGTGTCCTGACTTGTAACTGTTTTGTAGCCTAAATAATTTGAAAAAAAAAAATGTCTGGTCAAAAATTTTTGAAAACCATATTGAACAGTTGAGTACTCACTCAATGAACAGTTATTTGATTGTAGGATATGAGGATTGCCTAAGTTTGATAATTTGTCATTGGTATGTGAAGAAAATTTAACAGGTTTGGAAAAATTTCCTGAATTTTATGAACCAGCTCAATGAGCTGCTTAAACTTACTTTTCCCTCACAGACCCTATGCGTATGATGTCACAATGCAAAAAGTATGCCTTCTGTTGGAGGAATAACAAACCAACACCAATATAAAGGTTCCAATTTTAGTAGTACAACAATGACATCACAAATTAAAATCTCCTCAATCCATCATCCGAAAGAACAAAAAGTTGCCATTCTGTGTGAAAATATGATCTTTTATAGGTCAGGGTGTATCTGCAAAAAAATGTGTGCAGATGTAACATCACAGCATAATTAGTATACATTCGATTTTAGTCGTCTGTTGATGCAAAAGATCCATTTCCACAGGTTGTCAAATTTTTGTTTCTTTCTGAACAAAGACAGAGGGGATTCAAAGTATATTGGAGTGTTATCAGATCCAATACCACTGTACTGTTCAGTTCAGTTCAGTTCATTTCAGTTTATTTCTTTCTTCTCATAATTACAAAAATAAGTACAATCAAATTGATACAATTTAATAACACATATACAGAACGATATTAAAGAATGTTGTCAGTACATGACCTGAGCTTTAGTTTGTACATGTGTTGGGCAAATCCTACTGTGTGCTACCCAATATATGTGTGACACAAAGATCAGCAGTGCACCCACATGTACATAGTGATTCCTCCAACATAACGAAAGTTGTGACATTTGTGCATTTATAACTGTAGCTTCAAACATCGTGTACACTTGACTGTGCTGTGTGAACTGTACATAGATAGCCCTAGGCTTTGTCATCAAGTTGTATAAAGATGTATTTAACTGTTCTGTGACACTTTACTCCAGTGGAAACACTGACAGAAGGACCAAAGTGAGTGTATTAGTTAGCTAGATGAGGGTTTACAGCTTAGCTTGAGTTTCTAACCAATTTTATGTTGGACCAGCCACAGCCCTTGTTCCAGTTGTGGCTTACTGTTATTTTCCTCTACTCCATTGATTATGCCAAGCACCAAGTTGTGACAAATTCTGTTTGTTCTTTGTGCTCTGAAGTCATTTTGGTATACTGCCACCATTACATAAGTTTGTTATGTTGATCTGTAATTTATTATTTTAATATGTTCCATGTGGGTAGGCACATTGATAGGGGCTATATAGTGATATGCAAATGTTATACCAGCCTCTTTGATCAAAAAAGGTTTTAAAACATAAAACATGATCACAATTTCCCTCAGCCACTTTATCATTATTGTACTGGTGCAGTTGAGAAAGATGGTATTGAGCTGCAAGTGGTTAAGTTAAGTTCTTGTACAAAACTGTCTTACATGTATTGAAGCCATATATGATAACAATGAAGGTAAAGAGCAGTCCCCCCAAACTTATTTTGAAGGGAAAGCTAAATAGCACAATTTCCATCTTAGTTCTCTGGGGGTATCTTTCATTTCATTTAAATTTATGATTTAACTATTGCATATCCAAGGTAAACCAAGGAGTTATTTCTAGTACAGTAAATTTCACATTTTAAGAGAAAAAACATCACATGTCTTCCAACTGCCAATCATGAAACTGGACAGTCTACTAACACTACTTCAATTTGGGATGACTGCTCTTGCCCTTTGAGTTAAATCATACAGGGAGGTGCTAGGAGGGAGATACAACACACAAATTTGTCAAACAATATGAACTTGGAAAATTGATTAATACCTTTCATGTGTTGCATGCTATCTGATTTACAGGTGCTTTTAGTTCGGTCCTATTGCTAAGTCTCTGTTGACTTAATTAGTCCTTTGAATGATGATGTCTTTTTGATTCCTTGCCGTAGGCCAAGGAATCTATGCGATGGTGATGTCGTGTGTATGTATGTGTGTGTGTGTGTATGTGTGTGTGTATGTATGTGACGCTTTGGCTTGTAAACACGATATCTCAAGAAGGGTAAGTGTGACTAACCTCATATTTGGTGTGTGGGATGGTCATATTAAGTAGATGATCCCTATTGTTTTTGCTGGAGATCAAAGGTCATTTGGGGTCACGAGAGGTCAAAAGGTCAAAACCTTGTAAACACGATATCTTGAGAACGGTACATGTGACTATGCTCATATTTTGTGTGTGTGTTGGTCATATTAAGTAGATGATCCCTATCAATTTCCTTTTAGGTCAAAGGTCATTTGGGGTCACGAGAGGTCAATAGGTAAATTCCTTAGAAATTGCTTGTAAACACGGTATCTCAAGAAGAGTAAGTGTGACTATCCTCATATTTGGTGTGTGCATTGGCCATATTGAGTAGATGATCCCTATTGTTTTTGGTGGAGATCAAAGGTCATTTGGGGTCACGAGAGGTCAAAACCTTGTAAACACGATATCTTGAGAACGGTACATGTGACTATGCTCATATTTGGGTGTGTGGGTTGGTCATATTGAGTAGATGATCCCTATCAATTTTCGTGGAGGTCAAAGGTCATTTGGGGTCACGAGAGGTCAATAGGTAAATTCCTTAGAGATTGCTCGTAAACATGGTATCTCAAGAAGGGTAAGTGTGACTAATCTCATATTTGGTGTGTGCATTGGCCATATTGAGTAGATGATCCCTATTGTTTTTGGTGGAGATCAAAGGTCATTTGGGGTCACGAGAGGTCAAAAGGTCAAAACCTTGTAAACATGATATCTCGAGAATGGTACATGTGATTATGCTCATATGTGGTGTGCGGGTTGGTAATATTGAGTAGATGATCACTATTGTTTTTGGTGGAGATCAAAGGTCATTTGGGGTCACGAGAGGTCAAAAGGTCAAAACCTTGTAAACACGATATCTCGAGAATGGTTCATGTGATTATGCTCATATGTGTTGTGTGGGTCGGTCATATTGAGTAGATGATCCCTATTGTTTTTTGGTGGAGATCAAAGGCCATTTGGGGTCACGAGAGGTCAATAGGTAAATTCCTTACAAATTGCTTGTAAACATGTAGTGTTGAGCCGATAACCGATAGGTATTATCAGTATCGGCCCATAATGCTGTCTCCGATAATGTCAACCGATAACAAGTATTTCATCATTTCAACAGTAAAGAGGTAAAAGTTCTCGATATGCACTTAAATAAAATACAGATCATTTTGTTGAACATAAAATATTCAACAAATTCATTGCAGTGAACGTACACAAACTAGATCAACTACGCCGCAAGCCTGCAGTTCGTAGTCTATAGAATATTTAGCGCAATCCCCATGGGCGTCTGCAGAAAAAAAGTCAGGGGGGCAAAATTTTTAGACGGGGGCAAAACTTCCCAGTCATGAATTGACATGAAATGTGCGAAAATTTGAGCCCAAAATGCCTCCCCAGATCGCCGGAAATGTGCACGCACCGTAAAATGTGCACGCACCGTAATGTGCAATCTATAGCCAATTCGCTATACAAATCTGTTGTCCGTTTACGCAAGTCAAATTCTTCCGAATCCCGCCACAAATCTCAATGGAGTTTCACTGTGTGAATTTCGCCACGTGCAGTAACAGTAACTCAATGGGGATTTCCACCACTGTGTACAGCAGAGCGGCATGCTCAATGTTTACGATCGCGAACGTTCGATTGAAAGAGCTAACTCAACAGGCCAATGCCTGAGACAAAATGTACGATCTCATGAAGTATCGTAACCGCTTTTTACGCGCGTAGAAACGGGCACAGACAAACAAATGAAAAATTCCATACCGGACCGGATGAAGACATAAACTATGAACTGTCGTAACCAGCGAACGATCAGCGCTGTGTAAGGGAGTCTTATCACTATCAGCATTATCCATGTACAAACACATTCTCTATACTGTAGTGTACGTATATACTGAGAACACCTGTGGTATAATGTAGATACGTATGCCGCTCGCAAGTTTTTTTTCGTAGTAAAGCTTGGGGAATTACACTGTACAGTCCATACACATACCTATAAATGTGGCATACTGTACTTGCGTCACGGCATATATGTTTAGGTGCACAAAAAAAAACTTTACAGTCTGGCTGCAGGGGACGAAGTGTGTTTGTTACGAACGGGGTTTCTTGGCTGGCGTGTGTTTTCACCAAATACATCGTGATTGATTGCTTAAAACACTTCGTCAGAAAAACGGAAAATTTTTCAGGGAGACAAAGTAACAGAAACATGAAGACTAAGTTCAAAATAAGTTTAAGGTGCAGTAGTGATAAAATTATAATTTTTCAATGATAACAAAAGGTGTGATTACGGAAGATTTTTTTTGGGGGGGTATCGGTATCGGGCCGATATTAACTTTGAGTTATCTGTTATCGGCAAGTTCCGATATCTCTGTTATTGGCTCAACACTATAAACACGGTATCTCAAGAAGAGTAAGTGTGACTATGCTCATATTTGGTGTGTGCATTGGCCATATTGAGTAGATGATCCCTACTGTTTTTGGTGGTGGTTAAAGGTCATTTGGGGTCACGAGAGGTCAATAGGTCAAAACTTAGTAAACACGATATCTCGAGAACGGTACATGTGACTATGCTCATATTTGGTGTGTGGGTTGGTTGTATTGAGTAGATGATCCCTATCAATTTTCGTGGAGGTCAAAGGTCATTTGGGGTCACGAGAGGTCAAAAGGTCAAAACTTCGTAAACCCAATATCTCAAGAACGGTACAGGTGACTATGCTCATATTTAGAGTGTGGATTGGTCATATTGAGTAGATGATCCCTATTGATTTTCCCAAAGGTCAAAGTTCATTTGTCAGCAAGTTCAAAGCCTGACAAGCTTTCCTGCACAGTCTTTCAAGAAAGGTCACTTGTAGGGTCCTGTAACTTTTCATGTAGATAGCACATAGTGAATACATGGTCCCAGAAGTTTTTGGTGGAGGTCAAATGTTATTTGGGTTCACAACGGGCAAGAGGGATCTCTATGTAGGAAGATTGGATGCCTTGCATATGTACTTTGTGGGCACATTATTTAGCCCTTTTAATTGAAAAACATTGCAAATGTCAAAAAGGCCTTACATTTCAGTGGCAAGGAATCACGAAGCCTTTTGGCTTTCTGGTCTTTTCCAAGTAATCCTGAGACAAAATTTGGGGTGATATCTTCTAATTGACATGTTGAGAAAGCATCACTTCTCCTAGTTGATCAAGGCATTAATACAACAAATTTAAAAATAAAAACAAGATTACCATCGGAAATGGTTATTGGCTTTAAGAGTCTACAGCACATTTGTGTCTCCCACCTTACTGGATAAATTAACAGTTCAAAAGGACCTTAAAGGTAAATATTACGTTTAAAATGTTCCAACATAGTCTTAAAAGTAAATAGTTCTAGTCATTTAGAAATCACTCAGTCTCAGCAATTAACCCCAGCAATAGCTTCATCTTTTCAAAATGTTATGCACAAGAGAAGTTATGGAAGTCACCTCCTTTGAAATGTTGAAAGTTTGGGTAGATAAATAAGTTGTGAGCAACAGACAACTGAATTTCTATCTGAGAGAAACTTATTTCTTGAAAAGAAGGCTATCATGCTGCCTTATTTGTAATTATCTATCACTCTTTGCCAATAAATATTGGTTTTAAAAGGATGAAATTTTCTTGTTAAACAAATGCAATATTTCTCTTTAATATTTACAGGAATAAGGAGATTTAAAAGAATAGTTCAAAGCCAAATTTATTTTTGATATGTTGAAGAGGGACATATTTTCAGCATTCTGGTGAAATTTTTATTTATTTCCCATGTTGGGTTCTCGAGAAATTGGCAATTGAATATGGCAAATTTTTCAACATAGAATGAACTTGGAGCAAGCAGGCATGGTGTCATGGATTCACTTTTATAGCAAATTTTTTTTTCTTCATAATTTACCTCAAATTTTTTGCAACTAAACCTTAATATATTGATACTATAAGTGCATCCTGAGCAATGGAATTTTAAAACCTTCACATACCTTAGGGGCAAAATAGCATGCCTAATCAATTCAAGGTCAAACAAAAAGGATGTAAAATAGGGAAAAACAAAACACCGGCCAAGAATGTGAATCCATATGACATCACACCTGTATGCTTCAAGTTCACTTTCTCTGGAAAATGTGCAAACTTCAATTGCTAATATCTCAATTAAGAACCGAACATGGGAAATGAATGCAGCTTTCACCAGAATGCTGTTCTGAAGTATGTTCTTCTTTAACATACCAAAAATAAATTTGACTCTAGACTCTTCTTTTAAAACCATTCAGAATTAAATTGTTATAACCATGCTGCAGCCCCCTCAGCCAAGCTGTACAAGCAGCAGCTGTGATTGGTTACTATAAACAAAATAAAAACAATAGCCAACCACCATATTCCTGCTATTGTTATATGTGTAGCAGTGAAGCATGGCTTAGCCCTTTACCGTTGTTTGGGTCCTTTTGGACCCATATGGAGAGCGTGGCTGTCACCCATCTTTACTGTTTCACACCAAGCTCCAAACTGGGAGTAGCTACCCGAAAATTCGGCCACAACTACGAGAGAGACAATAGTTTAAGGTCACAGGGTCAATGGCCTACGGAAGCAGATGCGGGGCGGGCTACGTCCGCTTTTCCGCCCACTCCCGAGGCTTGCAAATATGCCCCGATCGGAGCACAATGGTAAAGGGTTAATCTAAAATATCTGCAAGAGTCGGCTAAAAGGTTACGTGCACACACGCAGAGACAGTGGCATCAGCTTTGCAGTAAACACACTCCACAGGCTTATTTTAACCCTTTACTGGTGTTTGGGTCCTTTTGGACCCATGCAGAGAGCTCGGCTGTCACCCATCTTTACTGTTTCACGCGGAGCTCGAAACTGCGAGTAGCTACCAGAAAATTGGGCGGCAACAACGAGAGAGACAATAGTTTAAGGTCACAGGGTCAATGGCCTACGGAAGCCGATGCAGGGCGGGCTACGTCCGCTTTTCCGCCCACTTTCGAGGCGCGCAAATATGCCCTGATCGGAGCACAAGGGTAAAGGGTTAATCTAAAATATCTGCACCAGTCGGCTAAAGGGTTACGTGCATGCACGCAGAGACAGTGGCATCAGCTTTGCAGTAAACACACACCACAGGCTTATTTTAATCTAAAATATCTGCAAGAGTCGGCTAAAGGGTTATGTGCACACATGCCCGAGGCCCGCAAATATGCCCCGATTGGAGCACAACAGTAAAGGGTTAGGTAGTTGCAGGCTACAGTTTCACATTGAGCATTTCAATGTTCTGTTAAATAGGCTGACATACAAAAGATCAATTTCACCATGTAGACTAATCCGGACAGCAAGTGATGGTCTGATTTCAGTCGGCCATAACTGGAGTCCATCACCTTTAAATCTATCGATTTCCTGATGGTTGTTCACTAATTTGTATCTTGAATTCTCCAATTTCACTAAATATGAGGGTTGGAAATTCATGTAAACAATAAATAAAGACGATTTTAGGCTGATTGACCCCACAAATGGTGGCCTACAGTCACTAAAAACAATCGCTAATGGGATTCGTCTGTACTGTATTGGTACTGGTTTCAAATTTTTGCGATATTATGACTAAGAGTAAGAGAACAACGGCACATCATTCTCTGCATGCAGTGCAATCAATTGAATGTTAATTAAAACATAGTTGTTTGGCACAGACTGAAGAAAAGATACTTAACAACAGATCACCTTTTATCTTATCAGCTGCTTCTGTCATTGAAAAGATAAGGCTTTGGTGCAGTTAAGTTATCAGTCTTTGGTTAAGTCTGCCTTAGTTTTATTAAATTGTCTCGACAAGCCATGAAACAAACTGATCCATAAAAGAGTGTCTGTGCTAATGAACTGGTATAGAAACTAATTGTCAATCTGTCAGGCTATTACAGTTTTTCACTCCAGGAAGGGCAAGTTATAGCCATGGCCACATGTGGAACTTATGGCCATGGTTCCAGAAGGGCTTATATCCATATCCCCATGTTGGGTAATCATGGCGTCTTGTGGTACAAGCCTACTAGGGGCCTTTGCTCTCCAATTAGCCATGGTCCCTGTAGATTTGTTAGAGTTTCATGTATCACCCAGTAACAGTCTGGTTTTCATAACCTTGGAGTGCCTTTTGCCCTTTGCTATGTCATGGGTCACTGTGTCTACTGTGTGTATGACTCTGTCTGGTAATTGAACTCAAACTGGGAATTGAACTCAGACTGGGAATTAAACCCAGACCTGACAGACTAGTGTCGGATGTTTTACCACTAGACCAAACAGGGCTAATAACCAAGATTTATTGTTATGCAAAATGCCATGGCCCTTATGGGGCTAATGGCCCTAAAAAATATGAAGCAGTTTATTGATTTATTTGTGAGGATACGGATTGTACCTTCTACCTTTATACTATGTTGTATGTTGGTATTACTGTGTATAAAGGCTATTGTAACGTTTATATTTACTGAACAGAGTATTTTGAATAAATCACAACCTTTTGCCACTGTAAGTCTTTGAAATCATTCTCAAGCATTTCAAGAACAGTAGTTTACAAAGAAAAGGCCAGCAATTTACAAATGCCAGCAATACTTTCAACCACATTAATATAATATAAAAGCCTATATGTTTGTTAGTACATACGATAAAGACAGACCTCTTGTCTACTGTAAACCCTTCTCCAGTATCTCTCATGTTAGCATGACCGATTGCATGATCACGAGGTTAGAGCATACGACTTGCAGTCGGAAAGTTGGGAGTTTTAGTTCAAGTCCTGGCAGGGTCATACTGAAGACTTTAAAAATGGTATACCTACTGCCATTGTCCTTGGTGCTCAGCATAAGCAATGGATTAGGAAAAACAAACCAGCGACCCACAACTGGAATAAAGCCTGTATCCAGCTCGACTCGAACCAAAACTCTATCCAACTAACTAAATAAGTAACTAACTAGCTTGTGTTAGCATGGTCAAATAGAACGTCCAACTATCTGCAGGTGGGAGGTCTGGAATTTGACTCCTGGGGGAGTGATATGGAAGACTTTAAAAATGGAACCTACTGTCATTGTGCTTGTTTTGCTCAGCATAAAAAATGAAGTACAAAAAACAAGTCAGTTAGCTGAAGTAGGGAAAAAGTGTGGCCTGCCCACATTTTGAATTTTGAATCAATTTTGAATTGATTGACCAGCTGATTAGAAACTGAGCAGTAAAAACCTCATCTTATTAACTCATATTAGCACGGACAAGTCAATTAGCAACAGAAAATGATCAAAACAAATTGCAAGACAATACATCTACTGGTACCCATGTGAAAACTTTATCTATTCATTAATTGCAAAGTGTGTCTTGCTGTTTATATTAAAATTTGTCTTAGACAATAGATTAAAAGTAAATTAGATCATTGCCAAATGAATAGAGCTTATAGCCTTTGTTCTTGAATACAATATGTGAATTCAGCTTTATTAAATATCATTAAAGTAAGTATTTGCCACCAAAACCCTTTTGTTGTGAGCAATATAACCCCCCTTTCTACCTGTACTTAAGTGATACTTGCTAGGCTTGTTAAATATCAGGAGTAATTGGTGTACATGGTTAGCTATATTTTATTTAATTGTAGAATGGTGAATAAGCTAATCCTCTCACCTTAAACCAGGGATTGGAGGTGTAACTAGATGGAGATTCATCAAATCCTTAATTTATGCTAATCCAATTAGAGTGATTCCAAAGTTAACACTAAACCCTTTATTTGGGGATTATTGAACAAAAGACGTGGCATGCCTTTGTTTAATACCTGGGCAACCTCATTCATACCCACGATGACTCCAGTAAAAGGGATTATTTAGAATGATTCTTTTATGTGTAGGTAGTTGCTGACAAAGAAGTGCAAGACACTATCTCGACATTTCAAACAACTGGATATTTGATTACAATGATCCTGGCTAAAGAATAGTTCTGATGATTTATGCAATAAACATTGCTATTGGATTTTCATAAATACTTACATTTGCTCGCATGGTCTAAAAGGCGCATCTAAGTAGAGTGAAATGCAGAGAACAAGACAAGTAGGTTGTAATCCGCATCAAAATCTTCAAATTAATTTTCATCCTTAAGCGACTGGCAATATTAAGGCAAGGGACAAATTTCCCGATCTGTTGTTAGACATCTAGACATCAGACGACATATCAGGCTTGAACACCTGCTAATACCTCAGCGTTAAGCCTATTGAATCGTAAAGAACAACACACAAAGGAGATTAGTGTCGGTAACTACTACATTTCAAAGAAAAAGGTTCTCCATGGATCTCCACCTAATCTTACCTCTCTGCTCAAACTACATTTGAAGTAATCAACAGAAATTTTCAATTTCTTTGATTGACAGCTTGTTCAAAAATGCATAGCAGGGAAGCTCATATCACAGAGCTGTACTGCACTGAGAGTGTTTTGATTACACATTGTGGTCTTACATACTCATGCAGAAGCAATAAACTGAGATTGTGTCAGGATGAAGATGAATTTTAGACAGTCGTGGGCAGCTCTCAAGTAGGTTAGGAGAACAGGAACTGTTTGAGTTGAGGGGACGAGGCCTTTAAAGTATTTTTTGAAAAAGGAGGCTGTAAATTTGCTTCCCAGATTGTATTTTTCAGCTTATTGATCAGAAGTTAGATTAGACATGGGTTTTACATCTTAACCTATAACCATCTGGTTTAACCTAACAGTGCCCTCAGCCTTTTTTTCCAGTAGTAGGGCACTGTGTTGTATCCCTACTCCATTGCCTATGCCAAGCACCATACACAATGGCAGTGGGTTCCATTTCTAAAGTCTTTGGTATAACCTGATCTGGGAGTTGAATCCTATACCTTCCAAGTGAGAGTCGGATCAGTGACTTTTTTTATTAAATATTGCTATTTTTATTGGTCTTAGTGTTTGCTTATTGTCAGAAGCATAGCAACAACCCTCAGGAAAGGACAGTAGTGAAGTGGAGACAACGGAAAATATAAGATTTTTCTGCAACAGTGTGCTTAAAAGTCTTTGGATCCTGATTTGGCTCTCAAATACTGCTAGTCATTGACTTTCTCAAGCCAGATTAAGTTTAATTTTTCACCTTGAGCATTGAAAAGTGTCATCTTATTCGCCTTTGTTTCTAAATGCCATTGTTTCAATCTCACAAAAGGTTGTATCTATGCTTTAATGAAGAGTGTTGGGGCTTTGATGCAAAGAAAATAGAAAAAACAGGAAATGAAAGTTCATTGAAAAGATGAAATTGAAAACCAGCTCCCATGGGGGCATCATGCCTCCCTTTTATGCAATATCTCTATATGCCCACAATTCTACATTGAGGTCAATGTTAGGATAGAAGTTAGGTACTATCCTTACCTGTAATCAAGCACATGATCTCATATAGGCTTTGTGAGTGATAGATATGTTTGAAAAAAGAAACATAGGGACTTAGAGCTGTCCCCAGGCAAGTCTTCATGTAAGTCATGATTTGTCAATTGATATTGTCATACACACACTAAACACTAATGAACATTATTGGAAAGATCAAACTTACAGGTACAAGGTTAGTGATTTGTTCTCAATATTGTAGGGACCTATCTTGTTTTTCAAAAAAAATATTGCTGTGTGAAAAAATCAATCAGTTGTCAAATGTGAAGTGCAAAAATTGGAATATCCATCAAACTATGATTATCATTTATGCATGTTCCAACTATTTTTCATATTTGCATGTATGTTATTTCTACAGCTTACCTCTCTTTCATCAGGGCTTATACAACCTATCCATCATCACTGAAACACATCTTCCATATAAAGAAACTTCATCTTGGGCACGTAGCTAAAAGTTTTGGACTACGTGAAGCGCCCTCTAAATTCAAAAGCAAAGGAGCAAAGCAATCCACCAGCCAAAAGCACAGTCTGCAAAACCAGTAAGTTGATTTTTTATTTCCCCCAAATTTTAATAATGCAGACAGAGCACCCTGCATTTGCCTGTAGGCATTATGAATATTCTATCATAACACAAAAAGTCCTCCCTCTTCTAGAGGAATAACAGACGAACACCAACAAATGCAGACTGGTGATTGGTCAATCAAAAGAATGCACATGTAAGTCTTCTAATCTTTTGTGTAGCTGCCACTATTGAATTAAGCAGAAAGGAAAATAAACTTTGTCTGGCACTATTGCTTGCTCAAGATAAAAATCACTGTTCATTATCTGATGAGGTGAGCCATTGGTCGTGTCCATCAGCCTTAAATCCTCTTAATTTTATTGTCTACATGCAATTCTAAATCTTCATATTCACCAAAATCTGTGGAATCACGAGGTATTTTAGTGTATAACCATCCATGACACAGATGAGCAAAGAATTTGGAAGATTAAAGCTGAAGGACCCCAGTAATGGATGACTAAATCAAACCATCAATAGACCTACAGGTGTATTTCCAAATAGCAATTACAAAGGATTGTGAGATATAGTTTTGGTGTGTGTCGTCATTGTCAATGCCATTTTACTGTTGTGAAAATTGACGCACACCCAAAACTCTATCCCACAATTCATTGTAATTGCTATTTGGAAATAGGTCTATTGACTATTCAGTTTCCTTTATAGTATGTGAAAGCCAAACCTGGATTGTGGCACATATATCCCATAAATGCTAAACAGAGACATTTTAAATGATATATCCGTCCAAACCTCTTAGATTTATTTTGTCTCTCTCTTGAGAGCATGCTTTCTTAGGACTTTATAATGCCCCACAAATGCTTTTCTTACACTTCACACAAAAAAAAAACTGTTTGCCTTTTAAGATCTGTTTTAAAATGTTGCAATGCTCCTCATTTCTTTGTTATATGTTTTTTTAGCTTCACAGTGTGTAAAGTTATTGACCAGAGTCATTTAATCCAAAGAGAATTTAATAGGCATGTTTCAAACAGTGAAGCTGTATGGAAGCTCTTAAATACCATGCTTGCAGGTATATTGGCTTTTACTCTCAATTTGTGATATGCTTTTTTTTGAATGTCTCTGATACAATCTTCCTTAGTCCCATTTGGGAGTTATTCTAAAGTCTCTCTGGATTTGTTGCACTTGGAATAGAGGAGATAAAGTTCACAACGATTGAGGAATCTTCCTGCATTTCCCATATGTTATATATAGGCAAAATAAATAATTCATGACCCTAACTTGTCAGGACAATGTTTATGAAATGTGAAATGATCATATACAATGCCCTGTAGGGACAAATTGGTGAGATATTTTGAAGTTAAATGGCGTATTTGCCCTCTGAGGAGTAAAAGACAAACATTTATGTCCAAATGTGTCTTACTTGTAGTGAGTTTTATTTAACAGCATTTTTTGCAACATTTTTCTGTTTCATGATTGAAGTTGGCATTAAATATTCAAAACATTCGCTGAAAAAAAAAAAAGAATTTTATGTACTCAGAATTTGTCTCTGAAGGGAATTGGGACTACCAGATGTGAGACCAATTAAAGTTAGTTTGCCTTTAATCAAATATTGTATAGATTTACAAAGTGGCTTTGTTTTTATCAGTTTTTGCATCAAAGTTACACTTTTACGTGGGGAAAATTGAAGGAACAGCTTGACGTAAGTGAACAGACGAGGGAAAAGGATTTGCATATTACTTAAAATTCAAGTCTTAAGGCAAGATAAAAAGTACTGTAAGTGTTCTTCAAGCTATCATTTAGGTCAAATTATAATTCTTGCAGAATAAAATGGTGATGAATTTGTAGTCTTTATAAAAGATAAGTATTAGTGTTTCTTCTGCCAGTAGCTCGGGGGAGATTGAAATCATTCTTAAAACCATTTTGCTAGAAAATGCTAAAAAAAAGGAAAAATATCCAAATTTGTCTGTAGAGCTAGGAGAGGATTAACAGAAAGAAATGAACTTAACTGATCCAGATCCCTAGTCAGAAGCTGAGATGGAAACACTGGCATTGTTTGCATTTACTGCTCTTACTAGAAAAAATACCCAGTGTGGCATATTTTGAGTCAAGATTCTATGTCTGTGAGGTTCATACTGTCTTCCTGTTGAAAAATAGTGTATGTATGCATGTCCATGGAGTAGCTTTTCTTATGTGTCATACAGTATCTGTGCACTCACATAGATGTATAGAACCGAACTAGTTATACCAAAAAGATGTCAAACGTGTACTCTTTTGAGGGGGACTGCAGTTCCTTTAAGACATTGTGTGCCACATACCAGCTGAATTTTAACAGGTATTCTTGAATACAATCAATTACCAAGTAAAGCTGGAAGTTTTCTAAAGAAATATAAACAAAGAAAGTAAAAAAATTGTTTTCCTAGCGGAATCAAACAATACCTCACTGATGGGAGCAAGTAGAAGACTACAGAGGAGCATTGTTTGACCATGGTTTCAGACTAGGTTAATGGTATTTATAATTCTTCAAAGGACCTAGCTGCCTAATGTCTTGATAAAAAATATGCTCCAACACCTGTTAGTAATGACAGAAATTGTCCAATTTTATCATATTAAGGAGCCAATTTGAAATCCACTCATGATTGTTGATTGTTTTGAATATGAATATTAATTTTAGCAATAAAGCTTCAACTGTATCATTGTTCTGCAACCAACATACTTTTACCCTCAAAAAGTAAGTGGGACTTTTTCTGAATGTGTTCCACACTAAATTCCTCTTGACCTTGTTCGTGAAAATTGCTGCAACCAGAATAATTGTTTTTCAATGATATCCATGATTTGTGTTTGTTGTGAATGTGGTTGTAAATAGACAAATGCGACGATCAGTGCTTGTGTTAGAGACTGTAGGTAGTCATTAGTGGGGTCCAACGGTCCAATAGGTGTAAAAATGGGCCCTTAAAGTCCATCTGTAGCTTTAAATTGTCTGCATTTATTGTCTACATGAATTTCAAATTCAGTGAAATTGAAGGAGTCAGTATAGTGTACATCCATCCATGATACAGGTAAGCAAGGAAATTGAAAGATTGTAAGGTGATTTACCTCAGTTCTGGCCAGCTGAAATCAGACCATCACTTGCTGTCCAGATTCGTCTGTATCAATAATTATTGGCATTCAGTTTTTATGTAGTATTACAAAGAATTCCTGCTTAAGTTTACAATTGTTGGTATCTTGAGTACAGCCAGTAGAGGCACAGGAGTGACACATGTCCTAAGATCCTAAGAGTGTGCAACAGAACTAGGAGCTATGTAAAAAGATAAAATATGAAAACAAAATTAAGAGCTCTATTTACCCAGATATCATTCGATAGCCTTATGTTAATTAAATAGTAGGCCTATTATGTAAACAACTGTGGACTTATTTAGTGCCAATCAGTTCCAAAAGTTAGAGGTGCCCTTTTACAGGAATTAAATTGAGTTCATAAAATAGAAGCAGTACAATTTAATAATTCATTGTACATCGTCTACATCATAAATTTAGGTCTGCACTGTGCATAGTCCTTAAAAAATTAGCCCAATCAATTTTTAGAAAATGTGCAGGGGCCCTGTTTCATGTTAATCCTTTGTAGCTGGTCAATATTAGGAGATAGATGTCTCCTTAAATTTCCCAGTAAATTATGGTTTCTTTCTTGATGGTCTAATAAATGGTTGAGTCTTCCATTTTTGCTGGTAGTTGGACCCTGGCAAAAATAAATCACGGCATAAAGTGGAGTAAAAAATGGAGACTGTTGTAGTTGATTTAGATCTTTCTGTTGAAGTGTAGGCAAGCATTTTGTGAATTCAAAGCATGCTGGCACTAAAGGGACTGCTGGTGTACTACTCTATGCCTCAGTTCGAAGTTGGATGTTCGGCCTTTTTTTACCTGCCAAACTTCTTAAGGTTGTCATTAGAAGCCGGAGTAGTTCAGGGGCTGTATTTTTATTTTCGATAAAGCACTTTTTATTAGTTAAATAAACTAAATGAACTAAACTTTGATTGCTCTGCAGAATTATTGTGAACAACTATGTGCAGTAAATCTAAGTTGGGTGTTTGGTCTTTTTGCATCTGTCAAACTTCTTATGATTGGCATTGGCAGCTAGTTTAGGGGTTATGTTTTTGCCCCCCTTATGAAGTCTTCTCAAATGGCATTCCACCCCTAAGACCCCCCACCCTTTCTGACTGACAGTCCTTTAAACGAAGTTTGGGAAGTGGACCTGTACTTCACTTTAGGCTGGATGTGTAAAGATTGAACATAATAAAAGGTACTGGTAAGTTACGGAGCTGCTTAGCATCTCTAGCTGGAGAATGTTATTTGTGTGCAACCAAACTATTGTCACAGGTATGCACAGACTTAATTTTGATTGGATGCAGTTTCATACAATTGCCTCAAAATGTGACAAAACAAAATGCAAGAACGCTAATTTGTTGAAGTGCCAACCACCTCTGCAAAATGGATGCTGCTAACGTTTACAACTTCATTGATAGCTCTGTGAATCTCACTTACATAATAATAAGTTCTGAAACAGAGTGTAAATATTTTGGTTACAAAACAGGGATTCCACCAAAAACTCAAAATTGGGGGGGGGATTTATTACTGCCAAACCTCATGACCAAATTGATATTGCCATTGGCCAAAGTTACAGACTTGGGTTTAGGGGACAAAAGCTTGCTTCAGGACTTAAGGACCCCTTGCAGTTGGGAGGTTGGGAGTTAAAGTCCTGGCCAGGTCATGAAGACTTTAAAAACGGAACCTTTTGCCATTGTGCTTCGTGCTCAGCATAAGCAGTGAAGAAGGGAAAACAAGCAAATGAGCTAAAACTGGAAAAAAATGCCATGGCCAGCCCAATTGAACCAACTAACTTTAGCTCAGGTGACTATGCTGTGATTATGTGTTGATAATAAACAATGAACTCATCTTGCCCTGAGCAATTTTACGATTGTTGATACAGTTTTAATGTGGTTATTCGGGCCTTGAATTCTGAGACGTGTGAGTGCGATTGCACACCACCACTTGGCTAAAAACAAATTCTGAGGCATGTGAGTGCGATTGCACACCACCACTTGCCTGAAAACAAATTTTGAGGCATGTGAGTGCAATTGCACACCACCACTTGGCTAAAAACAAATTCTGAGGCGTGTGAGTGGGATTGCACACCACCACTCGCCTAAAAACAAATTCTGAGGCATGTGAGTGGGATTGCACACCACCACTTGGCTAAAAAAACAAATTTTGAGGCATGTGAGTGGGATTGCACACCACCACTTGCCTAAAAACAAATTCTGAGGCGTGTGAGTGGGATTGCACACCACCACTTGCCTAAAAACAAATTCTGAGACATGTGAGTGCGATTGCACACCACCACTTGCCTAAAAACAAATTCTGAGGCGTGTGAGTGGGATTGCACACCACCACTTGCCTAAAAACAAATTCTGAGGCATGTGAGTGGGATTGCACACCACCACTTGCCTAAAAACAATTTCTGAGGCGTGTGAGTGCGATTGCACACCACCACTTGCCTGAAAACAAATTTTGAGGCATGTGAGTGCAATTGCACACCACCACTTGCCTAAAAACAAATTCTGAGGCGTGTGAGTGGGATTGCACACCACCACTCGCCTAAAAACAAATTCTGAGGCATGTGAGTGGGATTGCACACCACCACTCGCCTAAAAACAATTTCTGAGGCGTGTGAGTGCGATTGCACACCACCACTCGCCTAAAAAAAATTTCTGAGGCGTGTGAGTGCGATTGCACACCACCACTTGCCTGAAAACAAATTCTGAGGTGTGTGAGTGCGATTGCACACCACCACTTGCCTGAAAACAAATTCTGAGGTGTGTGAGTGCAATTGCACACCACCACTTGGCTCAGAACAAATTTTGGGGCATGTGAGTGGGATTGCACACCACCACTTGCCTAAAAACAAATTTTGAGGCATGTGAGTGCAATTGCACACCACCACTTGCCTAAAAACAAATTCTGAGGCATGTGAGTGGGATTGCACACCACCACTCGCCTAAAAACAAATTCTGAGGCATGTGAGTGGGATTGCACACCACCACTTGCCTAAAAACAATTTCTGAGGCGTGTGAGTGCGATTGCACACCACCACTCGCCTAAAAACAATTTCTGAGGCGTGTGAGTGCGATTGCACACCACCACTCGCCTAAAAACAATTTCTGAGGCGTGTGAGTGCGATTGCACACCACCACTTGCCTGAAAACAAATTCTGAGGTGTGTGAGTGCAATTGCACACCACCACTTGGCTCAAAACAAATTCTGAGGCATGTGAGTGCGATTGCACACCACCACTCGCCTAAAAACAAATTCTGATGCGTGTGAGTGGGATTGCACACCACCACTCGCCTAAAAACAAATTCTGAGGCATGTGAGTGGGATTGCACACCACCACTTGCCTAAAAACAAATTCTGAGGCGTGTGAGTGGGATTGCACACCACCACTTGCCTAAAAACAAATTCTGAGGCATGTGAGTGCGATTGCACACCACCACTCGCCTAAAAACAAATTCTGAGGCGTGTGAGTGGGATTGCACACCACCACTTGCCTAAAAACAAATTCTGAGGCATGTGAGTGGGATTGCACACCACCACTTGCCTAAAAACAATTTCTGAGGCGTGTGAGTGCGATTGCACACCACCACTTGCCTGAAAACAAATTTTGAGGCGTGTGAGTGCAATTGCACACCACCACTTGCCTAAAAACAAATTCTGAGGCGTGTGAGTGGGATTGCACACCACCACTCGCCTAAAAACAAATTCTGAGGCATGTGAGTGGGATTGCACACCACCACTCGCCTAAAAACAATTTCTGAGGCGTGTGAGTGCGATTGCACACCACCACTCGCCTAAAAACAATTTCTGAGGCGTGTGAGTGCGATTGCACACCACCACTCGCCTAAAAACAATTTCTGAGGCTTGTGAGTGGGATTGCACACCACCACTTGCCTGAAAACAAATTCTGAGGTGTGTGAGTGCGATTGCACACCACCACTTGCCTGAAAACAAATTCTGAGGTGTGTGAGTGCAATTGCACACCACCACTTGGCTCAAAACAAATTCTGAGGCATGTGAGTGCGATTGCACACCACCACTTGCCTGAAAACAAATTCTGAGGCGTGTGAGTGGGATTGCACACCACCACTTGCCTGAAAACAAATTCTGAGGCGTGTGAGTGGGATTGCACACCACCACTTGGCTAAAAACAAATTCTGAGGCATGTGAGTGCGATTGCACACCACCAACTTGCCTGAAAACAAATTTTGAGGTGTGTGAGTGCGATTGCACACCACCACTTGCCTGAAAACAAATTTTGGGGCATGTGAGTGGGATTGCACACCACCACTTGCCTAAAAACAAATTCTGAGGCGTGTGAGTGGGATTGCACACCACCACTCGCCTAAAAACAAATTCTGAGGCGTGTGAGTGGGATTGCACACCACCACTCGCCTAAAACAAATTCTGAGGCGTGTGAGTGGGATTGCACACCACCACTTGCCTAAAAACACTGTGAGGAGTGCCATTTTTTGCACACCAAGATTCAGAATGGGAACTCATATAGATGTATGAAAGTTTAATAAAACGGCACACATACCACATTTCTATTCCTGCAAGGACTGTGTTTTGTAGCACGACTGGAAAATCTAAAATTCAAGGCCTGGTTATGTACAAACCAAATTTTACTCCTTTTTTCTGAAAATCAAAATATTGCACTTGCAAGGGTTATGCAATTGCTAGTTGCACTTAGGTTGTGCCCTCCTGAATCACTTAGGTTGTGCCCTCCTGAACAACTTAGGTTGTGCCCTCCTGAATCACTTGCTTTGATCTCCAATCATGCATTATCCTGTGTTTATGCACAGTCCATTATTTTTTAACCTATATTATTATCACATTGGGGGACATAGCTCGTTTGAGGAGAATACGTAACTCCTTAGAGGAGTACGGTATAGTTTCCTCCAATTCCTCATTCACAGATAGTCAAGGAAGGCTTAAAAAAGTGTTTTTAATGTCAGTATTAAAAAAACATGTACTGTATCTCAACACATTTTTACAAATTGTTTAATAAACAGCAACTGTTTCATACATGTTTTTTTTTTACATGGCATTTCAAATACGTATATATGATAGTAGAAGTCAATAAGTAGAGTTTAAAAAACTCGACTGACCTCTGTATGGATTGAATCTGCAGGCAGATGGACAATAACCAAACAATAATGAGAATTTTTAGTCAGAAATTTGCCAATTTCTTGTACACAGCTTGCCATACCTGTAATTCTGCAGGACGCATGCAATTATGGCACGTTTTGCAATCTGATTCAAACCTGTTTGCCTTCACTAATGATGAAGAAAGAACTAATTATGTTGCTTTGAAAGAGAGATATGATGGCGCCTTTCTTATCTCCCTGATATAAACTACAGATCACTTACCACGAAACACATGCTAATAGATCTTGTTTAACAGGCAAAGTGGTGGAAGATGTGAGGGCAGTGTTTACCAAAATATATTACTTAAACAACTGAAAAGAAATGGCTGTATGACCTTTATTTGTCAGTAAATCTTCTAGGGCTCTGATGCCAGTTACAGACTTTTGAAATAAAAGAAACTTTTGGTGTTTGAATACTTTCCTAGAGTAGGGGTCCAAGGAAAGAAAGTTCACCCAGGCCTCCATCCTTTAAAAATGTTGAGATAGTAAACAAAATCTATTTGGCTCTTACTTACCTACCCTATAACTACAATTGGCAATGGATGAACAGTACTACTTACTATATGGCACTCTATCAATTTCTAAACAGCCTTCGCCAAGAGAGGTCCCTTCACCCTTTAAAAGAAATGTTGAGATGGTAAATTTATGCAATTAGATGCTTTATGATGCAATATTATTCTATCTCTTAAGGTTGTTTATTGGCCATATGAACCTTACAGTGACATTGCAAATAAAAGCCATGAAAATTCTCTGCTATAATGATTATAGCATCAGAGATCTAAGGCAGTAGGGTGTTTGAAGGGGGGGTTCGCCCATCTCCAAAGTCAGTCACGGGAAAAATCACTCAGTCAAGGGATTTGTGGGTTAGAGGAAGAGTTGCTGTAGTTTGAAGAGACACACTGAGCATTCAAACTTTAACCACACACCAGCCCCTGTGGGGGCAGTAAAAAGGGTTGTCAAAGCAAAAGAAGAAAATCAAAGGTCCTCGCAAATTTGGATAGCACAAGTATGCCGATGTGAATCAGCAGACAAGAACTGAAGTGCAGAAAAGCAAAATGAAAAATTGTCAAAATCTGTGCCAGTTGGGGCAATCACAGGTTCCCCCCCCCCTTCAAAATCCTGCACATGTCACTGATCTTGGGTTTGGCCTTTTCGAGCAAGTTCATTCAAGGTTGCAGTGTTCAGGGGGTAAAGGTTAATTTCCATTTTAACTACAAGTGTTCCGATCAAACACAGACAACCCTTTTGGTTGTTTTATAGCCCTATTTTGGTTAAAAGTGACTCAGAAAGAGTGTCCAGGTACCCCCTGAAGTGTTCACTGGTACCTTCAGGGGGTTCTAGTACCCCTGGTTTGGATCCATAGAGTTAGAGGTTGTTTAATTTATGGAAGTATACAAATACCAAACCGGCGGGTCAAGTTTTTAGAGCATGTGACTTGATTGATCTGGAATTTGACTCTGGGCCAAGTCATACCCAAGACATTAAAAATGTAACCTACTGGCACTGTGTTTGGTGCTCAGCATAAGCAGTGAAGTAGCAAAAACAAGCCAGTGAGCCACACAACTGGAAAAAAAGGCCATTGCCACTGGAATTTAATAAATCAATTGGTTAGAGACTAAGCCATTAAACCTAATCTAACTGTACAAGTACCTCAAGAATGAAAGATTTAGGACATCAGACTCGTATTGAGATTAATTTTAGTGGTAGGCTTGAGGTAAGTTGTCTAAATAGAGCGTATCAGGCAAATCATGGGAAAATTGAAATGTGCAAGAAATAAACTCTTGATTTGGCAGCGCTCTGTATTGTTGTATGACTGCATATGAGCAAAATGTAGAAATCACTACTCACAGACATAAATATTTCTTTCAAAAATTCTACCTTCAACTCTTCAAGGGCAGTTAACTTTTAGTTAATAGCACAGTTGATGGTATAAACTTTGTAATTGGCAGAAATGCTAGGTGTTTGGTTCCAAGTTGCAGGACTTTGTACTGTAGCAGCTTTGGCCAGCAGTTGTTTGGTCATAAGCAGCTTTGGCCAGTTTTACATTCAAACTCTGGTCTCATTAAAAGTCCTTGCAACTTTTGCTTAAGGTCATTCACAATCACTTTGGGCCTTTTTACAAAAATGGTTGAGTTTAACAGTCAATTGCTACATCATATATGGTGCACCACCTGAAACATTCTAACATTCTTTACTGTCTTTGAGAAGGCCAAATCAAATGCATTAGACCAAAATTGCAAGGTCTGAGGTGTACAATAAAAAAAGCAACAGTGAAAAAAAGGAGAGACCTGTAAAATTTTCATAGACACAAGTCATATGCAGGTACAGTATTTTACACAAGTGTTAAAGACATATATAGTTTTTTGCATGCTAAATTTGGCTTGACTTGGCTTCCAGGGGGCTTTGGCCTCAACCAGGGGCCATAAGTTGGTGCTCCTTGGCAACACACCTTTGGGGCTTTTTGCTTGCTGTGCAATACATGGAAAGATTGGCATCTGTTGATGGAAGAAATGCCCCAAACCAAAATCCTGGCATTAGGCCTACTTTGTAGACATATCCACACTTGTGGATACCTCACCATCTTACATGTTTATGTATTATATAGTCCTTGACATTTGGAGTTAAATGGCTTGAAATCCTGCAACTGCTTCAGACAAATGCATCTTGATACACTTTCATAAAAAGTAGGTTACAGCAATGTGTCGTTTACAATATTAATATGCTTGCTTCTGTTTAGTTGATGCTAGTTGATGGCAATGACTTATATTGTTGTAGAACAGGGTTGTCCAACCTTTCAAAATGGTGGGTCACCCTTAATGGTTATGATAGATGAGGGGCTGCAGGCTAAGCTTGTTTTTTTCAATTTTTCCCAACGCCCAAGGCAACAAAATGCAATCATTGCGCATAGGGAACACTGATTCATTTTCGTTTTTGATTGAACAAATAAATATATTTTAGTGAAAATTGATGGTGTTGGGCAGAATATTCGGAAAGGTTGTTTTTCATATTCTTCCGGAATCATTCTCAACCCCCCCCCCCATGGACAACGCTCCAATGTATAGCTACATGTAGCAGACATTTGAAATGAATTATTTCATTCAAAAGTAAGCATGCCGTAGCGGACCGCGAAGCTTAAAGTTGTCATCAATTAATCTGCTTATTGAATAATTTTGCAATATAGATTATTTCTGACGGGCTGGGCGCAACCTTATCGCGGGCCGGACTGGTGGCCCGCGGGCCGTAGGTTGGACAACCCTGTTGTAGAACTTTGGTTTCTAATGTAAATTACACATCATAGTCTCACCTGGTACCAGGATAGATGACCCTTTGAGTCAAATTAATTTCTTTCATTTCTAGTTCGAGCATCTCACTTGTGGCCAGGATGGTTGGTCATACAGAAGACTTTAAAATGGAATGTACAGCACTAGCCATCGTGTTTGGTGTTCATCATGGGATAATGTCTATAGTCCCCAGTCTCAATAATAGTCCCCCATCTCTCAATAGTGCCACATCTCATTGGTACCCCGTCTCATTGGCCTCTAACCCCTGAAACCTACACCCTAATCCTGAACCCTAACCCTAAACCCTAAGCTGGGGACTAATGAGATGGGGGACCAATGAGACTGGGGACAAAAGAGTGGACCCCCTCATAACAAGCAATCTAGTAAGGAAAACAAGCCAGTTAGCCACTGATGGAAACAAGTCTGTTGCTGGCCTGGCTTAAATGAGTTGGTCAGAACCTGAGCCATGAAACATCTAAAGAGTAAACTCCAATACTGGGGCCATCAGCTGTAATGTTCCTATTTTGGAGTTTTGCTTTATCCTCCCTAACAAGAAAGAGTGTGTCAAACTGTGTCAGTTACCATGCATGATCACCTGGGAAAAACAAGGGAATCGCATATCGTGGCGAAATCTAGTCCGATGCTCTCCATATAGCAACAGTGTAAATAATGCTCTCATATCCCACTGACCAGTGATAACTCTGCTTATTGACTGACTATACTGAGATAACAGAGCAAAGATCCCTTACGTAGTCATAGGCTATATCTTCATAAAGTAGTCTTCTGGCACCCTATCTGCAATTACCCGGAAAAAGGCCTTCAAATCCGCATGTTTAGAGTATCGCGCAAGTTAGCCTAATGTGTCCCTGGGTGACAAACCTGTGTTTTTGGAACCCTTTGGACACAGATTTGGCACAGGTTTACACATCTCTCCTAGCCTTCAGTTTGAAGACATAGGTTTCAATGCAAAATTCTTTGTTAATATTAGTTTAACTGCCACAGGTTTTGCTACCTGTAGTCAAACCTGTGGCAAACTTGTGGTAAACCTGTGTCAAACCTGTCACAAAGTGAGGTGACTGGCAAACTTGTGTCAGTTTCACAGGAAGAAATAGGCCTTAATGCAAATCCTTCCAAATAGCAGTGGCAGAAGTATGACTATGGGAAAACCTGTGTATCTGTAAGTACTGTAATTGACGCACAATTTTGGAAGAGCTGGCAAGCCATTGGATCTCATGGAGTGATTGCTCCCTATTGCATGGCAGTCCCTTGAAATGAAATTATGGAACCCCAAAATTATGTTACTACCAAATAGTCAATGACAGTGGATTTTGTAACAGAACTCAATAGAGAGTTCATATTGTTTACAATGGTTAAGTTATTGAATAGAGTTTTACAGCTCCAACCGATTTGCTCCAGCTCCAAGCAAGTTGAGCAGGCCGCAGCACTCTGCAATACTGGCCAACAACATCACAGGATGGAGTTTCATAAAAGAAAAACTTAATGAGCCTGTTGTACTTTTTCATTGCAACAGTTGGCCCTATTTGGGAATAAACTTATGTCGGTATTCAAAGTTTGTGTGGTATTCATATTACGGTAATTGCTATGACAGCATAGTAGAACTTTGCTTTTACTCTTGGTCATAAATTTAACATGATACTAGTAGAGTATAGTAACTTGACCAATTTAAGCAGATTAACTGATGGGCTAAATTCATCATGCTTGTTTACCCTAAACAGTCCTGAAAATGAAAAGGAACCACCTTTAAATAATCAATCTTGGAGTCAGAAAAAATGGGTAAAGTGTTTCAAAATGTTGACATGATCTTGTGACCATTTTGTGCTGTGTATGATACCTTAAAGGGCACAAGCAGTCAACACAAACTCACCTCAAAACAGCACTTTATTCTATAATTTTCTTTTAATTTCTTTCCCAAGTATCTTTCATAATACTACAGGAATGTGTATTGCATATTCATGGTGTACCGACAGTTACTCTCCAAATTTATTTCAAAATTGAGAAGGGAATATATTGTTACATACATATTTCTCAGGAGCCATTCATGAAACAGGATAGTCTACAATACTAATTCAAATCGGAGTAAAGTGCATTTTCCCTTTGAAGTCATTCACATCCACCAAATATATCAAAATTGGATAGTGGTCATAAAATACTGTTTCTCTTGTGGGATTGGCTCCTTTTCTTGTTTTATTTACCAAAATAAATTCTACAACACTGCAGCGGCTGAGAATACAGCTAGCCTTTCCAAAATAGTTAAATACACTTTCCAAGCTTGTGATGGAGAGGTAAACTGATTTTCTAAATATTTTTTACTGTTCTGCCCTCAATTCTTCTATCAGTTCAATAGATTACGATTGCCTTATAAATCTTATTACAATGCATTGGATACCAGAGTCTCCCCTGAAGCCGTGACTGCCATTTATTACCTACCTTATCTGAGATTCCTTCAACCGTGTTAGCTTTAACCATGCTGGTACTTTCCACTCGACTGTTGCTGTTGATATTATCCTCAGAATTATCAGATTTACGATTTTAACGCTCCAAACAGGGACACTTAATAATGGTTATAATTGCTTTTTTCATTTTTTGTCATCTACCCATCTTCCAGCAATTTCCAATGATCAAGTTTAGGCAAAAAAGAGGGTATGATAGACTTTCAGAGGTTTAGCTGTGCAGTTTTATTTTTACAGGTCTAGGGCTCAGGGTTGCCTAGTCTAAAGTATCACTTTGTTAAATTATTTATTGGTGGATCTGATAAGGACTGTATAATTCTTTCACAATATTCTTGTCTATTTTGTCTCACTTGTAAGGGTAATTATATTATGATTTAATGCATTTGTTAAATCCAGAGTACTTTTATCAAAATCCCCTGTCTACCAGCTAGTACATAATATTGAGAATAGATGCATTTTAAAAAGTCACAGGGTTTAGTCTGAAAGTTCTATGAACAAAAACCTGATCATTTTAAACACAGAGACTCATTATCTCCAAACAATATTTTTGGAAGGGGGACCAAAATTCTCAAGTGGCATGTTGTGACTTTGCTTCTTAAGATTTAAACAAAGACATCCCATGAGATCAAAGGCGTGGTGGGGTATAACTGGTATCCAAATTTTTTACATGATCTGTGTCTTCAAGGGATATTTGCTTTCGTTGTGTTCACACTGTGTGAATAGAAGTTAGTGTCAATTAATACATACTTGGGCCTGTTAGCCAACCGCAAATGTTACATATTATTTTTGTTGTAGTTTGGTATATGTATCTTGTATTGCATGTCTATCAAATTGTCAGACATGAAAGCTGATAAAATCAAGTGTGGGTTATAGCCCTAAATTTCCACACCCCTTCCGACAAATCCAATTACGTTCCAACACAGGCTTTGTTCCTATGACACCCTGATGTTCTGACCACTCAATCGCATATGAATATAGAGATTGTTGGAACATAGGGGCCTTGGAGCATAGGGGCGTTGTAATAAAGGGCAGTCACCCAAGTGTTTAGGTAGTGTGCTTCATTTCTGTCTTGAAGCAATAAGATGTAATCAGTTAGAGAACTGAGGATGTTCCAAAAAGTAAGAAGAAAAGTTTCATCATAACCAGTGCTCTTTGATTGACATAAAATTCACAAAATGAACATAGCCCATTTTACACAGCACACATATGGAGCATTTTACCTTGTATAGAATACTACTAGGATATGCTCATAAGCAATGAACTTAGGCTTTTGTCTGCACATGAAGCAGGCCTTATGTAAAGAGAAATATTGCATTTATTGTATTAGAAGTTTCCTTCCTATAAATGCAATATTTGCAGACGCTGAGTGAATAATTATTCAAAAGAAGGCAGTGTGATGGCCACCTTTCCTGGAAATTAAATCTTTTTCAGATAGAAATTGACCCCCTGTCTCATTGGTTTCCTCTGTCATAGGTCCCCCACCTCATGGGTCCCCCAGATTTTTTAGTTGATCATGTTCCCTTGTCCTAATTCCTAAACCTAGCCCTATCCCATACCCTTAACCCATAGCCTCAAAGAGCTGGGTAGAACAATAAACGGGAACATATGAGATGGAAGATAAGGAACAAACCATGTCAACTGGGGAATCAATGAGACAAGGGAGGCAATATTGGACTGTAGAGTGAACCCACCTGATTTTGAACAAATAAAAGCTGTGGCTAGAGGCATTTTATCTGTAAAAGTGAAAGGTTGCCCTTGAAAAGTATAATCACACCTTTTTACTGTGATTGACAAGGTGGTTTTATTTTAGTGGATCTGGAAAATCTGTAAAAGTTTGGAAATGTTACAAATTCTGTACCAATGGTCTTGAGGCATTTAAATATAATGTGTATGTGTGGCAAGTTTGCTATTAAAGCTTGAAGGACAATTTCCATAATTTTTCATTTCCATTTGAAACAATGGTAAATTTGAGAGAGATGTAGCACTAACTACTAAAACTTTATCAGAAGGTTTTTATGTGCTGAATATTTGAAGTAATATCACAGTTGTATAGCCTTGTGTGAATATGGCCTTTTAATTTTGTACCTTCACATTTCTATCCAAAGTTAGTGACTGGGAAAACCATTTATCCCATGACCAGACAAATTCCCTCCGGACAAATACCCAACAGGTCAAATACCCCCTGGGCAATATCCCCCGGGACAATTGCTTGTGATACCTGTAAGTATGAGCCTGGACAGGTTGTATTTCATTCTGGTGGTGTACCAGGGGTGATTGTCCAGGTGGGTAGTTGTGCCGATGGTATTTGACAGGGGGGCAATTGTCCAGCAACCATTTATCCATGTTGACCTTTCATGATTTTTTTTAAATGGGATGGACAAAACAGTCCTTGTTTTCTTCAAACTATTGCACTTACTGGCTGCCGTAATTTCTGGAATGTAAAATACTGTGAACTCGTGCTTTAAAGTTGACCTTAAAAAGTGCATCATGTCTGTTGGATAGAATTTTGTGGGTCGGTGAAGACTACTTTCTAATGGCTGTACTAACCTCAGGTTGTTTATTAATTGTTTTGATATATAACATTTAGAATAAATTAATTGTGTAGTACAGTAGTCTGTTTATCTTATGTGCTCATAGCATGTTTTGGGAACTGACAAGAATATCCTATTTTCAGTAGACAAATTAATAGTCATAGGATATACATAATGTGTAGTCATACTGAAAAACCCTGCATATTTTTCCTTTGTAAAAGAATAATTTAGAATCAAATTTAGGTTTGATAGGCAGATATGTCAAAAGAGGAAGAAAAGTACTGAATTGAAAGCATTGTATGAAATTTTCATTGTTTCCCACATTCAGTGCTGAAATGTCACGAATGGAAGTTGACACATTTTCTACAAAAAGTGCCAAATTAAAGCAAGCAGGTCTGATGTTATGGATGCACATTAGTGGCAATATTGTATTTTTCTTCAGTTTTTTATCGTACTATTTGGACCTTTAATCGATTAGTATGCTATCCTATTTGGCATAAAAAGTTTTCCATGTCACTAAAGTTGCCCAGTAAATAGCTGACCAGGCTTTTCACTGGCAGGTACCTTATCTCTGGGGTCCTGCTAATTAGTGAACTGTAGAGCAGATTATTTGGCTGGGGTGTGCTCTATATACACTAGTCCCTTATCTCATTGCTCAGTTCAATTAAATTGAAACTCACATTAAAGATTAGATTTGAAACCCTAATCCTACCATTTCAAACAGTTTTAAATTGAAACTTGAATTAAAGATTAGTTTTGAAGCCCTAATCCTACCATCTCAAACAGTTTTAAATTGAAACTCGAATTAGAGATTAGTTTTGAAGCCCTAATCCTACCATCTCAAACAGTTTCAATTCTACTGACCTACCTGTGCTTACAGCCCTTCCTGCAAATGTCTGCAAGTCATCCTCCTCCAGATACAATCTCAATTTATCGCTTCAGGGTGATGATAGTTATACACCAATTGTCTACCTCGGTTTTTATCTCTACATTTTGCCATCTCCATGTTTGGTGACTTCTTTATATACATTTTCTGTAGGAACATAGAGATATGGGAACATAGAGACATCGAAACATAGGCACTTGATGTAATATCTACGTTTGACACCTCTATATACCAACAACTCTGAATGATAACCTCTCAACTTTTTTGACATCTTTACAGCATGTTCCAACAAAGAGTTGTTCTTTTGCACTGATAAAAGTTTCCTTTGGTACCATTCCAAAAATGTACTTTGGTGCTGAAATCAACATGTTGGCATCATTTATAAAGTTTGTAAATCAACACAGTTATTCACGGCATCAGAGTACACTTTTCAAGGTGCCAAAGTACATTATTGCTTGCACCAAAGTACATATTTGTCAGAATATAGAGACATCAAAACATAGAGATGTCGGAACCTGGGGACGTTGAAACATAGTTGTCCCAGTCTACCTCTCATGAAGCAAACATCTTGGTTAGAGCATTGGAACTTGGGGACATGGGAACATAGAGATGTCCCAGTCTACCTCTCATGAGGCAAACATCTTGGTTAGAGCATGGGAACTTGGGGACATGGGAACATAGAGATGTCCCAGTTTACCTCTCATGAGGCAAACTTCTTGGTTAGAGTTGAGTTGGTTAGAGTCGACTAGCTTCACCCTTTCAATCACCAAATTTAGTCCTTTTGATACAGTAGTTACACTTACAGGTGTTATTAGGTACTGTTTGCCTGACTTCCCCAGTAAGGGACATGTCAGCCAGAAGCCCTGCTCACATCTTCCATCTTATGTTAGGGTTAGAAGCTTATTAAGAAAACTTAAATTTCAGCCTCATACTGACTAGATTTAAATTGTGCCATCTATGATTTGTGTATATACATATCAAGTGCGTATGCATGCTTTTTCATTTGTGTGTGTAAATGTGCACATTCATGTAGTTGGATTTCTAATAAAAAGGTCCAACCACAGGCACAATCTGAGGTTCTGGCTGTTGGAAAATCTCCGCCCAATCTGCAAACCAGATCTATGCCCCTAGTGAAAAGTTTCTCCAAGAGAACCCCTCCCCATAGACCCCTTTAATACCCAGGCTGACAACTGTGGTTAAGAGCAGAAAGTAGACCTCTTTATACTTTGCTAATTACATCTTTGTGAGATAATGCGTATGTGCTTTATTTTCTTTTCATGCATAGGTGAATTTAAATGCAATATTTCCCTTTAATTTTAGCCGAAATCCTCCTTCCCCCTCCCCCCTCTTTTGTCCTTTTCAAAAGTTACTGTTTGTGAGCAAATTACCTCATAAGTACAAAAGCATGTTTTAGCGTAAATGAACCATATACTGGAAGTCTTGTCACAGATTATTACATTTCACATGGGTTCTACTGTTGATTGCTCCTGTCATTTAGCGCTATGGTCCACAAATTTAATTTCGTCCAGCATCTGCTGAGCTATTACAAGACATTTTTATCAAGATCGGAATCATTTGATTTGGAAAAGAATGGGGATCAAGCTGCCGTAGAAATGTGTAATTAATACATGTGTGCCGATCTGTAGCAGGCAACATTAAAAAGATATCAAATCCTTATGCTGAAGAATTTAATTTTAGAACAGTGTTCACTAAATTTCAGAGAGTGGAATATTTTGCTCGGCTATTGATCTTTGACGTCAAGTAACGTTCACACCAGCAGCAGCTAGACTCAGATGTTGGACTTTGGCTACTGTGGTTATGCTGATGAATTTTTAGTCCTGAGTTAGTCACCTCTCACCCAAAATAAAATTTGGAGTTGGCAGTGGGCAAAACTATTCATTCTAGTATGCTATTTGACTCTCATCAAATTCAAAATATTGAGAGTACAGTAGTTTTCCTTACAAATGGGGCTTTAAATGCTCATTAGAATAGAGGGTACCCTTTAAGAAATAAACTAGGAATGTGTTTTTGAAAGAAGTTGCATACAGCTTAGGGAGGGGCTTAAATGTATACAGTAAATACAGTTGGTGGGGAGAACTATATTTCTGTCATTTCCTCTAATATTTAATCTCTTGGTTACTGTGCCAACTGGGAAAAAAGGCTTTGGCCAGCTGGCTTTAGGCGAAAGACGAGTTAAAAGTTCATATCTGCATATGTATTGTGTTAGTGGGAAAGTGTCTATAGTCCCGTCTCTGTGGTCCCCCATCTCAATAGTCCCCCGTCTCATTGGACCCTGTGTCATTGGTACCCCCTCTCATTGGGGACCAATAAGAAGGGGGACCAATGAGACGAAATACTAAGAGGGGCACACCAATGAGATGGGGTCGAATGAGATGATGAATGGTAAAATAGGGGACCGATGAGATGGGGGACTATAGAGGACCCTGTGTCAGTAAGTTGACAGTACCTTTCCGTTCAGGTCAACTGGTAGCAAAGCACCTTAGTGCTGCGGCAGCTTTGAATAGCATGTTTTGTGTGTGTGTTCACCCTGTCATCAGCATTATACACACATGTAAATGTGTCACCTATTGACCTTTGACCTATTGTGCAATATTGTTCCTTGAGGAAACTTCAAACTGGTCTCTGAACTGGTTTCATGGTCATAAACTGACTGCTGTAAAATATCATCATACTGACAATTTATGTATGTGGTTCCTTTGTCAGCTTGTTCTTGAAGATGTTGCCTTCTTTAATCATGCGGCATAAACAAAGGGACAAATTTGGTTAAATCAAGCATTCACATGTTTGTGGTAATTTACACCATTTCATTTTAATTATATCCCTCTCATCTAGTTTGTCTGTGAAACTTTTTAATTGGTTCCCAGGTTTCCTGGAGTCTCCATTCACAAGCAATTAGGCAGGCAAGAAGCAATTAGTTGCTCTCTGGAAGTTTCTAAAAACATTTTTTCAGTTATTAATTACTTTGCTTGATTGCACAACGAATCTTTTCTGGTACATTTACCCTGAAGCTTCACCTGTGTATGGAAGGCCAAAAGAGTCACAGGAATTAAAAGCTGTAAATTTTTTTTGCTGTTTGATAACAACTTCCTGGATAGAGGAAAAGTGTAACGTGAAAATTATAAACTTGATTAAATATAACCCATTGGCATACAGTGGTTACAAGAAATATGCATGTGACCCAGTGTTAAAGGCCCAATTCTCTGACCTCAAACTGTCCCAATTCTCTTAGCCTCCATACCTAAACCTCCCACAATTGTGTGAAGTTCATCTTCATCCAGACACAATCTCAGTTTATTGCTTCAAGGTGATTATAGAAAATCTCAGTGTGTGTAAACAAAACACTCTCAGTACAGTTCATGTTGTGTATAAGCTTTGGAACACTGCATTGTTTCATTTAGCTGTCAATCAAAGAGCTGAGCCAATTGAGAATTTTTGTTAACCATTATAAGAATTGCAATTTGGGGTGAGAGAACTGGCCCTTTAAAAGGGAAAATTTAGTCAAACCATTTTGAATTAGTGTAGCAGAGTATCCTGTTTCATGATTGGCTCTAGCTGGATATTAATGTACAGGAAGTATTCTTGCATGACAAAAGGGCCCTCTTCTTTTCTGTTTTGTAAAATTGCATGTTTCCATTATTCTGTGTGTTTTACAGGTATTATGGATCACTTATTCTCTGTGATTTTCTTCAGATTCTGTGACTTAAAGTTTCTCTTTATTTATAAGCATTGTGAAATTTGAAAAAGTTACTCTACCATACTGTACTGCAGTACTTTCTGCAGTATACTCAAACTCCTCTAATGTGTCTCCATTGGTGGGTTTTTGACTTAGTTTATTGGGGATGATTATTCTGAAAGTGTGTGCCTACAGTGGCTTACAAAGGGTGGGGGAGGCATTTGGCCATGCTCCCCCCTCACTGATACCTTTTTTTTTTTTTTAAGATCCTAAGAACTGGTAGCACTACTTGTTCACAGATTTTACTTCAAAAGGTAGTATGTGTGGCACTTGATTTTCAAAGGGGGAAAGATTGCCTTTACAAGGCCCCCTCAGTTATACCATTTTTTAACTCCTAAAAATAGGCAAATTTCATGCTGGAAAAAGCTCCTTAGCAACTTTTCAAATTTGGTACCTGTCATAGCAGACACATGGCAGGAAAGATGGACTATAAAGTCAATTTAAATGGAGCATTGTGGGTGTGCATTGATCCATGAAGCTACTCAGGAAATGTCTGTGACCAGCACAACAGAGGCTTTGTGATTGTGTTCTTCTGTGACACTGAACACACAAGCAGTAATGGCTCTGATGATTTATCTTTTTTCTGCTTGGGTACTTCAAATTTTTCAATTGAGCTAAGGGGAGGTTCCTCTCCTGTTGTCAAATTCCAAATTATACTTGAAAAAGTAGACTCTGTAACATCCTGATGCAGAGGTGCCAACTCTTCCTGATACTCAGGGACACTCCCCGAAAATTCAAGGATTTTTGTCCATTTCAACTAGCAAATATGACAATCTCCCTGACTGAAGCAAGCTTTTCCACCATTGAGTTGCTTGTAATTTTAAAAAATCTCCCTGATTCCTGTGGGAATTCCTCCTGATTTCTGGATGTAAATGTTGGCATCTCTGCTGATGTCACCGATTGCCTCTGAGGACATCTACCTTTATAAGAATTCTTGAAAGGGAGGGGCTCATTCATCCCTTAGACTCATTCCCCAGCTGGCATAGAGGTAAGTGATGGGGGCATGGAAGTGGAGGGCTCAGGTGCGGTGAGTTATAATTTGCCATTTATCATGCAAGAGATGTTAGGGGTAGAATCATTAACAATCGGAAGTTCTAGCAGTCACAGAAAATTTCACCAATTTGGCAGATCTTGAATTTAGCCAAAGTTCACAATAGAGAAGCATTACAATACTGTCACATATTTTCAATGCCGTTGTATAGCTTCCATGAAAAGAATCAAGATCAGTTATATAATAGAGATATTGGATTTTATGTGATTATATTCTGATCACTTAGCATGTTGCTGATTTTTTTGTTATTGCAAACAAAAGCTAAACAGAGAGTTTGTGTAGATTCCCTTTCAAGCATGAAAACACAATTTTCTGCTATCTGAGATGCCACAATTTTCAAAATTTTCTTAACGCTCCATGTCAACTGATTATTTTATTGCAAATGACCAACAATAATAGGGACTAGTTAGATTCTTTGTATTAAGTCTGGAAAATACAATTTCCAGCCATCTGAGAGGTGTGATTCTTCAAAATTTCTCTATGCCCTGCGGGAACCAGTGGTGGTGCTCCACCTAGATAGTCTTTCAGGCAAAATTACATTTTACAGGTCAAAGTATTTCTTAACTCTCTGATCACTTTGCATTTTTTTGAAACTTATTTTGAAGTAAAGGTTTTATTGCAAACGACGAAAGATGGTAGTGACTCATTAGATTCTTCATATATGTCTGGAAAAATGCTATTTCCTGCCCTCTGATATGTGTCTGATTTTTTAAATTTCTCTTTGCTCCTTTTGCCTTTATAGCAAAATGACTTTTTGTGGCCAAGAAAAAAACGGCAAACTGAAATGCTCCCGTTCACCCATGTCGATCAATGTTCTTTTATGGTAGCTCCCAAAAGTATGCAAATTTAGGAACAAATTTTACTTTGACAGGTAGCCTAAATTGCATTAGAATTCATGTAAAGACACAAAATGTTCAGTTTAATCCTCATGTACCACCACAACACTGTTCTTGTTAAAGTCGAAAATCTTGCACCATTTTGCATCTAGGAACCTTGCAGGAAAAGTCCAAAAATTTTCAAAGATCCCTCCCAGAGGCCAGTAACAGCAACCACTCAACATACTGAATGGCCCCCTTTTAGCAAAATCCTGCATACACTACTGTGGGTCTGAAAGGGTCTGCTCTATAGTCCCCTGTCTCATTGTTCTCACTGTCTCATTAGTCCCCCATTTAGCGTAATTTGTCTCATTAGTCCCCCGTCTCATTGGTCCCATGAGATGGGGGACTAATGAGACAGTGGACCAATGGGACGGTGGGCTATTGAGACGGGGGACTATTGAGACAGTGGACCAATGAGACGGGGGACTATTAAGACAGTGGACCAATGAGACGGGGGACTATTGAGACAGTGGACCAATGAGACGGGGGACTATTGAGACAGTGGACCAATGAGACGGGAGACTATTGAGACGGGGGACTCTTGAGACAGGGGACTATTGAGACAGTGGACCAATGAGACGGGGGACTATTGAGACAGTGGACCAATGAGACGGGGGACTATTGAGATGGGGGACTGGAGACATTAATCCCCTGTGTGCATATGGTGCCTATTGCAAAGATTACAACTTGGCAGGTGAAGCATATGATAGAGCTGCAAAGGTGCTGCATTTAGCCACTGGGTCATCTAGCCCCAAGACTATTACAAAATTTCTTTGAAAGGCTACGGCACATTACCTCCTACTTCCTCCATAGGTTTGTTTACTTTTCTCCATTTGTTCTTTTGTGCATGATGGGTAAAGACAGAAGTTCTCAGTTTTTTTAGAAAACAAAATTTCATTTGTGATTCATTTTATACATGAATCCAGCTGAAAAAGTGCACAGTAGTTGTGAAATCATCACGTTCTGTTTCAATTTTACAACACCAAAAAACACCTGTATCTAGTGAAGGAGTTCAGAGGTTGAAATATTATCCAATGTCTTGTTGCCCTGTCTGGTAACCCATTCTTTCAACTTAGTTGTGTTTGGTTGCCCAATATAGATTTATTTTTGCCCAAATAAATAAAAAGAAATAGGGCAAACATAGTTCTGCTTTGCTATTTAATTATTACTTGTTTCCTGTTGCAATAATTACTGAAGCAATAACCGTAAATTAGGAACATAGTAGCGGGAACATAATGGTGCTCAGCATAAGCAACAGCCTCGGTAGGTAGGGAAAACAAGTCAGTGAGCTGCAACTGGAAAAAAGGCAGTGGCCAGCTCGACTTGAACCAGTTGGTCAGAAAATGGGCTGTAAAACTCCATCTAACCTAACCAACTTTAGCAGGAACATATACTTGTAGTAGTGTCATTATGATAGGTACAGTATGGGCAACTTCCAACACGATGATGATCTGTCTGCTCTGCTGTGCCAGACATGAATTTTTGTTACCAAAGCTATTAGACAAAGAGGCCCTAGCTCTGTCCATAAGGCACCCTATTTTTCCAGCCCTGGAGTTTCATGTGTGTAGTGTGAAAATATTAGTTTTGGCAGTTTTCTCATTTATTTATTTTATGGTGGCATATCCATCTTTGTTGATGTTTTACTTTTCATCAGAGAGAGCTTGTCTCTCTGCCTGTACTGTTCCTTAGGAAATGTGTAAACTTGTTGGAGAATTTGTATTGCAACCAGTGTTATATAACTTTCTAGGGTGACATATTAACAGCAGTGGTCTGCCTAATCTTAAAGAAATGAGTGACATTTCTGAAATGAAATTAAAATTCTGAATGACAGAGAGCTATCTCAGCAGACATTTTGTGTTTCTTTCAGCACCATGGAAACTACTTCTCATGCATAGTCAACCTAATCAGTTTCTACAAGCTATGTTGAGACTTGCGACTTGATTTATGTTGCCAATGTAATTATACGATCATTTAATCCTTCGGCTGGATCTACCAGGAGGAAAATTTTCAATAAAACATGGGCCAATGGGGATAGTGTTTTATATTGGAATTAACTCAAAATTTCTTTATCTTACTGAAAAGGCAGTTTGCAAATATTTGTGAGCATGCTCTTGCTAAGATTTATTGTAATATTAACAGTTGGCTTTTAATGAAAGCACTGTCACGGCCCTGTTATTATTCCTGTAATCTTGTCTCTTTGTTAAACGGTTCGTCGGTTTGATGAAAACAGTGACACTCATAAAAAACCAATTCATCTGAACAGAAGGAGTGCACCCTCGAGCGTGAAATGACATAAGAAACAGATCATCCGTACTTACAATAAAATCGTTCAACCGTAACTATACAGTACTACAGGTAGTATTTGAAAAGGAAAGGATGGAAAATAGGAGTAAAAAGGGTGACATGGAGCACATGAATATTGCAGGGGGGGTCATGAGAGGGGTAACAGAAGGGTGTGGTTAAATGGGCAAGACAGTTGGATGTATGTATTAAAGTACTAAAGACAGTATATTTCCACATTTTAAAGCTGAAGCATGTCTTTGTAGTGGTTACTGCATGTACATTGCCCCAGTGGCTGGTGCTGCCTGGGAATGGTGGCCCTGGATCCTCACCACAGACTTCCTATACATGGACAGAGCATACTGTACAGCACAGATGATTGTTGCTACCGCAGTGTGAGAAAAAAGCGCACCAAGATGGCTGTCTGCTATGATTTTGTGCAAAAGTTTGGACTTGCTCAAGTCAATTAATAGATTTTGCAAGAAAGTTGAAATATTTTTTAATTTTGGCAAGGTAAGGTCAAAATCACTACCTGTATTGCAGGGATATGATATTGTTTCCCATTCAAGTTTAACTATTTTGTTTAAAATGTAACAGATTTGTTTTCAAGTCAGACAATTTATAGCTTCACAGCGGCCATTTTGGTGTCCCTTTTTTGTCCCAGTCAGTGGGGACAATCTACAGATAGGATTTACATGTTACATGCGCTGTCCATGTATATAAGTCTATGATCCTCACATTATGATTTGTAACATGTCACATTCATGTCTCCAGACATATCATGCCTGACATTATGTCTCAAGGTTAGGTAAGAGTTTAAGAGATGAGGCTAGGTTAGAACTGGAAAGTCTCAAGACTTGAAAATTTTATGTGATATACTGTGAGGATTGATTCAAACGTCTTTTGTGTCCAAAGGTAAAACTACCTTGCATTAGTGCAGAATAATGCATGATGTGGGTTCATGCCAGCTATGCACGAAGTTGCTTCTTGCAGGGTGCAACCAGCAAATGCATTGACCATTCAAGAGTGCACTATTCTGTTCTGAAATGCACAGTTTCAAAGATGTTTAACCTTGTTTAGAATTCATTTGGAATATTGTCTATTGCCCCCCCCTCTCAATAGTCCTCTGTCTCATTGGTACCCCATGTCATATGATCCCCCGTGTCATTAGTCCCCTAACTCTAACCCTAAACCCTAACCTTTTGCTGGGGGGCTTATGAGATGGGGGACCAATGAGACGGGGGACCAATGAGACGGGGGAACCAGAGACAGGGTAACCAGAGACGGGGGAACCAAAGAGACAAAATACTTATAGGGGGACCAATGAGATGGGGAACTAATGAGGAGGGGGACTACATAGAGTGGACCCTATTCATTCATATACAACAATATTTTGATCTAAAGGCAAAGAAGTCTTACAGTTAAATGGTGTTTGTATACAACAGCATTAAAACAGCACAACCCTAAATAAAATGTAGAAGCCTATAACGAATGCATTTATACTTTGAATTTGCATCAGGATAATCCATGGCCATGATTGTAATGGACCAATGAAAGTTAAAGAAACAGATCCCATGTACCACTTAAACTGATGACGCAACACTACACGTATTTGCAGTACTTCATGATATTTGTGCAGCACTCTCACTTGATCTGCTAAGCTGGTCAGGAAAAGCTGCAAACAAGATGAAAATGTATACTCCTACAAAGTATTATTGAGGGACATAACTCTCATGGGGTTTGGGGTTAACCCCTACTGGCAAAAATATGGCTCTGGCAGTGCAAAAATATACATATTTCTCAGGGCAAATTTAAAAAAAATATATATATTTTTTTTTTTTCTTGAGACAGAGTTATAAGCAAGTTTTGATCTGAAATAAAACAAAGTAAAAACAGGACATTTAATTTGAATGACTCCCTCCTCCTCTCATCTAAGACTTGGTTATTTTTGAGTTCTTGTGGAACTTTTCATAAACAAACCTGAAACTGTTAATAAGGAAATGAAATGTACTGAATTCTGCAGGGCAAAAAGATACTGCCTCCCCCTCAATAAGAGGCAAGACCAAAGGGTCTTTATCTTGTGATGCAGTCAGTACTAGGTCTGTACTTCAACTCCTGCCGGGTCATTCTGGAGACTCAAAACAATGGAACCTAGTACTGTCATTGTGCTTGGTGCTCAGCATAAGCAATGAAGCAGGAAATCAAGTCAGTGAGTCAGAACTGGAAAAAAGTCATTTCTGGCTCCACTTAAACCAATGGTCACAGCCCTTTATTCTGACACCCCCGTATTCCAACAAATCCATTACATTCCAACATGGGCTTTAACCCCTTTCTTCCAATATAGCTATATATAGATTGTCTTAACATAGGTGTGTTGGAACATATGGGGCTGTAAGAATATAGAGCATTCATCAAACCAATTGGTTTGAAACTCAGCTATAAAGCCTCATCTGACTCATTTTGTTATTGATCAGGGAGACTGAAAAATATCTTCAGAGCTACACTTTATTGTTATGCTATTGTTATGCAAATATGAGATTATTTTGCCTTTGAATCCAATATTAGTTTGGTGCATATATGTGGGATATTGTATAATGGTGAGCCAAGTCTAGAGGGCAGATTTTCTTAATGGAATATTTTAAAATTTTACTCCAAACAGTGGTTAACCTTGACTGACAGGTTATCAGCATCAAAAGATGAATCAAGCTACAGTACTCCATGGTTGACCACTTGTGGGCAGGGGATTGTCCAATATTCCCATGGTGTTTCTGGCCGGACGAAACATGATCAACCCTTCCCTCTTACCTTTTGTTACATCTTCCTTCTCTGCTTGATTACCTCTTATTGCTTCAGGGAGGAAATGAAGTTCACTTTATACACACTTGATAGTCACATTTCACATCTGATTAACTGATTGACAGTAACAGATATATTTTAAATACTGTACATAAAAAGTTATGTAACAGGCCAGTCAAGCATGTTGCTTTTCAGGCAGTGCAAAATCAATGAAAGCATAGCTCATTTGAGGGCACAGATCATGTGACAGACTCAGATATCAGTTATACCCCATACTGTCTTTGATCTGCTGGGGTGTCTATGTTGCTTTCTTAAGAAGCAACATCACAGTATGAGAGGTGACTAAAAGGAATGACTTACACTATATTTGAAATTCATTTGAAATCCAATGTGAACTTAAAGTGTTTTTGAAACTCTGCCTTTTTTATTTAGTTTAACAATATAAAACACATTCTTGTTTGGCGTGTCATTAAATCTCATCAAAGTAGCTTATGTTACCCATAGGGCCATTGTTGTGCACAAAAGTTGGAACCAGTCATAATATTTTTCATTGTAATGTTTTTAACTCATTTCCTTTTAACTTTCTTATTCTACAGGCAAAGCAGAAAAAATAAACCATTTAGGAAAGGTACCTTGTCAGAATTTGGGAGTGGTTTGGAAGGAAATCTGGTCGTAGGAAAACAGTTCAGACATCTGCAAAGTAAGAAAACAAAAAAGAGAAAAATGAAGAAATGATGAATATACGATGAAGGTTGATAGGAGTCTTAGAGATGTTGCTGATACTGATGGAGAAGGCCATCAGCCATAATGGGACCTATCTGTGACCATCAGAAGAAGATGGAGACTGTTATGCCCTGCTCTTGTATTTCTTATTGCCATGGAAACATGCCACTTGCCAGAGGATGTATACAAAACACACAATTGAACAGAGAAGAAATCAGACTGGAAAACGAAAGGGCAAGATAAATTTATAGATGAGCTGGAGCAGTCAAGTATTGAACAGATGAAGCCAGCCATAACAGGGGACCATCAGTCTCAAAGGGCAAGAGCAGTCACCCCAACTTGAAGGAATGAAGTAGAGCCACCTTTTGAATGATTGGCTGTTGAGAGTCATGTGACAATAATTTGTCTCTTCAAATGTGAAATTTGCCAGAAGAAACAGCTTTTTTTACATTGAATATGCAATAATCAAGTTATAGAATATGATGAAAGATACTTTGAAGAGATATTAGAGGAAAATTGTGATATTTAGCTGTGGCTTCAAAGTAAGTTTGGAGGGGACTTCTCTTGACCTTTCAAAGGAAAATACAGTCACCTCAACTTCATTTAGTCTAGTAGACACTATCCCCCTTTATTACTGGATCTTGATAGTCATATGGGTATATTTTTCTTCCTCTTTAGTGACATTTGCTTCTTGGTTTATCTTGAATATACTGACAATATTTAAGTCCTGAACTGTTAAACTGAGGTGGGGGAGAAGGTCATGTGTGGCGAGAAGTTTGCCCCCAGCTATCACCTATAAAATGCACACATAAGACTGTTATTACTCATCCCATATGACTGGTGGGTTGTTGGCGCTTGCCTGTGGTAAGAGGCAACTATACGGGAGGATTTGCACAGTATTTGAACTGCATGACACTGTACAACACATTTGTGATGGTGTGCTGTTAAATCTTATCTAACTATAAACTAACTGACCGAACAAGATTCATACTTGGGAGGGAATTTAACCCTTTTGCCACAGAAGGGGGACCATTCTGCTAAACTGAGCTATGTATTACATTACATGTACACAGAATGTATGTATTGGTTTCGGGAAATGGTAAGTTTTGGTATGGAGTCCTCTTATTTGTGCTTGTTATGTCCCAAGAGGATTTATATTTGTCAAGTATCTCCCCTTCAAGCCTACTCTATGTCGAAAACACTATTACACAATGTGGATTTATAATTAGCTATTCCTGGACACAGCTTAGAGCAATGGTTTTGTGGCAAAACGATACTTACGTAAAACCCTACTGTATGTAGTAGTAACGATGTATTATGGTTTTGCAGCCAAATCATGGACAGTGAAAGCGTTAAGAAGAAAAGCCTGAGATTTAGCTGTTGTTTCAAAACAGTCTATGGCAAAGTACTGCTGTTGCCATTTCATCATTCCCATTTTTAAGTTAACTGCAGCACATAATGAATGGATGCTTTTACAGTAAAACCCTTCTCAACCTACTGCTGTGACTGACTGTGAAGGTTTAGAATTGCATGTAGACAATAAAATTAAGAAAATAAAAACTGACGGCCCCACTAATGACTGACTTCATTGGGCTGTCTGATTAGTCTGTAGGCTCTAGTGACAGAAAAATTGGAGCTCTGAAAAGAAAGGTGCTGAAAGTTGCATGGGCAAATCCTACGAACCCCAAAATTTTGTTTAAACCAAGAGGGGTTCATATGTCTTTGCTACCCTTAAAAACATGTGCCAACCTGTGAAGGACTCAGGGTCACATATAAAAACAAAAATAGGAATGGCAGATTTTTTTTTGGGGGGGAGGGGGACAAACCTATTTGCAACACTCATGACAGGTTTGTGGATGTTGACATGATTTTTTTTTCACATTTAATTTCATATCACATCTTTTGCATCAGGGTACTTTGGGAAAGGTTGTTTTAAATTCCTTACTTTTGCTTGTGAAACCTGTGGAAAGGTCTGGCAAAGTGCAGTAACTGGTCAACCAATGTCAGTAGCCAGAGAAAGCACAAGTGCTGATTCATACTGTACTACCAGCAATTGTTACCCTTGGCAGGTGTCTGTGAAAACCTGAGGATGTGAAACAAGTTGGCTGATCTTTTATAAGGGTCATTATAGAATTTGTAATAATAATAATATTATTTCAATTTCATGGAGCATTTTTCATTCCTGATAAGTCCAGGGGCATTACTAGACATTTTTCCGGGGAAGCAAGCACCCAAGTTTTCCAAATTTTTTTTAAGTATGAACACTACTTCTTTCGAGAACTCAAGCAATTCGTGGTGCGTTAAGTGCGCCAAAATTTCTGTCCTTTTTAAACAATGTCCGGAAAATATGGAGCTTGTATTGGAGAAAATTGTGGATTCAGGATTTCTTATTTAAGGAACAGTGAAAAGTTTAGGAATTACTGAAGAATCTGTACCTCTTATTGGCAAGTCTGAGTTTGCACTGCAACCAAAGATTTTTGTTACTTCACAATGTTATCAAAGACCTACAAATTGAGGCTCTCCAGTGGCATTTTAAAAGTCAAGAGCCTATATTGGAGAGAATTTGAAATTTTATGCAAGAAAATTAAAACAAAAATAGCACTTTAGTTGCTAATGTCCCTTGGTGAACTGGTGTTTTTGTCATTCCCAGAGTAAGGAACAGTTTACAAACTGATTTTAGAGCTAACACTACTACAATAGGAAGTGCAAATTGTGGCATGCAAAATGGGCAGCAAATTTTGTGTTTTCCATTAAAACAAGTAATTTAAAAAAAAAACTTTTATTGAAGAGAGTTCGAAATTTTATGAAACAGAAGTTTGGAAAACCACACCATGGTCAACTGGTGTCACAAATGGCATATTTCTGAATTTTTTGCTTTTCAGAGCCCCGCTGTAGATATGCCACTGCAAAAGTCTCAAAAATCTCCACAAGTATTAACCCTACTTAATTACAATGTGTAACAGAGATTATGCTGAAGAAGCTGACACTCTGCACATCATGACAAGCTACCCAAAACTAGCAGGGATTCTGCCAGAAACACAAAAAAGGGGGGATTTATTAGTCCAAATTGATGCTGTCCTAGGCTAAAGTTATGAGTGGGTTCATGCAGACAAAAGCTTGCTTCAAGGCCCCTGTAAGGTGCATTTTGAAGGTTTTAAAGGCCATTTATTTGTGTAAGTTCAAACATTTCTGCAAAAGTGTCATCTTTTTGAGTCAGAAACCAAGATATTGACAATTTTTATGGAAATGAAAAGGGGGGAATTTTACCCACCTTTTTCTGGGAAGGGGGGACAAATCATCCCCTTTCCCCCCTCTGACAGAAACCCAGACTAGGTAGGTATGCTTTTAATCCCTGGTTGGAGAAAAGCAATAGAGATGATACATCTTGCCAAAGGACACTGTGTAATTAACCTGGCTGGAATTCAGCATCCCTTGGATTGATATTTAGATACCTTAGACCAACTGCATGGTCAAGTGGTTAGAGCATTAGACTTGCATTCGGGAGTTCGAGGCCCGACCGGGTCATATCAAACACTTAAAAAATGGAACCTACTGCCATTGTGCTTGGTGCTCAGCATAATTAAGTTATGGAGTAGGGAAAAAAAGCCAGTGAGCCACCACTGGAAAAAAGGCTATGACCTTTTTGACTTGAACCAGTGGGTTGGAAACTGGGCCATAAAACTCCATCTAACCTAACCTTACCTTAGCCATTAGCTCCCATTCTTCTTCCCTCTCTTAAGCCTTTTTCAATAGCTGTTCTTCCTGAGCCTTCCATCCCCCTTCCATATGATCTTGGTCACAGTACAAATATTTCAGATCAGATAACAGTCTAATTTCATTTAGGATTCTGGAAAAAATTTCTCCATCTCTGGTCTGAAAAATTTGATCATTGTCCAATCTTTCTAAATGTACAATTTGTATTAGAGGACTATCAACATTAAATGTATACTATTCTAAATATTTTGTGACCTTGCATTGATAGCCAGCGTATGTTGAAGAAGAACAAATTTCAGATTGGTTTAAAAAAAATGAAACCAAAAAAAGTGTTACTCTGTTAAGCAATTAGTTAGATGAGATGTAACAACACACCAACATCAATACTGTATTATGCTTCTTCTTAAGATCAAAGATGTAAGAGTTTAGGAAATTTACTCCAGATTTCAGGAAGTCTGTGTGTCTTGAGCAGAGTTCTCAAGAAATCTATTTTACCAGACAAAAATATTTGAAGTGGCCATGGGTAGGGGATTTTAGCAATTTTGTTACATAGATTTCAAATTAACTGCATGAAAAGATTTTAAAATGACACAGACAGCACAATCTTGCATCCAGGTCTCTTCAAGGTGAAAAGTTTCTCAAAGTTCCATGAAATGGACCTCTATTTTGCTTTATATCTCTGTATGAAATTTTGTAGTTCTAAGTACAGTGAGAATTTCCAATCCAATTCTCTATTTTGAAATTTGTATGAAAAATCTACATGCTGATTCAAAATATCTTTATACCAGGTTATATAGCTTCAAGTAATTATGAGCGATTTTATCGAAATTACAATTAATACTCAATTTGTCTTGTCAGTCATACATCCCAGCTAATACCAGTCAAAAACAGAAGTTACATATTAAATGTAGACCAGGGTTTAGTAAAGGAGATGAATTAATTGCAATCAAAACAGTAACTTTTGATGAGTGTGGCAACGGACCTTTTGTTCATGTAATGCTTAAAGAGCCAGTCAGAGTTTGCTTTTAAATTTTTATCACAACTTGAATTCTACACCACATTTTTGTACATTGACTAAGTAATAACAAAAAAAAAATGCGGTTATGGTCTAACATCATACTTGGTGCAACATAGTGAAGGCTGTCTAATCTTGCATTTGTGGGGAACTTTGTGACCTGATATTGAATATTCAGAAATTTTAATTCTACACTCAACATTTAACCATAGCAAAATTAACCTTTGTTATAACCTTAACTTACTTCCCAGTGTTTCTTTATTCTGGTGAACAATTAGTTCCACAAAGTGACAGAACAAAAGGTTAATATTCTCTGCCAAACTCTGATTGCCCCTTTAACTATGTAAAGAGGGTTGTCAGTGGTAGTGGTACCATTTCCTTGGGTTTTTGTTTTAAAAGAAACTATTATTAACGTGCAAACGACCATAATGTAACCAAACTGTACACTAGCTGGTAAGTTATCGGAAGATAACAGATTAGATTATTGTGTAGCAAATAAATCACCCACAGAAGTGATCAAACTTTGCAAAAGGTGAGTTTACCTTGCAACTGCCTAAAAGATCAGCTAAAGATTCCCTTGAACTTATTATCAATGAATGTTAATCTTTATTTTGTTGAGCCATAAATAGCTGCTTTGCATACATGACCCAACTCCATTGAAAAATGATTTTTAAAAATACTCATTACTATGATTGTGTTGTTTTACTGAATTAACAAAAAATAGAATTTTAATTTTTAAACAACTGATGAAGCAGTGTATTTTTGTCCTTTTTTGGTGCAATTTTTCATTCATCAAATTAAATGTGATAATGAAACATTTACCTACAGTACTAAATATATTGCAGTAACTTTAACTGCTTTTCAAAATGACTCCTTTAGTAATAATTTTTTAAAAACTATTTAGGAAAAATTCATGGGCAAAGTTAATTGAGGGACATTTAGGGTTTTTGTTTGAACAAAGACTCATTATTGATTTACACCCCCCCCCCCCCAAAAAAAAAAAAAAAAGCTTTGGGATTCAGATTTAGCATGCAGGAATCCTAAGTCACTGGTCATTAAAGGGGCACTCTACAAGGTAAAACGGCCACCCAAAAGTTGAATTAGAAAATCAGAAAACTTGCTGGTCTTCTCATATTTCAAATACCGAACGCACACCTTATAAGAGGCATTTGAAAATGAATAATACAAACAAAGGGTAAGTCAAGGAGTTATCCTCATTGAATAAGTGAGTTCGGTATAAAGTCGTTTAGGTGGCTTTGCACATGCGCATGTCCTTCAAATCGTCGGAATAAAGAAACTAACCCCGCACCTATAACACATATTACATAATTTGAGTTAACATGAAAATTTAGTGACATAGTTCTTTCCCAATCCAACCGTAACATAAGGAGAAATAATGAGTGTGGATCTGTGCGGTGGAATTTGTCTAAGTTGCCTTTTTGTGTGAAAATATGCATGGGCGTCCGCAGGTATTGGCAAGGGGGGGGCACTTGCCCCCCCCCCCCCGGAAAATCAAAAATTTGAAAAAACGTATAAAAATCAAAGCAAAAACCTGAACAAAACGTGTTTTCCAAGTTTCTATGCGAAAAATAGGCTTTAGAAATGCCATTTCCGGCGATCTGGGAGACATTTTGGGCTGAAATTTTCGCATGCTTTGTGTCAATTCTTGGTAACTTGGAGGTTTTGCCCCTCCCTAGAAATTTTGCCCCCCCCCCCCCTGACTTTTTTTCTGCGGACGCCCATGAAAATATGCATTTTAATCTATTGTCAAGAAGGACTGAATCCCTCTTTTTGTTCGGGTTAGCTATCTAGATTTATGGTTAAGTGCAGTGTGAAAGTCCTGCACGAAAACAAGGGAGCGCTGAACACTATGTGCTAAGCTCGATATGTGTATCCCACGCTGCGCCATACTACCCCATGCGGCAACAAATTACCAAACTAACATTGAAAAAAAACCCATAAATATATTCTTTGATTGAAATCAGACATTGTTGGATTCATATGACGGGTTATGCAAACTCAGTTTGGACAGGGAGTTGCTATAGATTAAATGGACTCCCAAGTTAAGTTGAAGGACCTCATGAAAAAATGGAATGTATATTAATCTTATAGCGAGATGTCGAAAATTCAGAAATTTTGCCCCAAGGAAAGTTTTGCTTCCCCCACTTGCTCATAAAATCCCTTCAACATGCACCAATGCAATCTGTTCCAAAGACCTACACAAACTTTTCCAGGCTGCTGGCATATTTTGCTGCTTTTAAAAAGGAACAGTTATTTAACCTTCTAGACGGCACGGAAAATTCAGTTAATTATTCCATGCGATGTGATAACATTAAAGACCTGGAATTTTAGGCAAAATAAAACGGAATATGTGGTTTTCCGAGGTGAAACTGAAAGACAGTCAAGCAAATACCATGTTTCTCCGAAATTACCCATAGTGCAACAGAACAGTGGCAGTGTCTGGTTTGATTGGGGGGATTTGTTAGGTGTTGTTGGTTGGGTTAGGTTGAGTCTTGTTGCACCCAGTGCACACTTATGTGTGGGAACTGGGGCTTTTATTTTTTTAAACATATTGGGACACTTCGATTATTCGCCCTCCGCGTAGGCCAGAATTGGCCCCATGCTTCCCCCAAACCCCATATCTGCTTATATCATGGTAACGGCCTTAATCAATGGGCAACCTAGAAAGTATTGTGTTTGAGTTAGTGAAGCCAATTACCTAGGGACCTAACAGCTCCCTTGTCGAACAAAGTATCGACTGCTCATCACCTTATGGCGGCGTCCTGCTTAAAGGGAGTATGTACACTTCATCAAGGCTGTTCCATACTACTGTGCACATTTTTAACAATTTTACCAGTTGTGGTAAAATCTAGTAGAACCTATTTTGTAGTAATCACCCATTAGATAGTTAATTTGTTAAATTCAAACCATATCGCAAGTTGCTTTATGTACAGGTATCGTTACCCCTTAAAATTTTCCGACTCCTTTGCTGTGGTACTATATGCACATGCGATAGATATTAAAGGATTTTGCCCGGATAAGTGACGTCTGATAGGCTTTATTAATGAGTTTTGCTATTCTTATCTCATGCAGTAAAATTAACAGGTAGGCCTAACCACGTCGGTTGAAAACCTGCCTCCAGTTTGCGCTCCATGTTTTAACTGCCATTGTATTACACAAAGCGCAAATGACTTTGTGGTGAACCGTCGGTAGAGAAAGATTTATCCCCAAAATAAAGTTGGCTGACTGAATCAACTAGACCCAGAGACCTATCGATGAAATAAAAATTGCCTGAAATCATCTGTTTGTTACGTTAGATTTGTCTCGTGACGAATGGCTGACGAATTATTTAAATGTGAGGGCATATTTGGCTTTATGCCGAATAGGTTGACTGAGCAAGCGCTGATCGGTGTGTACGGTGCAATTGATTTGTAGCAAAATACTTTCAAGTCGACTCAATATTCGTACAGAGCGACGACCTATTCAACTGTACTTTTTTTTTTTTTTTTTTTTCCCTCCATAGAAGGAATAACTTTATTAACAAAGCAAAATACAACTGTACTTAAAGAGAACACGACCTTTTAAAGAACAAGATCAATCCCCCATACTTATTTTGAAACGACAGCCAAATCTCTTTTTTTTTATTTCTCTCGCAGTAAAGTATCTTTTATATTTCAGTACTTCAAGGGTCAATCAAGGTTAAGTTTTACAACTTTTCCACTACTCAGATTTTGCACCGAGCCGTCATACCCTGGTTAAAACTTGCAAACGAAAAAATGATGTGTCTGACGTTGTGATTGGTCGCCTTGTGGATGAAGTTGTCTAGTCTTGCGTCTTTGTGGGTTTATTTTACCCGAAAAAGTTTTGCAAAATGCCTATTCAATAGTCAAAAAATATTTAATACAGAATTAACGTTTTTTCTCACTTGAAAGACCTCTCCAACGTCTCTTGATTCTTGTAAACATTCAGATAAACAAGGAAAACAAAGTGATGTAACTAAACATTAATATTTGCTGTTAAACTTTGGTATCTTTACATATTGCATACATTCAAGGTAAAGCAAAGGCGTTACGAACTCCGTTATTTCTCAATTAAGTAAGGAAAATATTGTCACATGCATTTCAAGAGCCATTCACAAAATAGGGTAGAGGGCTACACAAATCTTTATTGAGTGTGACTGCATAGTATAGTACAAGTGTGTACTATATTACACAGCATGAAAAATGAATTCCCGGAGTCCAACTCTTATCTCCATAGGGCATTCTTGAGCCGATTTGTATAATGTTGAAATTCATTCGTGCACTTGAAACAACTTAGTTCATTGCGCAATAATTTGTGACTTTCTTGTTGTACAACTCACATTACCTGCTTTGTTTCCCTTTATAACTGAAAATGTATTTATGACCTTGAACACTTCCTGTTTGCTTGCATAGCATGTTGCACACAGAGGACTAAATTAAATCAACCCATGAGATTAATTAAGAGTGCTATCACACCTTGATACAAGGTGCTGTAACTTTAAGAAGAACAAAGAAATACAAAGATTGTAATTTGATAAGTATCCCAATGACATCACAAATTAATTGATCAATGTATACCATTTTAATTTGATTGAATAAACTTCAACATTTTATATCTCGGCTCAAGAATGTCCTTTGATAAACGGAGTTGGACTATTAGAATTCATTTTTCATGCTGTTTGAAATCATATTTTAGAATTTTTTACTTGAGGTACCCTTCAAATTTTTGAAATACTCTGATGAAAAGGACCAATAAATATCCTCTTCTCAGAGATTAAAAATTCATCTTTGTTTACCCCAATAACTTTCATAATCGTTAGCACCTACGAGTAGTGAAATGATGATCATGACAAAATGTACGGTACCTTTGATTTTTTTCTTATAGATTCTTTAAAACGGCGCTCAGGATGGGATTAAAGGTCTCTTGCAAATCTAGAACGGAAGGTAAAGGTAGGTCCGAGTAGGCCCAAAATTTAAGCGAAAACAGCAAACTAGGCTCTTGCAAATCTAGAACGTGCATTGCAATCAATGTCTTGTGAAGATGTTTGGAACGCAACCTACAATTGCAAGTAAATGGTTATGAAACAAATTGAATTCCCTTAATGGGTAATATTGCGTTTAAAATGCTCCAACATAGCATTAAAACTTAATAGCTCTATTCATTTTCAAATCATTCAGTTTCAACAATGAACCTCAGCAATAGCTTCATGTCCTCAAAAGTATGCACAAGAAGAGTTATGGAAGGTGCATCTTTTAAAAGGTTGAGAGTTTGGGTGAACAAATTTTTCTTGAGCAGCAAACAATTGAATTTCTGTCTGAGAGAAACTTCTTACTTGAAAAGAAAGCTACCATTCTGCCTTATTTGTAATCATTTTTATCACTCTTTGCCAAAAAACTATGGATTTTAAAAGGATGAAATTTCCTTGTAAAACAAACGCAATATTTCCCTTTAATTAAACATTAAAGGGAACAATGCATTGTCACATGATTGATAGTAGCAACCATTTCTAAATTAGGACGATAGGGTACATTTATTCAATTGGGGACTGCCTTTTTCCTTTAAATTTAGGACAAGGGTGAATAATGGCATTGCCCCTATTTCAGTATTTCTCAATGGGGGAGTCATGACCCTTTGAGGCCGAATAATTCATATGAGACGTAAATTTTGAACTGGCACTCGGTGACACGGGCTCAATTTTCTCTTGGTCCTATGTATGCTGGACCCGCAGTTGGCATAGATTTGAAAGGTCCTGGATTCAGAATTGTTCCGGAAACGGGCTGCAATTAGACTCTGAATTGGAGCCCTGGCGCCATTCGAACTCAGTCTTGTAAAGGGAAGTTTGTAGATCTCGTTCTAAGTTAAATAGCTAATTGTGCAGTAACCTTTGAAAATTCTGATATAAAAATACCTCTGAAAAGCAAAACGGGGACAGGTCCCTGTACTTCATACCCTCGCGGTCTGCCCACGGGGAAAGGGAGATTAAGACGAGATACGTTGTTGAGAATCTCAAAAATTTTCTTCAAAGATGCAAGTATCAACCTTCGCTCTATGCGATTTGCGCGGATAAGAAGTTCACCGTTTTGCCAGTGATTGGTTGCCCCTTTACTGACTTACACACGGATTGACACTAGGTTCTGCTCACTAGATCACCTTTCTCTGTATAACCTTGCCTGCGTAGCAGTCTGTACGGCATATTCCTTGTTCAGCCGGTGGGGTTAGAAGCCGAGGAGCCGAGAAAACAGAGTAGGTAGTACGGTTTGTATAGCCTCATCTTCTCTTTCCAAATCCGTTACTTCCCTCCTCCTTCGTTCTCCTCCTGGAAGAGTACAAGCAAAGAAACATATTTAATGATAACAGATGTGAGAAAAAAGTAACATGAACTCTCCACATCTTCCCCCCAAACCGACGAATAAAATGTCGGTCACAACCCTTGGGGGATGAAGCTTCGTAGTGCGCCCCGAGAAACAGACACCCTGTTTACAGCTGAGACTGCTAGGTCGTGACGAAACGGATTCTCAGTAGGAACTGGTAACACCGGAAAGCACGCAGATAATCCGTCGCTTCATACATTTTTTTAACTAAAGATTTTTCTTTTTTTCATGAAGCTACATTACTTCAGCAGACTGGCCATTTTGAAATAATAATGGATCTTCATGACGAATGACGTTTTTATTTCATATCTTTTGCTCAAACAATTAATAATTGATTTTTCTTTGACAAAGTAATTGCATCTTTATATCTCTTGAAGAAGGTTTTATTGTTTATCGAAAACTAAATGAATACTTTTTACTTTCTTCAAAGACAAACATGGAAAGACCACATTGCCAAACTAAATGCCTTAAGGGACAGTCACTAGATTTACACGTATGTGTGTGTAATCTATCGAGTACGTTAGGACTGTTAAAGTCTTAATCCCGTCAAACATACGTCGATGTCAGTAAATAATTGCCATTTTAGTATATTTTAGAGGCATTTTAATGCATCTTTGGGTGTTTTATGAATTTGACAACTGCATATCAACATCTTTTCATGCGTTTATGATTTTTATTGTCATTTTATGGTACTTTTAGATATGTTATTATTTTTAACAGAATATAATTATTTTCAAACTGAGAAAGACTGGGATCTTTGGGACAATACAGCCTTATAGTGTAAACAACATGTTTACAAAAAAAAAAAGAAAAAAAGTTTGCGTTATTTAAACATTTGATTTTAAAAAGGCAGTTCAGCGTTTCTCCGAATGTTGCGACTTTTTTATATGAACACTGAGTGGCTTGCTTAATGGGGGCGATGTGGTGATGACCCCACCTTTGAAAATAGTCGAGGGGAACAGTCTGTGGAAGAAATCATCCGGAAACAAGGTATCCGAGTCTGACAGAGCGGAAGTCGCGGGCCCGCTCTAACCGAAATGAAAATCAAATCATGCTTCAGAATACTTGCCTTTTTAAAGGCAAAAAATTCCATAGGGGAGGGATGCCCCCTACACAACAGCCTAAAACCACACGTTACACCGTTCCTACTTTTAAAGGTTGGCCTGCTACTTTCATAATTGTCATTTGGATGCACCATTGTACCTTTTAGTTGTCTTCAAAACTCCAAACTTTTCTAAGGGGTGGGGGTCCATTAATCACGTCAGTCGGTAGATTTTACAGTCTGCGCCCGACCTCAGATCTCATGCGCATTTACTACCTTTAATTCTCTAGTAAATCTCATTTCTAGCTCCGCCTTCAACCCCAACTATCTATGGGCTAAAAGCTAACCTGAGGAATTCTGACATTGGGGCTCGGGTACGTGAAACCGTCGATGGGCCAAAGACGAAAATTTGGTATAGCCGCAAGGGAATTTATTTAGGATACTTGATTATTCTGACTCTGTAAATCTAAGAACTTACGTTTCTTAACCTAAAAATTTTATACCCCTCCCAAATGCATGAAGTTCAGGTTAAATGTATTTATGTTGCAATTTGAAAAATTGATACCCCTCATTCATTTGTCAGCCCCACTCCACCCTTGCGGAAAAATTTTTTAACTACGTCGCTCTTGTACCATGTGAAAAAAGGTTAGAAAATTGCTTTATTACAGGTGGCAACGGAGTGGCGCTAGGTAGTAGGGTCCATGGTATCGTCACTGAATTCTGTCCCTTCGTATTTGAAATTTGCCCATTACGGATACAGTCATATTGGAGTACATAAAGAGCTTAATACCCATCTGTGACTAGCTCTCTGAAAGTTGCTTAAGTTTTCACCCTATCGTAGAAAAATTCTACGCTGTAAAAATGTCCGTACGTTTAAAGAAAAAAAAGAGTTAGAATAGTGTAAAGAAAAAAGTTAGAATACATTAAAAGTGCTGTCAATGTGTTATTGATTTGACAGCATTTTAATGTATTCTTAACATATTTCTTTACGTTTTCTTCTGTAATTTTACATTTTTTTATTGTAATATTTCTTATATTTTAACAGTGTGATATAGCTACAAAGGTTGTCAAAAGGCATTTCAAAGCTTATCGGAGTAAACAACAAATTTACCTTCATGACAATTTATTTCAAGGCAAAGTTTACATCATTACTGTAAGTCAAACAAGAATATATTCATTGAAAACACCTTCCCTCTCCTTTCCACCCGGGCACCGATGTGGGGTACCCCCCCTCCCTCGCCTCCACACACACATTACAGGTCCATTTTACATACAATTTGGGGACCTCATTGTGTTTTGTTTTGTATTTTCTTCCATAACCCTAACCTGAACAATAGATTTTATTCTTGTTTAACTTTTTTTAACTTAATTTCCATCAGAGGACCTGAAATTTTTTGTTTATGTCCTTTATGCAATATGAATGTGCCACAAGGGTATTCACAAAACCCACTTCCTCAGACGATCATAACTCTCTAACGTTTCATGTTTAACCTTCTAACAACGGCCACATAACTCCGAACAAAGGTACACAACTCACATTCAATTCCTCATTAATTCAAACTTTTCATCGATTCTAACCAAACCTTTATTTTTATTTCAGAGCCCAATCAACTTTTAATTACATGGTGTTTCCTCTATTGTGAACAAACTTTGTGAGTCACCTTGACCGCCAAAGAAAAAACTTAAAATGAAGTAATCGAACTGTGCTCGGATGTAATCGTCCCGAAGGTCTGCCAGATGGACCTGCCTGCTTGATGCATCTTACGGAGACAATTATGTGACATAAATGAACACTTCAACGATCCGTGGAAGCTTACTAATTATTTTCTCTCCGAAATTCTTTTTCATAATCTACTTTCGTGAAGTAAAATGTTTACGAAAAGGAAGAGAAAGTACTAATAACTCGTGTTATGGTAATACATAAATCATACATGTATCAAAACGACGACGAACAGGAGTGTTTTGCTCTTTGAAAAATGCAATATCCAGATATAATTTGGGGTGTTGAGGAAATTATTTAGAAAATTGAGAAAGAGGTGATAGTTTTATCAAGTCCCTTTGCCAAAGTACCCCTTCCCTAATGCCGCCCATAGCCACCGGTTCAGGGAGGTACTTCCCTGCGCAACAGGCTGTGCGGCATATTCCTTGTTCGGTTATATCCCATAAAGCTGAAGTGGTGACAAAACCCCGCAGTTAGAAAGGCCCGAATGCAACCCTGCCTTTGCTATCCTATCGTGTTCCCGCTTCAAGGCTTACCTCCAAAATCCTATTTTGCGCACTCACGTCTAAATTTACGCAACCCACACCTAGAACGGTGTATTTCGCGAATTGTCTAATCATATGACATTTTTTTACGAAATATTTAGCCCCCACCCCCACCCCACCCCCGAGACACAAAAACACATCCTTCTCCTCCTAAAAACATGGCATGCATCTATCCGACCGAGTAACCACTTCCAAGTAATTCATTTTTTTTTTTTTTTCATTTTGGAATAATTTTAAATCATGTGTGTGGAGTCCGCATGACGTTTCTGTATATTCTACAAATTCTAATTTCCTTTTTGAAAAAATTCTGTCGTATCAAACTAAACACACGGCCAAGATACAAAGGGAGGATTGTCACATTTTCTTACCACCGAAAATGTCTTTAGTGTCCTTTCCCTAAAAATTTTATTAACCCATTTCCGTAAAAGTGCACCACTTCCTCGACCATCCGAACCGCCGACTTTTCTAATCCTATCTCATCTTTTCCCCTTCTATGGCTTTCCTTCACAACCGAACTGCTGTCCTACAATCAGCAAATAAATATTACCTTAATCGTGACGAGGATCATATCAAAACATGCAAATGTTTCACTATAAGAAGGTGGGCACCTACTAGTTTTGCTCACGTAAACAAATTTTTGTTAAAATTTTACTCTTCTGCCATCTTACTAGTTTTTTTTTTGTTTGTTTGTTTGTTTTTTTTAAATTTTCAGCAAATTCTCTTTGTAATCACATTCGTTTGGATCTTAATAAAGGTACTATTGGTTAATGAATAAAATAAAAACACTGTGAATGATCCACAAGCATGGTAATGTGGAAGAACTCCAGCATTGCTCCAGGGCCATATCATGGGGGAAGGGGGGATTTCCAAATCGCACATACATTACGTGCTCAGCGGGGGTGACGCTTAACGTATGTCGCGTTTGAATCCCCCTCCCCGGCCCTCCACTCGGAAAATTGCATATACTTTGTGGCCTTACACAAACAAAAGTTATTACTTATACTCTCTCTCTTTAGTCTTCCCGATTCTCTGGCAAACAGCCGTGCGACGATCCAAACATTTACTTACGTAGTCATTAAGTATAGCACGAACAGGCGATATGTTCGATATACTCTTGGCTACCCTTTGAAAGAACAGAGAAATGGCTTCCTCAGCTCAAATATTGAACACTGCCCCCAGTTTGCATTCGTCTATTAATCGGCTGCCTCTTGGAGGGATTCGTTTTATTTTTGTGAAATGTTCGTCGGTCGTTTCATATTGTCTTGATTATTAATTAAAGTAATTAACCATATCTACACCTTGCATATATTCACGCAGAAGAGGGAATATCAAAATTGGTGATTGACATATCGTAGGCCTAATTATTACCACTTTATAGATCTATATAGGTCCGTATGAACATTAAACTATCGCTATAGGATTTCAAAGAACACACCCATACAATTTATAAGCACATGCTTTTCGAGTGAATTACTGGAACAAAATTTTGGGTCAAATTAGATCAAATATAACATTATTTGGGGTCATTATGTTACCCACTTATCATTTCCACATGTAGACTCTCGTCTGACCCCTTCAAGAGTGACGTAGTGAAGTGTCATGTTTTATATCGCTTCTCTATATTTGAAATCTACAACTTGTCAAAATTTAACACAAAAAAATGTTAAATTTTTGTGCTTTGGTGCAATATTACAGCCCTCCCTCTGCATTCCTTTGGTGATCCAAGTGGGATCCGACCCGCCTTTACAGGGTTTCTATGTCTTCAATTTCAAAGATTTTTAAAAATCCATAGTTAATGCTAAGATCTACAAGTTTGCCAGTCTAGAACGCTGCAATAATCAGGGTGAATCCTAGGCGCGGATCCAGACATCACAAAAAGGGGGGGGGGGTTGACTTAAGAGAAAGCAGGGCCGGGTGTGAGGGAGTTGCACTGCTAATTTCCAGTATTTCTTGATGTGGTGAAAAAGTCGGGGTTGAGGCGGTAAAAGCCCCTCCTTGGATCCGCGTCTGAATCTCCACCGCAGGATAAAACCTACCATAACATTTAAAGTTTACCTCAAGTCAAAAATATTTAACAGCACGACAATGAATTCTAATAGTCCAACCCTTATCTTCATAGGACATTCTTGAGTCGAGATGTAAAATGTTGAAATCGATTCACGTAAAACAAATTAGCCCATTATGCAATAAATAGTGACTTTCTCGTTTTACAACTAACATTATCTGCTCTGTTTCTCTTTAAATTTAAAATATTTTTATGACCTTGAAAACTTCCTGTTTGCTTCCATAGCAAGTTGCACAGAGAGGGCTTAATAAATTACGTCACCCCATAAGAGGAAGAGTACTATGACACCTTGGTACAAGTTGCAGTATCTTTCAGAAAAAAACAAAGAAATACAAAGACTGCAATCTGAGTAGTATAACAATGACATCGCAAATCATTGCCAAAGGAACCATTTTAATTTGGGTGAATAAACTTCAAAATATTATGTCTCGATTCAAGAATGTTCTATGTAGATGGGAGTTAAAGGGCAGGAGCAGTCATCCCAAATTAAAGAAGTGTAGTAGACTGCCCAGTTTCATGATTGACTGCTGGGAGTCATGTGACAATGTTTTTCCTCTTCAAATGTGAAATTTACCAGAAATAACTACTCTGTTAACCTTGAATATGCAAGTAAAGTCATAAAATGTAATTATAGATATACTTTGAAGAGAAATGAGATGAAAATTGAGTTATTTAGCTTTTTCTCCAAAATAAGTTTGGGGAGACTGCTATTTACCTTTAATCTGTTAGAATTCATTTCTTGTAGTTCTGTCTTGGACTTTTTGACATGAGGTGCGCTTTAAGTATGGGGATACGGGGTCTAAATGCCTCCAAGGCTTCCCGAGAACTGTACTTCTTAAGTACGGTAAACTGCATTAACACCTCCTTTGAGGTATCTCAAAAATCAGACATATTTATAAATTTATCCCGTAGAATTTGATGCATTTGATGTCTTATATAGGTACTGTGATAAAACAATTTGATACCGGTACCTGCTAACAATTGCAATCTGTTGGCTGGGGCTTTGTACTACAGGCTCACGTAGCATGGACAAGCTGTAGACACATTTGATTGGACAGACAATTTTTTCGTACTATCGTATGGCAAATATACTTTTCACCGGCAACCGTAATTTCAATTTTGTCCGTAAAAGTCCCCCATTGTGCCTCTAAAAGAAGTGATACCGTGTGTGTTATGGGGACCGTAACCCTATTACTGGAAAACCTGCTTAACTAAATGGTGCGCTATTTCCAGGGCGTCGATTTGTTCTGGCGATGCGAAATCTTTAGCAAGAAATAATTTCGTAAGTGGCAATCGATAGCTCTATAATTCCTAACCAAATCCCTATCGCGAAAAACAATATAATCGATACAATACAATGGCAGCTACCAAATAAGAAACACCTTGTTAAATGGTACGCATCAGCCCATTTGTTCTCGTTACTGGGGGGAGATTGCATTTTTTAAGACAATATGTAAAGAATCATCCAGGTTGGGTTTTGTTGAGTTTAACTTGGAGACCTGTTAAAAGTATGTGAACATTGAAAATGGACTTGTTTCGGTGTTATACTATACCGATATTCTCTGAAATATGCATTCGACAATGTAAGTTTCTGAAACTTTTTATTTGTAACCTCTTCACGTGGATTTACAGGATAGATATAAAAAGGACTTCGTTTCGTTTTAGACCGGGTGGATCAAGAACTCCTAGCGTGCGCATAGCGGCTACCATCCCTGGGGTTGTTTCCTCTCAGATTTTAGAGATTTACGATTTCAGTCAGTGCATCTTTTGGTACTTTTATTTTCAAGCGCATACCGTGCTCACAAACAAATGCCGTAAAGCTGTTATGAGATTCTCCAAGATTTTAACTTTCATGCGTAACCTACATATATGGCATTTATCAAACAGCCTACGTGCAAATAACTGACATACAGTCTAGATATATTACCTTGATATCAAAGTTAAGGATGAATTTCATTCTCTGGGTTTAAAGTTTAAATCCTCGACTGTATTCTTAACCACTTGAAAAATATCAAAATGTAAAAGTTATCGCCATAAAATTCTTTTTTTTTTTTTTTGCTTTGTTCACTTTTCCCCAAACGTAACGAACGACGTCACTTTGATTTCAATAGTCAATCCCACTCACTTATTGTGCTAACGTTTTTTCATCCCCGTTATCTCAAAGTCGATCTTTTGTTAATGGATCTCAACTGTATCCATTCCCGAGGAACTTAAATTATCTGCCTTTCTCCAAGGTCACCCTTGTCACAAAACCCTTTCCAACTGGGACGAGTTTTTTCGTCGGAATTATGCAGAGGAAAAAAATCTTGCTCACGCCTTAAGACAAAGATATGTTCTAGTGTAATGTCTTTAAATGTATTTCTCTTTGGTATAAACAGAGAATTTATTTGCGCAATTTCGATATTATCTTTTGTGTAGGTTGACAGGTTTTTGAGAGAACACAAAAGGTTTGGTATTTGCACAATTCGCAACGGGAAAGTTGATCCATGAACAGATGAAGGATTAAGATTGATAACCAATCTGCTGCCCTCTATATGTCACGGGTATGTTGTAATTGGAAAATCTCGAAGATACAGAAACTATTTTAAAGGGAAGGACAGTTGAAGCAAGAGGTAAGTTTCAATATGTAAAAGAGAAACTACATCTACACCATTTGGTGAAACTTCCATTCAACTGGGACATACATTTCTCCAGCTATCAGCAGAGGAACTATACCACAGCAAAGGAATTTACTCAGATGTATTTGTTTTCCTAATTGACTTCATAGCAAATGGGAACATCACTTTCTCAAATTGGCAAAGAAAACCATTGTTTCTTTCTTTTTGTGTTTTTTTTTCCTTTTTTTGTTTACTTATAGTTGATGGGGATAGGACCTCCCATGTGAAATGCGAACTTCGGAAATATTATGCGCCACTATGCAGTTTCAAATTCCGATTAACAGGGGATAGTTGAAAATGGGTTGCAAAGTTTTAAAAGAAAAGTTGATTTTATGTGTGGATGTGATGTCATGTGCTTCCTTTGAGTTCATTTCTGTTGAAAATGTCATAAATTCACCTGTCAATATCTTGAGAATTACACATCGGATTTCAATGCAAATTTTAACATTATGCTTAGAATAAGTGCCCCTCTAACATACTAAAACAGTTGACCGTGGATTGTGTGTTGGTTAGATGGAGTTTTACGGCCCAGTTTCCAACCTGTTGGTTGAAGTCGAGCCGGTCACGGCCTTTTTCCAGTTGTAGCTCACTGGCTTGTTTTCCTTATTCCATTGCTTGTGCGGAGCATCACGCACAACGGCAGTAGGTTCCATTTTTAAAGTCTTTGGTATGACTTGACCTGGGAATCGAACCAGGGCCTTCCGCGTGAGAGGCGGATGCTCTACCGTTACACCAAAAGCGCGGTCACCAGTTGACCGTGGGCCCTTCTTGAATTCATGAATGAGTCACTGAAAGGCAATTCTGTCATATTTTTTTTACAGAAAATGAGATTAGCGCAGAATTAGACTGGTCCCCGAATTCATTCTCTATATAGGACCCTTGACTCATTATAAGTTATCCATTTTCTCCAACGGGGCCACCGTTGCTGTCCAAATGAATCTATGACCATACCGCTAATGGCGGTTGCATGTATCCCTCTACTTCAAAGACAAAGGAAACACAAGTGGTACTAGCTGTATTTTGACGTTTCAAATACATCAAGCGCAGTTAGGAAAGTTATCTAGAACATCTGAACGTCTGATTCTTGTTTTCAAGCATGATGAGAAGCTATAATAATATGAAGATCACAATATATCCTTAAGCAACAATTTACTACACATCACCTAATGTACGATAAAATCACAAGTTTGTTGTTCGTCTTCAAATGAGAAGATTAAATAGTTTCAAAATGATTGAACATCTACTAAATATCGTTACACACAGGTTTAAGATTTAAGTAAAACCTTGCGTTAGAAAACTGAAATGGCCGGAGGCTTATTTATACTCAAACGGCGTTCAATAGTTTGTTGAAGAATTATCTAGTGGTCACGTGAGCAATAAAGTGCTATGAAAATTAAGGACTAAATATTGATTCTTTAGAAGAGCAAGAAAGACAAAATAGGTTCTTTGTTGTAGGCGAAAGTTACATAAATAAAGCGTTGGAAAGGCAAGTGTACCAGTACACTAAATTCTGAAGTCTGGAGAAAAACTTTTAACTTCGTCGAGATTGCAATTGCATTTTCAAATGCTATAGACAACGCATGTACGGATTTTTTTTTTTTATTCGAAAAAAAAAAACAAGAAGAGAAATTAATTATTTAAGTTTCGTGGGAATTTTTGCAAATTATTTATTATCTAATACATGGAACCAATACAGACAAAGTCGATCGCGGGGGGGGGGGGGGGGGGGGGCACGACATGAGGGGAAGGTCAAAGGAAAGGGAGAAAAACGGCTATTTTAGTGTTTTTGCTATTTCTTTTCAAGATTGAGTCATGGGGATTTCAATCTCCAACCCTTCCATCCTACGTGCCTACGCCACTAAACTGGCTCCACGCATTTTAATAATAACATTTTACATTCACATATTCCATATGCATTGTATACGTAGGTACATACACTGTTTATTCAAGTTATTTAATCTTTTCATTAATTTATACTTTCGATTAAACAATGAAGGGATAAACTGGCAAATGGCTTGGAATAGCATTTTATAGGAATAAAACTGTAAAATGAGAAGGAGGTGAAAAAAACTTGCACTATATTATAACTGTAAATAGGCTATATACAAATCTTTTAAAGGAATGATTGCATGTACACTCATCTGGTTTTACTTTTTCCCTTCAACCGTAGCTATTTATTTATCATACATTGATTCCTTTGCTGTGTGTTAATTATTCAAGCTTAAATTAAAAAAGTCTTGAGCACAACCTGAACTTCAAAAAACCGTTTGGGAATTAAACGCTTTCCTTTACACTTTTTGCTCAACCCTTGTAAACATGTTAATATGCTGAAACGCGCGTCTTAATCCTAAACATTTCGTTTTAAACCACGTTTAATTGTTAACCACTTAGTGTTTAATAGCAAAACGTGTCTAAAATTTAAACGTGTTTACAAAGTTAGGACAAAAGAAGTGTTTAGTTGCTAAGTACGTTTTAAGAGTGTGTGACCGCTTCATGACAATCATGCAAATTTAGTAATATATCTGGTAGTTGTGTTACAAAAAAGGCGTCAGATTATTCGTTCAACCTTTTTTCATTATGTTATTCACAGGAGCACCGTTAAAGGTTTATTTTGATGGCTTTTTACTTGGGTTTCATTATGTAAAAAAGACAATATGCTAAACCTTGTCTTCCAAACCCTCTAGCGGTATCTTATTCCTAACTCAAAATATTTTTTACTTGTTAAAAATACGGCTTTTTTACTTGGAGGGGTGAAGGTATTTTATAAAACTTTACTCCTCAAAGAGGTATGAGTATGTTACGTACTATGGGCAAATCGCCTCGCATTTCTTTAGTTTTTCTTTATAATTGAATTTTTTGTTTGCCCTTGGAATTTGATTATACTTTTGGAACAATTGCTATATGCAATTGAGATGCAGATTTTACCTCCTGGGAGAAAAAAAATATGAATGTTTGAATGTTTCTTTAAAGGCTATCAAAGCTCATCCAAAACCACAATTTTTGTAGATGCCTACTCACGAATTCTCAATTGGCCAATCTCCTTTGGTCAGTAGCGTATCCAGGATTGTGTCATGGAGGGGACGGGGGGGGGGGGTCGGGGCACGACATGAGGGAAAAGTCTAAGGGAACAGAGAAAAAAACGCTTTTTAGATGTTAACCTTTGACCTATTGCGCAATGCTGCTCCTTTCAAAAACTGTCTGTTGTGAAATTTATCCGGAGTAACTGCTTGGCAAACATCGAATGGGTAATATACAACGTCTTAAATATAACAAGATATTTGTGAGAGGAATAGGAAAATTGTGAAATATGACTCTTCCCTCAAAAACAAGTCGGGGTAACTGATTTGCTTCCTAAAAGAAAATTACGGTAGCCAGTTCGGTTACGAAAAATATGAATGGTTGTGTAGAAAGAATATACATAGACAGACGAAAATGACAATATTTGAGCATATTTTTAAAATGATTCATGGTGATAGGGAATAACTCATCAATTTTCACGCAAGTCTCCCCTTGTGTGCTACTCAGACCGAAAATCGATCGTTCGCGGATCGTCGCTTTTCAATTCGCCTCATCAGGCCTCCGTCGTAGCAATTTCGGAAATATGCAAGGTATTTCAAAGTTATAGATTACCTCGAGAGGTAATAACCCTCCTGTGTTGGCCCGTGATGAATTCATAAGGTCTTTATATTTAATAACTTTACAACTTAGGCGAGAAATTAGCCCACGTTAACCCCGTGTTTGACAAGTTAGGAGAATAGAAATCTTAAATATTAATATTCTTCTCGTTATGAAAGGTTCAATTCGTTTCTTCCATATTAATATCTGTAACTTTTATCGCAATTTTTTCTTGACTTTTGTTAAAGCTGAATGATGGATACAACATGGCTAGAGACTTCATATAATTTTAAGAAGTTGTCTGAAATAGGAAATATATAAATGATAGATCTGTAACCAATAAGACTCAAAAGAAATGAAAGTTGACGGTGTTATGTAAAATGTTCAGTTGAAGCTATAATGCAAACATTCTGGAAACGTGAAAATGTGAAGATTTTTTAATTTCGTTTTGACGTCGGTCCTCCGTCTACGTCACAGTTCTGATTGATTACAAAAAATAAAGAGAAAGTGCTGTCTCAGAGTATGATCAGGTAACACTTCTATAGTGAGAAAGAATTTCACCCGGAGTATAGAGTTAAAATTCTCTCCATATAGATTTATTATCGATCCAAATGTGTGACGTTTCGCTACTCTTTAAGAAATATGTTACCCTGCTTGAGGACCAGTTCTTAAAGAGGCATCAGATTTTGACATTCGGAATGTCAAGCTTTCTTTTTCAGTACTTCGTGATTCCTTTCTTATAGCTTGTTCTTTAGAAGAATCAAGAGACATCGAAGAGGTCATTCATGTGGGTACTACCACAGGAAAATTGTAATATTATTAACATGGTTTGTCAAGTGTCATACCCAATAGCTATGGTGTTCTTACTTGTAACGGTTATGTTCATAATTTGGAAAAGTATGTGGTCACGATTGTTTGAAAACCGAAATGAGCCGTTCCATACTCACTCATATAGCAGTTTACTATTTCTCAAACCCGTGAGATAGTCCTACTATGAATTTTCTAAAGAAATTCTGTGTCAAAATTTAATCTCGGAAAGTCTCAGTTTTAAAATCTATCTTCAACCTTCCCTGATAAAAGTCAACAAAGTGATATTTTGCTTTATGGTCATTTTCCCTGGAGGCTTACTTTGAAAATCAGATCAAAATTTGATTTTATCTAAATGTATGTCGTGAAAATGTTTTCGTGGGGCCAGTGTAAAGGTATGTGTCTGCATACATGCACCTGTGATGTAATTGTTCGAGTTTTAAAATGCAATGAGTTTGGGGCGTTTTCACCATACAGTAGCGGCTCTACGGGAAAGTGCATGATAGGGACATTTCTCCCTCAAATTTAAGTTTTACCCCCCCCCCCCCAGTTCCCACAAGGTAGATAAGTTAAGGTAGATAAGTTAGGAATTAGGTCACCTGGTCACCCGAAATAATAATTAACTTACCTCTCCTGAGACTTAGTTTTTTCGAGATACATGTTTGAACCTTACAATTTCTACGGATTTTCCCCCTAGAGCCCCATCAAGACTATGGTCCTGGGCCAGGGGTGGTTCCAGGATTTGCCCGACAGGGGGGCAAGCTCCCCGACAGGGGGCCAGAATATCAAGTCCCTGACAAAGGCGATGTTATATCCCGGTGGAACGTGACTTGGCAAAATTTGAGGCGCGCGGAGAGCGCCGAAATTTTGGACCTTTTCTTAACAAATACTTAAAGATCTGGGGTTTATTTGAAGTAAAAATTAAAACTTTTGAAAGAAATTTGGCTATTGTTGGTACTAAAAAAAGTTTGGTGTTTTTTGAAGAATCTGTCCTTCATAAGGGAAAATCAAAAACGTTAGGCCTATATGGGTGACAGCTGCAATTCTTTTGGGGTTACGCATTGAATCGTACAAGACCTACGAACTAAGGCTTCGAGACGAGACGAGACTAGAATTTGAATTTTTTCCTTTTTTTTTTTGAACGAATCTTTGAAAATTAAGAGCTTATTATAATGGAAAAATTTTAGAAATCAATGGAAGAAAATTTTTTGGTAAGGTTATAATGAAAAATTTGGTTTCCTTTATTAAGTGATATGACTTTTGGGAGCAAAATTGGGCCATGCAGGGTGATTAACAGAGTTTGCTTTGGTTATTTAGTTTACCTGTTTACTGAGTATCCATTGAAATTGGAAAATTTTGCCACTTTTAACAATCTGAAGCTAATATTGGAGGTAAACTGTAATTTTATGACAGTTTTGGGGTTTTATGGAGGAATCTGACGTTCTCATGAGGAAAATCAAGTAGGGGTGATCTGTAGTTTTGTTGAGGTTACTGAATATCATCATGTAGACTCAGGTCCTCGGAGCATATTTCAGCATTCTTCCGAGGAAAAATTTGGCTTCGCATATATTTGAAGTTTTTTATTTTATTTATTGTCATGGGTGTACGGGAGAGTGTCGGTTTGGGAGGGAGCAGAAATTTTTGTCCGAAAAATGTAATACTGCCCGAAAGACTATCTAAGTCTAAGGGATTCATGAGATTAAGGTAAAGTATATATCAATGGCAGTCGTTTTTCTCGTGGAGCTAATATAAGGCACACCAAACGTCTAATCTACAGTCTTTCCAACTTCATTTTTGGAAAAAAGCCCATGCATGGTGATTTGAACAAATCGGCTTTTTCGTCCAGTCAAAAGACATGAAAATGACATAGAGCATTGCAATAGGCTTACACTTATTTTCACGTAGACCTTAAGGGTTAACCTTTTTATTTTACCTTTTTACTTTTTTATTGTATTTATTTATCTATTTTTATTATTTTTCGTTTTTGCTTTTGCTATTTTGCTTTTTTACCTTCGGGCTTCTTCGGCTTTTTTATTTATTTTTCGTCCATTTTCCATTGTTACCTTTTAATAAGAAATGAGTTTGACCCCAACTCTAGGTTAAGTCCCCTGTACACCGGTCCTTCTTGTCTACAAGAGAATAATATATTGCGTTTCTAAATGGAGCTTAAGTCCCATAGTGATCGGAACATTTGATTTTTGTTGGAAATATTGATTCCCAAACTTCGGTGATCCTCTTAATCATTTCTAAATCAACGTCCCGAAACCACAATCCGATTTATCTGAATTTTCCCCCATTCAAGTTTACACAACTGTTTGCAAGTCATTCGAACCAGATTTAACACCAAGAAAGTGATTCCGTTTGATTTGTAAATTTAAGCTTCTGAAAACGACTGTTTTTCACATTATTGCCACAAAAAGGTGTCATCTCAGTGAGTTCAGTCTTGCTACAGTTTGAAAAATTTGTTCATTTTTTGTGGGTGTTTATTTACATTAAACCGTAGGTAAACGATGTACTACTACTTCATGAATATTCGGTGTAGTGTGTTTTCTTAACGGTAGGCTTAAACTATGCGTATAGGTCTACATATTACAGATCACAATCATATGTCTTCTTTAGATATTTAATGGTCGATTGATTTCAAGTAATCAATCAGAGTCCCTGACTTTGCTGATCCTTGAAACTTTTAAACACCTTTTATCCAACTGAAGGACGAAAGCCTGGCTCTCTCTATTAACATTTTGTAATTGGCAGATTGCCAAGGTTAGCACATGACCACCATTTATGCTAGAACCTTACTCTTTGACAAAAGATTCGAATATAGAACCAGTCCATCATGTGGTTCCAAGCACCTCAATGGCGAAATGAGCAGTAACTGAAAGCAGAACCCGGTCACGTCGGCTATCTGACGACCAGTAGCGTCTCCGTTTTCGCAAACTGTTTGAAACACATTAATCCTTTCACCGCAGTACGTCCCTGCATCGGAATAAGCCAGCAGGTGGGAGAGACCGACTTTATAATCGTTCTCGCCATTCTAAGTTTCAAATCTGTTTTGACAAAAACCGCTAATGGATTCCTCGCAAAAGACTTTTTAATAGGACAATAAGCGGCCCCGATGATCAAAACCTATGCCAGATATCTGATGTCAAAAAAATCATCCATAAGTCAAAGTAAAACAATAGACAACAAGAGCAAAATAGATGGGACAGACTTGAGACGAAAGAAGAAAAAGAAAAAAAACGAAATAGGAATAAAATGTATGTGTCAACGCTTACTTAAGATTTCATGGCACGATAACAATTCCAATTAGCCCAGAGCGGTTCAGGACTGGTTAGCATTTCGCAATTTTTCACGTTTCACAAAATATTAAGGACGTTTATATCCCCAACAGCAAAATCACAAAAGCTTTTTTCGTTGAATAGTAGATGGTATCTTGAGCCGATTGAAATCGCTGTTTAGCACCAATACACCCCTTGGGCATAACCTCAGGCGGAGACCAGAATAAGCTTCTAATCAGGCAAGTTATCTCCCGTTTGATCAAAGTTCACCTCACAAGGTAGAAAATTTGTCCCTAAATGTGAAGAATTACGGCAAATAACAGGTTGTTGAGGGAAATCAGGCAGTGATAGAACCGAGTAGGTTTTCTTTAGCTAGTACTTGCGCAACCGTTAGTAAATGAATTAGGTTTGCGTTATCACACCCCCATGATTTTAATTCGGTGAATATACGAAGCTAACGAAATGAGCGATAAACTAGTTTTGCGACGCTAAATTTTGATTATCAACAAATTGAGAGAGAAAATGGTTAGACTGTATGGATTGTCTTGCCAGTTTGATGTGACTTTTTGAGGTAATTTACCTGTCTTAATTGACAAGCTAGTGGTGTGAAAAGTCGCGGCTCCCCCTCGTAAATCCAAATAATGCTTCGTAATAAGCTTAACGATCTCTTTACATATATGAAAGCAGCGAATTTGCGAAAACAGTTCGCATCGTCGTGTAATCCTAATTGGAAATAAGGGTGTGAAACGAGACACTAAAGGCTGCTATGGTAAATTAAAAAGCTGTCAAAAAGAGGAAGCGGTTATTTGTCGGAGAGGAACTTGTCAGGTAGCAATAGTGTTGTGTCAACGCGTGAAAGGCAAATTAGCCGAGTTATGTGTCATGAATTATACCCGTCCCTTCAACTTAAAGTAATAATCTGTTTAGAGACGACTTCAGCGTATAGTGTTTTATCGCTACTTATGGGATCGTTAGGAGAAACGTAGTTGCTTTAATCTAAAGATAGGAGGGACCCACTTTTCTCAAATCAATTTAATATATAAACATTTACCCACGAAGAGGTAGCATAGTCCAATGTCAGAAATCTTGGTAGATAAACATCACGATGTGATTAAAGTTTAAAGAACTTTTATAAAAAGTTGTGTTTATCGTATAAGATCGATAAAACAAGTGAATTTGATGGTCGCAAGGTCAAAGCGAGGCGATAAAGGAAATGATCGGATTACATACTAATACAAGACGACAACGGAAGTCGGCAAGGGTTTCTGCATGGAGTAAGCTTATTTGAAAAGGACTTTTAGGAGTCACCCCAACCTATTTTGAAATGACAACTAAATATCACAAAGTATTTCTTATTTCTTCCATAAAGACCGTTCAAAATACTTCACAACTATTGAAGTATTGCATATTTACGGTAAAACAGAAAGTTATTCTTCAGTTATTTCAAACTTAAATTGAAACTAATATCGTCACATGATTCTCAAGAGCCATTTGTGAAATGAAATAGGCTTCCGAACACTCTAATTCAAATTGAGTGAGTCGACTACTTTTCCCTTTAAATCATTGTCTCAAAATAACAACGAAAACCGGCAAAATTAAGTTTTTTCAAGTAAACTACTATCTGTACAACTGAAACAAATTAAAGTAATTGGGATACACTTTTTCACTTATATCATGGCCGTCACCTGAAGGGGTGCGGAGAGTGCGAACGCACCCCCCCCCCATCTCCAGACTCGCCCCCCTCCCTCCCCCCCCCAAAAAAAATGGGTTAGGGCCTCGCCGCCGGGTGTGGAGTGTCGCCGGATGTGGAGATTTTTTTTAAATGCGGTCGGAATTGTGCATGGAACGGTCAAACGGCAAATCTTTCCTGCGTTTTCACCGTGCCTACTTCTAGACTATCATGTGGCGAAGTTTCAGCTCAAAGGCGATCTCGCAGGTATCTTCGAGAGGTCTATCACAATTCGCGTCTGTGAATCCAGGGCTGCATTTCCATCAGTCATTTCCGCCCAAGTGGCCCAACCTTCCTTCCAGCCTAGGCTTCGAGTTTGAAGCATCGCAGGCCATAGCACAGTATCAGTTCGCCTCAGTTATAGTAAGTTCGTGGAAGTACGGGTTGGCGTTTTACGCTACCGAATCCTTCTGACCGCGTGCTTGGTCTAACGGTAAGCCCCGGAAGGCCCGGGTTCGCTTCCCATGTCGAGTCATACCAAAGACTCTAAAAAAGTAACCTACTGTCGTTGTGCGCGATGCTCCGCATAAGCAACGGAGTATGGAAAACAAGCCAGAGAGCCACAACTGGAAAAAAGGCCGTGGCCGGCTCGACTTGAACCAATAGGTTGGAAACTGGGCCGTTAAACTTTTTCCAACTAACTAATTAGCTATACCGAATCCTTCGCAAATTTAGCAGTACAACACTTTGGCCTAGTTGTATATCTAGTCCAGGTGCCAGTATTTCTTAAAACAGGAACCAGTTATTTCATCCAAGTTGTGATTTAGTGTAAAACAGTTTATAGTCCCCGTCAGGACATTGGTTCATAATAGCGGAAGACTCATTATTGGAGAAGTGAACCAAATTAGAAACTGACTAAATTTTGAACTGTGAGTGTTTCATACTTAATACAGTTGCAATTGTGTCAGAGGTCAAATTTATTTGTGAGCTAATCATTCATATGTGTTTTCAAGGAGAATGTAATGGTTACAATTACCAATCACCCTCCCAGAAACAGTTAATCCTACGCCTGAATTTCCTCTCTTGGTATGCACCAGATGCGCCATTTTAAGTTAAAAAATTGCAAAGCTCTTTACCATTGTCCCACTGCCATGCCCACCCCATTCTGCTACTTCGTGGCCTCGTCCACAACAATTTCCTCACTCACATGCTCGAATTTCAAAACGCACCCCCCCCCCCCTTTGAAAAAAGCTGGTGACGGCCCTGTATATCCTACCATGATCCTTAAAGGAAAAACGATATGATAAAGAAGTTTCAGATGGAATTATAAGCTTCTCATTAAGCCTTCTAAGTTGTAAAGAAAGCCTAAATAACACGATAAAGAGGATTCGTTGTAACATTAGTAGGCCTGTTTGAAGAAGGTGTAAAAAATCATCTCCATTTGCAAAAATTTCAGGTCAAATCGAAATTATACGAATCAAGTTTTTCTGCTTTATATAGTATACTGCATCAAGTTCAATACTCACATGCATGATTGCTGAAAGGTTTCAGTGGACTTTTACCTGGATCTGGCAAGGAAGAAAAAATATTCCACACCATGCCCTCCAAACCCTGTTGGAATGACCTTTCCCTAACAGAAGACATCTCATTCACTTTCGAGATTTGTTATAGTGGTGTAGAATACCTCAGTATTTTTCGGCAAAGTTACAGAAAGTTACCGTTACTTTGTAACGTGGACACATTGTATCAGATTTCTTTTGTTTTTTTTTTCTGTATTTTTGAATGTCCTGTTTATTTTTGAAATTTGACACTGTCGTTATGTTTGGATTAAAACCCTATCCTGTAGGTCTAGCATTTCTCTACACCATGTGAAGGACACAACAAAATGATGAGAATTTTTTGTTAATTTTAAATCAATGTAAAATTGCAATAAAGTATTAGTCCCAGGTCACACTATGTACAGCGATATCGGATCGGATTACTTACCGATTTTTGTGAGTTTTAGTTAAAATCTCCCCCATCCATTGTCGGAAGTTTGCAATCCGGTGTAAATATATGATCGAAGGAGATATAAATTAAAACTCACAAAAATCGGAGAGGAATCCGATCCGATATCGCTAGTGTGAACTGGCCTTTAAACTCGTGAAAAACTTGTAAAACGTACTGATTGTACCTTTAAATTTAAACGCTCACAGTCATAACTTATAAAAATCATGTTATCTGCTAGAACTGATGACCTGCTTCATATAAGTGAGACCTAAAAGCCTTATGTAAGGCACCGTCTGCACTATCCGATGTTTAGAATAAATCGAAAATCGTCCCGCGGCGATGCCGGAAATTTGCTGTTGAAGAATATAGGACAGGAAGTGAGACCTTATTCTCTTACGCAAGTCCCAAAACAGCGCCACGTGCACAAGGCGCGGGAAATAGATGTAACTATCACTTTCTATACAAGTTCAAAATTCGGTAAAAGAAACGCGAACACGGGTGAAAGCAGTGGCGTAGCCAGGATGGGATTTTTGGGGGGGCCTAGGTAACAAGTAAGGGGCCTGGTACCTCCGAGGGTCAGGCACGGCAAGACTATCTAAGCGGAGCGCCACCATCGGTTGGCGCGGAGCGTACAAGAAAATTTGGGGCTTTAAAACCCCTCCAGATGGCCGGAAACGGCACTTCCCATGTGTTTTAAACTGGATGTACCAAGCCTTGAAATACGAATCTCATGTCTGCGATGTCTCAAATAATGAGAATAAAAAATCAATCTATGAAAAATGGTAATACATACACTTTTTAGGGACCCCAAAACTGGGCACTTCTGATCTGTGGCCTGGGGGATGAGACTTAAGGGAGCCGGTATCTCCCTTTCCCTTGGGAAAAGTTGTAAACTTCAGAAGCACGTAGATCGCAAATGCGGCAATATTTGAATCTAAGCGGAGCGCCACCATCAGTTGGCGCGGAGCGTACAAGAAAAATTTGGGCTTTAAAACCCCTCCAGATGGCCGGAAACGGCACTTTCCACGGGTTTTAAACTGGATGTACCCAGCCGCAAATTCGACAATATTTGAATGGATTTCAGCTTACCTAAGGCAGTACCTCACCCTTCAACAGGAAAACCAAAAGTAGTTGTGTCCCCCTCTGAGAAACTTTCTTTGCGTTAGATTTCCTACATGCAAAATGGTGCTATGTTTGGCAAAACTTTGAACTGATTATAGGCCTGAGTTTTCGGATTTTCCCTTTTTGGGGAGCATGAAAAATAAAAAAATATTTTTAGTTTTTGTAGAGATTTTACAAGAGACATACATACTACCAAAGGAACAATGTGCAAAATGGTGCAGTATTTGTTCATCGGTACATTACGTGGTCAAAATTAAAATACTACGAATAAATCCCTCAAAATAATTGAACCTCAAAGCAGAAGTATGGATCATGTGGAAAACACATGAAATCCGGACCTTGTGGACATTTTACAAATCCCCCGGACGCCAGTGCCAACTACTAAAAAGAGGACTTGTCTAAAAAAATCGTTTTACAGTGGCACTTGTCATGGGCAGGAGTGAGGCACGACATAGGCCTACTTGTTAAGGATGGAAGGGAAGAATTATCCGAAGACAGTACCTTACCATTATCTGCTTACGGCATATATTTTGTGTATAATTAAGTATAGGAAGGGTCGTGTAAGAGTGGTCTCCAGTGTACGATTGCCTTATTTTCAGTAAATCAATCAGCCATCCGAAAGGGAGAAAGGGTCTTAACCTAGCAAAGTCGCATTAAAGTTTGTCGTCGAGACTTGCGTTTCATCTTCGAAGTGAAATGCAATAAGCTACAGTGCAGATCACAAACGGTATCTAATTTAGTGAAAGTAGGCATTTTGAAGTTATTGCTTGATTTCATACGTGCGGACAAAATGTGTTTTACACACATTCATCCATTTTTTTTTTTTTTTTTAATTTTTACACATTTTTTATTTTTTTCAATTACTTTATCAGGACGCAAAAAATCTGGGGGGCCTGAAGAAAATCTGGGGGCCTAGGCACCCCCAGCCCCCCCCCCCCGTGGCTACGCTACTGGGTGAAAGATGCATGGGCTTAGATGGGTAACCGGTAGGGCGTTGCTCGCGAATCGAACCGGACACTCCCGAGACTGATAAAATGGAGGGATACGGTGATGGATAATAATGCAAGCTGGGCAAGGGAAATTTGCCTAGGCTTCCAAATTCAGTGTTCGCCTTGAAAAAAGATGAACTTTGTATCTGCCTTTTCCTAAGCCAACAATTATCAAACCTAAATAGTTTCTTTTAACAATTTCCCGGAGTACAAGAGAAAAGCACGTTAATTTTTTCCTCCATTTATTTTGAACATCAATCATCGAGTAATGCTCATACATTAAATTTACTTTAGGAATATTTACAGACATTGTGTATTTAAGAAGAATACAAAGAGCGCTATGCAGTCTTGACATAATATATACAAAATATTACTGGTGAAAAGCTGGGGGAGTCTGAAAAAACACTTTGTAAATCATTGTAGCTTACCCCGTTTTTCCTAAAAGGTTGACTTTATAGTAAATTTAGCCCTCCACGGCTATTGAAAACTTAAACTTATAAATAAATTCCTTCGGTACAGGCGGATGGAAGTTTCTTTTACAATTATAGGTGTGATACTTCATGTGCAGAATAAGAAAATTAAAAGCATGAATAAGCTTGTTATCATAGCCAAACGATATTTCTTGCTTCGAAAAGAAGAACTGTCTTTTAAGAATAAAGATTTCGACGTCTAAAATAAAACTAGCTGTTAAACTACGCTCCCAAAAAATGTGTTCCATTGTTTCGGTGGCAATGCTGCAAAAGGAACAGTTGGCAGAGTTACTCTTCCCCATAGACATTAACAATTTATTAGTAGGAATAATCCGGTGTAAGAGTTTGAACTGAAAATATTGAAGTTTAGCATCGGAAACAGTATAACAGGGGGTTGAAGCACGTTCATTTCTCTCTTATAACAGTATAGAGGCTTTTCACATGACGTCATAATACTCTCCGGCGGCCATGTTGGAGTACATGTAACTACATAGTAAACCATACGGGACGCGCTTGCTCATTGAATTTGTATACACCGTGCGTATCACAGTGCACACTGTGCAGTGCGTTTGGCACAAAGCCACGTGTATTTGGCATGAATGTCCTCCAGCATGGCGGTTCCGTGACGCAATTGCAAAGCCTCTATAGAGGTGCTTAGGAATTCAATGGTTCTCTTAACCTTTTTCATCCTCACGTTTTACGTTTAGATACTAAACGCCTGTGTCTAATTCCTTTACATTTTCCTTTAAATGTTTAATTTTTAAATATTTTTAAAAATATCTATTCTTATATTTATTTTTTTAAATTGTTTAGATGCTAAACGCCTGTGTCTGTTTCCTTTACATTTTCCTTTTAAACATGTTTAATTTTTAAATATTTAGTGTTTAATACTAAACATGTTTAGAATTTACTCGCGGTTGTGAAAAGTGCGGCAGAGTAAGTGTTTAATTGCTTCACTTGTTTTTCATGCAGAGTGTACTGTATCACATGTTTATTAACTATTCGCCCCTTTCTCAAAATGTCTTACCAGGAGGTATTTTAATGTTTCGGTTCTCCGCCAGAGAAGAATTAAAACTTGCATAGAGTTTTATTGTTTCAGAGAGGTAGATGGGCACTTTTAAACAAGGTATTTCTTGATTGGCTGTTACCATTGTATTGTATCGATTTTATCTTTTGTTAGGGTTAATCCTTTACCGTTGTGCTCCAATCGGGGCATATTTGCTCGCCTCGGGAGTGCGCCGAAAAGCGGACGTAGCACGCCCCGCATCAGCTTCCGTAGGTTATTGACCCCGTGACCATAAACTATTGTCCCTCTCGTTGTTGTGGCAGAATTTTCGGGTAGCTACTCGCAGTTTCGAGCTCCGCGTGAAACAGTAAAGATGGGTGACAGCGGCGCTCTCCGCATGGGTCAAAAATGACCCAAACAACGGTAAAGTGTTAAGGATTAGGTTAGGGATTGTGGCTATTGTTAGCCAGTTAGAAAATTTCTTGTTAAATAGTGTGTATCGTTCCTTTCAGAGAAGTACTGAAGGGTATGTCCCGAAATATACACACTATAACGATTCGATTCGGATTCGGATCCGTTTTTTTTTTCAATTTTTTTTTTAAATCTTCTCCATCTCTGGTGGGAACGCCCAAAAGTAAGTCATCCAGTTTATATATATGATTTGCATCCGATATCCATTAGAATTAAATGCCAACTTGCGTTTCGTGACGTCACACCGATATACAATTTTATAAAATAGCGTAGTCCGAAAAAGTCTATCTCTGGATGTGACGTCACGAAATAATTAGCGTAAATTTAATTTTTATGGTCCTGCCGTACATCTCGTATATTTGCACAGGTTGGTAAACTTTTGGCTCTTTCCTACAAGAAAATGAGGAAGATTTTAACAAAACTCACAAAAATCGGTTCGGACTGGGATCCGAGATCGTTGCAGTGATGTGATCCCGGCTTAATTATCTAATTGACAATGTCAGTGAGCTTCTCAGTAACAGATATTTAGAGAGATGATCACTGATTTGCGGTAATTGGTGCATTAAAATTGTTAATAAATAATTTACTGAATTTAACGGTATTTAACTTTCCCAACATTTCTTCAAACTGATAAATACGTAATGGAGCTCTTTTGGATATTTTATGGTGTAAAAAATTATCAAGCAGTCATGCATGACTCCAAGAAAATTGGATTCGAGTTTTAACTCGCGGTCAAAAGTCACAACTATGAACTAGTCGCCTAAGTTTTAAAGGCCTGGTCCTCTCACCCCACCCAGTTATAATTTCTTAACCTACTTATTTAAGCCCCTCCCACAACTGTTCCATCATTTTATCCTCATCCAGACACAACTTCAGTTTATTGCTTCACGGTGAGTATACAAAACCCAAATGTGTAATCAAAAACACTCTCAGTACAGTGCAGGCTGTTTAATATGAGCTATGGTACTTTGCATTGTTTGAACTAGCTGTCAATCCAAGAGCTAAGCCAATTGAGAATATTTGTTAGCCCATACAAAAAATGTAGTTTGTGGTGAGAGGATTGGCCCTTTAAAGCTCCGTCTACACGATCATCCATTTGATCTAATTCATCATAACATTGTAAGACGATGCTAACGGACAAACATATGATCGTGTAGACTGATTCACCAACAAAATTTGTACCTGCATCCAACATTTATGAAGGTGTTCAATTATTTAACTCCATGTTTCATCTTGCATACAAATGTTCCAATATTTGTACGACAATGTTCATGAAAAAATGTATGATCATGCAAAGGGTGCATTATATAATTATAACAGCAGATGAAGTTTCAACTTTTGACCCGAAGCAAACTTGACGAAAGCAAGCAAGTAGTGTAACTTCACAAAGAGTCAATCCTCTAATAAGATCCAGTTTGCATTTTTGGCAAAGTTTGCAACCAATATTTTCTTCTTATCTTTTCTTCTAAATAAAATGAGTGAAATTTCACTCGTTGGAAGAGTGAAAGTTGAAAAGATCACTAGAAAGAAGCCGAAATTTACCCCAAAATAGTGAAATTCACTCAAAAAGAGTGACAAGTTTCACTCTTAGTGTAGTGTCTACATGGACCACTCTTTAAAAGTGTCAGTCTGCAGGCCCTCGTTAAAGAAGAGGGTGTTTTTACTCTTTGAATAGTAAACTTCTATCTTCTTGGAGTACATTTCCGTTCTTTTGGAGTGAACTTCATAACTTTCACTCTTGAAAAGAGTAAAATTCCATTCTTTCAATTTTTAGGGTGGTTTTTTACATACAACATAATTTTTACATACAAACATAATTTTCTTACATTCTGTAAAAGTTCTTCCAATCGTTAATCTCTGTAAAATAATAGTTGTAATTACAGTAAGGACCCTTAATTTTTGTCTGTAAGTTATATAATAAATTGTCCGTCTTATTTTATAATCAGGCAATGCATTATACTCAGATAACTAAACCCTTAACCTCACTTCGTACCTCTAATATGTTTTCTCATACCTATCTACGAGTCACTTGAATTTTTTGTAAGAAATTTTCCTTTTCGTTATTCCTTTAAGGTATTTTACCTTGGGAAAACAAATTTTTTATCCACCATCTTCTTCAAAACTGATAGTTTAACTGACGGAGGTCAAACTGTTTTGCAGGACTGAATAATGAGAACTATTTGATGTGACGCTAGGTGTTGTAGCCGAGGTTAATGACTTTTAAGAATGAAAGTCAATTTGCGAAAAAAGTTCAAAACTTGAGATTCATAGGATGGCATTAAATATTTAATAAAGGATTAATTAAGTTTGAAGGGGCATGACGGACAGGATCAGGGTGAAACGCTCACTTTCGTGTCAGGCGGAGAACTCATTGACAGCGGCGAATGGAAACATGTTTTATCCATGTTCTCGTTAGCATGAGGAAAGTAGTTTCTTATTTGTAGTGAAATATTTAAATAGAAGTTGATTATTTGGAAACATTTGGCGGAAAAGTGATGCCATCATAGGTAGAAAGAGAATTTTTTATGTAAATGAGGACAATGGATAAGTATTAATTATACTTTGCTTAAGAGGTAGTTTAACAAGCTAGAAATTTAAAGAGAGTGAATAACATTGTCTGATATACCCGACTTAATTTCTTGATGTTAAAGAGAACGATACGTTGGTGTTTGTTGAATTTTAAATGTAAAATCGGGATAAATGAACAAGTGTGGTTGTAAATATCGACTTGGAAACCAGAACAGGTAATTTTATATCTACGTGCGAAGACAAACAGTCTAAAAAAACGTGAGCGTGTTTATTTTTTACTTTGCCCCAAATTTGTAAGCAGGTCGTTCATATGTTTAGAATAACAAATAGATGTTTAGCAGTTAAACATGTTTGAAGCGAAATTTTTAAGAACAAGACAAATGTATTAAGCTTCGAAACGTGTTTCAAAAGTGGGGAAAGATTTTAGGAAAACGTTTAATACCTAAACACTTTCTTTAGAGAGAAGCTTAATAAAATATTACAAGATGTTATAAGAAAATAAAGCCAATGTAATAACGCAACCTGGAAGTTTTATGAAAAAATTAAAATTTTAACTGAAAATATGAAGAAAGAGGAGAAAATATATTTAGAAATAACTATGTTTGGAAGAATAAAAGAACACTGCTAAAACAAAACTACAAAAATTGTTTAATTAAGCAGCTATATACTACCAAATGAATCCCTTCAAGTTGCTTTATTTCAAAACACAAAAGCTGTTGATTAAGCACCGTTAATAAAGGAAAAAACTGAACAAATTGTATAAATATTTAAAAAACTATTAAAGAATTTTATCTAAACGGCAAAATTGTAACCAGCGTTTTATCAATGAATGAGACAGACGAGAAATAATTGGGAAGGAGAAGAATAAGAAAAATTTCAACTCTTTTTGGAGTAAAGTTTGTAAGTTTCACACGTCTTAGAAATGAAATTACCATCTTTTGATTTTTGAGTGTACTAACGTGGAGTAATATTGATCTTTCAATCAAACAAAAAACAAAATTAAAAAGCGAATTATATATTGGGGAAAAGAAAGCGACAATTAAATATGTAGAAAGTAACGTTAAAGAAAATTAAGTTTAAATGCTTGTAGGAAAAATTATAGGTTTACGCTAGATTTTAACTCTCATTGCCTGTCAAGTTCAGAATCGATTAATTTCATTTCTTTTCCTTTAACGACAAAAAATGATTCTCTTCCGTTCATTTCTACGATCTTAAGAAATGCATTGTTTTTTACCCCTTAAAGTACACTTACCACAGATTTCTTCGTATTTAAATTCCATCGTTAATTTACCTATTTGCTCATTCTTTTATTCCTTCATACCTTCTCTCATTCATTTATTCCTTTAGAATTTCAATTATTCTTCCCTTCATTTGAGGGTTTGTTCATTGGCCCATTCTGTCATTATATTCATTCATTCGTTTATCTCTTCAGTCTTTTATTCCTTTATTCGCTGAATCGCTCTTTTGCCCATCCAGTCATTTCTTTGTACCTTCATTCTGTCCTTCATACAGTTATACCTTCATCCTGCTTTGGTGGAATCGTTCGATTGCTTATTCTTCCATTTCCCCATTTACTCGTTTACCCCTTCATACCTTCAACCCTTTGATAACTAATTCGTCGAATGGTTTTATTTGTTTATTTTTTCATAAAGCTCGCATAAAAATAACTTAAATTATATTAAGTGAAACCACATTGTTTCTCAATAAAGAAAAAAACTTGTTTCCTCTTTTGTAAAATATATTCACTCAGAACCGATTTGAGAGTGTCACATAATCTTTAGTAGAAAACCTATGTTGAATGACGAATATTTTGGAATGAAAAATTTCCAACCAAAGGTTCCGTTTTCTTGTCTATGCTTTTACCCAGAAATTACTGCCCAACTTTATTTGACGCACGCATTAGAAAGGGCAAAAAGTCATTTTTCTTTCAATTCATAAAAATTGTTTTCTTAGTTTGTTTAAACAACCAAGGGCATTCTATTATATCTTTGCGCGAAGACCCTGTTGTTTCCTTTACATCAAAGGTAAATTTGTTATCCCTTTCTTTGACTGGTTTTTTGGCTTAAACAATTTTGACGTATTGATTATATCAATTGAGGCATGCTACTCGCGTTTGTAATTCCCGTTTAACTTGGCGGGAATAAAATCGAAATTAACTGGTACTAAAACAACTTAAGCTTGTTGGCCCTTGAAACCACCTGCCAGTTTTGCATTTTAAGATCAGGGAAATGTGACCTTACACGTGCTTACGTCTAAAAAAATCGAAGATTCTTGCCTTTTTGTATATCTTCGTTTGAGGTAAACTTAAGAACCTGTACAAAGATATTAATTTTCCTATAACGGCCATGATTAACAACAATGAATTAAAGGGGAAAATGACAAGGACTTTAAGCCATGTACGGTCGATTACATTTTTGCTCTGATAAACAAAGGGACGTCTCAAATAAATCATTATTTAATTAAACATATCCTGTCTGATTCGATATTTGTCGCTCAGCCTATTTTACTGCTAATTAAATTTTCTTTCTATGTGCAGAATGTCTTATAACTGTTTGGATCAAAGCCTTTTTCAACGCAAAAAGAAACTCTCCCTCATCCTTGAAAATTGCATTTAAAATGAAGTATTTATATCAACCGGATGTATTCGATGAACACTCCCCCAAGTTGCTGTACGGTCCTTCTGAATCCGTTCGGCAACGTAAACTTAAACTAAGGTACATTACTTTTAGATTATTAATAAAGCAATAAAATAATTTAAGATTACAGCGTGATGGGCCCCACATTATCACTGGATAAAAAAGGCGGAGAAGTTGCTGCGCCAGGGTATTTTGATGAGGGGGGGGCGCATGATTTCACGGGTCCTTTTCTTCTTTCCTTCTTTTCTTTCCCTCTTCACATTTTCTTGCAAATTCAACTCCCGAATCGGAGGAGCGTGAATGCATGAAAGCACAAGGGTGAAGCCAGACTGCATCCGTCCCTGTGCATTCAGCGACAGCAATGGATTAATCCTGATTAGTGCTCTATCCTGCCTTACTGCCAGTGGTGGTTTGGGTGTTGAACCCCCATGACCAAATCTTAAAATGCAAAAAACACCCAAAATAGCGGGTTTTTTTCTCTCCCCCCTTAGACTTTTCCCCTTTGTGTCGTTCCTCCCCATGACACAATACTGGCTACGCTACTGCTTACTGCACATGTCTAGAGTTATTCAACCATTTTCATTCATTCATTCTTACACGACAATTTGTTTTGAGCAACGAGACAGAAATAAAATTTCGTTTTAAATGAATAGATTTGACAGCTCAACTCGTTGTAAAATGAAGTATCCCAACTTGGGTCAGTTTGTCCACTGCTGTTAGTTTATGCCGGGATAATGTATGGTCACCTGAGAGTAATGGGCCTATACATGTTGAGGATATAACAAAGCACAAATGAATAAAAAATAACGTGCTTCATCTCAAATTGTCTCAAAGTTTTAATTCATTTTTCAGTTGAAAGAAATGTGTTAAAAATTTGTAAAAATGATAAAAAAACACATTGCATTTCAAAAACATTATTTGAAACTGTATCTAGTATGTTTTATTTCTTATAGCTTTCATTTTTCTCGAAAACACGGAGTTTTCATATAACATTGAGTCAGCATATTTGTTCTGTAAAATGAATCAATTTTTAAACTGAACGAAATGGTAAGGAAAAGGGTATATTAAACAAAAAGACAAGAAACAGCAAAAATGACGCATCTTCATAGATTGACCTCAAAACCCTTTCCCCTTTATTCTCTCTGGTCGTCAAAGTCTGCTTATTGTTTTGTCTAGAAAGTGCTTTTACTGACGTCATAGGCCGCGCCCCTTTTGACCGATAAAAGTTAGTGCAAGTACGCATTTGGGTGTAGCTAGTTGAGAAGCAGCTAACGCCTCACGTGTGACTGTTACATTGAAACACCGATTTTTTTCCCCTACAGTGGGCGTGGCTTACCAGATTGTGATGTAGCGTGAAGGCACCCTATAGACGAATCCGAACAGTCAAATAATGACCTGGTTTGAGTTGGACATAACTGAGGTCCATCACCTTCAATCTTTCAAATTCCTTGTTTTCCTGTACATCGTGGGTAGAACTTGTACATTAAAATACCCCTTGATTCGCCGATTTCACTGAATAGGCTATGACAATTTGACATTGCATCTAGACAATAAAAAACTGAGACGAATGAAGTATAATGGACCCCTCTATTGGTTGACCACAGCCGCAACCCTCGGCGCTTCTCGGTTACTGAGTTAGTTAGTTAGTTAGTTAGTTAGTTAGTTAGTTAGTTAGTTAGTTAGTTAGTTAGTTAGTTAGTTAGTTAGTTAGTTAGTTAGTTAGTTAGTTAGTTAGTTAGTTAGTTAGTTAGTTAGTTAGTTAGTTAGTTAGTTAGTTAGTTAGTTAGTTAGTTAGTTAGTTAGTTAGTTAGTTAGTTAGTTAGTTAGTTAGTTAGTTAGTTAGTTAGTTAGTTAGTTAGTTAGTTAGTTAGTTAGTTAGTTAGTTAGTTAGTTAGTTAGTTAGTTAGTTAGTTAGTTAGTTAGTTAGTTAGTTAGTTAGTTAGTTAGTTAGTTAGTTAGTTAGTTAGTTAGTTAGTTAGTTAGTTAGTTAGTTAGTTAGTTAGTTAGTTAGTTAGTTAGTTAGTTAGTTAGTTAGTTAGTTAGTTAGTTAGTTAGTTAGTTAGTTAGTTAGTTAGTTAGTTAGTTAGTTAGTTAGTTAGTTAGTTAGTTAGTTAGGTAGTTAGTTAGTTAGTTAGTTAGTTAGTTAGTTAGTTAGTTAGTTAGTTAGTTAGTTAGTTAGTTAGTTAGTTAGTTAGTTAGTTAGTTAGTTAGTTAGTTAGTTAGTTAGTTAGTTAGTTAGTTAGTTAGTTAGTTAGTTAGTTAGTTAGTTAGTTAGTTAGTTAGTTAGTTAGTTAGTTAGTTAGTTAGTTAGTTAGTTAGTTAGTTAGTTAGTTAGTTAGTTAGTTAGTTAGTTAGTTAGATGGGATTTTGCGGCCTAGTTTCCAGCCTATTAGTTCAAATCGGGCACACTGGCTTGTTTTCCCTACTCCATTGCTTATGCGGAGCATCACGCGCAACGGCAGTAGGTTTCATATTTGGAGTCTTTAGTATGACTCCACCTGAGAATCGAACACAGGGCCATCCTCGTGAGAGGCGCATGCTCTTGAGAAGTTAAATGTTAGATGGAACTTAACTGCTCAATCACTAACCAATTAGTTTATGGAGCCAGCTGACTCAGGCATTTTTTCCTTCATAGAAGGAACAATTTAAGGAACAGCTGAGGCCTTTATTCCTGTTGTGGCTCACTGGACTGTTTTCCCTACTCCATTGCTTGGACCGAGCATAAAGGGAAAAAAAATGAAAATTGGCAGGAGGTTCCATTTTAAAGTCTTCGGAATAATCGTACCAGGCGCCAGGAGTCGAACTCCGGACCTCCAAACTGCAAGTCGGGTGCTCTATCCACTTGACCATCATTTCTTGAAGAATTTCTTTCTTCCACAATTGACCGTTTCCAATGAATTTCTGTGAACATTGACTTTTAGAAAATCAGTATTGACCTTGATTGATGTGTTATTTAAAGTTTTTTCATACAAAATAGTTATACTTTTGTATAAGAGTATGGTGTGCACACTATTGCATTTTTATGATATCAGATAAGCCTACTTTTTTAAAGTACATTTTCCATTTATAGGTATTAACAGGCTCGTAGCCAGGATTGTGTCATGGGGGTGGTTGGTGTTATTGGGCGGGGTGGGGCACGACCTGAGGGAAAAATCTAAGGATAGAGAGAAAAACCGGCTATTTTAGGTGTTTTTGCATTGCAGGGTTGGCCATGGGGGTTCTAACCCCCCCCCCCCCCGCAGGTGGCTACGGCACTGGGAATTAAACACTATCGCGATCTTTTGGTCATTTTTGAGAGGGAAGAGGGGCGAGGGAAGTGACATGTTCCCTTCAAAAGTGAGACATGCCCCTGACTGCCCGGTTTCTACGAACTTCCTTTTATGTAGACAGTAGTGGATCCACTCCCCTAGAGACTAATTGGGTTGAGTAAAAATGAAACAAATCAATTTCTGCGGTGTCCCATGTTCGCCTTGAAAGGGCAGGAGAAGTCAACCCAATTTGAAATAGTTCAGTAGACTGTCGTGTTTTATAATTGGCTATTGAGAGTCATGTGACTGTATTTCCCTCCTAAAATGTGATTTTTTTAGGAGTCACTGCTTTGTTTACCTTGATCATGCAATATTGAAGTCATAACATGTAATAAAAGATACTTTAAAGAGAAATATGAAGAAAATTGTGATATTTAGCTGTTGCTTCAAAATAAGTTTGTGAGGACTGCTCTTGACCTTTAAAGAGGTGGTCTGAATTCTGGAGCCTTCCACTCTTACTCTTTCTCCGCTGTAGTAAAAGTAAAAAAAGGATTTAAGCCATGAACAGACGGTATTACTCTGTACAATAGGATTTATTTGTCTGCTTTGACTACCTTTTCAAGGCCCTCTTAAATACAACAAGTGGAGAAGTTTGCAATAATTATATAACAAATAAACGGTCATTTGCCAGAACATTCCGGACATTTACCTAAAAGGGACTCCGTTTGAGTGTAAACGATTGTAAGTAGGTCTACATTCAATTTAAAAAACAGATCACAGTTACGATGTCAAATAAAACGTCTGATCTTTAGACTACGACCATCAACGTCAATCGAAGGCTGTGAGCGAGTTTGACGATCCCCTTTGGAAAATATCAAAGCATTATATGTTTTATCACGTTACCTTCATCAAAATGAAAGTAATTGAAGCGTTTCGGCGATAGGATTTATGGCGATCGTTCTGCGTATCTCATTATAGTTGAATGTATATGCTTACCACTTGATTAAAACAATACACAGCACTAAACGTCCATAAAAAATCTTACTTCAATTTATGACGAAACAGGCTGATAGGCAAAACGAGATAGTGAGGTGTCATGCTCTTGTTATGGATCCCATAATGAATGGCGAGAAATACGATATTAATCGTCATGCCATTAAAATCTTACATCCTATTAAAGTCCATGGGTAATTGAAAATTCACATTTGATCATTAAAAACCTAACGGGATATCTTCGGTGAAGCATGTTTTCTTTTCTGTCGATGAGCCGTGTACTGTGGCAAGCATAGCTTTGCTACTTTTTCGGATAAATGTGTCGTTCGTGACAGGGAAGAAGTTCATAATAGATGAAGGAAAAAACGATCCTATTAAACTTTCAGACTTTGAAAGGATGATACCGATATCGAGTCTGGGTACTATACATTCTTTTTATGAGCAGACGTGTGTAGGTGTTGATGTAGGCATGTGGACTTTTTACCTACCACATGTTAATGTGTCTAGAGGGGGGGGGGGGTTAGGCCCTACTCACTCTTTACCTATCACACAATTGTGTGTCTAGAAAGAGGGCGTGGATTTCATCCCCTTGAACCTCTTCCAATCACAACCTTCCTCTTTTTAAATAAATATGAAAATGGCTCGCGACATGGTTCGTTAACATAGTTAAGCTTTGAATTTTTTCGTTGAAGTTACATCAAACTGTGCTTTTGAACAGAAAAACCCTATGTTGGCAGCCTAGCAATATTTTCCTATAATTTAGCTTGCAGGGGGTTAAAGGGCAAGAGCAGTCACCCTAACTTAAAGAAGAGTAGTAGACTATCCAGTTTCATGATTGACTGCTGAAGGTCATGTGACAATATTTTTCTCCTCAAATGTGAAATTCACAAGAAATAACTGTTTGTTTTACCTTGCATATGCAATATTGAAGTCATAAAATATGACAGAAGATACTTTGTAGAGAAATCACAAGAAAATTGTGATATTTATCCCTTGCTTCATAATAAGTTTGGTGGAAAGCTCTTGACCTGTAACTGATGCACCAATAGACCAGTACGAAGTTTCTTTAACAGCAGTATTGCGCAATGGGTCAAAGGTCAACGGGTAACACTGTTTAGTGTGTTTAAGCTGATGGCGGGATGTAAACACAAGTGAAACATTGTGATATGCGCGGCCGACCCACCGCTCAAATGTTTTCTTACCAGTTGACCCCAGCGAAAGGTCACTAAGGCATGTGCAGATGTAACTTCGGATTCGTCTATTGCTTGCTCCAAAGAGGAGTATCAGGAGAGTAATTGTCTACTCTACTTGAAGAAGAAAGCTATCGATGTAAAGAAAGAGATTTCAGTGATAGAATTTACACGACACATATGTAATTTGAGTCACCCCTGTATGTAAAATCATGGTTATTATACCTTACCCTGGTTGGGGAACTCCTTACGTACACTGTGTATGCACAGACGTAAAAACTGTATGTACGTTCATAGTTTTTGCAAGGTGCGTCCGTAACTGTCCGTAAAAACATGTTGAGATCTTCAAAAAAGTTCATCACGTGACTTTGAACTGCACACGATCGATCGGAAGTGATACGGCTACATTGAGTGATGTACTGTTTCTGCTGGAAAGAGTGGCGTCACCAAGGGGGCCCCAATCGTGTGCCCCCCCCCCCCGTGTGCCCCCCCCCCCCCCAAAAAAAAATGAGATTTGTTATTTTTAAAAAACGATTTGCCTTCTTTAGTCAGAATGTGACTATGAAAATATTTAAGATTGGATTCTTCTTTTGACGAGAAAAGCCATTAATTTTCATACTTTTCAACTAAAAATATCGCAAAAACACCTGGAAAATGTCATTTCCGGCTGTCTGAGGGGTTGCGTTTTTCAAAAATTTCTGCACACTTCCAACTTCGCTAACTGAAGGTGGCTCATAGCTCAGGTAACCGTTCAAGCAGGATTATATAGGCGTACATTTTTTCCTTAAGAGGATCACATCTAACTACTTTCTCTTTCTCTTTCGAGTTCAGCTCTCCTTCTTCTAAATGTCAGCCGGACCCGCTCTTGAAAGTTGTTTCACTAGTTTTGTTACCAATAAATTCTTAATTGAAATTGCACTGGAAGTTTTTTTTTTTTTTTTGAGACCAGTGTAAAGACAACAGAATAACCGTAAATAATGACCTGAATACCTAACAAACCCCTTAAAACCCAGGAGCTTCCTGGAGCTTCGCCCCCTGGACCCCCACCGAGACACACATTGAACTGCCCATCAATTCTTTTCTCAACTCGCCCTTTTTCAAAATGTCGGCCGGATCTGCACTTGGTAGTTGAATCACTTTTTTACCAAAACTTCTTACTGGAAGTTACTCTGGAGGTATTTTTGAGACCAGTCTTAAGCCAATAGAAGAACACTTAAATAGCGACTTTAGTGCCTCACAAACACGCTAAAACCCAGGAGCTTCAGGGGGGCTTCGCCCCCTTGACCCCCACCGGGGCTTTGCCCCTGGACCCCACCAGGGGCCCTACGGCGGGCCCCTGGACCCCACCCGCTGGGCCTCGCGCTTCGCGCTCGGTGGCGCCTACGCCGCCATGTGTGGAGTTTAGCAGTGCACCCCACCCCAGTGCCCCCCAGAATGAAAAGTCTGGTGACGCCACTGGCTGGGAAGTGAAATTAAAATGGACCCACGGGCTAAAAGGGAACTGCAAGAGGCCACCTAATCGTTTTTAAGTTTTTAAGATTTTTGAATAAATGAAGAAATCCTGTATTCTCGGGTTTCTTTTTCTCTTTTTAAGCGTAAACACTTGTTCCGAGGCCTGGCGTTGGAGACTGGGAACCTTCAGTAGGCTCTACAGGCTTATACCGCAGTCCGTGTGTGGTAAGGGTGAAGTAGACATTCTTCATTACGCTAGTCTAACGTTATACACATGTACAGTGGGACTGGTACTATGCTTCGCAATTTAGCAGAATTCTTGAGTGTGCTTACCAAGTTCCTGTTGATAGCCCAGACTTCGATTCTCCCAAGATTTTAGTTTGGGTACAGTTATTCTCGCTTTACGGCCGTTCTAATTTAAGATATAGAAACCTTAAACCTTTCGCAATAATATACGCCCTAATTGAAGTCATTACAGTTTAATAAATGGTCACAAGAGACTCGAAGAAATCAGTTCACCTTGTCTACATATATACAGTTCGTATGGAGAGTCCAAAAGCAAGGCTCTCGTGTACTATCAACGTCACGTGACTGACGAAAACCAGAATCTCAACATAAGCAGTCAGTTCGCAGAATTTCCCACCCAGGGAAAGGTATAATAACCATGGTTAAATGAATTGCCTAGCTACTTACCCGGAGAGCGGACTCTGTTTTTCATCTTCTTATCTTCCAAAACCAAAAACTCAACAAGGAATATGCCTTACAGCGTATTACGCGGACAATTCTCTACTGAACAATTACGTATGAATTGATCACATTGAACCATTCTTATTTTTCTTAAGACCTTCCCAAATTTTAGTCTTTCATTTTTGGCTTAATATGTTATTGAATCTTGAAATCCGGCTATGCCATATGCTTGCTCACACCCTATATCCAAAGTTTTCCGCCCCTATGCCACGGTGCCATATAGAAACAAAGGCCAAGATTGGGAATACGCTAACTGCATCATGGGAACCAACATACCTAAGTCCTAAAGGTAACAATAAAACAAACTTATTAGGGGTGAGGGAGGACAAAGTATAACCTATTTTCTTATGTGTTTTATTTAGTCCGGGTCATACTACACATCAAGTGTCTCATTGGTCCACGTTACACACTACGTAGCCTATTGGTCCATGTAGCCCATCACGTGGCCGATTGGTCCATATAGCACATCGCGTGTTGGTCCAGATTGCACAATGTTACTCTTTTTTTGTTAAACTCCGCTGATCTGGCCAACGAGCAAGAGGAATAATTTCTGCAATGTCTAAATTCATGGCTTTTTGATGAGCACATACTTTCTGAGAGCAGAGGCAACAATTTGTGAAGCTTATGAAGACCGTTATACGATAAATCATGTAGGCAAAAGAAAAAAGATTTTGTGTTCTTCACGTTCCGTTGTAGGTGTTCCAAATCTAGTTTATTATAGCCTATTATCAACCTTGTTTATTTTTATTTTTCTAAGGCGAATTTGAATATTTTTCGAAAAAAGGTCTAAATTTCGAAAAAAATCAAAATTATGTCTTTTGCACGTCGTCTTTCGTGAAGATTTTGTGACGTTTATAAATGTAGTTACCAGGTGGTTGCCAGGTTGCAGGTGGCGTAAATGCTTATCGGCTGAATCATGTATGAAATAAGAATAACATTGTTAACTTGCAATTTCGAAATTCTTCCTAATTTTCTCGTACATTACTCCATGACCGATTTTTCGGACCCCAGTAAGCGTTCCAGGTGCCGCGCGATATTTGCACCCTCTGTTCCTCCCGGCGACTCTAACTGTTACTCCCGAGACTCCGATTAATTTTTGCTGGGTAAAAAAAAATGTTCTCGTCTCCGTGAGAGGATAACAACATGACTAGCCATTCTTGATCTTCAGACGTCTCCATCATTCATAAATCTGTCACATACAGAAGATTATTCTGCAAGAAACTGACCAATGTAGAAAAAATGTTAAATAGTTCAGTTTAAGTTGAAGTAATGGGCAAAATATGAATATATAAGCATAAACGATAATTGAGAGAATTGTAGCGAAATGAGTGACATTTTATACTGGAACTTGAATGATCATATTTAAAGCTTCAATAAATGAATTAATTTTATCCGTTTATCTTTCATCCTAATTTATCTGAAGGTCGTAAATTTTGTCGCTACTGATGATCTCGGTGACTTGAAGGTGTCTTCTCTTTGAAATCTATCATGATCATCCGCTGACTAAAATAGAGGGCGTGTTTTAGTCGCTGAAAGATAGAGGTGGTCAAAAAGTTCATGACAACCTATACCGGCAAAACGCTTGCTTCGCAACTCTTCGGAAGATCTCGCAAGCGAGTATAAACTTGTTCAAGTTATATTTCAATCTCTTCATTTTGGGGAAATGTGATATCCCCGCCTCCTTGGGAACCAAAAACCGCCATGCGGTGCTTGAAGCCAAACATGAGTGACAGGCCCGTCGCCATGGATAAAGGCCTCTGAGGGTCAACACAAGGGCCGAACTCTTAAAAACTCTTGTACAGCATGAAAAATGAATTCTAACCGTTCAATTCCAACTTCACAGGACATTTTTGAGCCGAGATATAAAATAATAAAAATAAAAAAAAATAAAATATGAAAATAACATTACTTCACTCAAAACTAATTATTCCATTGTGCAATGATTTATGACTTTCTTGTTTTACAATTCACTTTACCTGCTTTGTTTCCCTTTAAACTTAAAAATGTTTTTTTAACGTTAAACACTTCCTGTTTGCTTGCATAGCAGGTTGCCCAAAGAGGTCCTAATTAATTACATCACCCCATGAGAATAAGAGTGTTATCACACCTTGGTCGAGTTGCAGTAACTAACAGAAAAACATAGAAATTTAAATATTGTAATTTGAGTAGTGAAACAATGACATCACAAATAATTGCGCAATGTACCATTTTAATGAGTGAATAAACTTCAACATTTTTATATCTCGGCTCAGGAATGAAGATGGATTTGGACGCCCAAAATTCATTTTTTGTGTGTGTGTGTGGTTAATATATATATACATTTGAATATTTTGACCTGGGACTCCTTTTAAACCATGTCGCCCCTCCTCAGTACCTTGCCTGTCCACTGACCTAATATTGACGTAGAAGTCTGAGGGGCCAAGTTACCTCTGAGTGTTCACTGGGGACGTAGCACCTAAGGTGAGGCTATTACTTTTCAATGTATCATCAAGAAACATTCTGTGTAGAAAATGAAAGTTCTTGGACGTTTTCTAAAAATGAGAGGGGGAATCTGAACATTTACCCGGCGGTCTCCACCCAAGTTAGCTTCTTGGTGAGCAGAACCAGGGGCCACGAAGACCATGGCCCCACCCAAAACTGGACCAAAAGATTGTTTTGGAAAATGATCGTCCTTTAACATGGCAGGTATGGGGACTGGAATTTTTTGCACCAATTATAGATGAAACAAATTGTGAGAGAAAATGAAATTGCACGACCCATCAGAATTAATATTTGGCAGGCAAGTAAATTGCACAAATCAGTTTTCTGCATTAGTTGGTGTTACTTGCAATGATACCCCCTTGCCTCTGTTTCCGAGGGAGAATATTTCTACTCTGTTACGTCATTAGCCTTAAGTCCACAGACGTGTGCTCAATGCGCGCAATTTTTAATTTTACTCAATCGGATTGTTGTCACGGACACCTCAAGCTACATACACCAACGTATTAATAAGTAAACTTGAATGACAATCCAGCCTCTGTCCCGCTCTTTATAGATTGAACTAACAACAAAGCCCAAGTTCCACCGATAACCGCACATCCCTTTAATATCTACAACGGCGTCCCAAGAGCGTCATTCGATACTGACAAAAATTGCATATTGATGACCGCAAATTAGCTCTGTTACCTATTGTTTGACAATTTGGGAGATAATCTTCCTACATCTTCGAGAGTGTCTTCTCCCTCCTCAAAAAGAGATTTTAAAGAACACAAGAAGACAAGAACGGGAAAAAATCCAATTTTCTGAAAATGTTCCAGTTGAGCGACGGCAAATTACGGAGAGGCATTTGAACGCGTTCCTGCTTGTCTCCCGTGAACATACGTGATTAATTGCTAATACAGTGTTTGAGGTTAAAACCCAATGTTTAATGCTGTCATCGATTACGAAAAAAAAATGTTGAAAATAATGATCTCTTCCAATTTTCGCTTTGCATGATGGGGAATACTTTTGATCATAAACAAGGGATAAATATTCCTTTATTTTTCAAGCCAAATGACCGGCTTTCATGCATAAAATGTATAATTTAAGGTTTTCAGCTTATTGCCAACAGAGCGAGAAGTCACTTAAAGAAAGGTTTTAAGTACAATGAAATAAATATACTCTCTTTGATGGGTAAAGAATGGAGTTTGGGTCCTTTGGGGAGTAGCTGCAATGCTTCGGGTGCACAGCGAAACTACAGAGAAGAATACAAGACGTAGTTTCTAAAAAGAACTATCGAAGATTTACGGTCAGTGACGAACTGAAGTGTATCGTTGAGGTGGAGTTGGCTTTCGTATTATTATGATGCTCTAGTGATTACCATACCAATGGATTTGAGTACGAGTCGCTTCACTCGACAAAATCTAGGCCGGGGCTCGTTTTATTCTAGATTGTTTTGTTGGAATTTTCTTATGAACTTTTATTTTGATGGTCAATGATGTGTAAACTAGCTACTTTGGTGCTCGGTCATGTTGATCAACACATCTGCCCGTGTTATGAGTGGTCTTTTAGCGGGTGGCAACGCCAAAAAAATAATAACCTAGGTAGGCTACTGTCGTGGGCATATGAAAACAGTTAGGAAGGGGATTTAATTTAACGATGTGGTAACCAGCAGCTTAAGGCAATATCTTGTCGTTTCACTTCTTGAAAATAAGTAATTTGATGATTTTGAACATAGCTATTATACAGCAAAACAGCAAGGAATTATTGCATTTGCCTCAAGCAAATTGGTGACAGAAAGATTGTTTATGTCAGATGGTTGAACGGAGCAATTCCTGAATAAATTTACAGGTTACGTTTGCTCAAACCGGTGGGACTACACTTCCTCACTTTAAGTATTTCATTGAAGTTTGTATAAAACCATCAAATCAGTCTTTTACTTGCAGACAATGTTTAACATAAAATTAAGCTTATAATTTATTTATTTATGATGTAATTGATTTTTTATTTGAATTTGTATAATTGGTGTATGTTTTCTTTATTGTAATGGTTCGAATTTAATCGGTATATGTCGATTTAAATCGGGATATGTCGAATTCAGTTGGTATGTGTGCATTCCCCGTGGTGACCTCTCAGTACGCTCTTTTTGTAAGTGCCAGAATTTGGTTAATTTGTTTCGTTTTTAGAGTGTACTAATTACACCCATTTCCTTAATATGTTATAAATTAATTTGTGTCCTATTTTGTTGTATATTACTAACTTTTTTAGTCCCATCGTTTATTACTCGCTTTGGTCAAATTTGCACATTGACCTCTGACCCGTGCCAAAAATGTAAATACTCACCTGTGACAATACACAGACACGCTTCTCTAGGTATCGAGAACCTACATGTAACAATCTACACATTTTCAACATCAACTAGATAGCCATTTGCTATTTTGTTCGATCTCCTTCTAGAGTGACGTAATTACTTTTATGCCCTTCGTCCCTGTCCCCATCAGAATGTCCACATTACATCACAATAAAGTGATTTCCTTACTTATTTTTTCTTTATATTTTCAAAGAGGTTTACCCACAACTAAATTGCTCAAGGCTTTTTCCCTCCTAAAACAGGTACCTGTGTTCGACGCGACAAGGAAGAAAAAAAGAGATAAATCGATTCCAATTTCGAAAGGTTTTGCAAGTCGGAAATGGAATTGATAGCGGTCGCTAACAGGATGTTTAACCACCTGCCGAAAAAACAGAAGCTACGAAAGAAAGATTTCTAAATGCTCTGTTTGTGGCATAAGTTTCTCCAGCGTTAACTCCTTTAAAGCAGTATATCTGTGCCGCCATTTTAGCCGAATGACAATCCGATGTACATTGACCAAAAAGCAATTACAAATTTTAAAGAAATCGCGTGTTTTCTTGTATAAAATCGTGTGCGGGTTGTTAATCCCAAAATAATTACTTTAGACTTTTTCTCTGCCTTTTCATACTAAACTATTACTGTTTAGTATGTGAGTAGTTATCGACTTTCTGTTCTGATAAGCCGAGTCAAATGGGTAAATGTAAGGGCTAGGGAATACCAGGGGTACGTGGTAAATCAACCGAGCCGCTTTCTACTGTAGAGGAGGCGGGTGGGCTGAACTGTTTCCACACGAAGAATTCCATTGCTTCCACTCTTGGGGAATAATGTTCCAACTTTTCAGATTTCTTTCCAACAATTCCGTCTTCCTCAAACTGCTCGGGAAAGGATTGATTCCCTCAAGATGCGGAAACGGGCATTCACTTTGTACCCTCGTCCGTACGCGAACTTGAAATGTGACGGAACATTGAAATGCATGAAATTAGCAAAATGACTATGATTGGTCCATTCCATTTATGATGTAACAGTATGAAAGCCTATATTGAACTGTGCAAAGCTCTACGTGAACGTTAAAATCAACACCCCCTCCCGAACTAGAAACACTCGAGAAACACGTATACGGTGGTCACTGTGAAAAAATTCTAGTACTACTATATGCTAAGAAAGCTTAAAAAAGAATAAGGTAATACTTTTTAAAAAGGAAAACAATTGCCCCCAAATTATTTCTAAAAAACATCAAATTCTTTCCCATGTCTCATTTTCTCGTTTCAGCGTTTAGCCCAATCTATGACATTTTCAGAACGTAAGTTTTGAAGCCGGTGAGCCTATGATTTTACAAGTATTTATTGACAAACTATGTCACCTGATTAATGAGAGACGATTTCCGTATGCCATTCATAAAGGGCTGAAGCGCCGTCGATAATTGAAAACGTCTCATTTCTTCTCAAAGTTTTTTCTTTAAAGTTCAAATTCAAGGTAGACCAAGAAGTAACTTTCACAATTGAGGGCAATGTTGTCACATGATTCTCAACAGCCAATCATGAAACAAGATTGTCTTCTACACGAATCCATGTTGTGGTGACGGCGATCCCTGTCAAACTGGATCGTCTGCATATATGTTTGCATGTACCCATGGCTGCAGTTTATACTCTACTTGCAAAAGAGGTTATTCCTCTATCCAGGAAGTAGTTATCAAATGACAACTCGATCCCTTGTCTGCCTACAACAGGGTAGCCAAGCAGTCGATTAATCCAGGGTCGGTTGAAAGGGTGACTAGTGGATTTATTTCACCCCAAAATTTCTTCACTCCCACTTCCTTCAGAAATATGCAAAATTTATAATGTAGTGGTGAAGACGTAGCCATTTATCAGAGGTGCACCTAATACCATTGTGCTTGGTGCTAAGCATGATCAATGGACAGTTGGAGAAGGGAAAGTAAGCCACTGAGCGACAGTTGAAAAAAGAAAGTGTCCGGCTCGACTTGAATCAGTTGGTTGGAAATTGAGCCGTCAAATTCCATCTTAACTTACTGCACATGTTACACCCCATCTGCACATTAGAAAAATATATCCAAACAACAAACATTGCAAAAGAGTTCCATATATAGCTTCAGGTTATAGTACAACAGTTTCTGTATTTTGTCTGAATGTTGGTTAGTTTGGTGCTCTGAGAACGGGACTCGGTTCTACCATCTGAAGTCACGTGATAGCAGTCCAACTTTTCGCCAGTTTTAAGAAAAACTCGAGACATACATGTGAAATGTTACTTTCAAAGAGAGTAAATCTAGACTTCATTAGCCCGATTTACATGTTCGGGTTTGAAGGCAGTGAAGCTTCCACTAAAGCCCGTTTGGACAGTTGTGATTTATCAAGGCTATGTTTCCCCTTCCTCAGATAACAATGATACGAAATTAATTTCATTTCAAAGATCAAATTAATACAGTCAGGCAAAATTTTAGCAAATTAATCTGATGTGTCTTATTACATTTGAAAACGCGGACTTTTAGCACCCGAAAGTTCTCCAACCGAGTCTATAAATTGTCAAAATGATTTTCCGCAAGAAATTGCTTTCCAAATTCTTATCTTATTCCTTGTAACTACCTGCATTAATCAACGCCTTCATAAAATACATCATTCCTTTTCGTTTGTGAAGATTATTGTATCAGTATAATTCTCATTATGATACTTCAGATTTTATTTAAAATTCGTTAATACAGGTCTACCCCTGATGGACTATATCTGTATAGTACAATTAAAGATTTCTGAAGGTTTACGACCTATAACTTGTTCGTGCTTTTGCGTGAATCTCTTCACTGTACGTGCTTCTTTTGCCGGTTACTACATGTTTCCGAGAATAAGTTACCGTTTACTTTAGTTAAATATTAAATCTGCAAAGGGTTATGGTTGCCGAGGAGCTGCACATTGCCGACGGTTTTTTGCATAAAAGATTTAAATAATTTACAATAAGATATATTGTGCACCCGAACTGAGATGTTGGACATTTTAATTTTTCATTTTATTTAAATATAATATGTTTTATCTCTTTTTTTAAAAAACGGACGTTTGTTTGGATGATTTTTATTTGCAGTAAATTAAATTGTTCCCTGTAGCAGTTCTTTATATCATGTCGGTTTGATTTTTAAGCGAATCCCGAAATTTAATGCTTTTCAAAGAAAGCTAAAGTCTGCAACAAAAGGGCTAGAACAGTTTCCCCTCCCCCCTTAAAATTTGTAACAACAACTAATTCCTACTAATTTCTTCTTATTTCTCTTCCATCTATCTTTTACTTGAACTTTTACCAATTGTACTCGCGGACTTAAAGTGTTACATATTGCATTTAAAATTATTATCCTTTACCACGAACTTCCCATACATGGACAACATACTGCACGGTACATTGTCGCTACCGTACGTGTGAGAGAAGGCTCAGCAAGATGGCTGCTTGCTATGGTTTGTGTATGAGTGTGTGAAAGATTGGACTTGCTCAAGTAAATCAACAGATTTTGCAAAATAATGCAAGACGAGGTCAAAATCACTACACGTATTGCAAGAATATGACATTGTTTCCCATTCAAGTTAAAGTTCTGTTTAAACTATTACAGAGTCGTCGTCGACTCATACAAATTATAGCACCACGGCAGCCATCTTGGAGCGGATTTTTTGTCCCAAGTCGGTGGCGACAATCTACGGATAGGATGTGCGCGTTATATGCTTTCTCCATGTATATAGGAAGTCAGTGGCTTCTCATACAGACAAAATCACAAATCAGGATGAAAACTATTGTCACATGTTTGTCGAAAGCCAATCATGAAACCGTATTGACTAATTCAAAACGGGATTATTGCACTTCCCCTTTAAGTGACTGCCTTATTTCGAGGCAATGTAAGTTATGTCCAAGTACTGTAAGTAGGTGTCTTGCTGAAGAGGCACAGCTGTAGGCTACAGTTCTTTTACCAATGTCCAAGTCACTACGATGTATACCTCTCTGTTTACTGTATATTTTATACAATGTTTTTGTTTGGATCTTTCTGATGGTGGTATCTGCTGCGGTAGTCCTTGCACTTAATTTTGCTTAGATGGTGTAGAAACACGCCCTAGAATTAGAGTTACTCTGATTTGAGTCTCCCTGTGTTTATTGATGAACAGTTAAGTCACCTTCGTACAATCTTAAAAGAAAAGAATAAACTTTTTCACACTCTATTCTTAGAGGAAAAAGGTGTGAACTCACTCCTAGAGTGTTACTTCAATCCAAAAGTAATGCAATGCACTCCAAGATTTAAGTGCCAATTTACTCTTAAAAACGAGTGCCAGCAGTGATTACACTTTTAGGAGTTTTCTCTGTAGGCGCTCCATCAAGAGTACAACTTTCCTTTTTGGAGTGAATCTCACTATTTTTTGAGTAAATTAACACTCTAATGGATTGAACTCACCGACTTTTCACACTATAAAAGGTGACCAGGTACACCCCTCTGTTTTAGAGTGTAAACTGTTTGGCGACCACGGACTTATATACATGGACAGAGCATGTAACGTGTACGTCCTATCCGTAAGTTGTCGCCACCGACTGGAGAAAAAAGGCGGACCAAGATGGCCGCGGTGAAGCGATTAACCGTCTGATTTGACGACGACTCGTTATACTTTAAATAAAAGTTAAACTGAAATGGGTAAGAATATCATATTCCTGCAATACGTGAAGTGATTTTGACCTTACCTTGCCATATTTCAAAAATATTTCAACTTTCTTGCAAAATTTGTGAATTGACTTGAGTAAGTCCAAACGTTCACATAAAATCATACCAGACAGCCATCTTGGTCGGCTTTTTCTCACACGTACTGTAGCGACAATCTAAAGTGCAGTGTTCTCTGTTCATGTGTAGGAAGTCAGTATCGTCGACTAATATGACAGTCGCAAGAGTGCATTTTAAATAGAGGTAGTATATAGTCAGGTTTGTTGTGACAAACTCATATATTAGAAGATTCTTATATAATTTAATTTGTGAGGGCGCTAAACATCTCAATGTTAAGCCAAATCTTATCCGTTCCTTTTTCATCAAAGGCACTCAAATATGTTTTTATCACTTATGTTTGTAAAACAATTATTGTCTAACTACTTTGTCCTGGCGCTTGTCTTGACAAATAAAACCGGAAGACACAAATTAGCGCATACGCGTTCAAATGCTAATACTGCCTTACTGGCAATTTCACAATAGGCCTACTGTTCAGCTTTATCGCCATTTATCGCTCGTCCTTCCATTCCTCCCAAATATACCTCTATTTTCGTTCATTTAAACTTTTTAAACTTGATCTATTTGTAAAGCAAGTTATCTTCCCATCTCGTCCTAAACTATCTTTAAATGATTACTTTCAAATGCCCGCAGAAACAAAATTTTTACTTGAATACTGAAAACGGAATCACAACCCCTTACCACCTGTTCCTGGGCGCTGATGATCCTTTCGGCCCACGTCTCGAGAAGGTATCTTTAACCAAACCACATCGTCAACAATCTAAGCCCATTATTTGCTACGGTGACTTTTTTCGAATGTTTAAAAACAAACTCACTTTCCAATCTTTCGCGGGGTTGCTTTAAATCTTGCATTTTGTGGAGATAAAAGTTATACATTGTTAGAATCAATAATCATTCCACGCGGGAAACAAGCGCGCAATTACTTGTGCCGTCCGCACCATTGAGTTGCACAATTTCCGCATCAAAATTTTCTCCTTCGCGCCTTTTCCCTTGTATTTCTCAACGGACACTGAATGGTTGCGAGCAAAGATCAGCTTTGAAAAGATTTTTCTATTCGACTTTTCTTTGTGTTCAAATTTTCTAATTTCTGTCCTTCCAAGTTTCATTCCCCTTGTTTCCTTGTCTTTAATTGGAAAAAATGTCGAAACATGTCTCTTTATTCCCCATCCTTCTGTCAAATATCCCGCGCACCAGTTGTCTGCTATTTCATGTTATTGTTTTGCCATTACGCTCTGTCGAACGAATATTTGACGAATTTAACGCTTTGCTACACGGGGTGCAGCATGCCAGGCACAGGACAGGTGATACCGCGCAGTGAACGGAAATGAGATAATGTGTGCCAACCAAATAAGAAGACGAAAAGTATTTAATTCTGATGAGTTGCTATCCCTCTGGCGCGTTTTCGGGTCGCACAACAAAATCGGGAAATTATGTTTCGTGTTATTTTGAGAAATTTCGACGGAGAAAGGAGCCTGACTTTTTCGTTGCAAAAAATTTCTTGGCAACCTAACGATGCGTAATGGATCATAAGATAGAGACGATTTGATACAAATAACTGCCAAAATGAAACTGGAAAATGAATGCTGTGGTTGTCTCCTCTTTTCTCATGACCTTGAAAAGGTAATTTTTTTATTGACATGTATAAAAACATTAATAAACTATGAAGTGCTATTATGCTGCAACGAATGGGAAAGAGGTCGGACGTCAGTTGATTTTACGATATATATTTTACGGTATGTGTCGGCAACGATGTGTCGACATACCGCTTTTTAATTTCTAATTATACGGAATAAATTATCATTTCCCACATGACAAACATGTGGCGTTAAAAATGAAGAGGTATGGAGACTCGATCAGAGGCGACGGAACCGCTTACGCAAGTACGGTATCTGCCGTTACACCCTGCTTTCATTGACAATTAAATAAAAATTGTAATAACAGTTATAAAAATGAAATAATGAAGATAGGAAATCAAATTTTGCTTGAAAATGAGCTAGCCTACTCTAAAAGACGGTGTTTAGGAATTTAACGCTTTTCGAAATACTTTTTTGAACCCACTTTATGAACACGTTTAGATGCTAAAAGCACGTGTCTAGTTCCTAAACATTTCGCTTTGAAGCGCGAAAGTTTCCAACTACTAAGCATGTTTGGATTTAGAACATCAGTATAAAATGGGACAAAATAGGTGTTTAATTGTTAAACACGTTTCTTAGAGTGTAGTGTTACACTGTAAAAATATCTGGTGAAATTTCACAAAATTCCGTGTCACAATATCACCCACACAATCCTTTGTTAATGTAACCAGGAACTTTTATTCAAATTAACGAAGAAACTGTTTAGAAACCAGAAAAATAGCCATTTATTTGGTTAAATTCACTAGTTTAATGGTAAATGTGACCATGACTTCCTGGTAAAAAATAACAACGATTGTGTAGGTGCTTTATCAACACGGACCTAGTGATATAGTCAACAAGCGTATTTTAGTGTTTACCTTGAAGGTGTCATTGTGAATTACTTCAAAAGTTGACATATATAGCACCATAGCGTACCCTCCGATAAGGAACAATGCAAATATTTTTCTAGGGTATTCATAACCCTTCTATTACAGTGACACCCACAACCCACCAGCCCACTGACCCACACATCCCCTCTTATGCGACCTTTAAAAATCCGATGTTTCTTGTGAAACTGGATTTGCTCAATTGTTATCAATTCTTTCAACGTTAATGTAATTAGTTTTGCGAGCGGTCCATTGATTTTGTGCAAAAAATGCAAAGAATCGCGGGATAGCGTTTTGGTAAATAAAATGCTATTGAAATAAACTGCGCGAATAGAAAAACTGTGTATCACTATCCTTTTTAATGGAAAAGGGATCTATCATGCAAGCACTTTAATATGTATTCTGGTAAAGAAAGTAAGAAAGGGGATATTTCTAAGAAAATTTATGTTAAATTTTACAATATCGGCATTTTGTAATGTAACATATGCTTTATGCACGCGAAGCAACTGAATGGTATATACTCTTTTGACTGGTCTAGGCTACTTCAGCAAGCCACACTGTTCTTTGTATCCTTCTAAGCGAATAGCTTTTCTTTATTATTAAACGCATTCTTCTTCTATGTGATTGTTCAAATACGTGGTAACCCACTGTTGATGAAATTTATGAAAGCCACCTCTCAGGAGATAATTTGTGTTCCCTATGAGCAGTGTTGTAAAAATTCACGACTCGAGTCACTTCCTCTCAAAATGATAGTGACTCGATAGAATTCAGGAGTTATTTCCCCATTGAAATAGTACAATAACTTGAGTCAATGACTCGACTCGAATAACATAAAAGTTTGAAAACTGGTGACTCGAGTCACTAATCTAGTGACTCGATTACAACACTGCCTATGAGTACTTCTGGGCAAGAAGCTACCGGTACTTTATGAAATCTCTCTCTCTCTCTCTGCTTACCATCCATTTTTTTTTTTTGTTAACAGGTACTCCTCATGTGACCCCACTCGAAAATTTTCCAAGGAAATTTCATCCATGTTCCATGTTCTCATGTTTCATCAAAAATTTCTTTTTAAAATGCATGAGAAATATACTATGACGTCAGTTTACGTGTAAAACGTTATAATTTATGGAAAAGTATAGCCGTTTATTTCCTTCCATTATAGGTTTCCTCTATTTTTAATTATTCTTGAATAACGTCTAGACCAGCAAAATGGCAATGATGTCAAATTCAGGATATATGTCGGCTTAACAACAATAGAATTTAAGGGCTTACGAGCTATCTTCAGTGGCGAAGCTGCGGGGAAGCATAAGGGGCGTTTACCCCCCCCCCCCCCATTTTTCCTTGCCCCAGGTTACCTCCAATTAAGGTCAATTAGGAGTTAGTTGACAGGAATAATGAATAAAGCACATCTTCTGGGACTCAAGTTTCACCCAGAGATGTACCAAAACCTCAGAGCTCTGGGTCATTGATTTGGTTTCCTCCGTGCGCGAAAATCTTTGTCACCAACATTTTCCGTTCCCCTTAGTTCCCATACCCCCCCCCTCCCCCAATTTGGCATTCTGGAACCGCCGCTGATTATCTTGTAAAACAGTATCACAATATCACAGTGATCACAATATGGAGTGAAACCATACGGGACCTAGCTAGCAAGGTTGCAGCAAAGTAGATAGAATAAGCCGAGCGGACCATTTTAGTTCTTGTACAGCTCATCGCTACAAAAAAGAAACTATTTGAGAAGGTGGAAGCCCAAGGGGTGGCAGTCAAAGAAGGGACTACGCAGGCTAGAGGCAAAGTGATATCAAACATAATCATTAAATCATCACTCGCTCTTCAAACTAAAATAAAACACTCGTGGAAACGTTGATGTAAAGTAAATTTTCCCTCTTGAAGGAAAAATTCAGTCACCCCAATGTAAACTAGTTTAGTCTAAACTGTTTAACGAATAGCTCTTTAGAGTCACCAGACATTATTTTCCTACTGAATTGGAAAATGTTATGAGGGGTTACTCATTGCCTTATGCAATTATTTTTATTTAGTAATATTATTTTTCCCAAGGAAAAACGCTTTAAAGTTTTTACTCCCTTATCCTTCCTTTCTGGTACTCTTTTTGTCCTGGTGGACCAGTTGTGATGTACTGCATATTTATTTACTGGAAATAAACTGTCGTCAATGTCAATTTTACTGTCATTTTATTTCTAAAGTAAAATAGAAATGTTTTGGGGTGAGAAACAACCAAGACATGTGTCAGCATGAATAAATTTGGTTGACTACTCTCGCCTTTCAAGTTCTACCCAGCTTCTTTCGGTGCTGTGAAGTTGTGAAGGCATGTTTTGTCAAATGTGGTCGTTTGCGAACCACCATTTTACAGGACAAAACACGCACAGGCTGTTGAGGTATATTTGTCTCCTTTTCATGTTAATGGATTATTGATGGGAACGTGTTATCACCAGCACCGGCTAGCAGGCGTATTTTTGTGATTGTGAACATGTGTTAAGTGCTGGTACATAACCTACCCGCATACCTACTATAGTGGTTAAGATCCTTTTAATCCAGCACACAGACAACAATGAGGCTTAAAAAAGGCAATACGTTGTCTCTGAACGTAATCCACAAAGTTTAAAAACAGTAAGCAGTTAATAAAAAAGAACTTACGATTTTAACACTTTTTCTTTCGTAACTTTGCAGTGTATGCAGGACATTCTATGTAAATTGTATTTCATTTCATTGATAAATTCTATATGTTTGGTTTATCAATAAAATGAAATCACATAGAATGTCCTGCATTCTGCAAAATTACGAAAGGAATCGCGTACATATATATATATATATATATATATATATATATATATATATATATATATATATATATATATATATATATATATATATATATATATATATATATATATATATATATATATATATATATATATATATATATAAGAGCAAGTATATAAACAAGTGTGTTTAGCATCTAAACGTGTTTTCAACGTGGGGGAATGTGTTTAGAAAAACGTTTAATTCATCATCTTTAGAGTGGACTGTCTTTAAATTATTAATACAATATCCTCTTCATTAACTACTTTTTCTTCTAAAATCTTCCCGACTCCCTGGCAAAGAGCTGTCCGGCGAAACCAACCTTTAAACTGACCGAACAAGCTTTTCTGAAGAACAGCCCTTGACCAACCTCACTGCCCTCAGACCATTTACATTATTGGCCTGCCATGTATGACTCCATTCTAGACTGGCTGAAAAGAATAGATTCTACTTTACATTAATTACTTCTGGACTGATCTCTGCCGCCCTCACAAATTGTAAAATGTCTTCCTGCGAACAGCACCTATGTCACTATAGAAAATATGTTGGCCATAAGTAGGGTCCATCAGCCTTAAATCGCCTTAAATTTCAATGGTCTCCAATGAAATTCTGAATTCTCATATTCAGTGAGATTGGGGGAATCAAGAAGTGCTTTTGTGTACCCCATGATACAGGTCAGCAAAGAGTTTAAAAGATTTAAGCTGATGGACCCCAATTATGGCCTTCTTAATCAAACCATCACCTCACTGATCAGATTCATCCACAGGCAACGCAAATGTTAAAAAGTCTCACTGAAATCTACCAAACCGTCAATCCATACTACAGTCAAAGTTAGTACTTTAAATTCATCACGAAAACCTTACTTTATTGCAATCTATCTGAAATTTCTCCTTTAAATGTGATAATGGTCATTTTTATCTTTTGCTTTTTTGTCTGTATTACGTATTCCATTCATCTTCCTCTAAATGTCAACACAATTAATCCGGTTAAATACTCCTGGTACGATGACCACAGCATCGTCGACCAGTGTTTCCTTTTCTTAATAATCCCGCTAAATTCGTATATATATATTGTTTCATATTGATAAACTAATCCTGTTATTTCTTCCTAGTGTGAATTTTTGTAAACAGACATAAATTTGACGCCGAAAACCGTCGTTATTTCGCTTGACTAATTTTCAAAAGGATTGAAGTGGTTAGATCTTCAGTAGTCGAATCAATTAGTCTTGTGTACGCTAGTGGAATCATTGTCTGACGCTGGTATTTTTTATCGATTGTCGCCATAATTCAATTTGTTGCCGACCGGGACTCGGCTGTCACTCCAGCCGGGTTCAATGTAATTGGCTGCGGAAGAGGTTTTTATAGAGATAGTCGCTGTATCATCTTAATTATCTCTTCAATTAGAGCCCGTTTAATATCTTTACCTACAAATTATATGCCTTTATTTCGTGTTTTGACGTTGAGTGGCAGAAAAAATGAAAGTCAATAATTATAGATTATAAGTATGTCAAGAAAATGCATGAATATTTTAAAACTAAGGGCAAGGCAGTGTTATGTAAGGTACAATCCCTCAAATTTAAAGGAACTCTCTCATCATCTTGTGTTAAACTTTGTAATACACGGCTAATTTTAACACGGCAATTAATCACATTTTTTGGTGTACTGACGAATCGCAAAAACCCGTATTTTACGAAATTTATCGATTTTCTATTTTCACCCAGAGATGAATGTTATTTTTGTTATGTTACGTCATATTGTCTCAGAACTGGCAAATTAACGGGACCAAGGAAATTTTCACCCCAAATTCTTAGGGCGACGGGATTGTTTTCAATTTCCCTCTGTCTCGTGAATTCATGAAACATTTGTTTTCCCTTTTAGGTGGGGTCCTTTGCTATTGAGTCAATGATTGAAGCTGAGTAAGCAAAAGGGAACCAGGGAGATGAGGTGTAAGGAAATGACATCCTAGGAAATGAGGTCCAATGAGTTGATGTCCAAGGAGTTGATGTCCAATGAGTTGATGTCCAAGGAGGTGATGTCCAAGGAGAGGAGGTCTAAAGAAATGAGGCCCAAGGAGGCGAGGTCCAAGGAGATGAGGTCAAAGGAGATGAGGTCCAAGGAGATGAGGTCTAAGTGGATGAGGTCCAAGGAGGTGAGGTTCAATGAAGTTCTTTCAAAGGATACACACCTATTGACCTTCAAAGTTCCAAATGAGGTATTCAATTAATAATCGTTACAATTTCCCAAGACAATGGGCAAATATACCATCTAAATATTTTTTCATCAGATTTGTAAAGAGTCTCTAAGCAACGTTGATACCCAGTGCTTTTGAAAGTTATGGTCATTTAATATATACCCCACTGGTCTTCACCTGAACAGTCTCAGCCCCCAATGCGGACTGAAGAATTGTTGATGGCTTGTGACATCTTTACTCTGCGTTTTTAATATGTCAATTTTTCAATTTTGTGATATTCATCTCACACGACAAACGTGGCCGTACGGGATGGGGGCGGGACTGCAACCCATCCAATTGCCCCAAACCCTGTTGAATTGGGCACACTTCTGTATCGCAGTTGGGCAGAGATTATGCCCTGGTTGGAGGTCTGGGGTCGGACAAAAAGTCACCACCCCCTGAGAGAAAGAGTTCCGTACGTCCATGACGACAAGTGTAAATTTTCGGTACTTTTAACATAATTTGTTATAACCTTTAGCTGTTGTGGAGAGGAGGGTGGCTTGCAGGTATAGTCTTTCTACTAGTCCTGCCATTGAAATGCTTTTAAAAATACACCAATACTCTACACAAAAAAAACGGGCCCAATGCGGGCTGAGATTTTAGAATATGTCCATTGTTTCCCACTTGTCTTGAGAGGCGACAAAAGGGAAGGACTTCTCTACAAACACACAAATATTTCTATAATATGGTTCCTAAAATGTTTTAGAAATATTCAATGTTGAGATGCAAAAATATCCTGAAATTTTTTTCCAGCCTATAAATATTTTAACAATATTTGAAATATGACCTATATTTTAATCCAAAAAAATTAAAAATATATTTTAAAAATAAGTATACAACGCAACAAAACCATTTCCAATATACATATTACTGTGCTTTTTACAATATTTTTAAACGATTTGAGCGTTTTGTTATTCGCTATTATAATGGTTTGCATAATTTATCAGGTTCTTTGAATGAGGTTCTCAGTGATGACGAAGTAGAAGTTTTCATTAAATTATTTACTTTTTTATATGCAGATGACAATATTGTATTGGCTGAATCCGAAAATGAAGTGCAGAATGCTTTGAATGGTGTACATGATTATTGCAATGTTTGGCACATGAAAGTTAACTTTAAAAAAACTAAAATAGTTATTTTTTCAAAGGGTAAAACAAGGAAAAAACCTACGTTCAGATTTGGAGATAAAAACGTACAAATCGTTGACGACTACACCTTTCTCGGGGTAACGTTTAAGTATAATAACAGTTTTTAAGGCCGTGAATGCACAAGTAAATCAGGGTAGACGGGCTTTGTTCAGTATGAAGCATAAGTCCTATAACCTTTGTCTTCCACCCGATATCCAGATAAAATTTTTCGATCAGCTTGTCCTTCCGGTTCTTTTGTATGGATGTGAGGTATGGGGTTTCCAAAATATCAGTCAAATTAAAGTCTTTCACCCCAAATTTTGTAAGAAAATTTTGAAGCTTTGTAAGTATATGCCAAACTGTATGGTATATGGGGAGCTTGGGCGACATAAAATCCGTAAGTCTGTTGAACAGAGGATGGTCTTATTTTGGTGTGCCATATCATCAGGTATAGGTCATAATCTAGCACATTTAATTTATAAGTTCCCTACAATTATGTATGAAACCAAAGTATATAGTTCACCCTGGATTATTAAAGTGAAAGATATTGTAGACAAATCGGGAATGTCATTTCTTTGGAACAATAGTCGAGTAGTATCTAGTAACTGGTTGAGAGCAGCATTAAATCGATATTTATGGACAGGAATGGATTATTTAAGTAAATACCAACTCCCAGTGCAAGAATTACAGGATCTTTAAAAATTAGGTTAATATTTGAACCCCGTTTGCTTACGATTGATCACTCCCTGGGTAACTCATTCTGTATATTTAGATGTTGAAATAGTAAGCTACCGGTGGTTACGAGTAAATTTGAGGATATTATTTATCATGAAAGAATCTGTGACTTGTGTGATGAGGAGGCCTTAGGGGATGAATTCCATTATACTTTGAAGTGCCCTTACCTTACCACAGAAAGAAAATTACTACTTAAGCCGTATTTTAAAAGACGGTCCACAACTGTTAAATTTCAGGAACTTTTTCAGAGTAAAAGTAGGAAGTTCGTGTCCAACTTGTTTCAGTTTTGTGAGATAATTATGGATAAATTCTCAGTTTAATTTTAATCTTTAATCTATGGGTGACTGGTCTCTGAATTGTCTAAGTTTGCTAAAAAAGCAGTGTCAGATGGTACTACCATTGTGTTTATTATTATTTTTCCTTTTTTCTCTACTTCTGCTTTGTTCTTTAAACCGTTCTTTTATGAACTTTGATGCATTTTGTTGTATTGCTTCCATTTGTTATAATCTTTACAGTATGTCAATTTATAAGTCTCTTATACCTCTTTGAGGTGAAATAGAGAATAAATGAAACTGAAACTGAATATTTGAGATTGTTTTAAAAATAAAGTTAAAAAATATTTTGTGTTTGCTGTGTTTCACCATATTTGAGCTGTATTTGAAAAAAAACTTGTACTTGAACCGTATTTAAAACAGTGTTTCAACTCTACCTCTTTATCAAGTTGACACTAAATAACCCACTTGTGTTGGCTTTTTCAACTAACTGACTAACTGTACAAGTAGGAGGCGCATAGACGCCCACTCACAATCAGATAATATTTTGCCGCCGCCTAAAAAAGGAAATACAACTAAAACGTCTCAGGGTCCCTGGATCCGGTCCTGTGCTTGATTTGTATGCACTAATTAAATGACGTTGCATTGTTTTCAGAGCAAATTTTGCCTAATGACTCCAAATTCCACTATTAGAATTAAAGAATTCCAGATGATACTTTTCTGAAGGACTCCACAGATACATAAATCGTTTAGAAGAATTTAATGTAAAATGGGAAACAACCGATAAAGCCTCCTGGTGAAACATTGTTAAGGTTGCCTTGCTTTTAGTTTGCGTTTTTGTTTGTTTTTTTTTTGTTTGTTTTTTGTTTTTTTTTTGCTCATTTTTTAATCTCAAATTAAGTTAAAATTCCATTTATGAGAATACCAAAACATCATTTAAAGAAACGAACTTTTTTTGCTTTTTTGTGACCTTGGTCCAATGTTTGTGTGTTCAACGTTTCGAGTCGCTTCGAATGGGTGACGTTGTGTTTCAACAGACGCACGTGACAGCACGCACCGTAAGTCGCCGACATCGTATCCGTCTGTGACTGTTCGTACACCAAGCGCTCACGACTTTTTTCTTTTTCACTAAGAAAAACAAAAAGCAGTTATGAATAATGATTCTCAATTCAAAGTCAGTCAAACATGAAATTGGCTTAAGTGGGACGAGAGAAAAGAATTATGTTATTGCTTTTTAAATGAACGTTCTTCGCTAACCGATGGTTACAATGTGTATTTGATGAAAGAAATGAAACGTTTTAATGAGGATTACTTATGGCTTTTTTCGTTTCATTTTTCCGTTACTTTTCTTCTCTCAGTCCCCAGCTATGAAGGAGACAACGTAGGGTGTTAGACATAAAAGGATGAAACAGGGGGATGGATTCGACTTCCAGGTTCTTGGCGACATATGGAGGGATTCGGGTCTCTTCACCACAGTGCATTTGGCGACAAGCATGTAGAGATAATTCGTTATTAGCAGAGGCACGTGGTTGTGTCTGATTATGTCGTAAGTTGTCATGGTAACATGTGATGAAGATAAAAGGTAACATTTACTCCAGCGGTTTGTCGAAGGGACCTTTCCTTGTAATATTCCATTTTTATTACAAACAAGGGAGGAACAAAATTGAAACAAAGTGAAATTTTAAAGGCAACAGATGGCCAATCCTGTAACGTGAAGGTGTCACTGAACAATTACGAGCGCCATTTATGAAGTAATTGTCACAGGGTTGGAAGAATCTGAGTATACATTTGAATATAGCCTAGGTCTATTTAGGCTAATGGACAACTCGAGTTAGGCAAAGCTAAATTTAGTCAATATTGCCCAAGTTGACTCATACCTAATTATAAAGAATAAAGGGGATTCTTCTTTTTATGAACTGTTGTCTTATATGAACGTGGAAGGATTGGGGTGTGAAATAAGGAGGTTATTGAAATGTGGACGGGTGGAGAAAAGTCGCCAACTCAGACACGATAGGCTACACTCCAAAACAAAAGAGGAGTGGTATCACGGACTTCCTATACATGGACAGAGCATACTGCACGGTAAATTGTCGCTACCGTACGTGTTAGAAAAAGCGCACCAAGATGGCTGTCTGCTATGATTTTGTGTAAAGTTTGGGCTTCCTCAAATCAATTCCCAGATTTTGCAAGGAAGTTGAAATATTTGGTGAAATATGGCAAGGTAAGGTCAAAATCACTTCACCGTATTGCAGGAGTATGATATTGTTTCCAATTCAAGTTTAACTTTTGTTTAAAATATACCAGAGTCGTCGTCAAATCAGACGATTTATAGCTTAACGGCGGCCATCTTGGTGCGCCTTTTTTACCCTAGACGGTGGCGACAATCTACGGATATGACGCACACGTTACATGCTCTGTCCATGTGTTTAAGTCCGTGAGTGGTATTCACTCAAGAAACTGTGTGTTGGAAGAACACTGGTTTATGTGCCTTTTACCCTGAAGAGAGTGAACAATCACTCCAAATGAAAGCGATATTTCATTCCCTGTGTGTGAAACATCGATCTATTTGAAGTGAATTTTTATTCTAATCCGGGTGAAAATTTACCCTAGCTCTTTTTGGAGTGAATTTCACTTTTTGGAGTGAATCCCACCATTTTTGGAGTGAATTAACGCTCTATTGGAGTGAATTTATTTATTGTGTTTGTGCTTATTTTATCAATGGCGACATTCTCTCGTTTTCTCTATTAAACTCTATGGCCAAGAAAACCATGGTGTTAAAATGTTCAACCATTGAAATAAAGAGCATAGACACATAACTTTATCTTGCAGTCAGCCTTCATAACTCATATCCGGCTATTGATAAGTTCGTTTCAATTTAACGATCAGCATGGATTTCTATATAAAAAATAAAAAAAAAAGACAAAACGGGAGTGTTCTCAACCGATAACAGAAACAATAGACGAATCCGATCAGACTTGAGTTAAGTGGCTGTAAGCAGCCATTAGTGGGTCCATCAATTTTAAATCGTCTTTATTTATTTTCTACATGAATTTCACACCCTCGTATTCAATGAAATTGAAGGAATCGAGGTACAGTTTAGTGTAAAACCATCCATGATACATGTAATCAAAGAAATTGACAGATTTAAAGGTAATAGAACCCAGTTATGGCTGACTGAAATCAGACCATCACTTGCTGTCCTGATTCGTCTATAGGAACAAGTTATTAAGAGAAAATCGTCAAAGTTAAAGAAAAAATCATTTTGGAAACACCATGATGATGATAAACTTCATGCAAACAGTGAATTAAGAAAGAAAATATCGTGGACCTAAAATGAAACCAAACTGTAAACCAAAGAGCCATTGTTGACTTTGATTTAAAAAAAAAAATTGTTTAAAACCTAACACAATTAATTAAAATGCAAAATTGGAAACAAACTCTAGCAAAACCTAAGTTGGGAAATATAATTTATTGTTTTGTATTTTACGTTGTTTTTTAAACTGCATTTATATTTATCGAAGTTTTGTTTATATGTTTATTACGGTCATTCAGTTAAGCAGCTCGCCATTTTAATCGAAATGATCCTCATGCATGTTGACAGATCTATACTTGTTTTTTTTCCTTGCTCGTAATTCACTCGTCAATCGTGATGAAATTTTGTCATGGGTCACTACCAGAAACCCGCTTTCTCGGATTTGATGTCTCCAAATTTTACAATTTTCTCATTATTTCCTTAAAAGCCTCTCTGAAAGTTTGACAGGAGCTCTTCGCAACGTTCTGACTCGGGATTGACATTCCGTAAGTGGAATATTTTATCGAGATGGGTTTTCAGTGCACTTCAAGACAACGACTTTACCATATGAAAATCTCAGAAAAAGGGTCATGTTGCTACCTACACTTGAAAGCATAACCATTTTTTCATTTTAATCATATTTCACGATATCCTTTGCCCGCTCGACGCTCGGATTTCGAAATAAGGAACTATGAACTTACTGAGATAGCCAAGTACATTTACAAAATCTTCGAAGCACCGAAATTCTGAATGTCAATGGATCAGTTGCGTAACGGGGGGGGGGGGGGGTTCGTCAGTGCACAAGAATATTTCTAACTCCTGGGGAACATCGATGTACCTCTCCTCGGGGTTAGAGAGGGCGTCTTACAATTGACAAGTTCATTAGAGCAGTGGAGCAAAAGGGTTGTAAGTTACTCCATTTTACTTTGTCGTGTTTTATTAAAGCATTACAAGCTCAATTCGTCATACCCACAATGATTGCCCCTTTCGTATGACGTCAGAAAGTGGTTCCCATCTGTCGGTTTCTGTACCGAATGCACAGAGCACGTGCGAACACAACAAGGGTAACTGGTAGCCTTTATTAATAATTTTTTCATTAATTTGTTAATAAGATGGAGTTTTCCGGCCATGTTTCTAACCAATTGGTTTAGGCCTGTAAGATACAAAACAAAAGTAGTCTTATGTGTGGTGGCAGGGGATACATTCTTAGCGTAATTATGGAAAAACAGTTTTAAATACAGAACTAAACTTAAACGATAATTTGGCTGGACCCCGCCCCCGTGAAGCCAAAATAATCATGACAAAATATCAGTTTTAGTTTTTCTGTTCACAATTCACTATTCGTTATCTAAGTTGTATTGAAACTACGATCGGTACTGTTCTCAGTGACAATATAGCCTAGTGACCCCTATAAACTTATATGCATTAAAGACAGTCAACCTTCACCCCAAACTACAGTTTTTGTAGCAGTATACAGCAATTCCTAATTGTCACTGCTCTTTGACTGACAGCAAATACAAAAAAATACAGAGTACTGTTGCTCATATTACCTAGCTTGTACTGTACACATTAGGTCATGTTTACTCGCTCTGAACTAGAAACTACTATATTGTGTCTGGATGAGGATAAGTTTGGGGCCTGGGGTGAAGGGGTTAGGTTTATAATACCTCCCAGGGGTTGACTGAGACTTACACTATAAAATCAAAAGAGTGAACTTAGTAACTCTTTGATAGAGCGCAAAGTGTAAATTCACCCCATTAGAGTGATAATTCACTCCAAGAAGAGTGAGATTCACTCCAACAAGAGTGAAGTTCACTAGAGGAAGAGTGAAGTTCACTAGAGGAAGAGGGAACGTTCACCCTCCCACGAGTGCCTGCAATGATCACTTTTTTAAGAGCGATCACTGTGGGCACTCCATCAAGAGTGAAATTTCACCGTTTTAACTGAATTTCACTCTTTTTGGAGTGAATTTCAATCTTCTTGGAGTGAATTATCACTCTAATGGAGTGAATTCACACTTTTCACTCTATCAAAGAGTGAATAAGTTCACTCTTTTGATTTTAGAGTGTACGCAGCTATAAAAACAGGCAAAAGATATGTTTTATCCCCCGGTATATGAAACTCCGTAAAAGGCAAGAGAAGTCGTCCCAAACTTATTTTGAAATAGGAACTAAATCCCACAATTTTCTCCTTACTTTCCTTCAATGTATCTTCTTAATAGTTGAGGACTTCATTATCTCATAATCAATTTAAACCAAGCGGTTACTATAGTAATTTTCACGTTTGAGGAGAAGAAAAATGCACGTGATTCTCAGGAACCAATTATGAAACATGAGAGTCTGTTGCACTACTTGAAGTTGTGGTGACTACATTTCCCTTTCTTATTTTATTTGACATCTAATTTTCTGATTTAATTTTGGGTGTTTTTTCCTATCTTCGATGTTTTCTTTTGTCTCTTTATATTTATCAACCTTTTGTTCTATTTATGTTTTATATTATTTTATTGGATTTCTCATTGAAAATTTACTTAAGTTGAACTTGGATTTGCTGTATGACCTTTCAAAATAATCCTTCGGAAGCTTGGAATAGAGATAATTTTTGTAAAGGAGCGAAAAACAACCTTTTGTCTTCTTATTTAGCCGTTTGTGTAGTTTTCGCATCTCATTCTTTACTTATTAACATTTACCCTCCTGCTCGGTGTGGATTCAGCAACTTGCAAAAAAGTTGTGAGTTGGGACAGACGGTACATTCCCCGTATATGAGGTGGGGGAGAGGTATAAGGGCACCGCGCTGTTAACACAAAGTGATCAAACAGTGTCTGAATCAACCAATCGTGTTGTCAACAATATTGACTATTGATTATTAATAATCACAAACACAGCATTAGAAATAACCCTCTCGGTTTTCCAGTAGCAGCCCACTTTAATTCACTAGGCCACTCTCCCCTCAACCTCCGTTGTTTCATCGCCAAACAAGGTTTTACCAGTAGCAACAACAGAAAGCTGTACGAACAGCGGCTAATACACAAACTCCAATCCCACAGCACTGGCCTTAATCGGGACACATCTTTTTTATCCCCTTACTCAATCAATAAGTAAAGCTTCAGTGAGTCCGTCAAGTTTAACTGTCTTAGTCATTTCTGAGGAAGATTGCAGGGCAATCGAAACGTTTTTTGTGCAGTGTTCTTCTTTGTGTATCACCATTTCGTTGGAATTACAGAGTTATACTTCGTAATGACACTATATATATATATATATATATATATATATATATATATATATATATATATATATATATATATATATATATATATATATATATATATATATATATATATATATATATATATATATATATATATATATATATATATATATATATATATATATATATATATATATATATATATATATATATATATATATATATACATACAAACTTTTATATAGCGCAAATTCCATATGATCAATGCGCCAAGGTGATCTTTGTAATGATGATAAAATTATTTGGGGAAGAAATGTTACTTTTTGTCCTTGTCTGTAACAATAAATCAAGTTTATTCGGATTTTATTGAATTGAAACCCGTTCTAAATCATGTCTGCAGTTTCTTTGTTTTTCTTTGTTGAAAAGGTCGCATTACCTTGTTAACAACAGACTTTTCTTAACATTTTCAGTGAATGGTAAACACATTCCTTGACCATACGGCAGTACCGTAGATTCTAAAAATTATTACCATTGACAGGGTGTGGGTGGCGAGGAAACATAAAAGGGACAGTCAAAACAGTCCGAGATTAATAAAAATCATTGATGATAAGTATACCATTACATTTCTCATATCAAACTTTATTTAACGAAGTCACTGAGTAAGAAGTTCATCACTTAACGACAGATAGGCATTATGGGTAGTGGGTATGTATTCTAAGAACGAAACAATACTTGCCAGGTACCTGCATAACTTTAACATGTTACCTAGTTTGCATATTTGTGCCGGGAAGCGGTAAACATGCCAGCAGCTATACCCTCATATGTGGCGAGTAAACTATGGGGTTATGGATTTTTAGGCCCTGATTAATATATTTTAACTGGCAAGGCCTAAGGGATAATTGATCTAACGTTAATTCGTTTTTCTAAACATGTATTTCTAGTCAATTATATAAAGACGTTTGAAGTCCGTAACCCTTTTGTTCTAAGGGTGGGTTTTTGTTTACCTGCGTTGCAGGCTGTGCGGCATATTCCTTGTTCAGTCATGGTGGTTTTGGAAGCGGAGGAGCCGAGAAAACAAAATCCGCTCCGCGAGGTAGGTTTCGGTTAGCATAGACCTATTTCCAAATAGCAAATACAATGAATTGTGGGATAGAGTTTTGGGTGAATGTCACTTTTCACCACAGTGAAATGCCATTGACAAAAATGACAAATACCAAAACTCTATCCAACTATCCTTTGTAATTTCTATTTGGAAATAGGTCTATGGATTGTGGGTGGTGGAACAATTTACCAAGAAATTCTCAACAGGACGATTCCCTTGGATGACTTCCCAAAAACCCCCATGGTTAAGGAAGGTCCAACGCCTACACTTATACATTTCCACTACACAGTGAAACAAAAAGGTGTGAAAGTTCACACGTTAGAAGAATGAAAGTTTAAATGATCATTCTAAAAAGGGAAGTTTCACTCTTAATCGAGTGCATGCAGTGACCACTTAAAAAAGAAGGATGGCCTCCAGTCATTAAAGTTTGGTGGATTTTTCACTCTTTTTGAAGCGCTTTTAACTATTCTTGGAGTGAAATACTACTCTATAGGTTTGATTTCACACTGCAATTTATTAAAGATTGACTATGTTCACTCTTTGGGTTTTAGAGTATTCTGAGTCATCACAGTTTTTCAGAATATTTCAGGTTTTGGCGCAGACATTTTTTAAAATCATGAGTAAACAAATTTCCGAATTCTGAAGAGAATTTTCCAGGCTGAAGGTTTTACTCGAACGAAATGTCCTCAGAAAACTTGGGAAGAGGAAGGGTCTTGGAAAATAACCCTAGTGGATATTGTTGGGATCGTCTTATCTCGCCAAGTTAGTGAGTCGTGTCTGGTCAAGAAGTTGTGATTTCTTTCATTGGGTCAGTCAGGATTGGGGTTTGGTTAGGGTAAAGTCACTTTTTGGGGTTAGGTAATGTGGTCAAATGAAAACTGCCACCAAAGCATTATTCACACAGGTGCAAACTAAATAGCCACTGCTGCGGCCACATTTAAGTTCCTTCTACACTCTAAAATCAAAAGAGTGAAACTTGTGAAAAACGTGAATTCACTCCATTAGAGTGATAATTCACTCCAAGAAGAGAGAGATTTATTCTAAAAAGAGTGAAATTCCCTTCAAACGAGCGAAGGTTCACTCTTGATGGAGTGCCTACAGTGATCACTCTTTAAAAAGGAGTGGTCATTGCAGGTTCGTGGAAGAGTGAATTCTCCCTCTTCCTCTAGTGAATTTCACTCTTCTTGGAGTGGATTTCACTCTTCTTTGAGTGAATTAACACTCTAATGGAGTGAATTTACACTTTTCACTCTATTAGAGAGTGATCAAATTCACTCTTTCCGATTTAAGAGTGTGTTCAGAGTGTTTCGCTGATTGTCACAAATTAAACTGCCCCGCGAAACGGTCTCTCTGGTTTTCCCTTTTTCACGGACACTTTTTGCAACGTCAAATATAGTCTGGTTTTTTTTTTTTTTTCGCAGGGGTGCAGGTTGTCAACTGAATATTTAATGTGACACCGGACTTTAGTGTCCATTATTTCAATTTAAAGGTGCAGTTTATGAGAAGAGGCTAATTGCATCCAGCGAGTCAGTTTTCCTCTTAAGTTCGAAGGGGAAGTGCATTAGCGTTTACCCATGCATGCGCTACATTGACATCACAGACTTTATTTTCAAACAGTTAGAGCAGGAATGTGATACTAGACACTTCCCTGGAGTAGAACATCCGTCATGCAGACAGGAATTCAGAGTTCGACTCCTGGCAGGGTCATACCAAAGACCTTAAACATGGAACCTTCTGCCCTTGATTGTAATCGGTGTTCAGCATAAACAATGGGGAAAGGCTGGAAAAACAAGCCAGTGAGCCTGAAGAAAGAAAGAAAAAAAACTGGAAGTAGAGCCGTGATCGGCTCGAATTTTGACAATTACATGGTTACAAACTCTGTAAACCCAATTTAACTAATTGACTGACTACAATGTTTCCGATCAACTGCCACCCGATTGCACCAGCCTTTTGACGAAATATTTAAAGGTGAATACTGTAGTTTACATTCAATAGACCAGTATGGAGTTCACATTTGCGCATGCGTTAGTGAGCAAACTGTTCAGGTCAACATTTGAGGACTGTGCTGGCCGTGTATAGGCCTACTGGTTTCGTGTGTTCACATGCCGTCATCGGCTTATAATTACGTGTTTAAGAGTTACTCTTTGACCTTTTTTCTATTGGTCAACACTGCTCCTTGAAGAAACTTCGAACATATAGACGAATCCGACCAGAAAGTGATCGTCTGATTTCAGTCGGCCATAGCTGGGGTCCATCACCTTTTAATCTTTCGAATTCCTTGCTTACCTCTTTCATGGATAGTTGTACACTACATTGTATCTTAATTTCTTCAATTTCACTGAATATTAGGGTTTGAGACTCATGTAGACGATATATAAAGGCGATTCAAGGCTGATGGACCCCACTGATGGCTGCGCACAGTCACTAAAAACAAGTGCTAATGGGATTCGTCTAAAGGCGGCCTTACGTCTTTTCGAGTAAACTTCAAATTTTCATAACCTAAACCTTTTTTTTCTTGTTGGTCCTATTCCTCAGGCGTTACATATTTTATCGGCCGAAAAAGACTCAGTCCTCATATGAAATTTCTCGTGAGCGTGTTCGCAACCCTTTCACAAAAAGATCCAGCTGACTTGATCATTTAAAATTACCCTCATCGATCAATTTAACAAGTACAAGTTCATTTAGTAAAAAATCAAGACATTCATTTCCGAACGCAACGTACACTGAGGCTTTACAATTTGGAATTTTGACTCGTATGTGCGACGATATTGTTTAAATGTTTCAACTTCTGAAGCGCGCCTTCTATTGTTAAACGTGAAATGCTTTGCTCCTATGTGTAAGGAAGAATAAGAGTTGAAAATCGTTTTTTATCTAAAGCACAAAAGCAGTTAAACATATTCAAATATCAAAAGGGTAAAAAAGCTTTAAGAATTTGTCAAACGAGGAGGATAGATATTAATTATTCGCAACTTTGGAATAAATAGATGTTATACGTTCTTGAAACTTATTAATACAAATTCTTAATATGACAGACTGCAGCAGTAAATTAAAAAATCTCCCCTGTTAGGTATATAAACTGGCCTTGAGATTAGAAAAGGCTCCATAAAATCGATCTCTACAAAATTAAACGTCGGATTTTATATTTTGTCTTTTTTTTCACAAAAAACTTACTTCGTACTGTAATCATCCACTTTTTTGAATTTTACGAGAGGTAAAAGAGACTTTGGAAGTTTTATAGATGCAGCATCGAAAGGTTGCATAACTTTTAAATTACTTTGAGAAATATATTAAACATGTTTGGGTGAATAAGACCTCTCATACTTAGAAATGAATTTAAAATACTATTAACTACTAATTTTTGTAATTATACTTAAAGCATTTACTTTGGTTTACTGCTTTACGGGGAGTGTGTTCTAGACAAACCATGAACGATTTTTTTTAACACACTTCCCTTTTCACGACATTTGTGGCTTATATGATGCAAATGATCTTTTCCACGGTACGACACATTGTAGTGAAAAGAAACAAATGAAATGAAGTACTGGAAAGTTCTAGCTCGTCTCACAGTGTATACACAGCCAGGATGTATTAATCTGAACTGAGTTTTGCTTGTAGCTATGATCCCTGAAGACATATTAGGATAAGGTTTAAGGGCCTAATCTTCTCACTACAAACAGTTCAAATTCTCCTAACCTACTTAGTTCCCTTCACAGCTGTATAACTGTCATTTTCATCCACACACATTCTCAGTTCATTACTTCAGGGTGGGTATACAAGACCCCAATATATAATCAAAACACACTCAGTACAGTACATGCTGCGTAGTAATACGAGCTGCAGTACTCTGCAATTTTTAACTTGCTGTCAATCACAGAGCTGTGGGCTACTACAAAAATTGTAGTTTCGGGGGTGCACTGACTGCCTTTAAGTGAAAGTGGGATATATGGGGACGAGACGGCAAGGTACAGTTTTCACTAGAGCCGTTTATACTATTACTCAAATGTCACTAAAAACTTATTTATTCCTTCTTAGTTCTCATTTCAATCTAAATATAAAAAAAGTGAGATTTCACTGGTTAGAAGAGTGGAAGTTAAAACGTGCACTCCATAAGAGAGGAAATTTACTCCAAGAAGGGTGAAATCAAATCCAAAATAGCGACGAGTCACTCTTGATGGAGTGCCTGCAGGGACCACTCTTAAAAGAAGGGTTTAAGGTCACATCAAGTTTTCATATATTAAATAGAGGGGTACTTATTCTAGGCTTTACAATGAAATTCGCATTGAAATCCGATATGTGGTTCTCAAGATATGATCAGTTAAATTTGTCACAGTTTCAACAAAAAGTGAACTTGAAGCAAGCACATATGACATCATATCCCCACATTAATAGACAGTCTTTTGTTTTTCTTTAAAATTTACAGCCAATGTTTTCCTCAACAATCAAATATTTTCAGAATATGATTGCAAAAGTGGCATGAGAATTTTACGAACTTTACATTACACACAGGGAGGTCTAATTCTTATTAACTTCAAGGTCAAGGCAACACTTTGAAAAACAAAGGGGAACAAAACATTCCTTGTCAATGTGGGAAGTGACACAACCTCTGCTGCCCTTAAACTGACTTTGGAACACAAATCTAGTAACTTAATTTACTAATATCTCGAAAAATACATATTCCATTTAGAAGGGAGTTTCACCAAAGGTGTAGATTTGGTTTCTCTTTCACATATGAAAATTAAATATTTGCTTATCCACTCATTTTAGAGTAAATTTTCACTTTTCACACAAGATGGTAAAGTATCAGATTTAAAAGCCCGGTTATGTCACCCCAAACAGTACCAATTTTCCTGACAGTACCCCCAAACAGTACCAATTTTCCTAACCTTACTGAAGACCCTCCCACCGACTCTCTGAAATTCATCCTCATCCAGATAGAATTTCAGTGTATTGCTTCAAGGTGAGTATTGAAAAAACTCAATTTATATAATCAAAACACTCTCAGTACCGTTTATGCTGTGTAACATAAGCTTTGGTACTCTGCATTGTTTGAATTAGCTGTCAATCAAAGAACTGAGCCAAGTGAGAATTTCGGTACCCCCATACCAAAATTATAGTTTGTGGTGAGAGGTTTGGCCCTTTAAGCGTGGGTATCATTCATTTACTCCCACTCAACCCGTTCACCTGCTGGGGACTTCTCCCACTCAAGTTCAATTGGATAAAATTGTTAATTCCTTACAGTTGGAATGCACTCATATTTGTGCAAATTTGATGTAATACACTTAACTGCAGAATGCTGGTCATAATGTGAACACGTAATGTCACAGTCTATCATTTTCTTCTTGAGAGCGAAATCTGTTAAATTCTGGAGCTAACCCATACCACAGGAACTCAAATTTGGAAGAAAGTTTCACCAAAACGTGGATACACGGTTCCTGTTTAACCCATTAGTCAAAATAAAGTCGGGCTGGCGACTGATAATTTTCAAAACACTTAGGGACAGACCAATCGTCAACTCATCTGCTCTTCATCGCTAACAAAACAGTTATTAACTTAGCCCTCTTTATATTAATAAATGCGAATTGTCAATCTTTTTCGGCACTTTCGTGGCGCTTTCGTTTGGGTGATGGAAAAAAGATAATCGCTTTGTAAATATCGTGTGAATGAAAAAGCATGCGAAATTTCGAAGTCCATATACCAGGTTCTTCTGGGCATATATCAGTGCTTTAGTCAAGACCAGAGGCTTCAAGTCACGAGTCTGTTAATGTTTAACTTTCAAGGACTCGAGTATACTGCTTAAAGGGCAAGAACAGTCCGCAACTAAAAGTAGTGTAGTGCACTATCCTTTTTCCTGATTGGCTCTTGAGAGTCATTTGAAAGTATGTTTTCTCCCCAAATGTGAAATAAACTAGGAGGTACGGCTTGGTTTACTTTGAATATGCAACATTGGACTCCTAAAATATTATGAAAGATACCTTAAAGAGAAATAACAAGAAAATTTTGAGATCAAGCTGCTGCCTTCAAATAAGTTTGGGGCGACTGCTCTTGCCCTTTAAATGAAATGCATTTCACATCAGTGGAACTGAATCCCACTTACGTGAAATACATTTCAGTTAAGTGAAAATGCTTTTCACTTAAGTGAAATTTTGAGGTAAATGTAAAAACGGCTTTGTATAAAAAGGGTAAGAAGGAGCTTCTTTGAGGAAGTAGAACTCATTTGGTGACGAAAACTTGGTTTTCAACCATCGGCTCGCCGCCGCCGAAAAGTCGTATTTAAAAAAATTATTCGCACTACACTTTGTTCCCTTTCTTCTCTGTAACGATGCAAATAGGTCCCATCCAGATATGGGACGGGCCTTAGCGGTGTTTTCAAAAGCCTTTAGGTCCCAATCAGGGGCTCGAAAACTGTTAGATGGACAGTAAGTTTCTAAGTTTAAGTCGGACCCTGATGAGGTTTTTTTTTCAGTTGTGGCTCACTGGCCCGTTTTCTCCACTCCATTACTTATGCTGAGCACTAAGCACAATGACAGTAGGTTGAATTTTAAAGTCTCCGGTATGACCCGACCAGGAGTCAAACTCCATGCAGACCTAAAGACTGCAAGTCGGATGCTCTAATAACTTTATCATTTTGCAGTCGGTCGGCTCTTTAGAAAGTAGGTCGACTCCATATTCTACCATATTTGTGTTATAGTAAGAAGAGGTTTTGCAACTAGTTTAATTCCAGCCAACCACGATCTTTTTCCATGCAGTTGTATCATACTGGTTTGATTTCCCTACTCAATTGCTTATATTGAGCTGCACCAAGCACAGTGAAAAAAGGCCCTTTTAAAGTCTTCGGCATGATCCGGAAAGGATTCAAAATCGAGACCCCGGGTGCAAGTATATGATGCTCTAACCTCTTAACCATGCAGTCAGTCTAACCATGTTAGCTCAATGCTCTTGTGAGTTGTGACGTTAAAACAAATGTTTTGTGATCGTATACACTTTTGTCAAGGATCACGAAGACAACCATACGTACAGTTTGGACACTAAACTTCTGGCGACCGCTACTAAGTGCTGTTTGACGATATGAACCTAATATAAAAACAATATCAATCACTAAAATGGCGTCGCTACATTTGTATCATAAATAATATATTTAAGAAGTCGGTATAAAACCTATGAGCGTGAAAAAATATGATAAAGTCAAATAACTCTCTATAACTTTATATTTTAACAGAAATATAAGCAACCATCATCTCGCTGCTTACCCAACACATGTGAGCAATCACCTTTCTTGAGCACCTTTGCATTAGAAAAAGAGTGTTTCGTATTTTCCGCTAGCTTTTGCTTTTAGTTAGGTGAAATTAGCTACTCCGGGGTCAACGAAGCGTTCAAAAACCTACGCCATATTGCTATATTAGCTGTTATCTTTTACGATTCTATTTTTCGTTTTCTATTTTTTCCTGCCATGCTTGTAATACCACAGCAAAGTGATAGAGTTCTTATGATATTTTAATTACCTCCGAAGCGCGTGGCTTCCCGCCTGAGATAGTGCGTAGTCACAAGAGGAACCAACAAAGTTACTTAATATCTGTTACGCGCACGTATGGCGTTTTTGAAAGTGACCGCTCATCCGTATAATACACAACTGTTAACGTTTTTTCTGCCTGTTATTTCTAAAGCTGCGAGGCGATTACAGGACGTTTTGTCGGGCAGCTGTCGCGTAAATAGTAACCCGTAATATGCCTTCCAGGCAGACCTTTGCCTCAACTGAGCCAAGAGCAACCCTGGTCACGTAGGGCGCTGGCAAGTTGGACCTGAGCCTATACATAGGAGCGGATAGATAAAACAGCTCCATTTAATGAGCGGTCGATCGGTAAGTCATCAAGCTATGCCGAACAATCGCTGGTAATAACGGACCAATCAATGACTTGCATGAAATGCTGGTAAAGTTTTCTTTTCAAGCATTTCGGTGATTGGTTGACGACGGCAGGTAATGAGGACGAACTGTATACAAATACGTATAGGCATTGGCTCGTGTCGGCGCGATGTTTCAAGCAAAGTAGGGAACAATTTAACAGGTTCACGCGGGCGGTATTGTTGTCAGAAATACAGTAGCATTATAACTGTAGATGACCGCAGTTTCACCCACAATAGCACTTGAGGAGATTTACCGATTAGTTTCCAAATTTGAACAATTAAAAGCCGCAAAGTGGAGGAACACCCGTTACCTGACAACATTGGAAAAAAGTTCCAATCAACTATTTTCATCAGGTTTTGCAATGTTTTTTTAAAATAAAAAAGATACGTGCAGATGGATTTTAGTGCCAGTGGTACAATGTGTCATTGACGAGGACGAGTGACAGACTTACGCGACATTTTTACACAATTATTTTTAAGCGTTCTCGCTAGAAGAAGAAAGTTTTCCAGATCAAAAAAATTGTAATCAAGAGTTGGAGTAAAAGGAAACATTTTGAAGTGGTCAGGAAGAGATGCGTTTTCAAAAAACGATGGAGGAAGAATTATCCATAGAAAGCCCGACATGTACCCCTCAAGCGTTCGTAAAATCACCTAAACCAGCGTCCGCCATATCGGAGCTAAGCACAGATTCTTTGAAAGGAACACCAAATGGGATACTAAGTTCCCCACCCTCACCGATAAAAGAATCAGACAATGAAGAAGTTGAAGAGACAGAAAGCCCTTCCCCTAAAAGGGGGCAAACCAACGCTAATGCAAACTCCCATTCGTTTTTAATACGAGATATATTAGCAGATGTTAAACAACAGAAAGTGTTATCGAAAGAATTTGATGGACCAAGGACTGGACATAAAGATATAAAGGGTGAACATGTACTAAATGCTCTAAAAACTAACTTTAAAAATGACCATTTTATAGAGGATGGCTTAGAAAGGACACACATTTTTACCAAAGGAGTGAAAAGACCAGCTACAGAAATATCCGATTCTGATGCCGAGGAGTATTCGTTGAACGAAGACGGGGATTCAGGTAATAAAACATTCTCTTCAGTATATTACGTTTTTGGAATAAACATCGAATTTTTAAGCATTCGTATTTACATATTCCCATTTAAAAGATAAAAATATTTTTTCCTTTCTGACATTTATTTAATGAAAAATTAAAAGGTTCAGTTTTATAATTTTAATGATGGGTAGAAGGGACTACCTGTTGAGGTTTAATTGTGTATTGTTCAGTTAATGGGTTTCTAATTTCAAATGACAAAGCACAATTAAAGTCAACATTTAAAAAGAAAGAAAGAAAGATAATTAGCAACTAGATATTGCTGAAACTTGCTGCTTGCAATTTGAAGTACACAATTAAGCTACTTTCAGTAATGAAATGGGCCTATAGATATGCTAAGTAGACTAAACGTAACGATCTCCATGTACCAAAAACCATTTCAACTTATTTAAGCTATTCCAACAAATTTCGGGTACATTTAATGGTCATAAAGCATTACTATACAACAACAGAAATGGTTCCATTTTAAAGTCATAGGAAAAACCAGGCGCAGATCCACACATTCTGGTGTGTGTGTGTGTGTGGGGGGGGGGGTGACCTTTACGAGAAAGCAGGGGTGTGAGAGAGTTGCAAGGCTAATTTCCTGTATGTTTTATTGTCGATGTGCCAAAAAGAGACGGCTGAGGCCGTAAAAGTCCCCCCCCCCCCCATTGAATCCGCGCCTGAATACAAGAACTTTCGTATTCGGGTTGTTGCTATTTGGTCTGGGTTTATTGTGGAATAGGTCACCGTAATTAAGAACATATCCCACAAACTCGTCAAACAATACAAACAAGTTTCTTATAGTTTCTCTTAACAAGGAAATTTTTATGGTTTTCCTTTTACAGGTTCCGGAGAAAAAAAAAACAACTTTATTTGCTAGAAGCAAAAGATGAAGCTTTTGTTTGAAAGACAATTATTTTAAATGTGAATTTAGTTTATTAAACCAAATCATATTTTAATCTGAATTTGATTCTAGCAGCTTTGTTTGATAAATTTTGTGTTCATTTTCTTTAAATAAGTATATTTAGTGAAAAGAAAGCTAAAAAATGAAAGAATTTTCTTTTAACTCTTTAAAACATACAGTAAGCTGTTGCAGCTTTCAGGAAATAAGACTTGTTAGTAAGAGCCCATTAAAACATACATTGTGTTCAATGTTTTCAATGGAATTTTCCTGGTAGTTAAATAATGAGCCCACGTTTAATTTTCAAATTTTTATTGAAATATATCTGCATTAAAAATGAATCTACGTATTTTCTTTTACTGTCTCGGTGATGGTTTAGGTATAGAAATCATTTGTGTCTCTCGTTTAGGAAAGTACAATAGGCTATAGTGATTTGAACCATTAGATTTGGATTAAAGCTTTAAATGTAAGTTTAAGACAAAAGCAGAGCTGAACCTTTGTCTGGATATACATCCCACTCCCTAGTTTCATAGACGAATGAACCCTTTTCCATCATAAGTCACTCCTGTATTACTACAAAGATTTGAAAATAGAATATTTTAATGAAGTATTTGCAGAATTCAATTAAATTTTAGGTTTACTTTGTTCGCAATATTTACTTCCTTTGTACAAGGAAAAATATTTCCATCACTCTACATACGCCTTTTCAAGACGAATTCCTCTGATATTTTTCCTAGAGAATTTGTTCCAATTCTTCTATCTCTGAAAATACATGATAATCTATTTTTCTGGAGTAGAAACCTTCAATTCCGCCCAAGACTATTTACACATTATTATACGAAATCAAAATTTTACAAATATTTACGAGTAGTTACCTTTTAGCGTCATTATACACTTATAGTTACTTGCTCAACGTCACGAAATTGCGATACTCGGAAAAAGAAGTTCTTGGAATTTTAAAAGCCCCTTCGTGTTTAGGTTATGGTATAATAGTAGGTTGCTAAACGTGGATAGGAAAAGTGTTGAAACGATTAGATCGGTCAGCGAACGATTGTCATTCAACGCAGCTATTGTATGCATGTAATTACTTACGTATTTAAGCTCGAGTTTTTAATAGTCACTTCATGATTTAACAATTGTTAAAACTCCTGTAAAGGGAAGTAAAGCCTAGCTATAAAGCCGAGAAGTTTTGTGATTGAAAGTCTTCCAAATCTGTAAATTAGGAAATAGATCACTCGGGACATCTAGAGGTGCAACAACTACCTTTTGAAAACTTTGAAAAGCCATTTTACATCAAATCCTTAGCGCAATGCAGATATATACGCAATGTTCAATGTTTTGGAAAACAAGGCAGGGAAAATATGGGTTAAAATTACAAGAGAGAGAGGTTGTCGGAAAGTGCCAGAAACAAACATTTTTTTTTAAAAAAAAAAAGAACATTTTTCAATCCTTCAAAGTTTAAAATGGTACTCAGAGCTAAGATTAAAAGATCAAGGACAGTCGAACGAGGTGAGATTAAGCCTCTTGTTTTCCAGAGAATAAGCGATGTCTAAATTCTGGTATGGATGCAAAACTACTTGCAATTAACTGGTTAAGAATTTCTTAAGGGTGTTACCAAATACCGGTAGTATGCTTTCTAAACACAAAACACACACATACACACAAATATAATCCCAGGAAGAAAACAATTTTTGACATTATTCCGAAAGTATTTGTTTCCTGAAGAGTGCTTAGCATCTCTTTCTGTAAAGACTGGCTGCATAGTCAAGTGGTTAGAGCATGAGACCGTAAAGTCTTGAGTTCGAGTCCTGGATGGGCCATAGCGAAGACTTTAAAAATGGAACCTTCTGTCATTTTGATTGGCGCTCAGCACAAGCAAAGGAGTAGGGAAAATAAGCTAGCTGTGAGCCACGACTTGAAAAATGGCTGTATCTGACTCGACTGTAAAAATCTATAACTTCATTTAACTAACCATGGAGAGGGTGTTACAAGTTTTACGTTAGGTAGATGACGAATTGATATGGTAAACAGCAGTGGTTACCAATGGGGTCAAATAGTAAAATACTATTTTGAAAGTTATTCCAGGTCGCGTCATTACCCCCCTCCCCCACATCTCTTTCACATCCTCTTAGAAACTCAAAGATTTTGACCTATTTTAACATTGCTCTCGAAGGCCACACCCGGTTTCATTAACAATACTATTACCTTCGTTTTGCTTTTGTTATCTGTTTTTCAAGTTCAGAAAGGAATCAATATTTTGTGCAAAATCCTCCTAATCAAGTAGATCGAGCATAGCTAGTATTTAGAACGGATGTCGGTCTCCCCACCTTGGCAAGATTAGGAGAAATTCGAAGAAACACCAAGTGCTTCTTGAGTGCACACTTTGCTTTTTCCAACTTGGAAAATTGTTTCACTCCAGATTGGAGAATTTTAAAACCTTCTTTAAACAAGATGGCTGGTAGGGACATCCTCACAGCCCCCCCTCCCCATGAGCCATTGAAATTTTTATCAGTCGCTTCGTAGAATGATTAAGAATAAATGAACTACATCATTTTAAAGTTACTCCCGATGTATCCCACTAGAAAGCTTTGTTTTACTGTAAAAGGAAACATCCGAACATCAACGCCAGCCTGGCGATATTACATACACATTGTCATGCTAAATTAATCACAATGTTAATGTTCATATTGTACGGATGAATGACCGCGAAGAAAAAAGCTACAAGTCAAGGAAAACGAGCTCATGTGACGAATCAACGGAAAGGGTAGATTAATTTATTTCCAATAGTCCTTCCGTCGTATCGTTCACTATTATCTCGTACTTACCCTACGAAATTGACCCACATTGAAAATTGTCGAAGTAGCTTTTCGTCAACCCCATCAATTTTTAATCGCTTAAATAGTTTAAATCAATTTTAAGCAAATTGGAAATAAGTGTCCATATTCCTATCCAGCCCCCTCACCCCTAACTAAATATTTACCCTCAGAAATCATCCCACATTGAAAATTTTTAAAGTAGTTTTTCATTAATTAATCAATTTTACTGACTTCCATAATCCGTTACAATTTTCGACCATGGTGATATGTTCATACAGTCATATACCCTTGGATCTCTCTCTAAATTTAAATATTTTTTTCAAGCAGAATGGGACAAGATAAGTTATAGTAAATATTTCTGATAAGAAAGTTTGTAGAAGGTAGAATTATAGAGATGGGGGGGGGGGGGTATATCATATTTCACTCTTCCCTCTTCTCGTTTTCAATGATCATAAATGACTCATAATGCCACGGATTGGTTAATAAGAGGTTTCAATATTTTATTGCTCAACTATTCCACGCGGTTTCTGCAATTTCTATTTTTTTACAGTAAATTTTCTATAAGAGATTTTTCTTTTTTAAAAAGAAATTTAAAATGAGTAAAACTGTACTTTCTTTTTTCGAGATAAGACATAAAAATCAAGCGATTCATTTACTTTCTATACCTGCATAGCTGAGTTTACAAAGAATCATACAGCTTCATTCAAAGTAAAAAAGAAGTCTAATATACTTTAAATAGTTGTTTCTCAAATAAAATGAATGTACTCATTGTCTCCCACAGACGATCTTTTATTTGGGACAGAAAAGTAAATATTACCACAATATAAGAAGATGAATTGAACGATCAAAGATTCGTTGTCGCAGAAAGACACAAATCAATAATTCATCTCTTTAAAGGGACTTTTCAAACTTATTAATTCTTTGCTAAATTGAAAAGAAAAACTAGGTAATCAATAAAAACATTGCTCCAAACGTTTGTATGTTTGAATATTTAATACTATGAAAAAGATTGTAAAAGCTTTGAAACCGCAAATATACAAACGGCTTTTTGCCAAATTTTACATGTCTGTTACAACTTTTATACACGATTTGTTAAAGGGGTGGTCACATTTGCTAACCAAATGTAGAATTTCAATGAAACTCAGAACCAAAATATGTTTCTCAATTTGGGGTAAGGAAGAACGTTTTAGCCACTATATATTAATAACAAAATAAATAACACATTTCCAAAATTTAAAGGGAAAAAGGCAACATCCTTAATTTGAATTAGCTATCCGGTTATCCTAGAAAATGTTTGGTCATTTTCTATCATGTCACAATATTTTTGTGCACAAACTGTTGAATTTAGGCTGAATAACATTAGGTTTACTGTTTGATTTTGATTTTTGCTGTCGTCAATGTCATGGAAGAACTTGGGTAATGTAAAAGATAAATTTGTATGGTGCTTAGCTAATTATGCTAATTAACGGAAGACAAATTTTTATTCAAATGAATTTATAAGAATTGCATTGTTTCCACCCTCCTACTATTTCCCTTATAAAATTGTTTCTTTTATTCTGTTTTTACAAGTTACAATACGACCTGAAACCAATTTTGCATTATTTAAGTAAAAAATGCCAACTTTAACGTAAGACAAATTGTATTTTATCCTCCAACACACAACTAAAAAGAAAATATTTTGCCAAATTAAGTGTAAGTATTACAAAAGAAACGACTGAAACATTGAGAAAAAACAGCCAGCAGTAAGTCGTGTATGTGGTAGTTTTATCCAACCTTGTAAAGTTTTTGCTTGTAAATTTTTTCATATGGAAATCTTTATTTTTTTAGTTTTCCTTATACTCTATAATACAAACGCTTCAGACAAAACGACAAAAGAGGAAGATATTCAATTAGAGTAAAAAAAATAAAAAATAAAATCGTCTTTATTGGGGGCGATTCACACTGTTTAACAAGAAATTCCCTTACTGGCTAACGGTAACCCTAATCCCTATCCTAATTCCTAACCCGAACAAAGAATACAATCGATACAATACAATGCCAAGGGCCAATCAAGAAACACCTTGTTAAACAGTGTGCGTGTACCCTCTTTATTTGATATTGGAAGTGCAAGAGGACTAGATAAACTAAATAAAATAGTCACAGCAGTTACAAAAGAACTTCAACAATGGTTCGAGATCAATGAATCAAAACTAAAATTCGTACTATTTGAAGAACAATGAATTACAATAAAAGAACAATGCACAGTGAAAAAATAAAAACAATAAAATTAAATGAATCAATACTTGAAAGGTATGCTTTGTTTATTTATCCATATATTTTCGTCTTTCAAATAACCATTGCAAAAATGCTCTAAATTTTTCAGTTTTATTGTTTCTGGCAGTAGGCTCTGACGGAGACCCAATCTCCACAAGAGTTTGATCAAGTTTTATTTAGATGATTATTTTTTCAGTGATTAAATTTACCTGCAGCAGTAAATATTACTGATTTCAAAATAAAAGTAACAAAAAGGTAACAGTACGAAATAAATACGCCAAAATATGCAGCAGTTCCATGAATGTAATCCTAGTTTCATAAACGGCCTCCTTTTAAGACAATAAGTTTTACATTAAGAGAGTCAAGTATTCTCTGTGAAACAAATCCCCTCACCAAGGGCAATTTATTTATCATAAACTTTACACAAGTCTTCATATTTTTCATCTTCGCTCATTCACATGTTACTGCAATAAAAAGATTAGCGACATTTTTTTGCACTACTAAGAGCAATTCTCGCTTCTTCATATCATACATGTCGAATAAATTTTTCGAAAAGTGACAATTTACCGATTTTGTAATTTACTTACAAATGTTTAAATATCCATTATGGACTACCTGTTTCAAATTGCCTTTGGCGCGTAATTAAAGATTATGCGCGGTTTTTATTTTCCCTACAGCGATCCTTGCTTCGTATTATTCCAGCTGCCAATTTACGCAAGGCAGTGTAGATATTTAAAAAGAAAGAAAATCAGCCATCTTTTGAAAATTTAATTGTGGATATTATAAAACCACAAATTTGGAAACAAAACCAGTAAGAAATACAACAAAATTTAGGTCATCCTAATTTCTCATCCAATTCAAGAAGATGTCACTTTTCCGGTTACACCAATTACAACCTGTTAATATTTCCTCGTCATAAAGTTCAACCAAGTCACAGGGAAGTCCAGAAATGAATTTCTTAGTGATGTGAAAAAGTGTTTTATTTAAATAGTGGTATTCAGTACCGTAAAGCAGGAATGTGTCATGGGGGGGGGGGGGGAGGTTGGAGCACGACATGAGGGAAAAATCAAAGGGGGAGAGAAAAAACCACCATTTGAGGTATTTTTTGAATTTCGAGGTTGGGTCATGGGGTTTCATCCCCCAAACCACCCTGTTGCTACGTCACTGGTAGTATTCAAGTAATTTTCCTATCAGAATAGGGGTTTGACCTTTTTACCCCCTTCTTCTTACGTCTCCTCTTCTCCAGTTTCAAAGTTTTTCTTTGAAATCTATCGAAGTAGAGCTATTTAAAACTTTTCTCAATTATTTCAAATCCACGACATGAAACGTCTAAATCCACCAATCGTAGAAAACCTTCCTACAGCTAGGCTATATGGTATGTTATAAATTCTATTTCTACTTGAAATGTCGGCTATCAACAAAAAGACTGGGACTTACCACCATTGTTTTACCTATTGTTTTTTTTTTCCAGATTTAAAACATAAAAGTAACAATGACAGTATCGACATTTCTTCTAATTCTGCCGGCAAATCAAAGAAAGCAAGAAAAGCAAGAACGGCATTTACGGATCACCAACTTAACACGCTAGAGAGAAGTTTTGAGAGGCAAAAGTACTTGTCAGTTCAAGACAGAATGGAGCTTGCCGCCTCCCTCAACTTGACAGATACGCAGGTGAAGACATGGTACCAAAATAGAAGGTAAGACCATCCAAACCAGTGTGTCCAAATGTTCAAGTCGTTAGAGCATCCGACCTGCAGTCGAGAGGTCTGGAGTTCCAGTCCTGGCCAGGTCATACCGAAGACTTTTAAAACTGAACCTACTGCCGTTGTGTTTGGTGCTCAGCATAAGCAATGGAGTAGGGAACACAAACCAGTGAGCAACAACTGGAAAAAGGTAGTGATCTGACGACTTAAAAAAACCAACTGATTAGAAACTAAGCCGTGCAGCTTCATCTAATTAACTTGCTGACCTTAGGAACTGGGCAACACCTTTCCGTACTCTTTTGAAAAAAATCGCGGTATATCGATATTATCCTTAACACTTATGACGCTGTATTTGGTCTAGTCAGGGAGTTGCAACAGAGTCGAGTAGCCCGGCCTCCCTCTCACCGGGCGGTCCGGGTTAAGGCCCGCTAGATTTCTGCCTGAAGCTGAACGTTGAGGGGTAAAAATCCGACAAACCCAAGCAACGCTCATGGCAATCATTTCGAAAATAAAAAATAATTTTCATTTCGTCAGTCACTTGGGGTGAATGATGAAATATTTTCCATCACGAACCGTAATTAAGGTGTGATACAAAAAGGAAAAAACCATACCCTTGCCAACTCCTAGGCCACTTGAGATAACAAAGAATGTTATTTCTTTAACGTGAATCACTCACAAATTTTATTACTGTTTACCACTACTACTCATCGTACTGGTAAAAGTTCGAGTCTTCTAAAAACTGCGAAATTTCAAAAATGATAAAGTCCAAAGTGTGAAAATACTTCCATTTCGGGATGTGGAGATTGATTCTCATATATAACAGCAATGTTATAAGATTTCTTCCGAAGGTTTGTTAATTCTGTATGCAAATGTCAAGGTACTTTCAGCTCATCAACATCTTCAGTAAAATTGGTCCTCTCGTAGTGGTTAGAGCATCAAACTTGCAGTCGGGAGGTTGGGAGTTCTAGACCTGATCGGGTTATAACCTTCTGTCATTGTGATTTGGTGCTTAGCATAAGCAATGGAGTAGGGAAAACAAGCCAGATCGCCACAACTGGAAAAAAAGGTCGTGGCCGGCTCGACTTGAACCAATCAGTTGGAAACTGGGCCGACTTGAACCAATTGGTTGAGAACTGGGCCGAAAAACTCTCCTTCAAGACATGAACAGCTTCATGTAATTTAATTGCTATATTTACATGAACAATGTTCTGCTTACATAACTTAAGTAAGCCCCAAAAGGGGGAGGAGTCAATTATCGTATTTTACGATCCTAATGTAAACCATACCCTTTAATAAATAATAAACCAAATAAATATTGTATGTTTAAAGTACCGCTCCCTTTTAGCCACCAATTTTATGTAGGTGACAAAAAAATAAATCCACCACGTTTTGACACTTTCAGTTTCTCGTTGTTCTTGTAACAGAATAAGCAATAGCCTCGCCCTAATTTGAAAACATGAAATGTATCTTACAAATATCCTTTTTTCCCTTACACTTTAGTTCCAAGTTTTATCCAAAGATACATGTTAGAGGGAAAACCAGAGTCTGTTTTCACAATTTTGTTTCAAAATAAGTGAGCACCCCAATAGTACATGGAGATATAACGATTTAACAACAATCTTTCCTCTCTAGCTTAAAGGGCCAAACCTCTCACCCGAACTACAATTTTGGTACGGGGGTACCGAAATTCTCAACTGGATCAGCTTTTTGATTGACAACTAATTCAAACAATGCAGAGTACCAAAGCTTCTGTTACACAGCATGAACGGTACTGAGAGTGTTTTGATTACATAAATTGAATTTTTCTATACTCACCATGAAGCAATGAACTGATGAGGATCTGGATGAGGGTGAATTTCAGACAATTGTGGGAGTGTTTAAGTAAGAAGGTTAGGAGAATTGGTACTGTTTTGGGTGAGAGAACTGGGCCTTTAACCTGTGATTGGTCAGTGTTTATAGAGGAGCCTGCATGTCTCGAAAGTTAACGCGGATTTTTTTACCCGTAAAATATTAAGGTCTATCAACAGTTCTGTTATTAAATAAATAATTTAAGATTGTTCTCACTTGAAAAACTTCTCGAATGTCTATCTTTTCGGTTTAGTAATCGATTTAGAAAAGGACATAGACTTGTTAAAACACATGGTCAATTTTCTATGTCAAACTTTGATCGGACCTTTCAAGGGAATTACTGCGTTTGTTTTACAAGGAAATTTCATCCTTTTAAAATCAATATTCATTGGAAAAGAGTGATAAATAATTACAAATAAGGCCGTATGGTAGCCCTCTTTTCAAGATTTAAGTTTCCCTCAAATGAAATTAAGTTGTTTGTTGCTCAAGAACAGTTTGTTCCCCAAACTTTCAACATTTCAAAAGATGCAACTCCAATAGCTTTTCTTATGCATAATATTTTGAGGAGATGAAGCTATTGTTGGGGTTTATTATTGAGACCGAATGATTTGAAAATGACTAGAGCTACTTACTTTCAAAGCTATGTCGGAGCATTTTAAACAAAATATTTCCCATTAAGGGCAAATCCAGAGATTAAGTAACAACAGCAGCCTCCGTAGCGCCTGTTTGAATGCCACCCCTCCGTCAGTTTTTTTTTTTTTCGCAAAAATGAGCTGAGTGAGCTTTGTCCACTCGTAGGGGATAGTCTGCCGGTAGTTATTACATCATCACATTTGGAAAAAAAAACATTCATTAAATTGGATACCAGGATGAACTAATTCAAATTGGAGATTTACCCTTTGAACGAGACAAGTCAACGGTTATTAAAATTACATATTTCGGTAACCGGTTATTGCTTGAGAGGCGTTAGGTGACCTATACGTGGTGTGGGATATGATCATATAACTACGAGATGAAAATAATATAAATATATATTCGAATATCAAAAGCTGTTTAATATGTCTTCTCAAGACCTGTAAGATTAACTTATTTGGTAATAATTAATGTTCAAACAAATAGATATATTCTTCATAATAAATCTTCTTTTTCGCGCATAAGCGGATTTTATGATATTACATTGTTATCATGACAACAAGCCGTCCTGTCATTCTGTGAAGTCATAATCTCTGTCATTATCGAAAAAGTGTAAATATAGAAAGCCACTGTGAAGATATCATAACAGTAAGCACACAATAATTAAATTGGCAAACGTTCAATTTAACCAATCCCAAATCTACTAAAATCTCACAAAAATTAGATTTTCAGCAAACAACACAGATGGGACAAGCTAGAGGCAAATTACCTCTGCAACTGATGTGGTTAATTTTCTTTCTTTCGAAAGAAATTAAGAATTGATCAAATTTCGTTTTTGTTTAAGCCACTGATCTGTTTCCATACTGCTAAACGTGACCAAAACGCGAAATACGAGTTGTTCGAAACGACTGGCGGGGTTTGCTGCTAAACCGTGTAATTATTCTCTAAATTATGACTATGTGTCATCCCTTTCCCTTTGATGACAAAGTTAAAAAGGATAAAAAGGAGATTGTTTGCCCTTTTATCGAAAAAAGAACAGACGACTTGGAGAGATGTACAAGTTTGACTTGGTTGCGTGTGTTTGAATGTTTCGCTGAACGTAGAAAAGTGTCAACTTGAACTAAAATTAAAAATTGCACTTTCCAAGTTAAACATGGTTTCAAAATCATTTCTAGTGAACAAAATTACTATTTGCCAATGAATGGCAAATAACCATAGGGAGTGAGTTAAAAAGTGATTTGATTGGTCAGATAGACACTAAATTCTGAGCCATAATATTGTTCTGCCATTGACTAGTTGTATCAGTTGGATCAGGAAACTACATTATTACAATTGCTCCGTGAAGAACTTTTCACTTTATTCTCTCTTTAGAAGTAAGAAGCAGTTTTCACTTGTCGGTCACTTACACTGATGCCTTTATACGTGGGGTGTAATGTGTATTTCACGTCAAGAACTACGGTATTAACAACACCTTCAGAATTCTATAAAACATTTAGGAGGTTGTATACTATAAAAGATATTCTCATACACTTACGAAGGTGCTAATTTGTCTAAAGGAGAAGAGTATTTGCTTTGGGCAACGAAAGTGTTGAATTGTATCGTGAAAAACAATTGTATAAAGGAAGAATGGGTATTATACACGAAAATGCTTTGAAAAAACCTAACTATCCATGTAGAAATTTGCCTCATGGCGGATGAATTAATTGGTTTTTCAAAACAGTAAAAACTTTTACAAATTGTTAAAAAGATCGAAACGTAATTGTCTGTTTTTTTTTTTTTTTAGAACAAAATGGAAACGACAAACGGCTGTTGGCCTAGAACTACTAGCCGAGGCTGGAAGCTACGGAGTACCTTCGGTCCATCGACTCCTCGCACCACCTCTTTATCACTACCCTCCACACCCGGCCGCTGGTGGATTGTTCCCACCGCTGGATGCCAGCTGGTACGGGTTCCAAGCAGCTGCGGTGGCTGCCGCATCTGCAAGCGCCCAACAGAGAAGTTCGCCGTTACTTCCTCGACTTGTCTTACAAGGTTTAGCTTCTTCACATTTGTCGGGTCAAGCGTTCAACTCGCACCATCAAATGCCTTTGATTCCGAAGCCACTGCATCCTCATACACCTTGACAACTTAACTGATCATCTTTGTGAAGTTAAACATTAATTGCGCGAGGTCGTGTACTACGTCACCAGTTGCACTTGCCTGCGTAGGAGGCTGTACGGCATATTCCTTGTTCAGTCATGAAGCTGGGAGCTGAAATAACCTAGTACCAGTTAACTGACTTGGAGCATGGGAAGTGTGGAATGATCCATTTGTCCAAAATGTTATTTTCGATGTTTCAAACGGTGCGATCGTGTTAGATAATGACAACGATGGAAAAAACAATGTTATTTTTGTAAAATCATCATTCCGGCTATAGGAAAAGGGAAACGGGGTGCATTTTCTGAGCAGCCTTATAAAAAACAACTTTATTTTAAGACCTAACATTTAAAAACAATCATTTTTGAAGTAGGCCGTGTACTGTGAGTTTAACGTCCCTTTTTCCTTCTCACCCATCCCTTTATCTTCAGAGAAAATCCCTTTTCTGGGAGAAATTGTTTTTGATGAACACGTTAAAGCAAGTTAGGACCCATTTTACCATGAAAGATATTTGGAAAAAGATAATTGGCTTGAACTGGCAATGTCAGCACCTCACGCCACAGTATGGTATAATGGTTTATCTATATTCATGTACGCCTATGAATAATTCAGTATCAATGAATAAGTTCAACATTTGGCACTATTAATGGCAATTAACAATAAAGTGATTTTACCATGACGATGACAGCAGAGAATTCCCTCGCTTCTCTGTCATGGATATTTTGGGTACCTTTAACTGGCAAATGGGACTTGAATTTTCTTGGAATTTCCCTGAGCGGCATCGACGATTAGTCCCTTCACTTTAGAATTGGTCTGGAGGTCCCTGTTTGAACCCAGCGACGATTTAAGTTGGCCCACTACTGTCGCTTACCAACTATAAGACTTGAGTATCTTCGATGTAGTGCTTTAATGTTACGTCACAATTGGTAAGCCACGCCCACTGCAGGGCAAAAATCAACAGTTTTTCAAAGCAACAGTCACACGTTGGTCGTCAGTTCAGGGAGTTGTTATATTTAGACAAATCACAGTTCCATGTTCAGCTGCTTTTCAGCTAGCTAAACACCAAATGCCTACTTCACTAGAGTTTGCCCGTCAAAAGGGGCGGGGCTTGTGATGTGAGTGAAAGCACTCTATATTTACTCTGCGGATGGTACCAAAGTGAAAGTTTTATATGAAAACAAAAGACGATTAGCAAATTGACTTTGCCATGATCCTGATGATAAATACCCCTTTTTCATTCTTACTGTTCATTGATTCAACAGTAAACTCTCACCACCAAACAAAATTAAGTTTAAACTGATAGAATATTTTGTGCAATATTTTCCATAAAAAGTTCGAAGAACTTGTTTTTCTAATCGTTTTAAATACCTCCGGTATTACTTTTTAAATAATATTATGCATGCACCCGTCCCATGTAACAGTGAAAAGTGTTCAGTAAGGACTTTTTTATCGTAATGTAAAAGAGGGATAAGATGTTAAATGGGTCCTGGTGCCCAACATAAGCAATGTCGTAGGTAAAACAAACCAGTGAGCCATAACTAGAATAAAGGCTGTGACCGACCCTAATAAATGAATTGGTAAAAAAAAAACTGAGCCGTTGAACTTGGTCTCATAAACTATCCTGTCGACTTAGTTTGCGTCATCTGCCTCATCGGAACTACTATAATTTGTGTATGAAATAGGCAATTTAGGAGCAAATTTGTCAAAGAAGAGGTTTATGAAACCCGATCAAATAAAAAGTCGTGAGCCGATATCGATTGCATACGATCAGTTACCTTACATGGGCGTCATTAGCAACTTTTTTATTATTTTTTATCCTTTTGACAGAGTTTTAAATAATTTAAGATGATATAAATTGTGACTTCTAAAATATTATCTATATTTTCCAGTTAAACGTTGTGTTACTGAAAACAATCTACTTGTAGGAACTGCTTCTTTCTTAACGACAGCATGAGATTGTTCGAGCGACCCATTGTAGTTCGTCCAAGTAATTGAATCAAAAGAGAAGATACATTGAAGCGTTTAAATGCAATATGGACAAAGGATTTTATTCCTTCATCAAGTTCAATGATTGTCACAGCTATCCAAAAAGAACTATGACCAGCACGAATTAAAATGCGAAATAATTAAACCGTGCATTTTGTGATGACTGTGCTCAGTAATCCGTGTCACTGAAAGTTGTTCATACGTTCTGCCTCGGTGGACGTTGGGAAAATTAGTGGAAGTGAAATTGCTGAATGTTGATGATGCATCATGAATATGCAATAATTCAGTGTGCAACGATTCTGTTTGCTGCAAATAAGTAGTGGGCGTGGCGAAAGCAATTTTTGAACAAGATACCCTACTGCAATAGGGGGCATAGTGACATATCCTTGTGGGTAAGGAACTCCAAGTTGTGATTATTGTACCATTAAATGGTTTCCATTAACCATGGATGACATAAGTTTGCTACTGGTTCACTACGCAACTGTTAGGAAGATGCCTTTTTGGTACAGAAAGGTCTCAACTTTTACACTCTCTGATTTTAAGTCGTTTGCAATAGTCAGGAAGTACCGTATAGATCCTATGCGTGCGGTGTAAAATTTATAGACAAAACTTAAATATGCAATAATAATGTCCATGTAGAGAGAAACCGTAAACATTATAACTCGGTTAAAAAACATTTCGACAGTAAATAACGAGGAATAGAACCTTAAAGCAAGTGTAAGCTAGCTGAACTTTGTTTTTTGTTTGGGTATTTGAATGGCCATTTTGATAACGTGTAGGTTTTTTTGCATTGTATAATTTTCATATCTATACAAAGGTTTTACGTGCAATTTTTAAATCAAATATGTAAATATACCTTTCGTTGATATCGATATTAATATTGAACTAAACATACTGAAAACATTCATCATTATTGTATTTTCTCGTCATTTAAAGTCTTTGTAGCGATTGTGTAATTGTAGGAAAGACGAACTGAGTTTTGGTGGTTTTGGTTCCATTTTTGAGACTTAAGGGAGGAAGCCTTAAAACAACCCTTTACATTGTCATTGGGATTTCAAAGTTATTCAACTAAGAAAAAACTATACACCCCTTTGGATGACCACTCACTCACTCTTTTAAAGAATTCTATTTGAGTTTTGCATTCAGGAAATGGAAGTAATGATATTCTTTTCGAAATTAAAGACATTCTTTCGTCGCCCAAGCTACAATTATATTACCAGGAGTCTACAAAACTTCCCAAATTGGGACAGCTCTTTGATTGACTTCAAATTCAAAATCTGCAAAGTAGCCCATATTACTTACCATGCACTGAGTTCGAAGTACACACTGAAGCACTGTATTCTAACCATAGTATGCCATGAAACACTAAACTAGGATTGTCTGGAAAACTGATAAAATGAGTTTAAAGGGAAATATTGCGTTTATTTTACAAGAAAAGTTCATCCTTTTAAAACCAATATTTATTGACACAGGGTGATAGATTATTAAAATAATTTGTTCCCCAAACTTTCAACATTTCAAATGATGCAACGACCATGGCTCTTCTTTCGCACAGTTTTTTTCAAGAGATGTAGCTATTGCTGGAGTTAATGGTTAAGACTAAATTGTTGGGTAGTCTCTGAGCCATTTTCTTTGTACTCTTTGTTGGAGCATTTTAAACACAATATTTCCCTTTAAATCGGCTGGAGGGGCCTAGAATGAGCAGGTTGGGAGGATCGGAACTGTCGTGGGTAATGAATATGTACCTTTAATTAGTCTTTATAAGGCGAAAAGTACGCTTTACAGTGGCTTAACCAAAAAGTAGGTGGGGTAGTTTGTAAAATAAATGTGAAATTCGCTTTACGTTCTTACTATTCACATGAAACCTTGAAAATGCCCACATTTTCTGTCAACATCCATTCATTGACCATTTTGCAGATAAATATCTGATTTACATTGAATCATGCATAAAAATAAGCTACGTATGCAAAACCTTTGATATCGAGAGAGGAACTGCCTGGGTATACAGGCACGGACCAAAGAGGTATATACTGAGAACCGTAAAAGATTGGAAAAATTCCAATGGATCTTTTGTTGTAAAATCTTACACTTTAAAGGGAAATATTGATTGTTTGCTTTACAAGGAAATTTCATTCTTTTAAAAATCAATATTGTTGGCAAAGAGTGATAAATAATTACAAATAAGGCGGTATGGTAGCCTTCTTTTCAACAAATAAGTTCCCCTCAGTTAGAAATTCAGCTGCTTGTTGCTCAAGAATAATTTGTTTATCCAGACTTCCAACATTTTAAAAGATGCAACTTCCATAACTCTTCTTGTGCATAATATTTTGAGGAGATGAAGCTATCGATGGGGTTTATTGCTGAAAGCCAATGATTTGAAAATGACAAGAGCTAATTACTTTTAATGCTATGTTGGAGCATTTTAAACATAATATTCCCCTTTAATTGTCAAGTAAATTCAAGGTTTTGGGTGGGATGTCACCATAAGGGTTAGCTATGCACACGAACTTCCTATACATGGACAGAGCATACTCCACGGCATACCGTCGCTACCATACGTGTAAGAAAAAGCGCACCAAGGTGGCCGTCTGCTATGGTTTTATCAAAGTTTGGACTTGCTCAAGTTTTAAAGTTCGTATGCCATTTATGGAATGTTAATCTGATGACATAAGATTGTTGAGGAGAAAATCGGTTGTAAAATTTAAAGTAAAATAAAAGACAGTCCATTAATGTGAGAACACGATGTCAAATGCACTAGCTCCAACTTCATTTTTTGTTGAAAAAATGACAGCGTTAACATCCTCTAGCTTGAAACCACCTATTGACTTCCAATATAGTTCACCATAATGGTTAGGATAAGTAACCCCTACAACCAAAGGTTTTTTCGAACTTAGGACCTTTTTAAAGTACTACAGAAGCCACTTGCAGCAAAATTTAGCATCAAGTTGTTTGTTCCATTACAATATAAAATATGAAATTTTCAAAATTTGACTGGGTGGGTGGGGCATGCCTCCGGGACTCCAAATGGCTACCCCATTAATAATAGCAACACAGGATTTGGATAATGTAGACAGAAAAATATTTCAGTGGAAAAATATTTTCAGGGACAAGACACGTCAATGAAAAAGAACTTAAAAATAAGAGAATTTAAAAGTTTAAGGCAGTAGTAAACAAAGAAATATGAAATGGGAAGGATGCAACAGCACATGCGCAGAGAGCGCTGAGGTAAAATTCAAGAAAGTCAGGATTGTTGTGATGATATTTGTTCTGAAAACTTTCTTTGGGCGAAATATCCCTACGTGCCTGTCATCCTTTTCCCCATTGACTATTAGCTCTTATTTATCTCCGTCCATCAAAAGTGTTTAACTGAGATATATAGAAACGTAGTAGACAGTTTGGCTATTCGCTCAAACGTTTCTCCCTCATTTTTTTCCACGTCACCGAGCTTTTATTCGAATCTTGGTTTTCTTTTGATACTAAACTGATTCCAACACTTGTAAAGCTTTCCCTTTGTATTCTGGTCAACAATTTAAATGACATCGGTTTAATACATGGTTATTTAACTCTCTCGTCTACACCGTAAATGTATAGCTAAACTATCAGATAATGAAGCAAATACGCAGAATCTAGACATTTCGTCTTGACATTTCCAGATATATCGTCTTGCAATAGCGGTGCCGTAAACACTCTAAACAGGTGTTTAAGGGTAAGAAGAGTCCCACCAACTTGATGCAGTATAGTAGACAGTCCCGTTTCGTGATTGGCTGTCGAAAGTGTTGTGACAACAATTTTTATCTTCAAATGCGAAATTTACTATAAGTAACTGCTTGTTTGGAATTGGATGTGCAATATTGAAGTTACAAGATACGATGAACGAAACTTTGAAGAGAAATCAGAGAAAAATTGTGATATTTAGTTGTTGCTTCAAAATAAGTTTGGTGGGACTTCTCTTAACCTTTACGGGTTTTAACGTTTTTACAAGAAAAAAATCTTTGCCCCTCTTTGGAAACACGTTTAAATGCTAAATGCAACTGTTAAGTCCCTAAATTCCTAAACGTGTCTAATAGCTAAACATTTAGTGTTTTATAGATTATATCTAGAATTTTAAACGAACAGAAATCTGCCAAGCTTCAATTGGCACAGCTCTTCGATTGACATCAAATACAGAATAGCTCATATTACACGATATGCACCGAGAGTCCTTCTACGCTAAACAGGATATGACCCGATGCAATAAGGTGGGGATGTGCTGGGAAAAACGTGCGTTAACACCAACCTGGAAATGCTCTTCGTTGCTCGGGAGGGATGCATTTTTTTTATTATATAGGAGATTTGTGGAGGAAAATCGGACCTGTCTAGGGTGATCGGTTAGCAGCCTTTAAATTTAGTCGAGTTGTACAAATCGATTACTTAGGGACATGCGAATGAGTAGCTTGTTATGAACCACCTGAAGCACTCTAAAAGCCAGTGATGTGAGAAAGACAAGTGTTTAAAGATGTTCATTGAGTTGCTATCGATTATTTTGAGACGAGTTCGAAGGATACAACGGCATGACAATGTTTATAATTAACTTCATTAGTAATGTATCACTTCCTACGACGACCCAAAATGTAAAAATTACACTTTGTAGGGGCTTAAGGGCTTATTTTCTTAACGTTTGCCAGACTCTCAATAAACCAGCCTCTTGTCAATGCAGTAGTCAACATACATAAGATACAACTGAAGCTTTGATCGTCAGACTAGCTGTAGCCAAAAACGAGAGCTAGACCTTTTCTTAGGGTTGATAAGGGGATTTTTTTCATACTAAATTTCCACATGCGTCTCGTTCGTGACACTCGGCAGATTCCCGATGTCCCCTATATGCCCTAATAAGTAATCAGAATACTCTCGATGCATGTTTCGTCGTATGAGCTACCGTATTCTGTTTTTGATGTCCAGGTAAGGATCCAGACATTCCAAAAAAGGGGGACTGACTTAAGAGAAAGCAGAGCAGTGAGGGGGTTGCACGGCTGATTTCCCGTAGGCTATGTTTTATCGTTGATCTGGCGAAAGGCCGTAAAGTCCCCCCCCCCCGGATCCGCCCCTGATGTCAATCAAAGAGCTATGCCGAGCTGTGCCGACGCCCTATTTAGGCACCATGCTTTAACGCGCCCCTTACAGGCCACTCTCGCCAAAACTGTCTAAAATCCCTAACTCCACACTGTGTTTTTGATTTGATAAGCAGGCAAGGCTATAACATGTAATCTCAACACACTCTCCGTTTTCTGTGGAATATGAGCTACTCTGTACCCTTTGAATATTCAAATTTTGATGTCAATCAAAGAGCGCAAAACCAATTGTCTTAAAGGATTGCCAAGAGGTATATATATATATATATATATATATATATATATATATATATATATATATATATATATATATATATATATATATATATATATATATATATATATATATATATATATATATATATATATATATATATATATATATATATATATATATATATATATATATATATATATATATATATACTCCCCGAATAATTTCATGAAAAACTCACAGAAATGTATGAAGTTTGAATAAATTAAGAACTACGGAACATTCAATCAAAATTTAACATAAAAGTAATGCAAACTTTCCTTTAAAGTTGTGTAATAGCCTACCTGGAGATTCTACATTATTTGTAAATTTAGCTTACATGATACTATAAAATGCGTGCTTTTATCGATTCATTTGTCAAAAATTCCTACCTTAAACTCTGACAATTTCCGTTTTAGTTAACTTTCTTTAGAGAGGAGTATTTTTTTAAAAGTAGGTAGGGATTTTTAGAGTCCATTTCGTTTCTTTTCTGACGTATATAATTATATGGGCTTGCATGAAAAGCCCAAACTTCGAATTTGCCTCATCAAATCACCCTTTTTTATCAAATCGACAGTAGTTTTGTCAATATGATGTCAGACAAAGTAAGAAAAAATTGTAGTTTGGGATGACGAGTAAGTGCCTTTAAGTTCAGAATTAGGTCATTTGATTAGCGTCGATTTCAACTCACGCTGTGGAGGGACTTATCCATGTGAAAGTAGAGTATACCTTCCCTATAAAGGTACTCTATCAGTTTATGGGAAATTAACGGCGTGCGCCCCCTATATTCAGCAATACGCCCAGAATGTTATACTTCTATATCCATAACCACCACTACCTTTGCGCAACGCAGTTCCTAGACGGTTTCCCCGAATTTGTATCCTCGATCCGTACCTGCTTGCAACAGCATATTGAGACGTAGTGCTTCATATGATGCAGGGCTAACTTTTATAGCGCTTGACCGCTCCTTGCAAATATTCGGCGCTTAAAGGGCCAAACCTCTCACCCCAAACTACAATTTTGGTACCCGGGTACAGAAATTCTCAACTGGCTCAGCTCTTTGATTGACAGCTAATTCAAACAATGCAGAGTACGCAGCTTATATTATACAGCATGAACGGTATTGAGAGTGTTTTGATTATATAAATTGAGTTTTTCTATAATCACCTTGAAGCAATAAACTGAGACTGTATCTGGATGAGGATGAACTTTAGACAATGGTGGGAGGAGCTTCAGGAAAAAGGTTAGGAGAATTGGTACTGTTTTGGAGTGAGAGAGCTGGGCCTTTAATAGACGCATGAGCTTTGGAGGAGAATGTCATTGATTTTCTTCCAAAGAATATGAAACACAAATTAAGAAAAATTATTAAAGAGTGTAGAATGTGTCTTCAATCAAAATATAAAGAGATTTTATTGCAATGATTCCAAACGGTTTTCTCTACGGTTTTCTTAGACCTTGGATACACGTCTTTCGGTCGAGGGATTTTGACGAGACCTTGGGCTGTCTCTCAACACGAGCTCTCTTAATCTTGCCATTTAAATCCCCCGGTTAATTCCATTATGTTGCTGGCTCATTAAAAGTTTCCCAGACATGGAGAAGCCTGTTGCATTTGACATGAATAGTAAAAGCGATTGGTAAGTTTCGATTTGTGCATTCTGCGTTGAGACCGTTATTGACTCCAGTAAACGATCATTTTATTGAACAATGGACTTAGATTAATCCAGCGGACAGCCCGTCAAACACACAAGACGGGGTAAGGGACTCTTAGAAGCCAGTTAACATAGCCCTGTCTAGTCGAATAGATAAAATCATCAGCCTAGTTTTAAGCTTCAGCGATACTGGTTAAAAAGATTGGGGGACAAAAGGCCAGTAACATCCAGGAGGAACACGTTTTTGTCGCAAACAAAAGGCAGGACAAACTGGTGTAGTCTGCTCTTTTGTTATAGGCAGAGACACTTAGAGGGGAAATAACAACAGTTAACTATAATGAGCTTTGCGACACAAAGCCATCTTTATAACAACTTGGCGAATTATTGTCCGAGCCCCCATAATAGGCTATCGGAAGAGTTTAGCAGAAAATGGATCCGGGAGTGTTACCGACGAGATTTTAATGGTAGAAGCAATTGCCTGTCGTATGTTAAAATTTGTTGAAATCCGTAACGACTTTTAATTTCACCAGGAAAGCTAATCAAATAAGTGAATGAAGGACTATTGATTACGAACTAAGTACAGATGGTAAGGATAATTGCGCTTTGAAGATGAAGAGAATTAAAGTCGGCTTTTTGTAAGAGAAGAAGTAAACGGTCTGATAAAATCCAAGAATCAAAGTTGATCAAAATGTTTTTCGTTTATTTTTTTTTTTCTTTTTCGTTCACTGGTCAGATTGTGTAATGACGCCATATTGTCTTTTTTTTTTTAACTTTACTGTAACGGTAACAAATTCTTTTCAAGAAGCAAACCTATGTTGTCATGCTTGGAAACGATTGACTGCAGGGAAGAGGAAAGGTTACTTTTTATTTCCAGGATTATTGGGAGGACGTTTCTTTTGATATCAAAAAATGGCAAACTCTTGCGAGTCTTCTCAACTTAGAATGTTAAGAAAGTTTTAGACCCTCCTACAACTACCTGAAGATTCTCCTTGTATAGACAGAACGTAGCTTTTTGCACACCTCTTGAGCATACAAGGCCGTAATGTGCACTCACTGTGAATGTTGTATGTTATATGGCCTACTCTGCAACTTTGGAATTTAATTCCAATAAAATAGTCTCTCGAATTCAGAATTTCTACTTTCCACGAAGCGAATATATAGCTTGGGATTAGCGTTTGTCTTTAACGCGGCTTTGAACATCTCTTAATTACATTAATGTCAAAAATTCAAGGTGATATATGTTTTCACAAAGAATGAAGTAAGATAAATAAATAGAATCCACGAGGAGATATTAAACTCTCACTCATAATAATGGATTTCTGTAAATCGTTTTGGGTGGCTATGCACATGTTCACAACCTCCAAATCGTCGGGATTAACAAACCAATTCCGCACCTACAACACGCATTCAAAAATTTGAATTTACATGCACATTCCGAGATATTATTCTTTCTTAATCCATCCTTAACATATAGAGGGATTTCAGGTGTGTTTTAATGCAGTTGATTGTGCCTTTATTGCCTTTTCAAGTGTAAAAAATGCATAAATGTGCCGTAAGGTAAAAGTGAGACCCATATTTTTGTTCGAGTTGGCTAAAAACTTAGTTTTGTATGCACGCACTGACGAAAACAAGGGAACATCGTACACTATGTGCTGAATCCGGAGCACACCCACGTTGGGCCCCACAATTCCATGCGGCTACAAATTACCGAACTCGTTTATTCGAAAAATACGAATGACGAGAGATGGGTGTAGACCTTATGTGCTGATGTCCCCACTGACGTCATTTGGGAGGAATAACAGTGTTCGCATGACTGCACCACTGATTTTGTGTTGGAAATATATATGTAAGTTGGTAGTATCCAGTAGAATCCGCCCCCATGAGTGTATAGACTTATGCACATCTCCGATTGGTTGAAGAACAAGTTGCATTTGTTGGTTTCCGTTGTAATACCTCCAAAGGAGGGGGTACTTTTTGTGTAATGACGTCATATGCATAAGGCCTATTCCACTTTTTCTATATGTATACCGTACTTATCACACAAAAAATACTGTATGCAACAAAGTGAAATAAGAGCTTGCAAACTTTTTAGTAACAACTTACACATAGTAAGGCTTGCTGTTACAATATTTCTTGTGAGATAAAATAAACAAAGACATTAAAAAGCAAGAGCAGTCGCCCCAAATTATTTTGAAGCAAAAGCTAAATCTAACAATTTTCTCCTTTTTTTTTTGCTTCAAAGTATCTTTTATTAAATTTTAGGACAACGATACTATCCCATATTAAAGACAAACCAGGCAGCAAATTCATGTTATTTCCACATTTGATCGGAAAATAATCGTCACATGATTCTCAAAAACCAATCATGAAACAGGTTAGTGTACCCAGAGGCCGCGGAGCCAATTTTAAAGTGCGGGGGCTAATCATCGAAGCGGCCCAATATGTCCAATAAAATAAATGCAGTTTAAGATGGCCCAAAGTGCCCACAGCAAAAAAGTGCCGGGGCTAAAGCCCCCCCCCCCCCAGCCCCTCGTCTCCGCGGTCCCTGGTACCACACTATTTCAGGTATGGGTGAACGCTTTTCCCCTTAAACACAGTAGAAATTAACCACTTTCTTGAGCTATTTCACAAGACAAGGGCAGTTTCTATATTAAAGGTTCTATGTTGGGGGCAATACTGCAGTCACCCTTCATGTGCTTTAGAAATCAGGGAATCCTTTCAAATACCCTCTTATGTAATTGCAAGTAGGCCTACTCTGGTAGCATTTTTGTATTGACTGTCTTATCCTTAAATTTCGAGCTAAATTGTCTTAACACCTTGGAGTTCCTACTTTTCGTAAATGTTCTGAAAAGGTGTAAATTGGAACGGGTGTCAATCCCTTCCTTATAAATTGAAGGGCTCACAGCTAACCGAACAATTAGAAGTTGTCCTCACCCTAAAGTTCACAAAAAAGTCCTAGAAATGGTTGGCGAACTCAATTTTACGCTCCTTCATTTTTAGAGACAAGATGTCAACAAACTTTTTAAATAAAAGCGTTACTATATCTTAAAAGTTACAATCAGATTCATTTTTCTAAAAATTAAAAGTTACCTTTACGGTTCTTTTATGCAGCTTTGGATACATTAAAATAAAAGTGAAATATTGCGAATTTATACTCTGTTCTTTCAAGACAAACTTGAATCTCGTTGTAGTCTTTTAATGAACCGCGAACCACTCGTGCGGCTGAAAGAAGAATTATTACAGTCAATACAACGAGGTATAAAAGTACGTAATAGATAAGTCGTGCATGATATCACCAATTTATATTTATTTTTTATCCAAATAAAGAAATGCCGCGAAAAGAAGGCATACGTCATACCAATTATTTCATGGGAATCATGTTGTTTGAGCTCTCGTCTAAGCACAAAAGGATGTCATTCCTCCCGGGGTTTTGCCGTGTCCGTTTTGAAGCACATAAAAGCCTCCGTAATCTTCAAAGCGTTTTGTGTCCTTCGGAGCATGAACGCATTCAGTTAACTTTTACCCTTTTTAAGTATTAAGTCTATTTATCTCTTAAAAGTATGTTGTACAGTTTGCGCTCCCTTGACTTTTCTGCATGGGTAACTGTGCCGCAAATTACTGATAAAAGAAAATTGAAAGATAATTTGTTATTTTACTGTTGAAGTTCCAAGTATAAAACACACACTTTTAAGTTTAAAAAGCTCATCAATGATAGCATGATGTTATTTTGACAAAAGTTCTCTCATTAAGTCGACCCTTCAGGGAGTGTTCCATTAACAAAAGTTCGTTATTAGCTTCAAAATTTGTCATTTTTTTAAATTGGTTGGAGGATTTTTACAAGATTTTTTAGCTTTGTGTTAAGTAGCAATGTTTGAGTTAAAGTGCACTTAATCTTTTATACAAATTATTGTGTTTGACTAAAATCTGACGTCATTTCCTGTCATTCAAAACGAAGTGATCTTATTAGTTTCAATTATGAAGTCTCAGAAATTGCAAACTAAATTCCATTTCGAGTCCTGACCGGTTGTATCGAAGGTTTTAAAAATGTTACCTACTGCCGTTGTGCCTGGTGCTCAGCTTTATCAATGGAATGGGGGGAAAAGACCGGTGAATCACAACTAAAACAAAATCAAGAGAGACCCGACTTAAAGGCCTTATCATTTCGCCCCAAACAGTTATAATCTCCTAACTTACTTAAGCCCCTCCCACAACACTCTTAAAGTAAAAGAGTGAACTCTTTGATAGAGTGAAAAGTGCAAATTCACTCTATTAGAGTGATTTTTAACTCCAAGAGGAGTGAAACTCACTCCACAAAGGGTGAAATTCACGAGTGCCTGCAATGATCACTCTTTTTTTAAGAGCGATCACTGTAGGCACTCCATCAAGAGTGAAAATTCGCTCGTTTTAAGGGATTTCGCTCTTTTTAGAGTGAATTTCAATCTTCTTGGTATGAATTATTACTCTAATGGAGTGAATTCACACTTTTCACTCTATCAAAGAGTGACTTAATTCACTCTTTTGATTTTAGAGTGAACTGTTTAAAATTCATCCTCATCCAGACACAGATTCAGTGTTGCTTCAGGATAATGTGAATGAATATAAAGGCCCCAATGTGTAATCAAAAACGCTCTCAGTACAGGCTGTGTAATATGAGCTATGATACTTTGCGTTGTTTGACTAATTAGCTGTCAATCAATTTAATCAAAGAGCAGAACCAATTGAGTATTTCTGTTAACCCCTAAAAAAATTGTAGTTTAGGGTGAGAGGATTGACCCCAGTTGGTCAGCCCCAGGACCGAAAAACTCTCTCTGATTTACGTCACTTCCTGTCTCTCAGACGACGTCATCTGATTGAATATGGAAGCTTCAAAAATGCTAAAGAAGAATTGGAAACTAGGCACTGAAGAATTTTTTTTTTCTAATTTCCATGAAGGCTATTGTCAATAATAAAAAAGGTTTATCAAACACTACTTACACTACTTAAAGAAGACATTTTTTTAATTACTCATGAATACATAAGGTGGATAGTTTCAATTACTGTAAACTTTTTAATTAATGAGTCCCAAACTACAACGTTTGCTGTAGTCCCCAGAAATTTTTCAATTGCCACAGCTCTTTGACTGACAGCAAGTTCAAAAAGTGCAGAGTACCGAAGCTCATATTACCCAACATGTACTCATGTACTAGAAGTGTTTTGGTTACACATTCGGTCTCGAATACTAATACTGAAGCAATAAACTCAGTGAGATTATGTCTGGATGATTATGAATTTTAGACGGAGGAGGCTTGATAAGTGAATAGATTTGGAGAATTGGAACTGTTTAGGGTTTGATGATTAGGTTTTAAATTACCTTATTGCTCTGATGGCAAAAGCGAAGAACGTTCCCAAATTTAGGTCTCGAAGGCGATCAAGATCATTTCCATTCAGGCGCGGAAGGATGGTTGGGTTATCAAGCTTGAAAAAAAAAATTATTCAGTACGTTAAGCGGAACTTGTAAGCACTATCACTTTGTTACATCCCCGTTTTCCTATATGGTCTGGGCCCAATTTTCGTCGTAAGTTAACAGAGTGCAATTCTCTCTGTCCCGTACTCGTGACTTGTTCTCACCTAGCCTGCGTTGTTATCCATTTTTCAAGGACTTAAGGGCCAGGGTTGAGCATTGCAGTTATTTCCAATTGCGCCATGCAGTGCACATAATGACATGCAGCTGAGTAGGAAAACTGCTCGCTGTCAACTTGATCAAAGTATTGCAGCAAATTGGTCAGTTGGTGCCACAAACTGCATGTACTTTGTGATACAAATATTAACTCCTGTTTAATTGTGTAGTAGGAAATTACCCTGATGTGGTCAAAAACTGCTCTCTTTAGGCTAACTTAATCAATCATTTGGTACGTGGTAAACAACTCAAAATATTTTTACCCAACGGTCGCACGAAATCACCTAAATATTTGTTTTATAATTTGTAACAATTAAAAATTGTAACAATATGGGAGTACATGTAACTACGTACTACCAACATTTGAATCGTAGTAATATATGTCTCATAGAGTCCATTCATATGAGACCTACTTCCAAAGAGCAATTACAATGAATTGTGGGACGAATTTTGGGTGTGCGTCAATTTTCACCACAGCAAAATGCCATTGACAAAAATGACAAACACCAAAACTCTGTCCCACAATCCTTTGTAATTGCTTTTTGGAAATAGGTCTATGCAGCGGACCAATCTGCTGTAATAGCTTGATCAAATCGATAGAGGGCCATTTCCCCTACTCAGCTGCACCTTACATCACCATTGTGTACTAGTGCAATTAGAAGTTAGACCCAGGCCCGTAACCAGACTTGCAGAGCAGGGGAGCCAAACCATTTTAACGGGGGGGGGGGGGGCACTAAGTTTTGCTAAACGCAGACTTTCCGACTTTTGGGGAAATTTATGTGTGTTACTATCTAAGCGGAGTGCCAATATCAGTTGGCGCGGAGCATACAAGAAAATTTTTGGTTTTACAAACCCCAGATTGCCGGATATGGCACCTTAGGAGTGTTCTAAGCTACATGTACCCAGCCATAAAATAGGGGTTTCATGTCTGCAATTTCTCAGTTATTGATAAAAACTCAATTTATGAAAAATGGTAATGCATATCAGATGGGTTTTAAATTGAAATAGTTCGCAAATCCCCACTGGGAGGGGGAACGTGGAGGGGGAGGGGGCTCACCCCTTTGCAATTCAATTTTTTTTCGAATTTCTCTCTTTCTAAAAGGTTGAAAGTATTCGCACTCTGTATTGCAAGAATACAGACAAAATAGTCAGAGTGTGAATTCGGTGCTAGATTTAAAAATGTTCACAAAAGAGACCTCCAATGCGCCACCCCTCGAATGGCCAGCGCTAGTTAAACCCCGGTGAAACATTCAAAAGAATTGACAAAAAATTTACGCTTACAGCTTACCTGTCGTGTGCTTACAATTTGCACACTGTAGTTTGGTACCGTTAATCAAAAACAATTTTAACGAACCCCTTTTTAAACAACCTTGCTTAAAAACGGACTATCATCGGAACACTGCTTAACATTTTATAAATGTCATCTGAAGGCTTATAAAAAGTTTGGGCTCTTAAATTTATACACCAAAGGAGTAAACTAACTCAACCTATCAGTAAAACTTAAACTTTGGCTCCATAAAGTCTTGAATAAAACCCACATCCGCGCAAGATGGTTCGCTACTGATGAAGTTGCTGTCATATTATAGCAATTTGGGAAAGACAACAGACAGTCAAGCTTGATCATAAGAATCGGTCTTTTTAAATTCAAACCCCCTCTTCCTAAAAAGCCTGGTATCTTTTGCATGAAATCCGTGCGATGATTTCGGGCCTTTCCTAAAAAATGTGTAAAGTTCATTGACTACTGTATGATAACGTCAGATGGCGCACCGTCTACAATTGGCAACCCTGGGCAGCGGGGCGCGAGACGACGGGAAAAACCTGAGCCAAGTGCTTCCACTAGTTACGAAATTGGATGAGCAAAACATCGTGAAGCTTTTGTTCTTCTGGAGCAAGCACAGGAATGTGTGTGTGATCCATGGACTTCTATACACGAATCCGGACAGCAAGTGATGGTGTGATTTTAGTCGGCCATAAGTGGGGTTCGTCACCTTTATAAATCCTTCGATTTCCTTGCTTACCTCTATCATGGATGGTTATACACTAATTTGTATCTTGAATTCAATTTCACTTAAAATGAGGGTTTGACATTCATGTAAACAATAAATACAGACGATTTTAGGCCAATGAACCCCACTAATGGCGACCTACAGTCATATAAAACAAGGGCTAATCGGATTTGTCTATACATGGACTAAGCCTGTAACTTGAACGTCCTATACGTAGATTGTCTCCACCGACTGGGACAAAACTTCACTTTGTGATGTTTGTGTGTATTGAGAGACTAAAGAATATATCAAAATTTAAAAATTACACTACTGTAGTAGTATTACTATTGCACAGTGGTCTGACCGTATAAGACCACAGAGCCTGGTCCCAGGGTCCCCTCCTTGGTTACGGGCCTGGTTAGACCACATACGACACGCTTGCTCGAACGTACATGTAGACGAATCCGGACAGCAAGTGATGGTGTAATTTCAGTCGGCCATAAGTGGGGTCTATCCCCTTTTAATCTTTCAATTTACTTGCTTAACTGTATCATGAATGTTTGTACACTAACCTTCAATGTCACTGAATGTGAGGTTTGAAATTCGTGTGGACCAAAAATTAAGACGATTTAAGGTTAATGGACCCCACTAATGGCAACATACAGTCACTAAACACAAGCGCTGATCGGATTCTTCTATACGACTAGTTGACAAATCAGCTGTTTGCATTTGTCATTGTTGCTTGCCCCCCCCCCCCCAAAGGAGAACGAACTTTTGGCTCTGTGATATTTTATGCAAAAGGGCTATTGGATGGTTCATTTCTAATTAACCTGCGACGTCATATGCACTGCAGTTAGAGAAATCTTTACCTTTAGCTGGAAGGAGCGTCCGCAATAACAAAACTGATCACGCACAAGGGTCAAGTGCCGCGGGAATAGACTACCTTGTGCATTGACGACACACTGACGTCATCCTTGAAGCAAAACAATGCAAAGCGTGTTCACACCATATTATCCTTCTCCACATGGGCCACACGCATAAGGATCCACCCTGCCCTTGTAGCAGACTGTGCGCGTACCGTATTTCACTGGTTAGCAAATCAGCTGTCTGCATTTGTCTGCGTTGGTTTGTTTTGCAGGTTTTTCTCCCAAAAGAGGGCGTACTTTCCGGTCTGTGACATCATATGCAAAGTTCTATGTAAATGTGTGATTCTAGCACTAGTTTTGCCTTTTTCTGCATGTGCAGCCGACTGTGTGTCTTCGAACGCAATCGTACGGAGTGATGTTTTAATTGGCGTATGGTGACATATATATATATTCCTACGAATGAACGCGGGTCAAGCAGGAATTCCGTTTGGTTTGGTTTACGGATTATTGTTTTGGTTAAGACTGGAGTTAGATTAGGGTTAGGGGTTAAGGTTAGGGCTAAGTTCGTTCTCCTAATATTCTTGCTATATCTTCACCCTATCTGAAGGACATTGTCAGGGCGACGTATGTTCCAAATTCTCCTGTATACAATTTTTGTCGAATGGGGTAAGGAGATTAAAAGAGTTCTGTTGGCCATGTCATGTTCGTTTCAACAGGTTTTCCTCCGTTCTGGTTTATATGCCCTACAGACCACAAACTGACAAAAAAAAAATAACTGAAACCCCAACAAGCCAAAGATGGGATCAAGTTAATCCAACTCAAACAATGCCTGCCTTATCACTCCATTTTTACCGATGCAGATCTTTTGTGTAAGATATTTTCTATAAAAATTTCATCTGTATCTTAACAAATATTGATTCTAAATGGCATGTGCCCATTAATTTAAATAAAATAAGGTTAAGTATATGAAAGACATAAAAAACAAAGAAAAATACGTGAGAAATTTACAAATTTTAAATTAATTTTGCTCATAATATATTCCGTTGTAGAATTCGTTTTTCTGTCAATACTCACTCAGTGACGTAATATACGGCATTGCCAGGAGTACAAGGTGTCGCTTATTGCCAAAATTTGGAATATTCAAAAGCAAATCGACATAGGGGAGAAGTCATTAAATACTCCATTCGAGAATAATACCAATTGAGAAGACGTAAGACCCCTTAGGACTTTTTTTTTTTCAAATTTTGAATCAGGTGTGAATTTTAAACTTTACGAATGATGATGAATGATTGGTTTATTGAGTATCACATTTTTTTTTTAAAAAATGATCGATGCCAAATTCCCAACCGCATCTAACTTCTCCTGCCAAATATTTTAACCATTCTGATATAAAAATCCTTTTCACCTTTAGACGATATCCTTCTCGGTTTCGTTGTTAAATAATGCAGATCCCTTTTCGTATCTTATAACTTTTTCTTCCGTCTTCCTTTTTTTGCTATTTTAACTTTATCTTTTAAATTATGTCTTCCTCTTCTCTTGCGGCAGAAAGTTGGCCAACAGCTGCTCGCTGTACGGGTCGAACCCCCGCCAGTACTTGGCTTCCCATCCCATGGGTACATTGTTAATGCCCAAACTCTACAAAATAATTGTGTGTAGTAAAGCAAGACAGTCTGGTATATGAATTAGATGTGTTTCGCGAGCAAAAAAGTAGTTCGTTCCCCTGCGTACTATCCATAACGAGCATAGAATTTGTGGCTAACCAAGCGAAACGAGTATATTTCACAGTCGATGGGTGGAAATTTCACACGTTTCAATTCGGGCTTTTTTTCCCTTCAGGAGAAAAATTAGGAATAAAAAAGCAAAACACTTTATTTCTGAGCGGGTGTTGTTGCTGCTAAGAAATCTAAATACGGTTCGTTTGCCGTTCGACACTCTCGATGGCTGTAAATGGTGTTGTAGTAACGGGTGGTAGGCGAGGACCAATTACGCGACAGAGCTGGTAATGCGTGCTAATTTGAAAGGATTTAATTGATCAAAACGGCTGTTACAGTTATCGAAATGGAATATTGTAAACACAGCGAAGTTACTGTTACGGACACAAAACTACTCGGAGATCTGCACAAGCTCTAAATGAAAGCACGCCGCTAATGTGGATATATACAAATAAAACGAATTGATGCGAAACGAACTTGGTAGGTTACATCATTGCTCCAAAGAGGGCAAAGGATATACACAATAAAATAAGTCAGCGATGTCGTTGTTTTAAGTAAGCGGTGAACAAAAAAGAATTAAATTACTCGCGATAAGTGTCCGATGACCTGCACGCATTCATGGAAATACTAAACCATAAGATTTCCCTGCCCGGTGTATTATGGTGTCGTAAAACCTCTGTAAGCCATGCGCCTAAGTCTATCCGCATGCTAAGAACAGGGAGTTGCTTAGAAGTACTACCTCGAGAACCGCGCATTTTTCGTTTGCCCTCGAGAATGACGTCAGGTGACATCGATGCATAAGGTCCACTGCGTTTGGCATTAGTTTAACCTGATACAGACGAACCCTGCTTTTATCATTATAAAGTGGTTAACACATAAGCCGGCAACTAGCTTTACCTCTCAAAATATTACTAATTACTCAGTTATGAATATTACATCGCTTGAAAATTGGAAAGATCGGTGCAACAGATTATTTATAAGGTACAAAATTAAGCAGCAAATTCTCACACGAGCTTCTTGTTTTTTAATGTTAAGTTACCCGACTACTTATTTTGGACTTGTTCATTATATATGCAGGGGAGTCACACATGACATGTACATTCTCTAAGAAAACCTCATCTATTTATAACTAAATTAACTAACCAACTAACATCGATTAATTTAGTAAAAAGTAATACATCAGAAAAGTAAACGGTACTTTAAAGGCCCAAATCTCTCCCCAAACAATTCCAATTCTCCTAACCTTCTTTCTTAAGCCAATCCCACATTTTTTTAAATTCATTCATCCTCATCCAGATGAAATTTCAGTTTATTATTTCAGGGTGACAATAAAAGAGCAATGTGTATAAATCACCTCCCTCTTAGTATAGTTTATTTTGTGAAATGTAATATTTGATACTCTACTTCGTTTAAATCAGCTGTCAATCAAACAGCTGAGCCAATAAAGAATTTCTGGAGACTACAACAATAATTGTAATTTGGAGTGAGATGACAGGACCTTATAAAAGTGGTACACTCTCTTAGATACTTGCTGACTTTATGTGTTCATATTATATTTAAAGGGCAATTCAGATTTTGATTTCTGTTTACAAGAATAAAGAAATATCGCAGAAGTTTTTTAGGTTAGACGAAACGACAACATTGTGTTAATTACCGTTAAATGAAAATTTCTGAATATTTGTAGGGTAAAAACAGGCCATACATAAGCAAGACTACACAGCTTCCACCTGTGAAAAAAAATTGTGAACAAAACTCTGATTGCCACTTTAATAAACTAAGAGAAAAGCATACTTGAATAACATGTTGCTTCAATTGGTGTAAATCCCATCAAATTCGGAATGTTCTTCAACCTACATCCTGTCACTGGAATGTAATCGCAATGTCATGACGTATTTCCGTTTCTATGTCATCAGTTCTAACTTCTTCAAGGGAAATGCAGTCTCTCCAATTTGGGTTATTTTTCGTCATTTTCCTGATTGCCTCTTGAGGGTCATGTGACGATATTTTCTCACCTAATTATGTTTGGTTTTCACCCAGTCAAGAATGGAGCCATGCATGGCAGCCCAGTAATGTAAATGGTCTGAAGGCCTTGAGGTTGGTCAAGTGTTGTCCTTAAGTGGACGTATAGCTTCTTCGGGAAGCAGTATCAAGTTTGGTTTCGCCGAACGGCCCTTTGCCAGAGGGTCGGGAGGACTTTAGAAAAAGTGTTTGGTTTTCACCCAGTCAAGAATGGAGCCATGCATAGCAGACCAGTAATGTAAATGGTCTGAAGGCCTTGAGGTTGGTCAAGTCTTGTCCTTAAGTGGACGTATAGCTTCTTCGGGAAGCAGTATCAAGTTTGGTTTCGCCGAACGGCCCTTTGCCAGAGGGTCGGGAGGACTTTGGAAAAAGAGTGTTTGGTTTTCGCCCCTTGGCTCTTCGCCAGAGAGTCGAGGGGACTTTTAGAAAAAGAAAGAGTAACTCCTTCGCCATTTTCCAAACAGCAATTACTAAGGATTGTGGGATAGAGGTTTGGTACTTGACGTTTTGGTAAATGCCGTTTTATCGTGGACAAAAACGATGCACACCAAAACGTTGTCCCACAATCAAAATAAAATTAGTGGCAATCATTTCGCTAAGTCACATCGACAGATTTTATGGGACTACGCTGTCCAATAAAAAAAATATATGTCGTTTTGACGTCACGAAAAATCGGTTGGCGTTTCATCATGATGGGTGCATTGGGTGCAAATCATACACTGTTTGACAAATTTTTGGCTCTTTCCGACCAGAGATGGAGAAAGTTTCAACAAAAACCCACAAAAATCAGGAAGGAAAGAAACAGTTTCGAATTCGTTGTAACGTGACGGACGGGTTTAAAGGGCAAGAGCAGTTATTCCAACTTAAAGTAGTGTAGTATAGACTGCCATGGTTCATGACTGGCTGTTGAGTGTCATGTGACGACATTTTTTTTCTTTTCAAACAATGTATGAAATATTTCAGATGTAACAGCTTGGTTTGCTTTGAATATGCAACACAGAGTTCATACAATATGTAAAAGGGTTCTTTGAAGAGAGAAAAAGGAAATTGTGATATTTAGCTGTTGCTTCAAAATAAGTTTTGGGAGACTGCTCTTGATCTTTAAACAACTCTTTTTGGTAACATCCTAGGTACGTACATTATTCGTAACGATATAAAGGAAAATATCGGTACTATGCTCTCATCATTAACTGAATTTGAATTTTGCGACAATGGGATATCCTCTTTTTGAAAAATTAATTAAGTGGGTAATTTTTTTTCATAACATTCCTTTTTTAAAAAAAATGTCTTTTTATTTATTATGTGGAAAGGAAGCATCCTCATCTTTTACGCAAACCCTTTAATGCGGTCTTTATCACAATTCAAATCCTCAGATTTCCTTAAAAGGATTGTTTCCTGAACAAATGATTTAATAATACAAATCACTTTATATCAGGTGTGTAGCCTGGAGAAGGAGGGGGATCCAATCCCCCCCCCCACCGACCCAGACTTGGAACAATACTGACAAAAATAAATATCAAAAGAGGGATCCCTATAAACTTTTATCCATAGTTTTGAGGCAAAAATATTGCATCATTTCGCAATTTTAGACTTAAAAAGAAGGGGTTTTATTCCCTCCCTACACTCTAAAAACGTCTTTAGCAAATACTTACATTCTTAAATGTTCTAACATGTTTAACAATTAAACACTAAAGGTTTAGAACGAAACGTGTTTTAAAACGAAATGTTTAGGAATGAGACTTTGTGTTTAGCATCTAAACACGTTTTCAAAAGTTTTCAAAAACACATTTTAAAGTTTAGATATGTTACACTCCCTACTCCATGACAAAATCCTGGTCACGAATTTTTAAATATAAAAAAAAAACCCTCCTCCTGAATCAACCCCCAATTTCTCTCTTCGACACATCGTACGGCTTAGCGACCTTACCGACATCCGGACCCTTACCAAGCAATCCTTACAGACTATGCGTTGATCCTTCTTTTCCCCCAAAATTATTTTTTTCTATCCTACAAGTTGTCAACCAAGTGTTCCATGATGTCGAGTTACATCACTGTAATTTTATTTAATCCTTTATCAACCAGTTTCTCCATGGACTTGTCACCTCGTCAATTTTTACTACCTGTATTCAAATAATTAAGCGATCTTTGATCCATCTGCTGCAACGTAGAGTCAAACGTTTACGTTAGTGATAACTTGACTTAAAACCCTTGGAATAGTATTATTCAGGGAATCATATAACAAAAAACGAGGCCACTCTTGACAACTGAGCTCGAAATTTCATTTAGAATATTGAATCATCTAAATAACAACTGTTTTTTACGAGGACTCAGCTATATTAAAAATCTTCACCGAAAAGATTGCATTATCAATTTCCTAATATTCATGTAAAGAACGTCCGTCGACACTCGTATGTTTTCCGCGTTTCATGTGCCTCGATTCTATATACCTAAAATGGGTATGGTCTTCTCAAAACTTAGCCTTGCGTTCATTAAATTTGGTCTTCTTTTGAATTATTAAAACCCACTAAGTAAAAACAAGTGAAGTTGAAATTACGCAGAGCTTTTCTCATAAAATAGGGCCATTTAACCGAGTGCATGTTTTTGACACTTTTTCTTCTAAACTATCCAGTTTTTGTTTTCTAGTCATGGTTAAATCGCCTCCGATGTGGTTGCGAGTACTGGCTTTAATTTGTCTAAGAGTTCCCAGTAACTGTCAGTCAGCAGTGTGTAACAGGGACCCGCGGAGTGTAACGGCGCAATTAGTGGCGAGTCATGCGTAGCTTTTAGAGCCCTTTTCAGCGAAGGAACGGCCGTGCGCAATTGAACCTTTAAAACGTGTGAAAATTCCATTAAAACTCTATGAAGTGCGTGTTTTGCTTGGTAAATTTCCAATTCTATGGCGGTTATGGATAGCCCCCCAGAGACGAGAGGTGTTCGCACGGAGCGCTCTTGTAATGTGAAACACAGCCTGTACGTAGTTGCTGTATGGCCATGGGGTGCTAAGGCGGTAAATTGGTTTGAAATTCGCCTAGCTCGTCAAAAAGTTAGCTGTCTCTATCATTATACGGGACAGCGAATTACCAGTGAGATGACACAACTATTCAAATATTCATTATCGAGGAAAAAACACTTTTGTCCCGAAAGATGGAGTACGGGGCTCTACGGACCGTAGAAAAAAGGAATGCTTTTATTTACTCTTTGTAAAGTCCCAAGAAAACGTTAAGTCAAGTATCACACCAAAGTAATCCTTCTGCCTGAATTCACTATACACATACATATTAAAACCATATTATGTTGAGTAACCGTGACATTCTCTCCATCTTCTTCACGCCGTGGCTCCCAACGTATCAGGGCAATTTTCATACCGCCTGATTGACTCGGCACCGTAATAGTATCGAAAGCCGTATGGGACAAACCTGCCGTCGGGACTTCGTGGAATCGGTTCATACGAGATCGCATATTGTACTTCACCATTCGGTGATGAATTGGTTTGAACGCTCAATCGAACATGTTTATTGGGATCGAATTATATCTCATTATAGGTGATTGTGAAAATGCGAATGATTACCAATTGGATTTTCTGTTTTGAGTGATTAGGGATGTATTTCAAATTCAGACTGTGTTCCAATGACGAAAAATTTGGGACATAAAAGAGTGCGTTTAAACTTGAAATAGATGAAGCGCGCATCCTGCGTTTGGATTTCTTTTAAGAAAACATAAAGTGACGCATAACTTTAAAGAGTTGTCCACTGACTTTGAAGTCCCATTTATCAAGTTTTCTACATGTAAGTTTTTATGATGATGTAAATGACGTCATTTTGGCTGCAGCTTGAGACTGTATTATAACCTGCATGGTACTAGATGTTGTACATAGATTACTCTAAACCCCTGTGAATGATTTTGGCGTATTCTACTGTCTATAAGAAAAATAAACAATATTTAATGAGGAGTGTAGCGGAAAAAGAATTGTGTTCTCAATGCTTGATGCTGTAATTTTTTTTATGTTTTAACTATATATAACTTAAAATATAACGCCAAAAGCATTTTACCATTAATGCGCACTTGAATGAATTAGCTGATATGACCAGTGGACTTGATGTGTCACGGTCATGAGGAATGATAGGCGATAACCATTGCTGGTAAAAACGGAAGACGGTGTCGGTGGAGCATCTTCCATTCAGTAGCCTGTCAGAAGGACCCAACCCTAGCACACAGGAATATGATTCCCATACGGCTCTAGAGCGCATTCCACCAATGTAAGGGTCCTTGCATTGTTTGATGGGTTAAGATATGACATTTTTTACCCTTTCCTTTCGGGGAGAAATATATATGTTATGCCTGGCCTGTACCAGCTGGCAACTTGGTTTGCAAAATTTTTGGTGCAGATTGACTTAATCTGATAACGGTGAGGGCGCACTAAAGTACCTTTATTGTTACACATCAGTATTGCTTTAAATAGTATGTTCTTTTTCAAACCTAGCAAGTGTGTTACGTGTCGTTACCGGAACACATAATGTCATAAAGTAATACGGCCTTTCAGTCTTTCCCAAAAAAGAGAGAAGTGTTCCTCTTCATTCTAAAATGAGGCTACCTTTCTTTGTAAAGTTTTCATGAATTGCAGATTCTTAATTAAATAGAACTCCATAATTAAAAACAAGACAGGACCTGCGAAATTTGTTGAAAGGCCACGCAGGTAATATGCACTGCATTTAATAATTAATTGCGTATGTAAATTGAATGAAAGTTTGGTTTTCGATAACACAGTTTTACTTTGGCAGACCTAATAGCTCTGGAAAAATAGTTAATTATAAGCAATTATTACCACCACGAGTGTTGGGGGGAGCCTCGCTAGGCGATTACTCCTCCAGTAAGTCAATAAAATAAACATGAAGTGTAAGGCATTACTTCGGGTAGCAGACTCGGAAACTTAATATCTAAGCTAAAGGAGTGGGGGACCAAGGCAGGGTCGTCCTTTACATGCTAAGACAGTAAGATAATGCGACAGATTTGGCTATAAATTGGGAATATCTGGCAACGAACTGGGAGATTCGTACCGGTACTTCACTGCTACTTGATTCCATGTACTTCTCAATATTGACTTGCGTAGACCTTATGCATTGACGACGCAGTGACGTCATACTTGGGGACAAGATAATGGAACACGGTGCCGCAAGCAGTGGAATTCGATCCGCACGTGTAACAACTAAGCGAGTATTCCACTTGTTACAAATAAGACTGTTGGCATTCGCTTGTGTTGGTTTGTTTTGCCCCAAAGGAGGGCGTCCTTTTTTCTATGTGACATCATACGCATAATCTAAAGAAAGCTCTCTGTAAAGTTACAATAGGAGGGCAGCATCCATGTCTGAGGATAAGCCTGTACGTACCTAGTGGGATTGTTCTGAAACACGTCAAGTGAGAACTATGGTGCATCATGATACAGAAATATCCGGTCTCGCAGCCAGATTATGTATTTAAAGGGGCGAAAAAACATTCAAGGAACAACTATTCAAGGAACAAATGTATAAAAATGCATTTAGGAAATGGCAAACTTTAAACTCGATAAGGGGGAAAAATCAGGGAGTCTTCCACCCACTATCCCTTGCCTGGTTCACATTTAGGCTACAGGCAGGAGTTTCTTCAAAACAACACAGTTTGCAAAAATTGTATTGAAAAAAATCGGGTTCCATGGAAATTTACACCTTTTACGATGTAACGTTCCTGTTATAGCCCCCAGAACGTTTTATATTTTAGAAGAAAAATACGAAGGAGATCAGCTTAAAATATTTTAACACCTTTTAAATAAGATTTACAAACAGAAAGACTTCAGAGTGATGTATTTAAAAGACGGTGTCTCCTGTAAAATAATCCCATGCAAGTTGGGAAGTGCAGCCCATTGGCGAAGCTATATGCATGGTCAGTTTCAATTTTTCAAGGTAATTTTTTCTTAAAAATCTTACTTTCTGTACACTGTTAAAAATTTCTGTAAATTTACAGACTTTTTTTAACTTAAACTTTTTGTATTTTACTTTTAATAGAGATTTTCTGTATCTTTACAGACACTTTGTATTTCTACAATAAAAAAAGGTTGTTTAACATGTATTTTCTGTTTATTTGAAAAACCATTTCTGTCTGCTTTTTTAACCAAATTTTACTGCTTTGTAAAACTTTTTCTGTAAATGTACAGAAATTTTAACAGTATTTTGTATTTTTCTGATTTCACATAAATATACTGTCATTTAACAAACATTCATTTTGTTTTTAAGCTGAAAAAGAAACAAAAATAAGCCCAAACAAACAAACAAATAAGAAATAGCCAGAAAATTTTCAATATATAACATGCATCGTTCTTCGAAGTTTCAGTGAAAAAAGAAAACATTTTTGGCAAATTTATGGCCCTATTTGAAAATTAACTTACATTTATTATACTGAAAATTGGTATACTGATGTCAACTCATCGCCACAGGCGCTCATGCACTTGATCGAATTAAAAACGTTTCACAAATTTACTTGAAAGAGTCTGTAAATTTACCACTTTATGACGTAAATTTCATTTTGCATAAATGGGTGGAGCTTATTTTGTAGGCATTTTCCTAACAAAAGGATTGCTGTTGCTTTGAATAATATCTTTTTTGGCGTTTTTTAATCAGGAAGTGATAAACTTATTGTTTACCTTGTCTGGAAATGTTTGCAACCAATGTATTTGCATTCTTTGTCATATTTATTTTAAAAACAATTATTATATTGTACAAAAAATGTGACTTTCCAATTACAAAGTTCCTAGAGATAGCAGTCTACTGGACAACAATGTGATAACAAAGTATCCTCATTGTGTTTTGATTGAAAATAACTTCGTAACGACACATTACGTTGATAAGCAAATACCTGACCTACGTAATGGTGAAGTGTATGTTACGTAATAACATATGAAAGGAGAGAAAACGATATTATAATAAATATTAAAACGCCGAGAATGAAAACAGTAGGCTGTAAATTCACATAAAATTAAGGTAACAAAAAACAGAACAATTCTGTAATTCGATTTTACAGTAGACATTTGTAAACTAATTTACATGCAAAAACTGTAAAGAAAAAACAAACACTTAATGTTTTTTCATGATTACAGTCTGGCTGTAAAAAAAACATTATTTGGTTGGAAAAAAATTTGCCATAAAAATTATGTAAATTTTACAGAGAAATTTTTAACAGTGTAGCAGAACGCTTCCAAAGTCTAGGCTTGCAACTGTGGAAATGTATATATAACAAAAACAATTGCAGCCCATTGACACCTCCACGGGGAAGGGAACAAGAGGAACTCTCTCAACCACATTTTACCGAAAATTATTTATACTTCAAATTGCATTTAAGTGATGTATTTTTATGTAAGGTGGGGTGTAGGTTGTACCATCTCCATAATTTGGCAGGTGTTTTTTGGCCAATAATTTCCAATACGCCTAGCGCTAAATGATACTCTTTCCACAATTCGAGTGGAGTGGACTATCACAAACTTTGTTCTTCTGTCGTAACTTGTGAGTTGTGAGAAGAATTAGAGATTGTCATAGATTATGGATTATAAATTATTTGTGTCCAGCGCCAGAAATTTTTAGTCCCGCATTGCGTGACCAACAGCATAACCGAGAAGTTCCGGATTTCTCCGGCGAGACCCCAATTGATATAGACATGACCTAATGATCCAAAGTGTTGTCCATGTTACAGTAAAAGTACGGAGTGGATCATTTTTAGGACCCTGTAAGATTCAACTCAAAGAACTAGTCTGGATCAAGCAACACTATATTGCACTAACTTGCATCTACACCGCATGAAAAACCGAAAAAATCTCCAAATGAAAAAAATTCTTAATAACTTCGACTGGTGTTTGTCCTTTCCAGAAAATACGGTAATTATTATAACCCTAGACTTGGCCTCGGTGCGGCACAGCAAATTTAAAAAGTAAAAAAGACACACCTTACTTCGAAATTTGCATAAGCTCTTGAAGAGAGTTACAACAATTAACTTCAAGTGATGAGGGTACTTAAAAGTTCAAAAAGTTCTCGAAGTGAAGGGGACACTCCAGCCTGACCATTTATTCCTCCCTTACGCAGGGACGACGCCACTGTATTTTGATAGAGGGCAAAAAACATGGGCTGAGTGGTCCTTTTCTTCTTTTCTCTTCATTCCCTTCTCCTTCCAAATTTTTTTTGTGAATATACAGGGCGGTTTCCCCCCTGTCAACCCCTGACCCGCCCCTATCCTTATGGTCCAACGAAGCAAGAAAAAGTACCGTAACACTTAAAATTTACCTCAGGTCAAAAAATTCAAAAATATTAAGTTCGTAGGACATTCTTGGGCCGAAATAAAAAATGTTGAAGTTTGTTCACTAAACTTAAAATAGGTACATTGCGCAATAATTTAAGATGTCATTATTGTACTACTCAAATTACAATCTTTTTATTTCTTTTTTCTGAAAGTTACTGCACCCTATACCAAAGGGGTAATGTATATAAGACCTCTCCGTGCAACATAAAATGCAAGCAAACAAAGTGTTCAAGTTAATAAAAAACCTTTTTAATGTTAAAGAGAAACTAAACAGGTAATGTGAGTTGTACAACAAGAAAGCCCAAGTTACTGCACAATGAAATAATTTTTTTTAAGTGAATAAATTTCGACATTTTACATCTAGGCTTAAGAATAGCCCATGAAGGTGGAAGTTGGACCGTTAGAAGTCAATTTTTCATGTTGTTTGGCATATATTTTTGATGTTTTTTAACTTGAGGTATAGTTAACGTTTAAATTTGCACATATTTCATTAATTTGACACAGGTTATTGAGCCATTTCAAGAAAAAAAATCAAACTCTAAAAAGTTATATGTTTTAAAGGAGGAAAGAGATATTTTTAAAACGGAAAAGATCTTTCATAAGGTTTCACCAGGCTCGCGTAGCCGTAATGAAGTCAACGGCAACTGAGTTTTTTTTTTGTGTGGCACGAAAAAATCAGTGGAACGTTGTTTTACACACCCCTTCCCTCCTGCATTGAATACTGGCTTTTATACCTGCTGGGTAGAAAAGGTCCTTTTGTTTGTACGATACCCCACGAAGAGAACGACCCCCCCCCTCCACCGATACGAAAACCCACTTCGGGGCAGCAGCTCTAGAAGTGGGTCACAGTCAAATAAAGGTACTACCCAAGCTGGTTTAACGCCCATACTTTTCAACAAATTTTCAATTATAATCACAACTTCCATATACGTCTCTTTAGTATTCAATTTTATCCCCCTATATTGAATGATCTCTTCCGATGTAGTGTGACCTTTGAACCCATCTGTAAACAAAATTCATGAATGATCCAGTATATTCAAATAATGTTTTATCTTTCCTCCTGATGCGAGTCTGTCTCGATTTAATTATCTTTTGCCATGTAGAAAACGTTGTTTCCACTCTACTGACCATTATTAATAGCTTATGTTTAATCCCGAGTTAACAAGCTCATTTTGTCGATATTATTAGCCCACTCAATCGATCTCTTTCAAAAAATATGGATTTTCCTACACGAGTCTTCTTGCGAGAACATAAGTATTCCTGAAATCGAACTGATGAAAAGAGATCGACTGGAAAACGTAGCCATCAAAATTCTGGGTCCATACTCATGCGGCCCAAGGTTGTTTCCATAAGATAATAGGTGGCGTGAATGTGACTTTCTGTGGGCCTGTGGTGGAGTTTTTTTTTAGCGTGGGCCCTCCTGGAAGGTGCATTGACTCTGATTACTGATTACTGGTAACAAACAATTAAAAAACTCCTGCCGGAATACATGTTTTGTCTTCGCGGAGCGGTTTTTTCCCAGAGTGTCGGGAGACTTTGGAAAATAATAAAAGGACCCACTAGCAAACAAATAATGTTTTCCCTTCAGTCTTGAATGAAAAAAATGATCAAATGAAGCATTGGACCAGGTATTAAAGAAAGTCAATTATCACCACAAACACCAAACTACAATTTTATATATATATATATTCTCAATTGACACAGATCTTTGATCGAAATTAAATCCAAAAATAATAGAAAAAATAAAGAGAATTGTAACCAATATTACACAACAGGCAATGTACTAAGATTGTTTCGATTTCACATTAGGTCTTGTTAAATCACACTGAAGTAATAATTAAGCTAAACTGAGCGTGTGTCTGGATGATGAGAATTTTAGATAGTTGCAGATGGGGTGGGGGGGGGGGGGGGAATTGAGGTTGTAGGTGTGTGTTGGAATGGGGGTCAGGTTGTAGGTGTGTGTTGGGGGGAGGGGTTGAGTTAGTTGGTTCGGAGGATTGGAACTGTCTGGGTGAGAAAATTAGGCCGTTAGACTCTAGAATCCCTAACAACAGAGATATTATGCTTAGCCTAAGCCCTACTATTGGGTTATGCTAGATATACAGGTAAAAAAAAACAACCAAATTTTTCAACTGTTAAATTTCAAAGCGGGTCAGCACATTCAATTGTGAAGAAAAACAAAAGAAATCTGAGGCAATGTGTTCACCTTGCAAAACATTCTGTGACTTTGCTGAGAAGTGTAGGTATTTTTTAAGGGGAGGTTTAAGCAAAAATTCAATCTTCATATGTGAAAAAGGAACAAAATCTACACAGTGTGATGAAAATTCCATTCAAATCGGACATGTATTATTTGAGATATCAGTAAATGGAGTCAGTAGATTTGTGTTCAAAAGTGAGTTTAAGGGCAGCAGAGCTTATATCACTTCCTCACATTGACAAGAAATGCTTTGTTTCCTTTTGTTTTATCGGACTGTGTGTTGACCTTGAAAGTAATAGGAGTATGACCTCCTTGTGGGGGATGCAAAGTTTGTACAATTTTCATGCCACTTATGCAATCACATTTTAGTAATATGGGATTGTGAGGAGAAAATCCAGTATAAAGTTTAAAGAAAAACAAAAGACTTCCCATTAATGTGGGGATGTGATGTCATATGTGCTTGCTTCAATTTCACATTTTGTTGAAAATGAGAACACTTTACATGCTCATATCTTGGGAACCACACATCGGATTTCAATTCAAATTTCACCGAAATGCTCAGAATAAGTATCCCTCTAACATACCAAATCCTGATGTAACCTTAAACCCTTCTTTTAAGTATCAGTAATCTTTAAAGGCAGTTAACCCTCACCCCAAAACTACAATTTTTGTAGTAGTCCGCAGAAATTTTCAATTGGCACAGCTTTTTCATTAAGGACAAGTTTAAAAAATCAGAGCACGGAAACTTATATTACGCAGTATGTACTGTACTGAGACTATTCTGATTGCACAATTGGGTCTGGCGCACTCAGCCTGAATCAATAGGGTGAGGGTGAGTTAAAGACAGTCGTGGGAGGGGCAAAAGCAGTGGTAGCGCTACGGTGGGGCAAGGGGGAATTTTCCGCCCATATTTTGCCCCCAAGTTAGGTCAGTTAGGAGACTTTTTTATCCAGAGGTATGGCTAAAACCTTAGATCTTAATTCTGGGGACTTTCCTCCGACCCTCACCCCCGTGAACAGGCGCTTTGGGCTAGTTTCGCGCTGCGTCGGAAAATCCCCCCCCCCCATCATTTCCCGTTGCACTTGTTTAGCCCCCTGCCCCAATTTAAACATTCTAGCGCCGTCGTGCACTGGGCATGAGTAAGTACGTTAGCAGAATTACTCTAAAATCAAAAGAGTGAACTTAGTCACTCTTTGAGAATGAACTTAGTCACTCTTTGATAGAGTGAAAAGTATGAATTCACTCCATTAGAGTGATAATTCACTCAAAGAAGATTGAAATTCACTCAAAAAAGAGCGAAATTCCCTTAAACGAGCGAAGTTTCACTCTTGATGGAGTGCCTACAGTGATCGCTCTTTAAACAGAGTGATCATTGCAGGCACTCGTGGAAGAGTGAATTTTCCCTCTTCCTGGATTGCATTTCACTCTTTGTGGAGTGAGTTTCACTCCTCTTGGAGTTAGTTTCTCAATCGTGTTTGCCATATAAAAAGATTGATGTTAAACTCACAGCTTCTAGGAACTACTAATGAATATATTCAATAAATTGGGTTTTTATGTAGCAAAAATATATCATCACATGTTTCATTTTCCCAAGTCACCCACGTAACAAAATCGTAGGGTCTTCAGACCAAAGGCAGAGGGCCTCTCAAACAGATTGTACCGCAAACCCATTTTCCAATGATTCCTCCAAGATCCATGAAAAGGTATGGGGTGAAACCGAGGCATTGTACCCGCCTTCCCCGGCCTGTTGGCTGGGACACCTAAACCCAGGGGCCTCGGCACATTGTCTACCAATCTCACCAGTTTGCAACGCCACAATCCCCGGGTATTGCTTTCTGAGCTTGTACAAATAACCTCAACTATGCTATACACGCAGTTCGCATATCTGGTGGCTTGCCCCCACCCCACCCTCACCCCCACCTTCATGAAAGTAGAAGGTAAATATATATGTTGAAAAAATTGTGTTTACGACATATACTTCAAAATCAAGCAATGAAAGTATGATTTGTTAGTTTATAGAGAGACTGAAGATTAACATTTCCTGTAAGATTTTCTCTGTTTGTTACATTCTGACGATTAGAAAAATATGGCGGAGAAATGTAAAAGTCAACCTACAACTTTCGACAGTTTTGTTTTCGAGAAAGAAACACTTTTAATGTTAATTTATGCGACGAACTTGCATATAAGCCTAATTTCCAATTGTTGTTATTGCATTCTATCAAACGACAGTGCCCCATTTACACTGTTAATTTTACAAATTGCTCGTTTTTATTGTTAGTGAAAATTTTATTTCAAACGAAAGCTCAAAATAACAACTGCCTAGATTCTGCTTACTAGCAGGAGAAATGTCATTTCCAGCTGTCTGCAGCTGGGGTTGCTAATTTTTAAAACATTTTGTGCGCTCCGCGCATCAGATGGAGTGACGCTTCACTTAGATAGTGCCATTCCCTCTTGCTCCACCAGTTCAACACTTTCCCCTTCAATCCCCTCCCCATGAAACAGTCTGATTACGCCCCCTGGATACCTACATATTACGTGGCAATATCATGGGACCAACTTTTCAAAGAAATGATGCTGTTCACTAACTTCATCCTCGGGTCATGAAAGACATATATTCATCTTCCAAAACCCTTAGCTCCCATTCCTTACGTTAGCCACGATTTTGAAAAAGGTTTACAATCTTTTGTCGGGCTTCTGATTTCTGTGCCTCCTGTGTAGAAAGATGAGACATTTTATTAGCTTCGCTGTGAAAGATGAGCTAAATTATCTTAAAATATTCCCACACTGTAAAAAATAGTAATGATTACAGAAAAATTCTGGAAATAAGTTTCCATAACTTTTCTGTAATCCTTCTTTATCTCTTTCTTTTTTTGTTCTGTAAATCTATCTTAATTTTTTACATTGCATATTCCCCATAAAGATATATTTTATAACGTTTCAAACCATAAACACTGTATTTCATATGTACCCGAAAGGAAATCATAAATTTGTATGCATTTAACAATTCAGAAATAAGAAAAAATATTGCCACGTGATCATAATATGCCAGTAGTGTAAATACATTTACCTTTAAAGCGTAATTGTCAGAAATGTTTTCCAAATTCTTTATTTTGATAATTTTTAGAGCTCTTCTTTGACTGTAATTGTTTGTACCTCCCTTCCTTTCCTTTTGAAGTATACATCATATCCAAATGAAGCAATACTGGGAAATGTCTCCCTCATGAAAATTGCATTGTAAAATTTCCATCACCTGATTAATGATCCTATTCGCATTCCACAGAATGTCACGTTTCGACAGAACGGCCTCTTGCGAGTCGGTCGGCTTATGACACGGAGAACTGCGCTTGCAGGTCGCCCTTATACATAAACATGTTTTCAGAGAAAAAAAATCGTATTTTGGAAACACTTTTAAAAATAATGAAGGGTGATTGCGAAATGGGTCCATTTTGTCTCAGTCACACATGATGTGCTTTAGTAATTACCGATTTTGCAACAAAAAGGCGAAGGGTGCACGCTGCATTTAATAGGCTGTGTATCGTCTGGTTTATATCTTATAACAAAATTGGGTTTTCATTAACCGGAACGAGAGAGAAACAAAAAGCCCCTCGTTGTCGAAGAAGAGTTGTGTTTGTCATGAACATCTTGCTGTAAAAAAGACATTGTTGAGGGAACTATTCGAAAACTAAGAAACTGGTATTCGTATCGCCATTTCAATGGTTTAATATCTCATGCTACGGACAAAAAAAGTAGTGGTTCCCGCCTGGCCCTAAAAGATACATTTTATGGAGAAAAAAAGGTGAAAAATAAGCCAGAGAGACTCGTTTGCGTAAGATAATAGCGTAACTTTGAGCAGTTAATTTCAAGGATAGGCAGTGACCATTAAATAACACGCCTTTGGCATGGGGTAAACTTAAGGTTGAGGAAACTTGTTTCCCAGTATCAAATCTTGCTCAAATTGCTAGTATATTTGAGTACGATGCCAATGACCTTGGACGGGAGGAGGGAACATATAGGATGACATAATTTTTATGACTAAAATATGACCTTTTTACCAGCAAAAGGTTGCTCGACTATGGACTGCAACAAAACAATAAAAGAGGGCGCGCGAGTCAATTAAGATATTTCTCACGTGACGTCATCGGATCTGTTTAAGTGGAGTGTTTCGTATCTGCTTGCCCTCAGACATGATGGCTAACCCATAGCTGTAATGTCACTAGGAACTATTAATTGGCCCTCGTGTTTGTTTAAATGTGTCAAATAATCAACTACTTTCTCTTTCTTCCAAAAGCCAACATTTTCCTCCCCCCGGTCTCATCATAAAGGGACCCTTCACAGGGACAGCGATTTATCGAACCTTACAAGCCAGCCTTTTGAAACTTTCTGGATATGATTGGAAAATTTAATTTCATTGTGCTTGGTTCTCAGCATAAGTAATGGAGAAGGAACAAGCAGGAAAGCCGGCTCAACTAGAAACAGGGAAAAAGATCATCGTGGCAGACCGTGACTTAAAGGGGAAGTTAAAGCAAAAATTTAATTTTCATATGTTAAAGAAGAAACAAATCTACACAGGGTGGTGGAAGTTCCATTCAAATCGGACACATACTTCTTGAGATATCAGTAAATGAAGTCAGTAGATTTGTGTTTCAAAGTGAGTTTGAGAGCAGCAGAGCTTAATCACTTCCTCACATTGACAAGGAATTCTTTGTTTCCTTTTGTTTTATCACACTATCGTGTTGACTTTGAAGTTCATAGGAAAAGGACCTCCCTCCGGAGGATGCAAAATTTGTAAAGTTCCCATACCACTTATGCAATCACATTTTAATAATATGGGATTGTTGAGGAGAAAATTGACTCTAAAATTTAAAGAAAAACAAACGACTGCCCATTAATGTGGGGATATGATGTCATATGTGCTTGCTTCAAGTTCACTTTTTGTTGAAAATGTGAAAACTTTACATGCTCATATCTTGAAAACCACATACGGATTTCAATGCAAATTTCACCAAAATGCTTAGAATAAGCACCCCTTTAACATACCAAATCCCGTGACCTTAAACCCTTCTTTTAAACCAATTGGTTAAAAACTAAACTAGCCAGTAACTGTTGCAACCCTCTGATCTAAGTAACTAAGCCCGTAAAAAATATGGGGCCGACACAAGTAAAACTCTGTGAATGAGATCTTGCAGGCAACATGTCTTTGCTTCATTTTCGATTAGTCGACAAGTAGATCTTTTTGTGAATGTTATGAACTAGACTCCTAAACGACACATTATTTGTTTGAGCTTTAACAGATTTAATTGCTAATACTATTTTGTTGTCGGCTCCGAAGGCAAATTCTGAAAAACACTTCTAACAGAACAGCTGCATGCATGCACTCATACATGTGACACTTCTCTCTGTTAGGAGTTTTTTGCGGCAGATTAGTTCATCAAATATCATTTGCTTGGTAGAAAAGCATGAAGTGTTCCCTTAGCGTGTAAAAGGGGGCAGGGAATACTGTACTCGTTACTCAGCGGAAAAAGGAGATACATAGAAATGTAATTTAAGATGTCGGCGGAACTTTGGCTGGACAAAATTGTAAGGGAAAAACGATCAAAAGAATTAAGGAAAGAATATGATCCATTCTCCCTCTTTTGGAAATAAATTAGAAAAAATACAAAAAACGGGAAACTTGAATTTCGATCACATTCCAAATATTTTTTTTAAATAAAATAATGTTAAATAAATAACAAATGACTATAAAACTATTCAATCAATCCTCTTTTGCCTATACAGTAATGTACTCAGAGAAATAAGTAAATATAGAAAAAACGGCTCGGAGGCCAAGTCTATTTTTTTAAATTTCACATATTTCCTGCCTTAGACCTACGTGTGCATAACGTAGAGTAAATTGAAGGTTACCTTAATGAAAACACGCCCTCACTACTTGTCATTTGTTCAGCACAAGCCCTTTTGAAAGGTTCACAAAGAGTGTCACACTAGAGTTCATATAAAGAACATGGGTGTCATAATCTGTTGTATTTACTCCAAGCATTGCCCATTAAGGAGATAATATCTCATAATAACATCATTGTTTGGTATTTATCCGAGCCTGCTTGCGTTATCAAGGGATATTATCTACTTATACCAACGTGCTTGCTATCTTTAATTACACTTAGGTCCACTCATTACCGGCTCTTTCGAGTAAAACTTCTTTTTAACCTATTTTTTCTGCAATAAACATCGCTTGTTCCTAACACAATAAGTTGATAAGGCCCTATCTTCAATACGTCAATTTCAAGGACTATGCATATGGCGCCACCAAATTATAGCGAGGAGACTCGAAGGTCACTTCAATCGAAAAAATGTCTTTTAATCTCTTACCTATGAAACTAAAAGTTTTCAAATCATTTGTGTAAATTTAAATGAAGAAATAACACCAGAAAAGTACACATGTTAAAACCCAATCTTTCCCTGAGACTGTTGTAAATTGTGAACATGAACAAATGAAGTAGTGATTTTTTGTTTCGTTACCCACAATTACTCTGGGTAAACTTAATTCAAATATGATTGATGGTCTTGATTGAGTTTAGGACATCGCGATTTACTTCCGCAAATCTCACATTACACGTAGATGTCAAGTAAACGCAAACACTTGTATTGGCATCGCGATTATACGTAAATGCGAGGTTCAAGAACAATTAGCATTTAGCAATGATTTTGTTTTCGAAGGTGACCTTTTTTCGAAGGAGACCGACAAAAATATCTTAATTTTCGGAAACCGTGACGTCATTCACAACCATTGAACGAGGTAAGGGGTAGCGGGTGCGTAATACAAAAGCTTTTTTAGGGCTTTTCGTTGGTACATTTCCCTTTCATAAAGTTCATTAAAAAATAACTTCCATACAGCATAAAAATTTTAAAATACTGCAGAACAACAGAAAATTTATCGATGTAAACGATTAAACAAAAAAAAAACCCCTTGGCGAGCAAGCGCTTGTTGTTTTTCAGAAAGTTTTTTTTAATATTAACATCAATAAGAGAGGGGATAATGAAGAATAAATGAACCCTTCAATAATTTGATTTCCACTGACACGATTTCATTATTAAAGGGCCAAACCTCTCACCCCAAACTACAATTTTGGTACCCGGGTACCAAAATTCTCAATCGGCTCAGCTATTTGATTGACAGCTAATTCAAACAATGCAGAGAGCCAAAGCTTATATTACACAGCATGAACGGTACTGGGAGTGTTTTGATTATATATATTGACTTTTTCTTTACTCACCCTGAAGCAATAAACTGAGATTGTGTCTGGATGAGGATGAATTTCAGACAATTGTAGAAGGGGCTTCAGTAAGTAGGTTAGGAAAATTGGTACTGTTTGGGGTGAGAGAACTGGGCCTTTAAGTACATTTAAGAGGGTTATACCCATCCCCTCAATCGGCTATCACCCTGGTGTTCAATTGCGACTAAAGCCTATAGGCGAATCCTGACAGTCAAGAAATGGTCTGATTTTAGTCGCCGGGACATGACTGTGGTCCATTACCTTTGGTCTTTCAATTTCCTTGCATACCTGTGTCATGGATGTTTGTACACTGAATTGTATCTTGATTCCCTCAATTTCGCTGATTATGAGGATTTGAAATTCATGAAGACAATAAGTGAAGACGATTTAAGGCTGATGGACCCCACTAATGACTGCCTACAGTAACTAAACACAATCGCTGATCGGATTCTTCTATAACACAGCACTTCACCGGCAAAACTCTTCGGCACTGCATCCCACCAAAAATCAAATCAAAAGAAAAGAAAAAAATAGTAAAAACAAAACAAGAAAAGAAAAGTCGAATGGCTACATGTCATTAGCTCTAAGCAGATAATAAGATATATGGGGCCACGACAATCAGTCAAAATATGAACAGATCAAACGATGCCTCACTGGTCCATAATCCGAAGAAAAACTCTAAATTGAGACATGAACAAACATAACAGTACAACAGATCAATTGAATGCAAAGGATACTTAAACCGACATTTTGTATGACCAGCTCGTAACCATAGGTTATCGATAGGCTACCTTTCAAGTCGCCATTCAATTTACTCCTTTATGTCACATTAGTACGGAGCTAGTAAAGGACATGCAAGAAAAAATCGTATATTAAGAAATAGTGCCTTCATACGTTTACGTGGGCACGTCTTACGTATGCCTAGGCTACAAGCCTCAGATCACGAAACTTAAGCGTTTTCAACATATTTAACTTCAGTAACTAACAGTGTTCTGTTACATGTCCTGTATCACAGGAAAGGCCATTTTCCATCCCGCGAAAAAAGGTACTACATTAAGTATGATTTCGCAACGACGAATAATATTCTAGTGCTATACCGCCATGTAAGAAAAAAATATTTCGAATGTACGAAATAATTATTTCGAATACACGAAATAAATTTGTTTTTCCCTGCATGTTCCTTTACGGGTTCCGTACATTTGGCTCCAACAAGAAATTAAAAAAAAAATATGTTACATGATATTTAGTGCTTTCAATGACTTTGCACGACCCGCCCTTTCTCTTAATGCCGAGCAGATTGTGGCGTACACGTATAGCTGAGTTAAGAAGCTACCGATGACCGACGTGAGACATGCGTGGAAACTTGATATTTAGCCCTGCAGTGGGCGTGGTGAACCAATCATGACGTCATGACGAAACTTAACATAAAAAAGAAACTTTACATAAATAATCATTGAGTGTTAGCAGGAGAGCAAATCAATCACCCGCAATGCATGTTGCATGCACTCTGGATAGGCTACTCTCTAAATGGCAGAGAGTGAAATTTAAAAAAAAAAATCTGTCTATTCACTATATCTATTCAAAGTGTTAAAATGACTTTTTCACAGTTAAAATTTGGGTTGGTCTCTTTTTCTCTAACAGAGTTTTTTTTTTCATTCCAAATGTTTCCATAAGTAACTTGTGTTTGGAAACCATTTTTGAGTAACAAGTCACTGTATCAAATCGTTTTGTTTTTTCGGTTTTCAATAGCTTTCTTATCATTAGCTTGTGCTTGAACATAGCCTAATTGTGCATCCATGCATAAAATTCGCAGGAAACGCCCACCATAATACAAATAGAAGTCGGCCTAATACGTGTAGAGTTTTAATAATCATGAAACATGCCACGATTGTAGATTGATTTCTCAGATATTAAACATGTATAAGTTGTACATGTTATATGTTTATATATAACATATTAATGGGGGAGAATCATCATATTGATTGAACATATTTCTTCAGTCACCAAACATTACGTAGTATATTATCTCACGTTTATCTGTAAAAAAGCGCCACCAGCCTTTCGAATATAGACTAGACGACCTACTTCTACAAGAGAAATTACATGAAAGCTGAGATCAAAAACAGAGGAAGCGAAACGAGTGCGACAGAGCCTAGAGTTAAATAGGAAAAGCCATGACAATTACCAACGGCCTTTAAAAGACAGGCGTCCTTCTAAAACAAATGCAGCGACTGGGAGCTATCCTCTCATCTTATCCCATTACAAAAATTACGACGAATGAAGGAGATAATATTGAACGACAAATACTTCCTGATTAAATGACTATTAACAGAACACTCATTTGCTAAATTAGGTATTTAAGAAGTAATATTGAGGAAAATTTACCTCAAAAACTCTCATCGTCGAGAAAAATACTTGAATCCTACCAGAGGCTATTATGATACAGTACACCTGTAAAAATAGATTACAAGGCCCTTGAAACGTTCTTTTAAAAAGTTACAAAGAAATTCGAGTAATTATCATGATTAGGTTTTTATTTAAAAGCTCGATAGAAACATATAAATGTTGCGGGGTATCTTAATTAACTGCGCTTCTCTTTGTATTTGACTGACGGGAAAGAAAACACACAAAGAACTTAAGATAGGAAGAAGACGAAAAGTTCGATTTACTTTGTCTGAAAAGAAGATGGTAAACTTTACATTGAATGGATTTCATTAGCTCAATTTATTGTTGAAGAGAATTTTTGCTTTATGTAATGACAAATTAATAGAGTCAATATATACATTTACATTGTAAAATCAGCCCCTTGGGAAAGTGCTTATTATTAAAGATTATATGGTTTTTGTCGGAATGCAAAAATTTTTTTTTATCATCATCAGAAAAGATAAATAAATGAGGACAAGCGTACTGCATTTTGTGGAACAGATATGGAACGTGTAATGATTCTATATATGATTAAAAAGGATGACAATAAAATGTTTTTATCGACTTCGGAAAATTAAATTGTTACTACAGAAGAAAGATGACACAAATGTAATTGTCATTATGGAATTATATATATTTAACGTAGGTTTTTTAACCTTTTTGTAGTTAGTTAGTTAGATGGAGTTTCACGGTCCAGTTTCAGACCAATTGGTTTATGTCAAGCCGACCACGACATTTTTTTCATTTGTGGATCACTGCCTTTTTCCATTTTCCATGGATGGGAACAAAAACGCAATTGCAATATTTTCCATTTTTAAATTTTTCGGTATGATCCGGTCAAAACTCGAAATCCCGACCTTTTGACTGCAAGTTGGATGTTGTAAACACTTGAATATGTGTTCAAATTTTTGTAACTTTTCGTGTTCCTTTCTCTTTCATATTTCCTTCCTTCGGTTACTTCTTTTTGCTTCCTCCGATCTGCCTTTCCTAATTTTCAATGTTTTCTTTTTTTTTCGTTTTCTTTCTATTGCTCTCATTTTTCATATCCCCTTTTCCTTTCCAGTTTTCTTCCCTTTTCCCTCTTTTCTCTAATTTTCTTAACTTTTTTGTTCCTTTTGTATATACTTTTGTTTCATTTCTGTTTGCTTTCCTTGTATTTTATCAATTTCGATGTGCTATTTTTGCACTTTTATATACACTCACAATACACAGAAAAACCCAGCTGTTATAATACAAGAAACACGATGGGAGAGGCCTAAGATATATAGATTTTTTACTGACGTCATAACCCCCGCCCTTTTTACTGTCAAAAACTAGTATGCTAGCTGGTATAGCTAGCTGCATGAGAAGTAGCTGACGACCCACGTGTGGGTGTTGCACACTGTCAATTTTTGCCCGGCAGTAGGTGTGGCTTATACCAATTGTGACGTTGTGGGTGTGGCTTATACCAATTGTGACTTTGTGACAATTATTACTTTTCAGCTAGCTTCACTAAATATACATGTCCATCAAAAGGGGTGTGACTTGTGACTTCGTGGAAAGCACTCTATAGAGGCTTTTCACATGACGTCATAATACTCTCCGGCGGCCATGTTGGAGTACATATAACTACGTAGTAAACCATACGGGACGCGCGTGCTCGTTGAATTTTTACACATCGTGCATATCACAATGCACTCTGTGCAGTGCGTTCGGCACAAAGCCACGTGTATTTGGCATAAATGTCCTCCAGCATGGCGGTTCCGTGACGTTATTGCAAAGTCTGTATAGACTAATCCAATCAACAATCTGCAGTTGACACTTGACCAAGGGACTTCAAGAATGTTGAACCCCCATGACTCAACATGTTTGCATGGGTTTTGTGTTTCTTTTTTATTTTTTCAAGCTTGGACCATCTTGAGTTTCAACACTTCAACCCCTCTAAGACCGCGTGTTTGGTCTAACGGTAGAGCTTCCGCCTCTCACGCGGAAATTTAAGCCCGGACGCGATTCCCAAGTCGAGTCATATCAAAGACTCCTAAAATGGAACCTACTGCCGTTGTGCGTGATGCTAGGCATAAGCAATGGAGGGAAAACAAGTGAGTGAGCCACAACTGGAAAAAATGTGGTGGTCGGCTCGACTTGAACAATTAGGTTGGAAACTGAGCAGTACAACTTCATCTAACTAACTAACTCAACCTCTAAGCTACCCGCCCGCCCGATAAAGAAGCACACAATGGATCCAGTATTGCCCAACATGCGTATATACAGAAAGAGAAAATAACCCTCTTAATCCGAAACCCGTAAGACTATCTAACTGAGCGGTAAGACATTGGAGTCCCATCATCTTACCTACTTACACAATGCATGATTCAGAGATGATCTACTGGAAATTAGAAACGAAAATACGATTTAGAAAGCAAAGGCAGTCTCCCCCATTTTCACATTTTTCTTTTCTAATTTCTCTTCAAAGTATCTTCCATAACATTATAAAAAACCTCTACATTGCACATTCAAGGTAAACCAAGCTGTTAATCCCGGTAAATTGCACAATTGAGGAGGAAAAGATTGTTATATGATTCTCGAGAACATAACCATGGAAGAGGGCGGCAGTCTACTGTACTAATTCAACTTGGGGTTGCATTTACCCTTTAATAAAGTACCTCCTAAAATCATTTTATTTATCAATTACAGTCTCCTAAATCTGCCGGTACATGATTCTCAGGAAGGGTCATAAACGCAGGCCTCTCCTTTTATTATTCTTCGCCTGTAACAATAACACGGAGATAAGTCAAATAAATTACCCTTACGGGGACAAACTACCGTCAAATATACTCTGTCATTAGTTTAACCACATGCTTTTAATTAGCTAATATAGGCCGCTATCGCTAATACATAGATGTGATCTCATTACGTTTGTCGGCAGGGAGAATCAAGTTTTTAGTCTATGCGCTCACCATAATGTTTCTTTTGTGTTTCATGTTTGTCTTTTATGCTCATTTAAAAATGTTCACTCTCGTTTTAATGTTCTTTGTTTTTTGCCAAGAAATAATTAGCTAAATTAGATTTATTTTTGGCTTTATAACACTAGGCTTCATTATTATTCTCTTTTCTCGCATACAATGAATGGGAGGATTCATGTCTTTATATTTGCAAGAGCAAAATCAACAGGAAAAAGGAAACCGGTTCCTGCAAGACGCTACCGAAGATTTTCAAAAGAGTTACAAATTAATCTCTTTACACTGAAAAAATGGTGAACGATGTTGCAAGTACGTTCTCTATTTATCGGGTAACTGACCACTCACAGGTGACCAGGGAGGTGTTATCCTCTGCGGTTGCTCTCATTATAACCCGATACCGACCCGTCCACAGTTTGATGCACACATTCGGTATTCTAATAGCATTATTGAAACTAAGGTTGTTCCATTTCTTGAGGTTAAGCGTTCAGTTTAACTGTTAGCCAACCAAAAAAATATGTGACATACCATCAAAGTGAGACCAGAAAAATCGGTAACGTGGTCATATTAGAATTGAAGGGAAACTCCATTCACACAATGGGGGGTATCGACCAATGACGATACTGCAATTTCAATCAAGGATGAGAACGGGACTTTTTGTCTCAGGGGGCAGTGACTTTTTGTCCGACTCCAGATTCCACCCTGGGTCATCATCTCCTCTTGACTCAGGCACCGAATTCTGCCTGACTTCAGTAAGTTCTGCGCCAGTTGGGGCTGCAACCGGCCCGGCCCTCGCGTGCCGTACGGCCATGATACCAATAATTTCTGATAAGTGAAAAACCTTAATCTATCGTATACGTATTTGAAAAATATTCCAGACGGTCATTGTCTCGAAAGTTTCTTAATTGAAAACAATGATTATTAACATTCATCGGGGGGTGGGGGTGGAGGGGTGGGGAGGGGGTTGCAGCCATCACCCCGACCCCACCTTGTGTTCAGTTGTGGGAAAAGCCTCTTTTCTTGGGCTATTTTTTCGGGCGACTGAGAAGGCAATTTCTCCTCACAGTTCCCATGACAGGGGCATATTGTGCCTGGAAAAGCATTAGTTTCAAGAAAATCCCCTGTCCTTATCCATTCCACAGTTTGGGCTTTTTATTAAGAAAGTAAGTTTACTTGGCACAATCAACCTAATAAATGTGAGGCCACTAATATTACTTAGGCTGAAGACCACACTCTAGTCAATGGTGACCCTCCATAGTACATCGTGTCAAGGCTATTCCAGATGTTGCGGAAGTACGGCTACTAAGCATGGTCGACCATTTTGAAAGAACCAGAAAATCCCAAATAAACATCTTGTTTCCTATTACCGGTGGTGCAGTTTATGAATTTACCTTAAAAGTGGTTGTACAGTTGTATATTACAATTAAAGAACTATTAAAATCTACGCACCGTCGGCCGTACGTTGTCAAGCGAATGTACCCAAGAGCAATTAATCTTAGATGTTATGTTATATTGGCGAGCAATTACCTATCAATATACAGTACGTATACATATAACAATATGAAACAAAGGGCCTGATTGGGTGACGTTTTCAACATACCTCGCGGATAAATAAACAGTACCGGTAGTATGTGCTGTAATTTATAAATTTGATATTAAAAAATATTGAATGGGCTCTGGCGGTGTCCATGTAATTAAAGAACCTGAGGCTGGGATTATGAATTTGATATTATCGTCAATCTGCGATTAGATTCTGCCAAATTGTTTGCTTTTCTTCAAAAGACCACAAATTTGTCATTTAAAATGATTGTGAAGTTTGATTGTCTCCCCAAAGACCCGGTAATGTATGTGAGATTATCCGCATAGTTGAAGAGATATTTGTAGTTCATGACTGATGGCGCTAAAGTGGATGACGGGAATCAAGTTTGTGGAATTTGTATCGTGGAAATACTAAGGTCCTCTTGGACAATTCAGCATTAGAGGACGAATTCCTCGACTATTACATTCCTGACATTTTGCGATAGATAATGTCGAGTTGGGGGTTAATTATTGACCGATGGGGCAAGGTGGTGAGAATTGTCCAAAGTAGGTTTTTTGGTAGACTGTTTACTGGTTGGGGTGACTTGTCCGCGGAGGAACTCTATAGGCTATTGAAAATCGCGTTCTTGAAGTAACGCGGATCTACAGAAATATGCGCTTAAAAACTATTGTACTGTGAGTACAAACACAGAAACTTCGTGAAGTAAGGTTTTTATGGTACCCTGTTCAAGTAGACCTTTGGGACAATGTTAACGATACTCGGCCCGTGAAGCAGCTATAGCCCAATATACAAAACGTCATCATTACAAGCCAATTGCTCAAATGGTCGCATGTCAGTTTGTGATAGGACCGTATGCAGATCTCTTGTGTCAGCCGTGCGGTACAGACTCGAAGAGAGAAGTACAATATAAGTCGTGCCCGATAGGGCCCAAATGTAGGGACAATTGGCCTATATAAGCTTTAAATAAGTACATATTCTTTTAGTGTTGGCTAACCCCCCAAAAAATCGCCCACTTTTCCACTGTTAAATTAGTGAGGAAATATCTTCCTCACAGTTTTGGATAGAACCGTATGCAAAACAAAAAACAAGAGCACTTGTGAGTTCTCCCCTATTTCGAGGAAGGACAAATGTACGGGTAGAGTATTTTGTCGTGATCATGACTTTTTCTATGTAGGGGCTGCTGGGTACCAATCGGGCAGAAGAAACGTCTACTAATCTACTAGACTACTTATCACTGATTCGCAGAAGATTACAGGAGTAGAGCTGATGTAAACTTTCTCAAAGAAAAGACTTCGTGGAAGAAATAATATTTCCCCAGATCGTGTTATCATAGTTAGAACAGGCATGGTAAAAGCATCCGTCTTGCAGCTGTTACTAAACTTGTAGTTCCAATCCTGGTCGGGTCACACCGAAGACTTTAAAATGAAACATACTGCAATTGAGCAGCATATGCAAAGGAGTAGGTAAAACAAACCAGTGAGCCACAACTGGAAAAAGGCCGCGAGTGGTCCGTGTTACTTAAACTAGTTGGTTTGAAACTTACAGCCCGGTAAAACCGCATCAAACTAACCCAGAGTATGTTTTTTTTCGTCAATTCACTAAGCCCGTCGCCTCCAGGACCCACAATTAAATAAGTTTCAATAGATTCAAAAATATTCAAAATAGTATTTCTATAAAAGAAAAGATGAAACATGGAACTTTCCGTTCGTCTCATGGTTGAAGTGAATTAGTGGAACCAAAGCGATAATATCCCGAGTTTAGGGCTATCACTGGAACTGTGAGCTATAAAGAGGGCGGTATGTCGAAACGACACAAAATACGTCCAAGTCCTTACGAGCGGGCTCAAAAACCTAGTAGGACCAAATAGAAAGTATACGTCCCACTGGAGATCGAGTTGATATCGACAACTAAATGTGAGTGTTATAGGGCCAAAACTACATGACAATAATTATATTGAGCATAATAGTCAAGTCTCGTATCGAATAGATACGGAGAAAGTTAAAATTTTGAATTTTGTGGTGTCATGGTTAGAACAGGCTTGGTAAAAGCATCCGTCTTGCAGCTATGAGTAAGCTTTTAGTTCCAATCCTGGCCAAGTCACACCGAAGACTTTAAAGTGGAACTTTCTGAAATTGAGCAGCATATGCAATAGAGTAGGTAAAACAAACCAGTGAGCCATCACTGGGAAATACCGTGACTCAGAGTGGTCCGTGCTACTTAAACCAGTTGGTTGGAAACTTATAGCCCGGTAAAACCGCATCTAACTAACCCAGAGTATGTTGCTTTTTTCGTCAATTCACTAAGCCCGTCGCCTCCAGGACCCACAATTAAATAAAAATATGTTCAAATTAGCATTTCTGTAAAAGAAAAGATGAAACATGGAACTTTCCAGCAATAATCTTCCGAGTTTAGGGCTATCACTGGAACTGTAAGCTAAAAAGAGGGCGGTATGTCGAAACGACACGAAATACAGCAAAGTCCTTAGAAACCTAGAATGACCAAATAGAAAGTATGCCTGTATACTTTCCACTGCTGAAGGGGATCGAGTTGTTATCAACAACTTAATGAGGGTGTTAAAGGGCCACAACCACATGACATAATTAGTCAAGTCTAATATCGAATAATTACGAAGAAAGGTAAAATTTTGAATTTTGTGGTGTCCTGAGTTGTAACGGGTTTTGTGCATAACTTTGGAAAAGTGTCTGGTTCTGAAGTTTTGAAAACTGAACTGCATCGTTAAGTACTCACTAATAAAACAGTTATGTGCATGTAGGATATGGGGAATATTTAAATGAAACCATTTTTCATTGGTACGTGGAGTTTTCTTCTTTTCAAGCCCGTGTTTTTGATTTGCATCTGTTAGTTATAGACAAATCCGATTAACGCTTGTTTTTCCTGACTGTAGGCAGCCATTAGTGGTGAGGTCCATCAACCTTTAATCGTCTTTATTTATTTTCTACGTGAATTTCAAATCCTCATATTCGGTGAAGTTGAGAAAACAAAAGATACACTTTAGTGCACAATCATTCATAGAACGGGTAAGGAAGGAAATTTAAAGATTAAAGGTGATGGACCCCAGTAATGGCCGACTAAAATCGGACCATCAGAATCTGTCCGGATTCGTATATAGTTACATGTTTAAATTTTCTAACTACGTGAACAGTATTTTTGCACAGAAAGGTTTTACTACAAAACTGAAGCTAAATGTGAACTCTCATTAAGTTTGAAGGGCTATAACAGTCATTCCAACTTGAAGCAGTGTGTAGCGCGCACTATCCGTGTCTCATGATTGGCTCCAATTGAAAGTTACGTCATAGTATTTTCTCTTCAAATGTGAACTGTGGAATAAGGATGTAAAGCAAAGGGAAAAGTCATGCAAACGGAGGGAGACATACACTAAAATCCCGGCAAAGGAAAATCAAAGGAAGTTTAAATGAAATGAACTTGAAGCTTTCTTTTTTAATTTAATGGGTCGTAATTTTTTTCCGATTTCAAACTACTTCCAACAGATGGTTAATTTTGAATCCCTTTCTTTAAAAGAGATATGTGGGTTTCTTGTGGGTGCTGTCCCACAGTAATGACGGTCATGTGGCAACCGACCAAGCTTTTATGTATATGTGCATTTTCTTAGAAAAACATAAACTGAAATCCCAGAGAACAGACCAGTTCAAAGTTTCTCCAAGTAGTAGTATTGTGTAATACGGTCAAAGGTTAACGGGTTTCACTTTTTCGTGAGTTTAGGCTGATGGCTGGACGTAAACACACGTAAAACAATATGCATATGCGTGGGCAGGCGCAGAGCTCAGGTGTTTTGTTTCTAGTTGACCTAAACGGAAAGGTTACGAATGCATGCTCAGGTACAGTCTGAACTTCGAACTGTATGGAAGCACGTGATATCCTCATCCCAGTTGAAGGGATATTGCGTAACAAATACACAAAAATAGCTTACAAGTAAGAAAATATCTCAAGTCATACCCACAGTTCGGCCCAATAATACCTCAGGAAAACTCAATGTCCCTCAAAATATTATGCATAAGATCATATAGTTACATCATTTGAAGTTTTGGAAGTTTAAGTGAGCAATCTGAGACACATATTACTGACTTTCTGTCTGTTAGATACTTATATCTTTTTAAGGAGGCTATCTTCAAATATTGTTTTTAAAATATGATACATTACCCAATATTTCCCTTGCCATATGCATATGTATCTACAGCTGGGGAGCAGATGTAGGGAGGGACACAGGAGAAGGAAAAAATCGGGAAAAGGAGGAAAAGAAGAGGGAGGAAAAAAAAGGAAAGAAAATATTTCCACTCGCACACTGACTCGGAGGGAAAATATAAGAAAAGCGATTATTTTCTTAAGTTTGAAGGGGATCCATGCAGGCAACATTCTCATATGGGACCCTTATGGGTCCCATTTCTTGGTCAATACTATGGGATGATTTTGCACCCGGGATTAATAAGGGGCAAAATCAATTGTCATCCACCAAATTGTTAGTGCTTCGGCACTGCTTTAATGGGAGAATGAATGTAGCAGTGGCGGAGCTGCCATATGGTTAGGGAGCGGTCGCCCCCCCCCCCTTACAGACCAAAATCGTCTGTCGGCGCCATTTTTAGGTTTCTTTCATACTTTACTCATGCACCTTTATTGGCAAAAGACATAATTTAATAGCTTTTTTTTTTTACTTTTGTTGCACTTTATTCTGATGAAAAGGGTCACCTTCTGTTATATAGGGATAGGTTTTGACGAGACGTGTCTTCATACTTTATACGCAGTTATGAATGTTGTCGCTGTGCTAAGTTAATTGCTTCCACACAAGCGTGATTGAGCTTAGAAAATACACAGACTGACATTAAATTCGACCCCCCTGCCAATGAAAGATGTTGCAAAGGGCCCAACAATAATTTTAGAGCAAATAGCCCTCTTGTTGTCGGGGATAATTGTCAACATAGCCGACAATACAATAAAAAGAGTTTATAAAGATACCAACATAGCTTCCAAGACATTTTTCAAAATCATTTGAAGGGAACATTCAGGTTAAAATAAAATAAAACTGTTATCAGACTGAGTTTTAATGAACAGTTTTCATTTTGCTTATCTTCAATTGACGTCTCATGATAAATGGCTTTTTCTTACACTGCACGATAATCCCATGAAAATGCTCATTTCTGTACTTTAGTGGTCTCAAAAGCCAGAAAATTGCATCTAATAAGCCCAGGTTTAGCCTACTTTTATTAATTCGGTTTCTAGAAACCCAAGCAGACCTTTTGTCTTTCCTATCTCTTGCAATTTACTTAATTAATGGCCATTTCAGAGTGGTCACATGATGTAAATTACGTCAATTAATGTTTCTTCGTGTACTTATCTTGATTTCCAGATAACAAAAATGTACACTTTACGGTGATTAATTTCCGTAACTTTTTCTACCCCTAAGATTGCTTGTTTTTTGGCTCTAGCAGGTTTAATCCTTGCCTTCACAAAGAAGACCATTATTACATTAGAATCTTAAATCGAGACCTGACAATAAGACAAAATATAATGACCGCCGTAATACTAGAATGTGGAAGAGAGGGATAGAAACATGGGCGTCCGTAGGTAGGGGTAATGGGGGAACTTGCCCTCTCCTGGAAAATACAAAACCTGAAAAACTAAGAAAACATCAAGAAAAAGAGGAAAAAATTAACATCAACATTTCTTAACAGTTCACTCAGTCTTTTCTCTATTTATATGAGGTAAATAGGCTTTAGAAATGACATTTCCAGCGATCTGAGAGGCATTTTGGACCAAAATTTTCTTGCGCTCCGCGCCAACTCATGGCAGCGCGGAGCCTTCCCCCCTGTAAAGGAACTTTGCCCCTATTCTGTGGAGGCCAACGGATAGAAAATAGAAACTTTTTAATAGGAAAAAAGCTGCTGAGGAGAAATAGTAAAGTAGTCTTCTACCAGGTGCGGAAAATCAAATGGAAAGTCTGAAAAGCCTGGCTTCGATCGTGCTTAGGCTCAGAGTATTTTCTCTTTCGCTGAGCGCCCCTGTAGACAATTTTCGCCCCCTTTGGCCGAAATCCCTAGCTCCGCTACTGGAATGTAGTCGCCCAAACTTGAACTAATGTAGTAGTAGACAGTCTTATTTCATGATTGACTCTGAGAGTCATGTACGTGACAATATTTTTTGTCACAATAACTGTGAAATTTACCAGGAGTTATTGTACCGCTTAGTAAACTTACGGCAGTATTGAAGTTCCGAATATTATGTCAGATACTTTGGAGAGCATGATAAGATAAAAATGTAAGAGTAAGCTGTGCTTCGTAATAAGTTTGGGCCACAAAAAGTTTGGCTAAGGACTTCCTATACATGGGCAGAGCATAGAACACGGTAAAAAGGTTTGGCCAAGGACTTCCTATACATGGGCAGAGCATAGAACACGGTAAATTGTCGCTACACTCTTAAATCAAAAGAGTGAACTTAGTCACTCTTTGATCGAGTGAAGAGTGTAAATTCACTACAAGAGGAGTGAATTTCACTCCAAAAAAGAGTGAAGTTCACTCTAAAGGAGTTTAATTCACTAGAGGAAGGGGGAAAATCACTCTTCGACGAGTGCCTACAATGATCGCTCTCTTTTTAAAAGCGATCACTCTGGGCACTCCATCAAGAGTGGAATTTCACTCTTTTCGGAGTGAACTTCACTCATTTTGGAGGGAACTTCACTCCTCTTGGAGTGAATTATCACTCTAATGGAGTGAATTTACACTTTTCACTCGATCAAAGAGTGACAAGGTTCACTCTTCTTATTTTAGAGTGTACCGAACGTGTGAGAAAGGGCGTAGCAAGATGGATGTCTGCTACTGTTTTTTGTGAAGGTTTGGACTTACTCAAGTAAATCAACAGGTTTAGCAAGGAGTATTTCGAAATAATACAAGTTAAGGTCAAAATCACTATACGTTTTGCAGGAATATGACAATTCCCCATTCAAATTTAACTATTGTTTAAAAATATTACACTGAGAGATGTCGTCAAATCATACCGATTATAGCTTAACGGCGGCCTTGATATGCCTTTTTGCCCCAGACGGTGGCGACAATCTACGGATAGGATGTACTCGTTACATTCTCTGTCCATGTACATGGTAAGTCCGTGGTTTGGATTGACTGCTTTTGCCCTTTCACTTTTTTTGGCTCTGATGCAGAAACTGTTTTCTACTCTATCTGTTCTTAAGGAAACTCTGTGCAGTGTATACCGCCCTGAATCATAAACAGCTAACAATTTGACAGTTTGTTCCTGAAACGTTGCATCCATTGAAATTGAGTCTTTGATATTCTTTTGTTTCTTTTCATTGAGGAACATGTAGGCCCATATGAGTGTCAAAATATTAAAACAATTTTCAAGAATTTTTTCAAAGTTCAAGAACCCCCAACTTATTTTGAAGCAATAGGCACGTGTAGCTTAATTTCAAAATTTTCTTCTTTATTTCCCTTCAAAGTATCTTTCCACAAATCTTTTGACTTAACTATTGCGTATTCAAGATACATCGAACAGTTACTTGTTTCTAGGAAACTTCACATTCGATGAAAAAAATGTTGTCTTATGGTTCTCAACAGCTACGAGTACAACATGACAGTCTGCGACACTTCTTCAAAACTGTTCTGCCTTTTCGTGGGAGAGGCAGGCTGCCAACTCCCCGCGAGTAGGTTAATCGGCAAATTGAATCTTGTCATGACATTGCGTGAACTCCCAAGTGCTAACTTCAAGGTAAAATTATTTATTGAATCGATAACATCCTATCAATCTATCAGAATCACGATGCCCAAGATTTTGCAGTGCCGAGTCACAGTCTTCAACCTTTTCAGTTCCGATCTTTTTGTTCATTTTTGATGTTGATCGTCTAAATTATGGCTTTTAATCGCCATTTTCAGGATGCTTCATCGAGCAGTTCCAGATCAAATCGTTTTGAGCCATATGGGAGAAATAGCTCAGGAAGGCCAAGTGCGAACTTGCAGGATAGGCTGCTCGGCAATGCTAACAATGCACAGTATGACGCGAGGGACAAGCGTCCGAGTCCAATGGATGCGAAAGACCGAATTACCTCCACACTGAAGTCGCTTGGCATCTACAAAGGAGACGCAGGAGGTTAGTTCAGTGACAACAAATATGTCGACTCTGATTTTTTGCACAATTTGCTGAAAAACATGAATATTTTTAATTTAATAAATGTAATTTTCAGTAGACTAAATGTCCTTCCGATGTTATCCAAAGTTCTCCCAAATTAGTCACTGAATGTGACGGTATAAACGGTTCCTTGTAGTCACTCCTTACCAGAAATGAAGTGTATAGCATAGGAAGGTAATGCTGGGTCCTGTTCAAGGGCTATCCCAAATAGGCTATCAAGATTTTTGTTAAATTGGTTGTAATTCATTCAATGTTTAGGCTACAAAATTGTGTTCAATAAACACAGATCAATACCAATATTATCAAATATTGAATAATGATTAGTAAATTTTTGTAAACTCCCAAAGAAGTGGAAGTGATATCATTTTCACCAAGCAGCCACACCTAGCCCTTGAACATGAACAGGACCCAGCATTACGTTCCTATGCTATACACTTCATTTTTGGGCCCTGGATCTGGATCTGGAAAAATACTGCACAACACTCCTGGTGGAGTCAAACGTGCCCTTGCCTGGTATACACAAAAACAGCTCATTTGCCTACTCACGCATGAGTAGGCATCCCTCACGTCCCCAAAAAGATACCTTTTCTTACCAAACTTTCCACAGATGATCTTTGTCATCACATTCACCTTCCACACAAGTCTGTTAACGAAATAAGGCCTTTAAGAGGGAAATTTTGGCTTGATAATTCTGCGAGTAACGTTAAGCCTGTGCAGATTAATTTTTCAGTCGAAGAAGTCAGTGTTTGTCATGTGATCTCACATAAAACGACGAAACCTACGCAGTGACTGTACAATTTCGTAATGTACAGAGAGCTTACTATATGAAGTACGAGTATTGACCAACCGCGCTTACTAGTTGGTCTTCGACAGCTTGTCTAGCGGAAGTCCTTCCCATCATGCAACACGGTAGCAGACGATCAAGATGTCAATGTTACTGCGAAGGATGGCACCACATTTTTCCTGCTTTTTGCTAGGAATTTACTGTTATCAAACATTCCAGAAGGTATAAGTGGTATTTAAGAATGCTCAAAATCATTATATTAACTCAAATCTGTTCTACGAACCATACCATCGTAATTAGGGCTCGGTTTGTTGTTATGGCTTAAAACGTTGTAACCTTTGTACATGTAGGCCAGTGACCGTAGTAAGGAGTGACTACAAGGAGCGGATTATACGGTCACGTTCAGTGACTAGCCACACCAGAAACTGAGAAAGTACATTTGCCATACGCCAAAGAATTACGCCAAAGAATCACGCCAAGGTGGAGGTGTTTGGAATTACATGCTGCACCAATTGTTGCAATTGTATGCCAACTGTCGTAATTTTCCCTGTAGCAGCCAGGTACGCGGTTTGCCAAAATTGTTGGCCTACATTTCCGTACGCCAAAGATCTTTCTGTGAAAGGCCCAACTTTCCAGTATGGCCACGCAGTTGGGCCTAGGCCATGGTCTTTGTACATATTAATGTGGTACACACACAGTAACATTTGGCCTAAGTAGCAATTTGTATGTAATTGTACATACTATTTATGTATGTATGTACTGTAATGCATGCATACACCATTAATTGGCAATACAAGTGTTGTATAGCAGGCCCTAATCACTGGTTGAAAAGTATCGATCTGTCATTTCTCATGACTGTGTGCTCATTGTTGGTAATTAAAACAGCTCTAGCTGTACTGTGTGTACCTATCCTGCACAGTACAATACAATACAGGTGTACCAGTGAGTGTCGAATAACATCAATCACTGTGACTCCGTGTACTGTTGCACAACATTTGGTACTGTACAGGTGTTTGAATGTTAAATAAAAATTAAATTAGCCAATACACGAAGAGCTACAGTATGTTAAATAATGCAGTTTGCATTGGATTTCGATCCAAGTTGAAATGATTTTTGCTGATGATACGGACATTGGTTTTTTGTAGTGATGAGCTGAACGCAAAACCTTGGTCAGCAGGGGGGCTAGCAGCATAGTTGTTCTAGTTCTTACATTAACCCTTTACTGTTGTTTGGGTCCTTTTAGATCCATATGGAGAGCCCGGCTGTCACCCATCTTTACTGTTTCAGCGGAGCTCAATGGTAAAGTGTTAACCTAAAGTATCTGCACCACGGGGCTATGCACACACGCAGAGGCAGCGGCATCAGCTTTGCAGTAAGCACACTCCACAGGCTTATTTTAACCCTTTACTGTTGTTTGGGTCCTTTACCCATACCAAGAGCACATCTGTCACCCATCTGTACTGTTTCACCCGGAGCTCAAAACTGGGAGTAGCTACCCGAAAATTCGGCCACAACAACGAGAGAGACAATAGTGCAAGGTCTTAGGTCAATAGCCTATGGAAGCTGATGAGGGGAGTGCTCCATCTGCTTTTCCGCCCTCTCGAGGCGTGCAAATGTGCCCCGATCGGAGCAAAACGGTAAAGGGTTAAATAATCAATTTTGTCATTTTCCTGACACTTTAAAAGCCTAACATACGAATGCACAGTATAATCATACTCATTATCTGCACGAGAGTATTTTGCAGTCTTTCTCCCATTGGAAAATGGAAGCAAAATACTTATTTGGTGATGAGTGTTACAGTACTGTACAAGGATTGCTCTTTGGTGTGAAAAAGTGTGGCCATTTAAAAATTGCAGCCAATGTTGGACATACAGTACTGTACCGCTGTACAGTGTGTCCAACAGTGTCATCAGTTTTGAAAACCCACACTTAATACTGCATTGGGTCCAGCAGTTTTGAAAACCCACACTACTGCATTGGGTTTCCATTGCTGGCACTGCCCACTGTACAGTATGTCCACCACTAACTGCAATTTTTTTCCATTTCTATTGTTTTTCCTTTTTGTGTTGCTTCAGTGTAGTTTATGCAAAATGTTACCAGTAGTTCTTTCACCAAGTGTGTCCTACATAATGTGTAGTCTTGCCTTTTTACTTATCAGAGAAATCATTCAACTTCAGAAATCAAATCAATCAGGGGAATGAAGCCAAAAATTCAAGTCTTGATCTCCCTTTGTGGGATATATCTGTACTGAAACAAGGAAAAAGTGGAAGGAATTCAAGATGGAATCCACCAGAAGAGTCAAGTCATGAACCTCACAACTCTACCCAACAGTCATCTTCATTTTCTGGGCCTGACCAAAGGAACACTGCAGTCACCCCTGGTGCAAATAAATCAGGTCATCAACCTCCTCAGTCAGGATATGTCCCACAGTATGAACAAGGTGGAAACCAGTATCCAGTCAATGATGGCCCTCATGATTTTGGTCCCTCTCATGCTCAAAATCAGGCCAGGTCCAATTATTCAGCTCAAAGTCAACAACAAGGTTTGGGAAGTTCAGGAGACATTCCGTACAATGGTCCTACCCAGCTGCAACATTATGGACACCCTGGGGAAGGGGCTCATCAAAGGACCAATACTGAAGCTAAAGGTGTGTGGGACCCCACTCAGTCATTCAACCCCCAGTCTCATGGTCATGTTCCTGCATCAAGTGGGGGCAACACCAAACCATGGCCAAGCCAAACAGTTGAACCCACTTTCAATCAAAGTGGAAATCATAGTCATGGCAACCAGCAGCCTCTATTCCCTATCCCTATACCACCCTTTGGGACTTTAGGGTCCAATCCTATGAACTTGGGATCAAACCCTACAAACTTGGAATTCAAACCTATGAACTCAGGACAAAATCCCATGAATATCAAGTCATCTAGTGGCGGGTTGTTCGATACTGCCAAAAGGGCGGAGTACAACAAATCTTTGCGTCCAAACTTGAAACCACTCGTCGAAGTGACTATTTCAAATCCTGCAGCCCTGAATAAAAACCCCAACCCCCCAAATTTTAAGAAAGATCCACCAAAACAGACACTGGGCAAAAATGTCAGTGGTCAAAAGAGAAAGGCAAATGCTCAGGACTCACAGACTCTGAACAAAACGCAGTTCCTTAAGAAGACTCCTGATCAGAAAGCTTTGATGAAGTTCAAGAAGGTTTGTAGAAAGGCACTCTTCAAATTTTTTTTGTTTGAAACACTTCAGCAACAACAGCAACAACCTTAATTATTTGTAAAACTTTAAAGGAGTCACTCCAAACTACTTTTTTGCAGCAGTCCACAGAATTCTTGCTTGGCACCGGCCCTCTACGATTAACAGCTAGTTCAAACAATGCAAAGTGCCAAAGCTCATATTACTTAGCGTGTACTGTTCTGAGAGCATTTTGAGTAAAACACATCAATTGGGGTCTTGCTTATTTTAACCCTAAAGCAATAAACCAAAATTATGTCTGGATAAGGGTGAATTTTAGACAAATGTGTGTCTGTAAGGGGGGGGGGGGGGAGAGGGGGGCTTAAGTAAGTTGGATAGAAGAATCAGAAATGATTAGAGTTAGAGGATTAGACCTTGAAATTATTAGAACATACAGTACTGTGCATTTTACAAATGGCAAGAAAACAATTGATTTGGTAGAATTCTAATTTCAAATACCTCCCAAATAAACTAAAATTCCAAGAAAAACTTTTAAAGGGGTGGATTTTTCTTGGCCATACAGTACACCTCTTTACTGTACATTGTTTTATGGCTGAATGAAAATAAGGAGTGTGGTAGGTGTGCTGTTGTATTAAACTTTAATTAGATTTATATGAGCTCCCATCTTTATTTAGGTGTGCAAAAAATCACTTGCCTCACTATGATTTGAGGTAAGTGACTTCATGCTATCGCACTTGCATGCCTCACAATTGAAGGTCTGTATATATTCATCAAAAAAGAGGGAAAAAAAAGAACCTAAGGGCTGAATATTACTTATTAAAATGTATGGAATAACTACAGTATGTTACTGAAATACCATTTCCTCATTTTAAGAATGGCCATGCAAGAGTACTGTAGCCTACAGTACAGAACAGTGCATATAAAATAATTGGTTGGTTACCATATTTAGTACAGTTTGCTGAGTAAACCCAAGCCTCACAGGGACACTTATGAACCCTGTTAAATCCTACATTTTATCTTGGGAACCTGCAGTATGGTACATTTTTTCAAGAATAACCTAAATAACCTATATAAATCTTGAGTTGTATGGTGACTTTAAAGAATAAGAGTGCAGGATAGGGACAATGTTCATTCTTGTTTTGGCATGGATTCTAAATTTTTAAAGACTATAGAGAGATAAGAGTTTGCTGTTAATTCCCTGTATAGTTCTTGAAAGCAAATGTTCTAGACCTTTAAAAAAAACATTTTTTGGCACTTTAGAACCTCTTTAAACTTAAATTTTCTTTAATGAAACCTTTAAAAACAAGCTTACAATACTGTGCTTTTAACTTTAACAGTAGTAGTACTGTGAGGCCTGTAAAACCTTTTTCAGACTCTTTTGCATTAATCTAGAGTTTTGTTAAACCATGGTGTGAACTTGTGTTAGAAGACCAGTTTCTTCTTAACAGTATATTTTGATAGAAAGACTGGGACAGTATTTTAAGATGTTACTAATTTTTCTTCCAAACATTTCAGGATGCTGCCATTTTGCCACCACCTAATGCCAGTGCAAGATTTAAGGACGACCCTGAGAAATTGCAGCTGCTTAAAAAAGTTGCTCAGGGCAGTCAAGGACATCAGGTTTGTAACTTTGTATTGCTACAGTATATGTGATTAAAATAATTGGTTATTTTGAATTTTTTTGCTAAGAATTTTTAAGAGAATTTATTAATCAGGAAGTTTGAGGGTTTTCCCTGGAATTAGAATTTTGAATGATATGCCTATTGAATATCATTGGCTGCAACTTTCCAAAAGCCTAGGGAGAATGTTGAAATCTTCTGCTACTGTCATTCTTCTATTATTTCTGTCACTGGCATTAATCTTCTGTTGACTTGGTACACTATCTTTTGGAAAAAATCCTTCAAATTTGGGTGTTTGGTCTGGAAAAAAATGCCAGGCTGTTTTCTGATTATGGTCTTGAAATTTGGAACCTTATAGTTTGGAAAGTTGTTGTCATGTTTAGTACTTTCTGAACTGGATGACGGTGTAAAAATTAAGGCCATTTTGTTTGAAAATCTTCATATTTTGTAATTTTAGTCTTCAAAGAGTGTGGAAGTTTTTTGAATTAAAATACTTCACAAGTATGGAAAGCCTCTTTATGAGATCATTGGAATAACGGTGCACAAACAGCATTGGCTGTTGTTGTGACGGTTAAATGAAGGGAAAAAACTGGGATTAGAGGAGGCATGCACTCTTGCACAGAAGGCATATCGGCAACGTTTTAGCCTTAATTTACTGTATATGAGTAATTGCTGTCCAGAACTAGGCATGGTGTACATAGAACTCTTGTTTTAACCTAATTTCACTTGTTAGCGGGATATTATAGCTCTACTGATTGATTACGAGTAAATATTTGTGTATAATCCCTCGTCAAGTTGGTGGGCTGTATATTTACCTACTCAGAATACCAGTCTGCACATAGGATTTTTACTTGAGCCCTGTGTTTTGTACTTGGTGTATTTTCAAGTAGTTGTTATCCCCATCATACAAGGAGCTGGCAGGCCCGGTGGACCAGGGGAAACACAAAGGAAGTGGATGGGTAAGTACTGTACCTGCTGTAAGTTTTCTATCTTGGGACTTGCGTCTCAAGACTACCCTAATCCAAATTAGGGTGACTGTATGTCCCTTTTAATTTCGTCTCTTATCATTTGTTGTTCCCAGATGGAGCTTTTCAAACTGATTGGTTTCAAAGAAAACTTTGGTTTGAGAGCCCTGGTCCTGTGGAAATGCTATATCTGTGGAGCATCTTGCCAGAATTGGTTGGTAAGGAATCTCTCCCCTTTTTTTCAACTTTCCAAGAAAACTCACTACTGTACACCTGTGGTGTAACCATAAAATTACAAAGTGATTGTACAGTACCTTGGGTCCATCTTCATTAGGGACCAGGTACTGTAGGGTCAAATGTTCATTAACCCAACTTGAAGTAATTGTGATGGTTCATGTACAGTAGTGGGCCATTAACCTGGTTTTAATGGCGGGCCTTAATAATCTGCCGGTTTCTGGTGGCATAATGAAGCTGGCCATTAGTAGGGCCCATAAGCCTTAAACCTTCTTCATTGTTAGGTAAGTTTGACAAATGCAACATCCATTTCTTGGAATTCAGGAAGGCAAAAGCTGTTAAAATATTTTGTTTAACTTTCACAAGCCTCTGAGCTTTTGCAACTGTGATTGGCCTGAAATGTGAAGAAACAAAATTCAAAATAGATTAAATGTTATATTGAGTGCAGTCATGTTACATTTCATGTATCTTTGTGAAATTGCCAAAGTTGCTCTTGTGATACTGGTCACTTAAATACTGCAAGTTACAGATGATCGAGAGCATTTAAGCACACTCAAGGTCAGCACCATGTCGCCATGAACATGTTGCCAGTGTACTTATAAGGATTCAAGCAAAACATGCCGTTACAGGCTACCATTCTACTCAATATTCTACTGTCATACCCTAGTGACACAGCATATAAGACATGTACGGAGGGTGTTATGAAAATTATTTCATACCTTTCAAATTACAAATGGTTAACTCTGTTTCTTCCATCTTGGTGATCACCATTTTTGAATCTTCTTGTTCATTTTCATTGAAGACATCACAATATTATCTACATTTCATTACTGTACTTTTCACAACATATCATTACATTAAGATAATACAACAATACTCCTTTTTACACAATTTCTTTCCATGTTTGACTGTCTTATTGCAAACATGATGTATTTACTTCATATTGTTGCAAAATACCAAGAATATGTTAATAAATCATGCGATACAATACATTACACATCATTTAATGCATAAAAAAAAAGGAAAAACATAACATGCACCATGGGTGTATGTTGATTCTTGCTTTAAGTAACTGGTACAATATAACCATGGTTGACCACTTTTTGGGGGCATACTGTACCTTCCTACCTGAGTAATGTACAGTGCAATCGATCAGTCAGTCACTAAATGGTCATCACATTTATCAGAACTTACTGCACAGTTTGTGCAGCCTGTTGATGTGACACTTGTGTGAACCTTGGACACCTTTTTGCTGATTTAGTGTACCATGAGCTCATCTCCAAGGCGATGTGGATGCTGATGCATGTCACAGTGAAGTGGAAGCTGCAACCCTGTTATGGCATGAAGACACTGCAGTCGTGGATGTTTTAACATAAATAAACATGACCCTGAAAGCTTTTGTCTATTAATGGTGGCTATTTGTTTAATGAGAGTCTGGTATCTCTTTTGAATACGTATGTGACAGCAGCATCCCACATGATTGGAACAATGGAATGTGATTACTGTTCTGCAATCCTAGGCGTGGCGGTAAGAAACCAGATCAACCGCATGAGCGGACCTGATTTCTAGCAATGGAAGCTGGGTATTAATGAGACTCTGATATGGTTTCTCTCTAAAAACTAACTTACAGTAAGAAGGGGACTTGCTTGAAGCAATGGAGTGCCATTACCGGAAGGCAATCATATAGTAAGGGCCTGAGTCGACCTCTTTAGCCCACCAGAGTTCATTGCATTATGATTTCACTGTACAACGGATGGACATGTGATGCAGTTCAAGATACTGCTATTGCATCAGTTGGTGCAGATGGAGATTAAGCTCTGTACTGTAAGAAAAGATACTGTAACAGTGGAGCTGTACAGTAAAGGCAGTCACCACAGCAAGGTGTACCTCTTGAAGAGCTTAGACACCAGGATGTGAAATATGTTTGAAAAGGGGCACAGTTGTAGGTAAACAGTATGCATCATACTGTAGGATGTTCCTTAGGGGCACCACAGCCATTAAAGCTGACAGCAGTCTTGTGCCTTGACTTATTTTTAGCCCTGTCTGAGGGAGTGTTTACCAGCTGTGAATGAGAAAGTCAACTTTTATTTAAATTTTCTCTCATCCTGTTTTATCAGTCGTTGATGTCGGAAGATACATTTTTAGAACACCATTTTCAAGAATATTGTACCAACTTACTAATTAATCACCAATGGTCTTCCTTCTTAATTAGCTTATATTGAAATATTTAGGGCCTTCCATTATTATGACAGCTGTTTGCTGTACAAGCAAGAGTTACAATATGTCATGAGGAATGAATAACATCCACAGAACAATTGGTTGCCACTGTGAAGAAGGAAAGTTTTGAAAGCATAAACTAGTGTGATTTAGAGACAAGGACACAATGTTTACTGAAAACTTTGGAGAAAGGAAGAAGGCTGCTGTTAGAAGCAAGTGATTCAAATTTTATTGTGAACTAGCTGGTGAAGCATGGTTGGTGTTATCCAGGAAGTTTCAAAAAAGATAGCTAAAGGTCTGATTGATCATTTTCTTGTGGGGAGGAGGGTATACCTCACCCCCTTGTAAAAGCTATGCTTTTGGAAGAGGGTGCAGATGCAAGATGTTTCTACAGTCTATTTGACATATTTTGTAAAATATTTAAACCTGCAAAATAACCAATGCCCAGGGGTCTGCTTGTATCGTTGCCATGCCTGGATCTGCCATTGCTGATACCAAGCAAGACTGGAACAAGTGAATTAACAATATGTCATCCATGGTCTGCTGTAGTCCTAATTAACCAGCTAGAGGAAGCTGTGTGTTATCGTTTGGTGCACAACATATCCTTGAATAATAGATGAACTTTCAAATTCGAATTCTTTTAGGTCTCCATATCATGGGCTCACTCATTTATGTGGACCCTGTAGGGTAGGCTAATTCAGACTCCATAGAAAGTCTATCCTTGCAACTATATCAATATGAAAAGTAACAGTATGTGTTGTTTCAGCTGAGTTCAGTTATAGCCGGGTTACCGAGTAGTCTAGTACTGTTGTTTCGAGTTCAGATTTTTGTTTTTAATTTTTTGCTTAAAAAACTTCAAACAGTTTGATTAATGAATGTCTTGTGGGAATAGAGAGGGATGAAGCTATATCTGACACCACTTTTGATGATTTTGCTGTACACATATATATGCACTAACTATGGATTATGGTATGAATTTTGAAAATACAATTGATCCAAACTGATTTCAACTGCCCTTGCTTTAGATGGGAAAACTGGGAGTACAGAATTACTGCAGGCAAATATTGTCCACAAAGCATTACTGTCCTGAACATTTACGTTATAAGTGCTACAGATTTGACAGTATGTTCCTCTATGCACTAGATTTACATGTGCTCTGTGCCTATGAACTGTATGCCATAGGGACTAAGGTGAGCAAAACTTGCCAGCCTACTTCAGTTTTGTATTCAATCCTGAAACTTTTAAAGTGGTACTCATCAGACTTGTAGTACCTGAGTACATATTTGTACTCATGGCCTTGTACAGTACTCATATTTGTACTCCTACTTAGGACAAAATCAAGTACTGTGCTCTTACTGTACTTTTACTTCTACTCATGACTTTGTACTTGCACTTATGGCTTTGTACCTGTACTTGAACTCTTTCTCAGAGAGTTTGAAAAATGAGTACTGGTACTCATACTCATAGCTTTGGGCTCATACTGTATTCATACCAAAGACTTTGTACCTGTACAGTACTTGTACCTTGAGAAATTTGCACTCACACTATAAAGCGCGGGTCACACTTCAAATCTGATCGGAATCCAATCCCATTTTTTGGATATTTTGCTGAAATCTTCTTCTCTGGCAAAAAGAGCCAAAAATTTACCAAGCTATGTAAATATGTGGGCTGCACTGCAGGACTATTGAAATGAAATTTATGCTAACTTTTTTCTGATGTCACATCAATAAACAGATTTCATCAGACTACATTTTCCAATAAAAAGTGTATGTCTGCGTGACTTCACAAAAAAGTCAGTTAGCATTTAAGTTTCGTATACATCACATGCAAATCATATATATATTGACAAAAGTTTTGCCCCTTTCCAACTAGAAATGGAAAAGATTTTAACAAGGACTCACAAAAATTGGATTCTTATCTGATATTGCTGTAGTGTGACCTGCCTTTAAGTCTGGTGCTTATAAGCAGATACCCTTTACCTTTTTATTCCTGAACTGAAAGTTAATTTCTTTCACAACATTGACAATAATTGGAAGTGTATTTTTGAATGCATGTGTTTGTTTTTACAGTAATATTTAGACCTTCCATTTTATATTTTGGAATAAATGAAATGTTCTTTTGTCTGCTAATGGTTCATGTGTAATTATTTAACATTCTCATTTATTATCATTTCTCAGATATGGCTAATGATCCTGTTATGTCAACAATTTACACTCAACAGAGAAAAAAATTTTTAGAATTCCTAAGCAATCGTATTATCACAGCAAGTGTGTTACATGCCTACATTGCTGATAAAAGCATTTTTTTTTTCTTAATAATAATATTAATTTGTGCATTTCAACTTTAAATCAGACCTGTACATTATACCTACCCTTCAAACCCTTAATAGTAGTTTCATACTTTTCTACCTGTTCTTACATTCTTGGGGCATTTTTAACAATACAGTAGAAACAGGCTTCACCTGGTCAGTCAGTTGTTTTGAAACTTTCTCTTAGGGATAAATAACCCAGCAACAAGGGAGTTCTCTTATTCGTTGGCACATGGATTTGTGGGGTAAAGTGTGGATACACAAACTGAGCTCAGCGTGTAACATACGGCATTCCCTTGTTTTCATCACCACCTGCAAACAACACTATTTAAGTGGCTAGTCAACTCCAACAAAAAAGGGGTCTCAATCGTACTTTACGACAGATTAACACCTGAAATTGAAAAAGACAATTTCGACACAGACCACTGCTTAAATTACACTTGAGGTCCTTCTTTATGTGATGAATGGATTAAGAAAATGATTTCACAAAATTTTTATATAAACAGAAATTTTGGAAAATGTGTTGTACAGAATGTAAGTGCAGGATTGTTTGTTTATCCTGACGATTTTGAGGATGTGCCCATGTGCACAGCCACCCAAAACAAATTACAGACTGGCTTATTTGTGAAGCCTTTTGCTGGGAAATCAGGACATTGGAATAAAAATTTTTTGTGTTCCAGGGAATCATGTACAAGTTTTGAAAAATTTGACTTGACATTATTAGATAATCATCCTGTCAGACAGTTGTTACTGTATCTAATATCCTAAAGTGAGAAGTAAACATTTGGGTAGACAGTCAACAAGTTGTGTGTTTATGAATCTGTAGAGAGATGTTTATGCCATGAAAACATTTTTACAGCAATTCTTGCTCCTTTGATGATTTTTGGACATTGTGTGAAATGGGCATGATAAAAAGAAGGACTGTGATGTATTGTGTAGTGGAATCACTGAGCCTGTAATCTCAAAAATGTTGTGATCGTTAATCGATAACTCCCATTAACAACATCTGTAAACCTAGTTCTTAATATTTATTACAGGTATCAGGATGTACTCTGCCTAAAAAGTCCATTCTCTGTTTACTAATTGGGTCATTCAGCTCTCCCAGCTCCACATTCATTACCATAGCAACTGCTAGTATTTAAATTGATGAAAGTCTGAACCAGGCCTTATTTAAAAGAGACCATTCAGGCTGTCCATCACACGGTTGAGGTCTAAATGAAAATGAAAAATGATAGCAGAGCAATTACTGGTGATGTCTCTGCTATAGAAAATGTACTGTACACCTATTTTTGGTTTCGATGATAAGAGAAACCTATGCAATCATGATGGCGTGTGTGTGTGTTTGTGACACTTTGCTTGTTAGCACGATATCTCAAGATAGGAATGTGTGACAGTTTTCATACTTGATACATGGATGCGCCATATTGAGAGGAAGAACCCGATTGTTTTTAGCAGAGGTCAAAGGTCATCTGGGGTCACCAGGGGTCAATTTCTGAAAACTTTGTTAGCACGATATCTCAAGATAGGAAACTTGGATAAATTCATATTTGGTATGTGGATGCGTTATGGTCAGAAGATGGTCCCTATTGTTTTTGGTGAAGGTCAAAGGTCATCTGGGGTCACCAGGGGTCAAATTGTGAAAATCTTGTTAGCACAATATCACAAGATAGGAAACTTGGATAGATTTCATATTTAGTATGTGGATGCGTTATGGTCAGAAGATGGTCCCTATCGTTTTTGGTGAAGGTCAAAGGTCATCTGGGGTCACCAGGGGTCAAAGTCTGAAAATCTTATTAGCACAATATTTCAAGACAGGGAACATGGATAGATTTCATATTTGGTATGTGGGTGTGTTATGGTCAGGAGATGGTCCCTAGTGTTTTCGGTCGAGGTCAAAGGTTATCTGGAGTCATCGGGGGTCAAAGTCTTAAAATCTGGTCAACACAATATCTCAAGGGAGGAAACTTGGATAGATTTCATATTTGGTTTGGTGATGCATTATTGTCAGAGGATGGTCCTCATTGGTTTTGGTGAAGGTCAAAGGTCATCTGGGGTCACCAGGGGTCAAAGTCTGAAAATCTTGTTAGCACGATATTTCAAGATAGGGAACATGGAAAGATTCCACATTTGGTATGTGGATGTGTTATGGTCAGAAAATTGTTCGTATTGTTTTCGGTGGAGGTCAAAGGTCATCTGGGGTCACCAGGGGTCAAATTGTGAAAATCTTGTTAGCACAATATTTCAAGATAGGGAACTTGGATGGATTTCATATTTGGTGTGTGGATGCATTATGGTCAGAAGATGATCCATATCGTTTTTGGTAGAGGTCAAAGGTCATCTGGGGTCACCAGCAGTCAAAGTCTGAAAATCTTGTTAGCATGACATTTCAAGGTAGGGAACATGGATAGATTTCATATTTGGTACATGGATGTGTTTTTGTCAGAAGATGGTCCATATTGTTTTGGGTGGAGGTCAAAGGTCATCTGGGGTCACCAGGGGTCAAAGTCTGAAAATCTTTTTAGCGCGATATTTCAAGGCAAGGAATTTGGATAGATTTTGATATGTGGATGTGTTATTGTCAGAAGATGGTTCATACTGTTTTTGGTGGAGGTCAAAGGTCATCTGGGGTCATTGGGATCAAAGTCTGAAAATCTTGTCAACACAATATCTCAAGGATGGAAACTTGAATAGATTTCATATTTGGTTTGTGGATGCATTATGGTTAGAGGATGGTCCCTATTGGTTTTGGTAAAGGTCAAAGGTCATCTGGGGTCACCAGGGGGTTAGCAATATCTCAAGGTAGGAAACTTGGATAGATTTCATATTTGGAATGTGAATGGGTTAAAGTTAGGAGATGGTCCCTACAGGGTTGCCAAGTATCTTGGTTTAGTTGGAGTAATTACCATTTTCATCCTCGATTCTGCAAATACGAATATCCTCCAAAAATTGCTCTTTTCACATCTTAAGGATCTTTGTTGAAATCTCAAGTGTCTAGCTCCTTAAACTGAAAATTTTAGGCCAAAATTGTATGGTTCGATTGAGCAAGTGGGCTAGTACTTTCTGCCTAGGCTTAACGTAGGCCAAAGTTAGGCCTAGCTGAAGCTACATCTTTCACAAAGCAGAATCGAGGACTGAAGATCGCAACAAAATTCCACTTCGCCAAGAACATCAAAAATATTTAAAAGGCATCGTTAAAAAACCCTTATACAACAATCTGCAGTACTTTTGTGAGCTTTAGGTGTAAAGTTTTTCCTTGCGATGTAATTTTCTTCATCATGTCTAATGTCTTGGCACATTTGCCATTGCCTTATGTATAGCATATATGTACATTTTGAACCTATTCTACACATGTATGTTTCTGTGTAATATCCTTAAGCTAGCCTACTGGAAATTTATCTTTCCTACCAATATTTTATTTGTTCTAGAACATGATATAAAACATGCAGCAGCATAATTTGGTAGCAGGGTGGTATCTGCAGTGGGTGAAAACTAACAAAATTCTCCCATATATATTAGTGGTATGAGAAGCTGTTCAAAAGTCCTCCCATATACATTAGTGTTACGAAGTGTCATTGCAAAATAATGTCTCGAATGTGCAGTATTTATGGGGTTGGTTCAAACCTCTGCACTAAAATCTAACCCTCATCAAAGTCTTAAAAAGTATTATTAAACTTTTCAGCTGGAAAGGATGGGGAGAGGGTCCTTAATTTAGAGTGTTGTGAACTCTCAAGACTTTTTGCAGGTAATTATGCAAAACCATCATTATGTCATTTCTTAATTGTACCATGTTTTTTAGGGTTGCCCTAGCATGAGAGGGGTCCACTTTTAAAGCAGGTTTACATGATTCTTATTTTTCATTTCTTGAAGTCAGCTTGAAGCCTTTTGAAATTGCAATGTGTAGAGGTTAAAGGTTTTGTAGGGTCACTGGTGGTCAAAATGTGAATGACAACCTTGTTTAATAGGTGTTAACACATCTTAAAGTGGGAGACTTAAAAAGATTCCATGTGTGGTTTGTGAATGCTTATGGTAAGAAGATGATCCCTATTTTTGGTGGCGGAGACAAAGGTCATGTGGGATAACAAAATTATTTTTTTTAACATGTTAGTATAACATTTGAATGAGAAGATAATGGTACATGATGGGATTATTTGAAATGAAACATTTGTGTATCATCGAAACCTCAATGCAGTTTTGCATTCTGGTTTATTGTTTTGGACTTCTATGTTTCAATATGAATGGTCCTCCATACCATTGTTTCAAGACTGCTTCTAGATCTAAAGAGAAAACTGTAACATGTTTTCTAGCTGATGAACATATTGAACTAGTCGCATATTAAAGTTGTTAATCCATCAGACAACGTCAGATCTAGAAAGTAGTTGTTAGATGCACTATTAACCAGTAACAGACAATCAGGCACGTATGCTTAACTCCACCCCTGCGAACAATAAAATAGGTTTTGTGTACTTTGGACCTTTAATACAGAAAGCTGGAAGCAAGAAAGGTGTAGCACGGAAGACAGAGGGAGGTTTTGCCAAGACACTTATTTGGGATTAATTGCAGGAATGAATAAAAAACATTAAATCTCAAGCCTTGTGTGTTTGTCTTAATAGTGATTAATTGCTACATCATCACAGTCCCAATAAAATTTTGGGATACAGTACTTTTAAGGTAAGTTGGGAATCATACCTTGTGTACACTTCATGCTTTAATGGGTCATCGTCAGTTAATTGCAGACACAACAGTACAGTATGTACAATAGTCCAATGAAATACTGTGAGCGTGAAACCAAGCAGTAAATAAAGATGTTCTTGGTGAGTTTGGCACATGTACATATTCCTCTGTCTTTAAGAAACACCTGTGTGTTGCCCCTTAAAAGGAGCAAAGGCAATATCGCATAAATGTGCATTGTTTTAATGCTTTCAGATTATCTCTCTTTGTCTTTCCTAAATTCTTCAGGATTACCTGATCCACTGTACATCTAAAAATCATAGGAGTACTGTCCATTCCTTGGGAACTGACACAGCAAGTGAGACTCGTCAGAAGTTAAAGGAGATGCTGCTGAAACTTCCTTGGAATCCAGATGCATTGTGGTTAGATTTCATCCTCTTTCCACTCAACTTGTGTATTTTCTTGCTTTCTTTGTTATTATTTTTTACCTAAATCACCATTGTTTGGTAAAATATAGTTGCCCATGAACAGTGGTGTTGTAAAAAAATATGATTTGCAGTTATTATTTCTTGCAATGAGTTGAAGTGTGATCATTCATTTCTGCATCAAACCTGATTTTATCACATGCATGGGAGTCATGAAAGCTTGCATATTTAATAAAGATTTTCAGAACAACAATATGGAAAAAGTTATTAGGAGCAAAATGGTCCACAGAATCTTATTTTCAAAATTTTACCCTTTCCATTTAATACAAGTTTTTGTAAGTTCTTTTCTTAGGAAAAGAGCTGTGACATGTCAGAGTTAGTATTAGACCAGCTATTTGGAGTTGTTGTTTTGAAATTTATCTTGGGAAACTTTCCTCCCCTTGAGTAATTTCTAAGGGAATATTTGTGACTGTTGAAATCTCATGGAGCTGTTATCTTCTCTAGTTTCTTAGAAGCTTGTCAGTCAATTCCTGATATTTCTTAAAATTTTTAGTTGGTCGTGATGTTATATTGAGAGCTGTTCAAATCCCTCAATTGCACCTTTACCTGGAGACAAAGGTGGTGACAGTTAAAGCCTTAAACTAGTATAAGAAACTAGCTTTTGATTTGTGCTGCATGGGATGTAATGGAAAGATGCCTGGAATCTGTTGTAGGTGTCAAAAGAATGCCACTCTTTGGAGGTGACAAGGATTTGTCTTATTTTTCCAAAAATGAGTTGAACATATGTGTATTATAAGTCTGCAACATTAACGGGGCAGTGAGTGCTAATGCGGTACAGAACGAAGTACATATGATAAAGGAAGCATACATGAAGATATGAATCGATGTAAGGTCTACAAATGATGAAGATGGTTCCACACCTACAGAAGATCCAAGTGAAGACAGTTTTTCCAAGAATGTTATAAGCAAAAGATCCATCCTTCATCCATCATTGAATCTACACATGGTCTTACAGAAGGTCCTTCAAGGAGAATATTTTCTATGATAGGAATGTAACATCTGGTCTGGCACCTTAATTTTTCTTTACTGTCAAATTTCCAGTTGAAGTATCCTACATGCTGGCTCCAGATGAAAGGGGGGAAGAGATTTGTGTGTGAAACCTGTGTTTTCCTTGTTAATATAAAAATCAGCAGAGGTTTTACTAGCAGTCAAAGAGAATTTTCTTGGACAACCTTTATTGGATACACACTTCCAAAGATCCAATCAGTCACAGCAGATTTATCAAAGAAGAAATAACTGTAGAAGCCTAAGGACAAAACCTCCATTGAATTAACATCTTCAGAAGTGTAGTAGGGATGATTTGCCAAGAGAAAGGTAGATGATTTGTGATCCACATCTATAAAATTAGCCAAAGAGGAGCATAATTGATTCATGGTACAATGCTTCAGTTAATCCACTCCATCTTTTCAAAAGTTCAAGTATACAAGACTTGTCGAGGAAGAAATGTGAGCTTAATAATTCAGCCAGCAATTTCTTGAATCTATACTGCCAAAATTCAGTAACAAACTATTTTCCAAAGAAGAATACAAGATTCATGGTGCAACCTTCACTGAATCCACAAATTTTCAAAAGTCTAGAAGAGAATGATTTGTGAAGGAAGATGGGTAAATTGATGGTGCAACGTTCATTCCATCCGCATCTCTAAAAATGCAGTAACAACTACAAAAGATTTCCAAAGGAAATTAAAGATACAAGATGCAACTCTTTATGAATCCATACCAATCAGGGTTCAGTTACAGAAAATCTGTGGGGGAAGAAGAAGAGATAATGCAGCCTTCATTGAATCCACAAATTTTCAAATATCCAGTATAGAAGGGTCTATGAAGGAAGTAGGATTTTGCAACCTTCACTCCATCTCCATCTCCAAAGGTGCAGTTAAAGTAACAGAAGATGTCCAAGGTATTTAGAAACTTAAGATGCAACCTTCATTAGAGTTACAGAAGAGATTCATGGTGTAGCCTTCAATGAATCCACAAATTTTGAAAGGTCTAGTAGAGAATGATCTGTGAAGAAGATTACATTAATGGTACAACCGCCTTTGCATTCACATCTCTAAAGATGCTGTTACAATTAAAGAAGATTTTCTAAGGAAATTAGAGACTCGAAATGCAACCTTCATTGAATTCATACCACTCAAGGTTCACAAAAAAGGAAGATCTGCAGATGAAGAAGGGTACTTTCTTGGTGCAACATTAATTGAATACAGAAATTTTCAAAGATGTGTGCAGTAACAATGATTACCGAAGATCTTCCAAGGAAAAAGAAGAAGTTGCAATACTTTATGCAATCCACACCACTCAAGATTAAGTTACAGAAGATCTGTGGAAGAAGAATAGAAGATTTATGATGCAACCTTCATGGAATCCCTATCTCAAGTGATGCCTGCAGTTGCAATAATTACATAAGATTTTCCAAAGAAATAGAAGAAGTTGCAATACTTTATGGCAATCCACACCACTCAAGATTAAGTTGCAGAAGATCTGTGGAAGAAGAATAGAAGATTTATGATGCAACCTTCATGGAATCCCTATCTCAAATGATGCCTGCAGTTGCAATAATTACATAAGATTTTGCAAAGAAATAGAAGAAGTTGCAATACTTTATGCAATCCACACCACTCAAGATTAAGTTGCAGAAGATCTGTGGAAGAAGAATAGAAGATTTATGATGCAACCTTCATGGAATCCCTATCTCAAATGATGCCTGCAGTTGCAATAATTACATAAGATTTTACAAAGAAATAGAAGAAGTTGCAATACTTTATGCAATCCACACCACTCAAGATTAAGTTGCAGAAGATCTGTGGAAGAAGAATAGAAGATTTATGATGCAACCTTCATGGAATCCCTATCTCAAATGATGCCTGCAGTTGCAATAATTACATAAGATTTTCCAAAGATATAGAAGAAGTTGGCAATACTTTATGCAATCCACACCACTCAAGATTAAGTTGCAGAAGATCTGTGGAAGAAGAATAGAAGATTTATGATGCAACCTTTATGGAATCCCTATCTCAAATGATGCCTGCAGTTGCAATAATTACATGAGATTTTGCAAAGAAATAGAAGAAGTTGCAATACTTAATGCAATCCACAGCACTCAAGGTCCAGTGACAGAAGGTCTGTGGAGGAAGAATAGGAGTTTGGTGATGTAGCCCTTTATTAACTGAATCCACACCATCAATAACAGAAGAGCTGCTAAGGGAGAATAGGAGATTCATGTCCAGAAGAGGAAGATTTGTCAAGCAACGACAGATTCTTGATGGAACACTTCAGTTTAATCCACACATGCAAAGGTTTAGTTACAGAAGATTTGTCAGGGAAGAATATGGGATTCAACACTTCATTTTCAAAGGCCTGGCACTGGCAGATCTACCATGGAAGATTGTGAGAGCATTAGTCAACTTGCATTGATATCCACATCTCCAAAGATTCAATTACAGGCGATTTGCTCACGAATAATTGGAGATTCATAATACAACACTTTTTGAATTCCATATTTCCAAAAGTCCAGCTCAGAGGAATATCTGCCAGTTAGAATAAGCTGGTCATGATGTATCAGCACATAGGTGAATATACATCTCCAGTTTTGCAGTTAACAGAAGATGCATCAATGAAGAGTGGGAGATTTATGATGCAACCTTTTTACTGAATAACTCCACATCTTCAAAGATGCAGTTATAGTTGTAGAAGATATGCCCTTGAAGAATAAAAGATTTGTAATGCAACCCTCACTGAATCAATCCAGATATCCAAAAATGCAGCTACTAGGTTGTCAAAGGGGAAGAAGATTCTTGATACAACCTTCATTAAATTATCAACATTTGCTAAGGTGCAGGTACGGTAAGTACTCCCATAACCACTTCCACAAATTTTCCAAAATGGAATAAAAGTTACAATGCAAAGTCCCAACATTCCAAACAGAATATAACCAAACATTGTCTGTAGTGGAATGAAGGTTAAAGGGGCTATGCTTGTGACAGAACCCAAATGAGACATTGATGAAATACTGACTTCACTGAAGAGAAATGATTTTTAAGAATGCGGATTTTGATTCAATGGCCCTTCACTCTGTCACTCTTCGATGGAAAAATTGGAACAGGAAAGATTGCAGTAACACAATGCAGATTGGCCTCATGGAGAAGTGGAACAGCTTTTTTCATCATGAAACCCCGGTTCATTTGAACAGGAACTGTTGATGCAATGCACAGTACTCATACTATGTGATCTACAGCGTCAACGCATAACTCAAAGACTCTCAGATGAAACCAAGACAGAAGAAAATCATTGTTTGGTAGAAGGAGAAAGAGACTAGGTTTATATACCTTTTAAATTGTTAAAATAGTGAAGATAAAGGTTATCTGAAAGTCATTGGGATGTAACTTTGTGATCCAGTGAAGGTTTAGCATGAGAGATACTCTTAGGATAAACAGGTTACTTTAAACCAGATACATCATTGATTTTTGAATGTTTGAATAATGCAATATTCTGTTGTAGTAACAAGACTGGGGGATGCTTTTTGTGTTGATATCATAGCTACTTTTTAAATTGCTATGCTGTGTAGGACTAGGTGAAGACACTATACAACGGAATTATTCATGTAGAGAATCAAGTACAAAACGCATACTTTCTGTCTTTCAACATTTAGAAGTAGGATGGAGAGGACACATGACAGTAATGGATATCTTGAAGATACCTTTCATCACAAGATCAGGAGCAAAGCATATTGTTTAATAAGGAGTGGGGGAGATGTGGAGTGGTTTGGAAAACTTCACATTCAACATTTGGACCCCTTAGATGTTATCAATGAAGCTTGTAAAGACCAATGCAAAGACTTGAAGCAATACACTTCAAAGAAGACCAGGCGAAGTCACCATATTCTGCTGCTGCTTTTGGTACACATGTCTACATTTTTAAGAAATTAACACCAAGATTTTGGAAATTTAGAAAACTATTTCACCTTGAGCAATATGACAACAAGACTATAGCAAACTGTTGTGTGTAGAATCATTAATTTTGAACAGCACCCATTTTGAAAAAGTTGAGATGACATTCAAAATGAAATGCAACAAGAAGAAACCATGCTTGTCCCACATCTTGTAGCAAACCCATGAATGGATCCACTTGGTCCATTATTAAATGTGATACTCTTCAATTCGATCTTTGTTCAAAAATCAGATGTTGTGAAAGCCAACAAACATACCAATGCAAAACAGCGCATTGTGCTTTGAAGCACAACTCAACACAGCACCGTATCATGGACAATGACAACAAAAACTCCTTCTGAATCAATAAAGTATTGAATAACATCTTCTTTAAGGTGATAAGTTGTAAACTGTGAAGACTTAAATCATAATGCTTGTCAACTTCCCATCTCAACACCAACAGACTTAATGAGCAAAGGGATGTTATTTCAAGCCTTCAAGGCAAAGACAGCAGTGGATTAAGGAAACAGGTGATGAAGGACAACATGACTTCAAAGAAACATAATCCGAAGACCAAATACAATGTTTCCTCCAGTACCGCAATCTTACTTTTAACAGCTGTACGACCAATGAATCTCGGTCATTATGAAAACTGCCCAGCACTTGCAAGATGATCAGAAGAATTGATGTATTGAGAGTAGTAATAAATTGCACACATAGAGAGAATCAGCTTCCATGACAACACTAGCTAGAAGTTTGCTGGAAAACGATCCCTGTAAGAAATAGCATTTTGTGATGAGAAAGGATTTTCTAAGAAATTGTGTATTGTTATCGATGGGAAAGATGTTGTGATTCAGATTTTGCTCCTAATGTTGATATAAATATTAACTATTGACTCTTAAAGATACCAATACCAAAACTAAAGGAAGCCAGGCCCAGAAAAGCAATTGGAGTTATCAAAAGTCATTGAGAACACTATAGGATGCAAGTGTCCTGATATATGCCTGCCTGAATTTCTGCAGAAACAAATATGCCATAATAATCTGGATACCTGTATACTGTATCTGAACTTTTGAATTTGTCAGATGCTGCAGGAACTCACAAAGCATTGAAAAACATCAGGAGGATGTGATCGATGTCCAGAGTTGTTAGCCCTTGGATGTTTTGTTTGTTTGTACGTTTGCTATCATCAAGCACAGTAGGAGAATACAAAGAAGTTTCATGATCTCAAACAATGAATAGGAAAATTATTCAATCCGGAAGTATTTTAAAAGTGTCCTAATCATGTTACTTTTTTATTTTCCAAGCTAGAATGAAGTATGCATTGAAATCATTGCAGGATGCTCTTGTTGGTTAACCAGCTGACCATGTGCATCGAATAGTTGATAGAGGTCTGTGATTCAGGCACAGCCACTAAAAGGATATCTATAATCTTCCTGCAAAGATTATACAGGTGTGGATTTGAATCAGCCAGCGAGAGGAAAGATCAAATTTAGTTTATGTGATGACAACTCATGCAGGTGCAGTGATATCCGTATCTTCCAAAAATGTTGCCATATTGATTACGCTGGAGACAAGATGATCATGCAGACGGTGTGACCACAAGTCAAGAGAACAGTATTAGTGCTGTTGTGAGCATGGTGGTGATAAGTGTTTGAGAAGTTATTAACACTAGATGACAAAGTACATTTTGCTAACATCTGCTGTTAGAGAGACCCACAGGCAGGACAAACTCTTTCAGTTGCATGGAAGAATTGATTTTGGTGCCAGCCCAGAAAGGCATGCCCAGTATTAACATGGCCCAGTTGTAAACACCAAAGAAGAAAGTTTCATCTGGTAGCAAGGCTAACACCCTGCATACATTTTCATCACTTGCAAGGAGTGATAGTCAAGAGTCTAAAGAAGTCAAACATTTGCCATTTATAAGATGTGTGAAATGGTCTTGTCTCTGATATATTAAGAACCCTACTGATGTCTCTAGAAGGATATTTAGGATATACTGTGTACTATGTGGCTATGGTGATGAAGAAAGTTCACATATGTCCTTAATGCAGAAAAAAGCCTGGACAAAATCACCTTGTGAGGAGCATAATTGCAGGAAGAAGGGATAATCAGTATAAAAGCAAAGCTAATGCAAAGTAGCTTTTTCTCCAAACCAGAAATGGTAGTTAATGTGCTTACCTTCTGTACTGATGTGAACTTCTTCAGACATGTTCTTGTGTCATGACAAGAGAAGCACGGTTGCCACCCTGTGATGAAAGAAGGGGGATAACACTTAATTACAATTAGAGACCCTCTGTGTAATGAGAAAGAGTCCCTGGCTACTAATAGGAGCTTCACTTTGCATTTGTGTGAAGCATGCCAGAAAAATTTTGGTTTCACAAAACACCCTAATGCCTGGAAATAGCCCTTCCTGGTATTTTAATCTGTATGATTAGAGATGAAAAACTGTAGAGTGATGTATCTATGTATGGAATATCTTTAAAAATAGGAGCGAGGGATATTAACTTCCAGTGTAGCGTGAACCTACAGTACATGGAGAACAACTGGCTCAAAAGTTGGATTGCCTGACAGAGTCTTATATGCAGATATTTAGCAGATGATATTTTATCTCAGCCAGCATGTGTTTGTAGCAAGTTTCAGGCTCTAAATATTTTCATCATTCATACTTGTTCTGTATGTTTCTTTCCCTAAAGGATAATTGAGATGTCCTTTCAAATGATGGCTTCCAAATTTTGTTGAAAAACTTAACTACATTATCTATACCAAGGACTGTTCAAATATCTGATTGACAGTGTGCTCAGACTGTAGTGAGAACCACATTTAGTATCTTTATGTAGTTTCTGTGGAATGTATATAGACCTCATTGTAATAGTTGTAATTCTTGTAAAGCATGGATATCATCATTTAGCTCACTTCGTAGTGTGGTAGATATCATTTTTGCAGTGGCATTCCAGAATGTCAAAATTGTGGGAGAGCAAACTGGGGCAAAGGAAAATGCTGGGGGGCAAAATCCTTTAGTGCATAGCTAAACCAAAGGTGTAGTGTACACTAATGACACAGTATGGTGAGTATGGTGGACGCTAAGGGAAAAGCCTTGCTGGGGGTCCAGGGGGCAAAGCTCCGAAAGCTCTGAGGTGTTAGCTCTGGGTAAAAAAATTAAGTCTCAGGAGAGGGATATAATTTTTTTTGTTGGCCTAATTCCAACTGGCCTAGTTTGGGGAAAGTTGGAACAACTGGGTACAAGAAAAATAGATTCAGGCTTGTGTATGTATGTTTGGCTGGGTTCCTAGACAGCCATCTCTGGCCTAGTGAATATTTTGCATTCAAGAGAGGAATTTTAGCCATCAGGTGAGTTTAAATGTACAGTTGTGGGTATGTTCTTTGACTATTCAAATTATAAAATAATAAAATAATAAAGTTATAACTGAATATTAAATAAATATCATAGAAAGAATGAGCTATGGACAGAAGTATCCCCATAAATCAAAAAGTCTGTTGTTTTTTGAAGAAGTAATAGGACTACTATTTGGAAGCGGTGACTTTTTCAGTTATGCGTTACTTCTACAACAGGCAATGTTCCTTTGCAGTCTAGTCTAATAGTAGCCTCTAGTCATAAAAGTGACTGATACGTACAGTACTTGGCCCCTTTCCAACCCCAAAATGATTTGTAATGTTGATGAAATGGTATGCTCAAAAAACTTCTTGTAAAGCTGAATTCTTTGAGAAGTTTGGTCACAAAGCATTTCAAACAAAGTTTTTCCAAATGTCCTGGTTACCAAGGTAATGGCCATGCCGCAGCATTCTTCATATTTTCTAATCATATACACCATGTTCTTCTTTTCAGCAAATCTGGAGGAGGTCTACAATTTGATGAAGGCATGGGAGAAATCCAGGTAAACTCATAGGCTTTAAGGTACTGTAAATCAGGCACATAGCCAGGATTGTGTCATGGGGGGGGGGGGGGGGGGTGTTGGGACACGATATAAGGGAAAAGTCTAAGGGTAGAGAGAAAAAACATTATTTTAAGGTTATTGCAAGGTTGGGTCATGGGGGGTTTCTGAACAATCAAAACCCTCCCTGTGGCTACGCCACTGAAGTAAATGTTCCAGACAATACAGTACTCATCACTCTGTTTCGACTGTAAGGCTCATTTTCAAACTTTGAGCTAGCTTAAAGATGACATGTTGTCTTATGAAATTGCAGTAACAATTATTCAGAAATCTGAATGGATGGCATCACAGCCTAACTTGCTGTAACTTCAATTATGGACTGTTTCAATGCACATTTAATGACTTAAAAGCTTTCAATATGGCTTCTCTGATGTGACATTATCGACAGTGTATCAAAACGAGTCTCAATTGAAGACTGGACAAGGGTGTGTTGTGACGTTATTGAAAATCTAGCATAAGTTTTTATTGTTTAGGTGTGAGTCAACAGATCATCCTCAATATTGAATAGTTGTTTGGAATTGCTTGTATAATATTCTTCTTCAAGCCAAAATTTGAATTCTGTATAAATTGTCAGGCTAGACAGACATGGGCTTTATGTGTAGGAACAATATCAGAATTAATGAAATGCTAACCCCTTTTTTCCATTGTTGTGACGAATATTTGTGTGTGGTAGCGACAAATATTTGTCAATATTTAATGAAAATTGTTTCTATTGAGGGGAATTGCAATTTTGCAAATAGAAAGTCTGGTTTCATGTTGATACTGCCAGAAAGGTGATATCAGTGCCCATGTTTTCAAGAAATGGACTAAATCGAATAAATCTCCAATGGAACAATTTAGGAAATGACCCTTCTGGGTTCCTAACCTCATGGTCAAGTGGTTAGAGCATCTGACTTGAGGTTTGGAATTATCATAGTCTTGAAAACCCTTGAAATTTGGGTTAATTGGTACAGTGTGTCACCGTTTCTGGGTGAATACATGTGAAAGGGATGTATTTTGTACAAAATAATCAGGCCTATTATATTTTGTGTTTTAACTGTTAAAAAATGCATGCTGCATCTCAAATTTTAAGGAAAATTGTCATCTTTACTGAAATACTTTCCTATGAAATCAGTTTGGTTTTACCCAACCAGTTGCACACTGGACAAGGTAGATGCTGTTGTATTTCAAGGGAACAGTTGCAATCATGACAAATTGGTCACAGTAAAATATACAGATGATTTGCTCCCTTGCCCAATTACACAATTTGATGATTGACAGACAGTAATACTCCATGCAAAGACATTTTATCCAAGTCAAGAAAACCTAGCCCAATAGTACTGTGTCTTTTTTGGCAACCTAAGTGGACTAGAAGCTCGGTGAAGTGATAATAATAGACCTCCAGCAGTGGGTTTGGACACCTGATATACCTCAGTTGAACAATAGATTACTGAGGTTAGAAAATCAACTTTTTTACCGCAATCAAAACAGCATTATAAGCAACTTTAAACATCTATGATACAAATTTATTCAAATCTATAAGTCTACAATAAGCAGGTAGGTACTCCTGATGAAATCTTTTATTTCAAGTGTCCTTGAGTGGTCAGCTCACTTGTTAAAGTAAAAAAAAAAATTTTTTAAATTTCAGGGTGGAGAGAACAAGGTCCACGCTTGCAAGGCATGTGGCAAGTTTTACCTGAAAGTTGATGGTCTGATTCGACACAAGGAGACAGAGAAACATAAGGAGGTATGGTTTCATAAATTACCTGAATGGTGAAGTGATATCCAATATCCTCAATGTTAATGTCACAGACTTCTTATATATAGAAAGACAATCATGTGACCTAAACAGTCACCTCCAGAGAACGGAAAACAGGTGTACCAAGATGGTCACTGTGAAGCTTCAGTTTGTTTTATTGATAATGAATTTGTAACATTTCAAACAAGATTTAGACATGAATGGGAAAAAATATCATGTTACAATCCGTTTAGTTATTTTGACCTTACCTTGCATTATTTTGTAGAAAAAATTGAGTTTCTCTTTGCAAAATCTGTGTAATATGAGCTTTTCTGGTTTCGATGAAAAGAGAAACCTATGCATTCATGATGGCGTGTGTGTGTATGTATGTGTGTAGGTGTGTGTGCGTGTATGTGTGAATGTGTGTGTGTTTGTGACACTTTGCTTGTTTACACGATATCTTGAGAAGGGAAGATCTGACAGTTCTCAAACTTAGTACACAGATACGCCATACTGAGAGGACCCTATTTATTTTCGTTGAGGTCAAAGGTCATCTGGGGTCACAGGGGGTCAAAAACCAAAATCCTTGTTTACACAATATCTCAAGACAGGAAACTTGGATTGATTTCAAACTTGATACATTGATGCGTTATGATGTAAAGAAGAACCCTATTGATTTTGGTGGAGGTCAAAGGTCATTTGGGGTCACATGGGGTCAAACCCCGAAATCCTTGTTTACACGATATCTCATGGTAGAAAACTTGGATTAATTTCAAACTTGATATGTTGATGCGTTATGATGTAAGGAAGAACCCTATTGATTTTGGTGGGTGTCAAAGGTCATTTGGGGTCACATGGGGTCAAACCCTAAAATCCTTGTTTACACGATATCTCATGGTAGAAAACTCGGATTAATTTCAAACTTGATATGTTGATGCATTATGATGTAAGGAAGAACCCTATTGATTTTGGTGGAGGTCAAAGGTCATTTGGGGTCAATAGGGGTCAAAACCTAAAATCCTTGTTTACACGATATCTCATGGTAGGAAACTTGGATCAATTTCATACTTGATATGTTGATGCGTTATGATGTAAGGAAGAACCCTTTTGATTTTGGTGGAGGTCAAAGGTCATTTGCGATCACGTGGGGTCAAACCCCGAAATCCTTGTTTACACGATATCTCATGGTAGAAAACTTGGATCAATTTCAAACTTGATATTTTGATGCGTTATGATGTAAGGAAGAACCCTATTGGTTTTGGTGGAGGTCAGTGGTCATTTGGGGTCACATGGGGTCAAACCCTGAAATCCTTGTTTACATGATACATTATGGTAGGAAACTTGGATTCATTTTAATCTTGATAGGTTGATGTGTTATGATGTAAGAAAGAACCGGATTTATTTTCGTGGAGGTCAAAGGTCATTTGGGGTCACACCCTGAAATCCTGGTTTACACTATATCTCAAAGTAGGAAACTTTGATTCATTTCAAACTTGATATGTTGATGCACTATGATGTAAGAAATAATCCAATAAATTTTGGTGGAGGTCCAAGGTCATTTGGGGTCACATGGGGTCAAACTCCGAACTTCTTGTTCACACTATATCTCAAGGTAGGAAGCTTGGATTATATCAAACTTGATATGGTGATGCGTTAGGATGGGAGGGAGAACCCTACTGATTTTGGTAGAGGTCAAAGGTCATTTGGGGTTATAGTGGTCAAACTCAGAAAAACTTGTTTAGGATAGCTCAAAGTATGAAATGAATTATGGTGAGAAGATGGTCTGTATAAGGTTTTTTGGTTTCGATGAAAAGAGAAACCTATGCATTCATGATGGCGTGCGTGTGTATGTATGTGCATGTGTGTGTGTCTGTGTGTGTGTGTATGTGTGTGTGTTTGTGACACTTTGCTTGTTTACACGATATCTTGAGAAGGGAAGATCTGACAGTTCTCAAACTTGATACACAGATACCCCATACTGAGAGGAAGAACCCAATTTATTTTGGGTGAGGTCAAAGGTCATCTGGGGTCACAGGGGGTCAAAAACCAAAATCCTTGTTTACACAATATCTCAAGAAAGGAAACTTGGATTAATTTTAAACTTGATACATATATGTGTTATGATGTAAGGAAGAACCCTATTGATTTTGGTGGAGGTCAAAGGTCATTTGGGGTCATGTGGGGTCAAACCCCGAAATCCTTGTTTACACGATATCTCATGGTAGAAAACTTGGATTAATCTCAAACTTGATATGCTGATGCATTATGATGTAAGGAAGAACCCTATTGATTTTGTTAGAGGTCAAAGGTCATTTGGGGTCACATGGGGTCAAACCCTGAAATCCTTGTTTACATGATATCTCATGGTAGGAAACTTGGATTAATTTCAAACTTGATATGTTGATGCGTTATGATGTAAGAAAGAACTCGATTCATTTTCGTGGAGGTCAAAGGTCATTTGGGGTCACATGGGGTCAAACCCTGAAATCCTTGTTTTCACTATATTTCAAGGTAGGAAACTTGGATTCATTTCAAACTTGATATGTTGATGCATTATGATGTGAGGAACAATGCAATTAATTTTGGTGGAGGTCAAAGGTCATATGGGGTCAAATCCTGAAATCCTTGTTTTCACTATATTTCAAGGTAGGAAACTTGGATTCATTTCAAACTGCATATGTTGTGCATTATGATGTGAGGCACAACGCAATTAATTTTGGTGGAGGTCAAAGGTCATTTGGGGTCACATGGGATCAAATCCTGAAATCCTTGTTTTCACTATATTTCAAGGTAGGAAACTTGGATTCATTTCAAACTTAATATGTTGATGCATTATGATGTGAGGAACAACCCAATTAATTTTGGTTCAGGTCAAAGGTCATTTGGGGTCACAAAGGGTCAAACCCTGAAAGCCTTATTTACACTATATCCCAAGGTAGGAAACTTGGATTGATTTCAAACTGGATATGTTGATGGGTTATAATGTAAGAAAGAACCTGATGTATTTTCGTGGAGGTCAAAGGTCATTTGGGGTCACATAGGGTCAAACCCCAAAATCCTTATTTACACTATATCTCAAGGTAGGAAACTTGGATTAATTTCAAACTTGATATGTTGATGCGTTATAATGTAAGAAAGAACCTGATATATTTTGGTGAAGGTCAAGGGTCGTTTGGGGTCTCGTGAGGTCAAACCCCCAAATCCTTGTTTACACTATATCCCAAGGTAGGAAACTTGGATTTATTTCAAACTTGATATGTTGATGCGTTATGATGTAAGAAAAAACCAGTTCAAATTGGTAGAGGTCAAAGGTCCTTTGGGGTCACATCCTTGTTTACACCATATCTCACGATAGGAAACTTGGATTAATTTCAAACTTGTTATGTTGATTTGTTATGATGTAAGGAAGAACCCAATTACTTTTGGGGGAGGTCAAAGGCCATTTGGGTTTACATGGGGTCAAACCCTGAAATTCTTGTTTACGTGATACATCACAGTATGAAACTTGGATTCATTTCAAACTTGATATGTTCATGCATTATGATGTAAAGAAGAATCCTATATATTTTGGTGGAGACCAAAGGTCATTTGGGGTCAGAAGGGGACAAATCCTGAAAACCTTTTTAACACAATATCTCAAGGTAGGAAGCTTGGATTGATTTCAAACTTTGATGTGTTGATGCGTTACGTTGTGAACCCTATTGATTTTGGTAAAAGTCAAAGGTCATTTGGGATCATAGGGGGTCAAACTCAGAAAAACCTGTTTAGGATAGCTCATGGTATGAAATGTGGATGGCTTTCATAATTAGTATGTGGATAAATTATGGTAAGAAGATGGTCTGTATAAGGTTTTTTTTGTGGAGGTGAAAGGATATCTGGGGTCATGATCGGTCAAACTTTGAAAAACTTGTCAAAATGGGATATCTCAAGGTAGGAAACTGGGATGGATTTCGTAATTAGTATGTGGATGTGTTATGGTGAGTTGAAAGTACTGTACGTGTTGTTTTTGGTGGAGGTAAATGTTCATCTGGTATCACCTGGCATCAAACTCTGAAAACCTTGTTTGCAGAATATCTTAAGGCACAGTATGAAATTTGGCTTTTTGAATATAGAAATGTTTTGGTTAAAAGGAAAACCAGTTACTTACAAGTGGAGTCTAAGGTCACTTTGGGTCACCAGTTGTTACAAGAAATGTAGGATTTTATTGAAAAGAGCATGTATGTATCATCGAAACCTCAATGCATTTTTGCATTCTGGTTTTTTTTGTGGAGGTGAAAGGACATCTGGGGTCATGATCCGTCAAACTTTGAAAAACTTGTCAAAATGGGATATCTCAAGGTAGGAAACTTGGATGGATTTCCTAATTAGTATGTGGATGTGTTATGGTGAGTTGAAAGTACTGTACCTGTTGTTTTTGGTGGAGGTCAATGGTCATCTGGTATCACCTGGCATCAAACTCTGAAAACCTTGTTTGCAGAATATCTTAAGGCACAGTATGAAATTTGGCTTTTTGAATAGAGAAATGTTTTGGTTAAAAGAAAAACCAGTCACTTACAGGTGGAGACAAAGGTTATTTTGGGTCACCAGTTGTTACAAGAAATGTAGTGCATGTATGTATCATCGAAACCTCAATGCATTTTTGCATTCTGGTTGAACTAGCTGTCAGTTAAAGAGCTGTGCCAATTGAGAATTTCTGTCGGCTTCTGTAGAAATTGTAGTTTGGGATGAGAGAATTAACCCTGTAGGTACATCAAAATATGGTGATGGAACTTAGGAGTTGGGAATTGAATCCCTATCCAGGTCAAGTGCCATTTTTGGTTTCGATGAAAAGAGAAACCTATGCATTCATGATGGCGTGTGTGTGTATGTATGTGTGTATGGGTTTGTCTTTGTGTAAAACAGAGGACCTAAACAATAGACTTCCAGATCCTCGGTAGTAAATTCAAAAGATTTCTCAAGTCCTCGGTTGTCTAACAATAGAGTCTATTGTGAAGGTTAGGGTTAAGTAAGCAGACACAATGGAGATAACAATGAAGTCCTCAGTTGTGTGTAAAAACACGACGGATGTGCGTGTGTGTGGGGATATGTGTGTGTGTATGTGGGGGTGTGTTTGCGTGTGTGTGTGTGTATGTTTGTGTGTTTGTGACACTTTGCTTGTTTACACAATATCTTGAGAAGGAAAGATGTGACAATTCTCAAACTTGATACACAGATACTCCATACCAAGAGGAAGAACCCTATTTATTGTGGTTGAGGTCAAAGGTCATCTGGGGTCACAGGGGGTCCAAAACCAAAATCCTTGTTTACACAATATCTCAATATAAGAAACTGGGATTAATTTCAAACTTGATGTGGTAATGCGTTATGATGTAAGGAAGAACCCTATTGATTTTGGTGGAGGTCAAAGGTTTTTTGGGGTCACCTGGGGTCAAACCCCGAAATCCTTGTTTACACAATATCTCATTGTAGAAAACTTTGATCAATTTCAAACTTGATATATTGATGCGTTGTAATGTAAGAAAGAACCCTATTGATTTTGGTGGAGGTCAAAGGTCGTTTGGGGTCAGGTGGTGTCAAACCCTGAAATCCTTGTTTACACAATATCTCATGGTAGGAAACTTGGATCAATTTCATACTTGATATGTTGATGCCTTATGATGTTAGGAAGAACCCAATCAATTTTGGTGGAGGTCAAAGGTCATTTGGGGTCACATGGGGTCAAACCCTGAAATCCTGGTTTACACAATATCTCAAGGTAAGTAACTTTGATTCATTTCAAACTTGATATGTTGATGCGTTATGATGTAAGGAAAAACCCAATTAATTTTGGTGGAGGTCAAAGGTCATTTGGGGTCACATGAGGTCCAGCCCTGAAATCCTTTTTAACATGATACATCATTGTAGGAAAGTTGGATTCATTCCAGGCTTGATATGTTGATGTGTTATGATGTAAAGAAGAATCCTATTTATTTTGGTGGAGGTCAAAGATCATTTGGGGTCAGAAGGGGACAAATCTTGAAAATTTTTTAAAACAATATTGCAAGTTAGGAAGCTTGGATTGATTTCAAACTTGATGTGTTGATGCATTATGATGTAAGGAAGAACCCTTTTGATTTTGGTAGAGGTCAAAGGTCATTTGGGGTCATAGGGGGTCAAACTCAGAAAACCTTGTTCACACTGTGTCTCAAGTTAGGAAACTTGGATTAATTTCAAACTTGATATGATGATGCGTTATGATGTAAGCAGCGTGTTTGCAGAATATCTTTAATAAGGCACAGTAGGAAATTTGGCTTTTTGAATTTAGAAATGTTTTGGTTAAAAGAAAAACCAGTTACTAACAGGTGGAGTCAAAGGTCACTTTGGGTCACCAGTTGTTACAAGAAATGTAGCATTTCATTGAAAAGAGCATGTATGTATCATCGAAACCTCAATGCATTTTTGCATTCTGGTTAGATGCAAATGGTCTGAAGGCCTTGAGGTTGGTCATGTATTGTCCTTTAGTGGACATAATAGCTTCTTTGGGAAGCAGCGAAAGAAGTGAAAGAAACGGCTGTTTGCCAGAGAGTCAGGAGGACTTTAGAAAAAGGGATTTTTAGATGGACATTTGCTTATCATATCAATAAAGTTTGAGGGATAGTTTTATGTTTCTTTGTTCAACATTTAGAGTTTATATATTTTTGTAAGATGTTTTAGTTATTTGTTTCTATTATTTGTTGGAGCTGTGTCAACTCTTGCAAAACTGAAAGTTGTTTGGAATTTTACATCAATTGATCTAATTAAAGGGGAAATCAGAGTTTGCTTTTTCAATTTTCAACACGTTGCATGACATTTTTACTTTGACTTAAAACTAACAAAAAACAATCCGTGATCAAGGTCTGATGTTGCGATTGGTGTCAGTGAAGATGTCTAGTCTTGCATCTGTATAAAATGGTGTACCAAACAAAAATATGTAGAAATTTTCATTTGAAAGTAATTAACACAAAGAAAACTTTTTGTATAAAACCTGTCACTCTTCAGTGTTTCTCTATTTTGGTAAACAATCAGTTTAGAAGTGAAACAGAGCTTGGTCAAACTCTCATTGTCCCCTTTAAAGTTATTAATTGGTGTGTAGTTATGTACATGTACTCTATGTCTGTGAATAGTAAGTATTGAATACTCTAAATGGAGTAGAAAGTTACTAGGCTGAATCTTTAAAAAGCTATGCTAAGAGCTATTGTGACTTCTCATAACAGGGTTCCTATAGTCAAGGGAAACCTGGAGAAGTCATTAACACTTTGAAAAAAATTCAAGGCCCGGGAAAGTCCGGAGAATCACAGCAAAGGATATGAAGTCCTGGAAAAGTTTTCACAGTCATTGGTTCATACAGGTTCTGGAAATAGTTGATTTATCTATCATACATGTCAACCAATCAGATTGCATTTATCAGGGTATTGTCTTTCACGTCCATAACTGGACGTAAAGCGGTAGTCAGATTCACTCACTGCACTTATCCAAAAAGCACCAACACCTTACTGCCCAACATCGACATTGCCCTACCGAGAGTTTGAGCTATTTCTCTGATCATTAGAAGACAATATATCCTACACTTGTTCTCGATTACCACCATACCATAATATGAACCTCTGACACACCAGTTGGTCCCATGAATAACAACAGGATAAAGTTATGTCAGTAAGGGTTATCACATTGTAACTCTCTCAGGACAGTCAAATCACACCTGATAACTGAAAGTTGCAATTATTCACTTACTGTATTGCACTTTGGACCGGACTGTGGGCTCCAAATGTTTTATTTGAATAATATCCTACAAGTTAATATGTGACACTCTGGCACCATTGCCTATCTACTATACTGTATATCATGCAACTGATGAGCCCTGAAAATAATCTTTTAAGGTGAAACACATCTAGCATGTTACATAACAAGGTCACAAAAAACATATAAACTCAAACCTTTGGGTTTCCTATTTAAAACATTACTGAAAGTTGCTAAATTATTCTTTGCCGGGTGATCTCCTCCCATCTTACCCAAGAATTTTAAAGCAAAATCAAAAGCTTAACATATCATCATGGTTAAATTTATCACAAGTATATTGGTCTGTGAACACGTTACTGAATTTTGGAAGAGTCGGCCACTTTTTTGTAGAATAAGAAAATGAATTCAAATTGTTAGACTAAGTTGGAAAATCAGTTAAAATGAGCAGTTTTTCAGAAGGTCCTGGAAAAGTTAGGAAATTCTAGGGAGGAAACTTAACAAACCCTGAAAATGACATTTTTCATTCTTGCTTGTAATGCTTGTAATATCAAGATGTATTATTCTCATATATTCAGCCTTTATTATACCTCTTCACCTCAAATTTTATGTGATTTTATGCAAGATATTATTTCATGTCAGAAAGATTGTCATTAAATTTTTCCACTTGGTCCTGAGAAGGTCAAGGAAAAGGAATAATCCAGAAACTAGATTTTTCAAAATGTTCAGGGACTTTGCAAAAAGTGGATGGATAACTAAACTTGGTGTGAATGTATGTACATAAGCACTTTATTAGCCATCAATAATATTTTGACCCTTGACATGAGGCTTTATTAATTACAGAGGGTAGAGTTTCTTGAAGAACGTTTTGGTGAAAGTTGGCAACAGTTTCAGTGGTACAACCAAGCCTCGCAGTCTGGTGGACAGAATGCAGAAGAACCTGTTGGTATGTCTTTGTAGGTAGTTAGTTATATGTAGTTTTTGGCCCAGTTTCCAACCTATTGGTTAAGTCGAGCTGGCCACGGCCTTTTTTTCAGTTATGGCCCACTGGCTTGTTTTTCCTACTCCATTGCTTATGCAGAGCATCACACACAACAGCGGTAGGTGCCTTTTTAAGAGTCTTTAGTATGACTCGACCTGGGAAGTGAACCTGGGCCTTTCGCATGAGAGGCAGATGTTCTACCGTTAGACCAAACACTGAACTTAACACTGAACAATAACCTTTTTATCAGGCTGACATTTTATAACTTGATCATGTTGGTCTAAGTCCCATCAAACTAAGCTAGTAAGTTTGCATAAATCCTTCGGTTCATTGTCTCTTACTGGTTTTAAAGGGTTATATATTTAGTTAGATGGAGTTTTACGGCCCAGTTTCCAACTAATTGGTTCAAGTTGAGCTAGCCACCTTTTTTTTCTCCAGTTGCAGCTCACTGGCTTGTTTTCCCTGCCCGCAAGTTTACTTAACAGTTTCCTTTCCTTGAGAAAGCCAAGAACAAGGGAAGAATCTGTCTGTTCAAAACAAAGTGTTTTGGTGTAACAGTGAATTTGACTCAAAAACTTTATTTATTGGAAATGATTAAGTGTTGCAGTCAATTAATTTCATTGCTGATCTTGTTTTTAAAAATGCATGTTTTCTGCACCTCAAACAAAATAATTCCCTTTTGATTAAAGCAGTAAATTGTGAAGATGTCATGTTCTTTATATTGATTTAAAAGTGCTTGAGGTAAAAGGAGTTTATTTCAGAGTACTGTAATTAACTTCTGTCCTCTTCTTACCCAGGTGTTGCATTTATTGTGCCGATCTCAGGATTTTTCTGCAAATTGTGCTCACAGTTTTACAACAGTGAAGTTAAGGCTAAAGATGTCCATTGCAGACAAAAAAATCATATCCAAAAAGTTAAGGTAAGACATAATGTTCACATAGAAATGGGTGCAAATTAAAAAAGATAAGATTGCATCCCCACCCCCTTACTGCTTTCCCCCTAGGGTGGCACTTGTTGGCATGGTAGACTGACAGTGATGTCTCTGTTCAATGCCTTGTAAAGGAAGTTTTTGTGTTTGCGCATGTGAAAGAAGAACTGTTTTTGCACAGTTTGGTAAACTTCCTTTCAAACAGAACCAGACCTTGAGTTTGAGATTTTCAAGGAGATCTTCAGATTACATGCCCTGGAAATTTAGGAGTGTGGTCGGTGTGCTGTTTTATTAAATTTGTATGTATTTATTTAGACAGGCGCTTAGCCAGGATTGTGTCATGGTGGGTGGGGAAGGGGGGGGTTGATGGCACAACATGAGGAAAAAGTCAAAGGATAGAGAGAAAAAAGCTGCTATTTTAGGTGTTTTTGCATTGCAAGGTTGTGTCATAGGGGGTTCTTATCACCCCCTCTCCCCTCCTGCCCTCCCCTGCTATGCCACTGTATCTAGAGTCCCCATTTTGATCTAGGTGTGCATAAAAGACACCCCCATCACAGTGATTTGAAGTAATAAGTCGTGTGTGGTCTCACTGGCACTCATGGAAATTCAAGCTCTGTAGACATATATTTCTTGAGATATCACCTGATGAAATGACTAGATCTGTGTTTTAAGGTGAGCTTGAGAGCAGAAGAAGCCATGCCACTTATATTGACAAGGAATCCTTTGTTTCTTTGAGGGTTTTCATTCTGTTAAGTGTTAAAGTGAATACAATATGATTTATCCATCGGAATGCAAAATTTGTAAAAGTTCTCATACTACTTAAGTATGCAGTTTCATTCTGATATTGCAGTTTCATTCTGATATTGCAGTTTCATTCTGATATTGCAGTTTCATTCTGATATTGCAGTTTCATTCTGATATTGCAGTTTCATTCTGATATTGCGAGCAGAACATCTGTTGTACCAGTTCAAAGAAACGAAAACAACTGTGCATTAATGTGGGGATATGATTTCATATATGTTTGCTTTAAGTTCACTGTTAGTTGAAAATGTAACAAAAAGAACCACAAATTGGACCTTATGTGCCAATTTCACTAGAATGTTTAGGGTTAATACCTCTTTAATGTGTCAAAAATTTGTTTGACCTTGGATCCTTCTTGAAAGGTGAAAACTTGGAGTGTTTGTCCACCACCTCTGCTAGAATGCACAAAGCTAGCCTTATTGGGGTGTGTGTACGGTAGAGAGTTCAAGCCCAACATTTGGGGAGGAATGATGGCTAGAGTTTTGGTCACATAATCATTTGTCTATATGAATGTGGATGAATCACTATCATTTGGGGTCATTTGGGGTCACACCCCGAAATCCTGGTTTACACTATATCTCAAGGTAGAAAACTTGGATTCATTTCAAACTTGATATGTTGATGCGTTAGGATGTCTGAAATAACCCAATAAATTTTGGTGGAAGTCAAAGGTCATTTGGGGTCACATGGGGTCAAACTCCAAACTTCTTGTTTACACTATATTTCAAGGTAGGAAGCTTGGATTGATTTCAAACTTGATATGTTGATGCGTTATGATGGGAGGAAGAACCCTATTGATTTTGGTAGAGGTCAAAGGTCATTTGGGGTCATAGGGGTCAAACTCAGAAAACCTTGTTTAGGATAGCTCAAGGGATGAAAGGTGGATGGATTTCAAAATTAGAATGTAAATGAATTATGGTGAGAAGATGGTCTGTATAAGGTTATTTTTTGTGGAGGTGAAAGGACATCTGGGGTCATGATCGGTCAAACTTTGAAAAACTTGTCAAAATGGGATATCTCAAGGTAGGAAACTTGGATGGATTTCCCAATTAGTATGTGGATGTGTTATGGTGAGTTGAAAGTACTGTACCTGTTGTTTTTGGTGGAGGTCAATGGTCATCTGGTATCACCTGGCATCAAACTCTGAAAACCTTGTTTGCAGAATATCTTAAGGCACAGTATGAAAGAAAAACCAGTCACTTAACAGGTGGAGACAAAGGCTATTTTGGGTCACCAGTTGTTACAAGAAATGTAGCATTTTATTGAAAAGAGCATGTATGTTTCATCGAAACCTCAATGCATTTTTGCATTCTGGTTCATCTCTGTGATCTCTGTACATCACATACTGCTAGAATTCAATCTAGGAGATTTTATCTAAAGTAACCTGACAAAAAGACAATTGGTTTCAAGCCTTGGCTTTGTTTTGAGCTGTTACAGGCTTTCTACTGGCCATGTAAATTTCATATGTTCCCCGTATTATTGATCCCCTGCCGTAGGCAGGCAAGGAATCTATGCGATGGTGATGTCGTGTGTGTGTGTGTGTGGGTGCGTGTGTATGTGTGTGTGTGTTTATGACACTTGCTTGTAAACAAGATATCTTAAGATAGGAGTGTCCGACACTTTTCATATTTGGTATATAGATTTATCATGTTGAGAGGAAGAACCCTATTGTTTTTAGTAGAGGTCAAAGGTCATTTGAGGTCACCAGTGGTAAAATTATGACAACTTTGAAAATAGCTTGTAAACACGATATCTTAAGATAGGAGTGACGGACACTTTTCATACTTGGTATATAGATTTTTCATGTTGAGAAGAAGAACCCTATTGTTTTTGGTAGAGGTCAAAGGTCATTTGAGGTCACCAGCGGTAAAATTGCGAAAACGCCGAAAATGGCTTTTAAACACTATATCTTCAGATAGGAGTGACCGACACTCTTCATACTTGGTATATAGATTGGTCATGTTGAGAAGAAGAACCCTTTTGTTTTTGGTAGAGGTCAAAGGTCATTTGAGGTCATTGGCAGTAAAATTGCGAAAACGCCAAAAATGACTTGTAAACACGATATCTTCAGATAGGATTGCCCGACAATTTTCATACGTGGTATATAGATTTGTCATGTTGAGAGGAAGAACCCTATTGTTTTTGGTAGAGGTCAAAGGTCATTTGAGGTCACCAGCGGCAAAATTGCGAAAACGCCGAAAATGGCTTGTAAACATGATATCTTCAGGTAGGAGTGACCAACACTCTTTATATTTAGTATATAGATTTTTCATGTTGAGAGAGAGAAGCGTATTGTTTTTGGTAGAGGTCAAAGGTCATTTGAGGTCACTAGCAGTAAAATTGTGAAAACTTCGAAAATGGCTTGTAAACATGATATCTTCAGGTAGGAGTGACCAACACTCTTTATATTTGGTATATAGATTTTTCATGTTGAGAGAGAGAAGCGTATTGTTTTTGGTAGAGGGCAAAGGTCATTTGAGGTCACCAGCGGTAAAATTGCGAAAATTCTGTGCCAAAAATGTAAAGAAAAATCAATCAAGCACTGTCAATTTGAAAGCAGGTAAGGTATTTGATGGCAAGGAATCACTAAGCCTTTTGGCTTTCTGGTTTTGAATAGCTGTAAATTCTTATTTTTTGCCGAATTTGCCCTGTAAGTCCAAGTTTTGGTTTTGTACCATATTCTCTTTTATGGTGTTTTCATTTGAGCATGCAGGTCCAAGAACACTGTGACCCCAGTTGTTGGCATTAAAGGTATACCGTACAGTGTTTTAACGAGGACAAGTTCCTGCTTATGATCTTTAAAGCATGTATCCATCCCAGGTAGTCCAGAGTGGACATCTGGGTGATATTTTCCAAAGAGGTGAACACCTTATGGGAATGACTTTACAGTATGTGAGAGGGTGGGAGTATGCCAAGCATATTCCATGTATACAGACAAGTTCTAGACAGACAAGTTATGTAGGCAAATCCCCATTGCACATATACATTCCTAAAGGCCATGTTATTGCATGATTAATTAAAGGCAGAGTCAATTATCTAACTGACAGTTATTGTCAAGTCACTTATTGGTTTCGATGAAAAGAGAAACCTATGCATTCATGATGGCGTGTGTGTGTATGTGCATGTTTATGTGTGTGTGTGTGTGCGTGTGTGTGTGTGTGTTTGTGACACTTTGCTTGTTTACACGATATCTTGAGAAGGGAAGATCTGACAATTCTCAAACTTGGTACACAGATACCCCATACTGAGAGGAAGAACCCTATTGATTTTGGTGGAGGTCAAAGGTCATCTGGGGTCACAGGGGGTCAAACTCCGAAATCCTTGTTTACACGATATCTCAAGATAGGAAACTTGGATTAATTTCAAAGTTGATAAGTTGATGCGTTATGATATAAAGAAGAACCCTATTGATTTTGGTGGAGGTCAAAGGTCATTTGGGGTCACAGGGGATCAAACCCCGAAATCCTTGTTTACACGATATCTCATGGTGGGAAAATTGGATTAATTTCAAACTTTGTACGTTGATGCTTTATGATGTAAGGAAGAACCCTATTGATTTTGGTGGAGGTCAAAGGTCATTTGGGGTAACATGGGGTCAAACCCCGAAATCCTTGTTTACACGATATCTCATGGTAGGAAAATTGGATTAATTTCAAACTTGATACGTTGATGCGTTATGATGTGAGAAAGAACCCGATGTATTTTCATGGGAGTCAAAGGTCATTTGGAGTCACATGGGAACCCTGAATCCTTGTTTACACTTTATCGCAAGGTAGGAAATGTGGATTCTTTTCAAACTTGATATGTTGATGTGTTATGATGTAAGGAAGAACCCTATTGATTTTGGTGGAGGTAAAAAGTTATTTGGGGTCACATGGGGTCAAACCCGGAGATCCTTGTTTACACATCATCTCATGGTAGGAAACTTGGATTCATTTCAAACTTGGTATGTTGATGTGTTATGATGTAAGAAAGAACCTGATTTATTTTCATGGAGGTCTAAGGTCACATGGGGTCCTATGGGGTCAAACCCCGAAATCCTTAATTACACTATATCTGAAGGTAAAAAACTTGGATTCCTTTCAAACTTGATAGGTTAAGGTTAATGGGTTTTGATTAAAGGAAAAACCCAATTAATTTTGGTGGAGGTCGAAGGTCATTTGGGGTAACATGGAGTCAAACCCCGAAATCCTTGTTTACACGATATCTCATGGTAGGAAAATTGGATTAATTTCAAACTTGATACGTTGATGCGTTATGATGTGAGAAAGAACCTGATGTATTTTCATGGGAGTCAAAGGTCATTTAGGGTCACATGGGGACAAACCCTGAATCCTTGTTTACACTTTATCGCAAGGTAGGAAACGTGGATTCTTTTCAAACTTGATATGTTGATGTGTTATGATGTAAGGAAGAACCCTATTGATTTTGGTGGAGGTAAAAGGTTATTTGGGGTCACATGGGGTCAAACCCGGAGATCCTTTTTTACACAATATCTCATGGTAGGAAACTTGGATTCATTTCAAACTTGGTATGTTGATGCGTTATGATGTAAGAAAGAACCTGATTTATTTTCATGGAGGTCTAAGGTCACATGGGGTCCTATGGGGTCAAACCCCGAAATCCTTAATTACACTATATCTGAAGGTAAAAAACTTGGATTCCTTTCAAACTTGATAGGTTAAGGTTAATGGGTTTTGATTAAAGGAAAAACCCAATTAATTTTGGTGGAGGTCGAAGGTCATTTGAGGTCACATGGAGTCAAACCCTGAAATCTTTGTTTACATGATACATCATCGTAGGAAACTTGGATTCATTTCAAACTTGGTATGTTGATGCGTTATGATGTAAAGAAGAACCCTATTTATTTTGGTGGAGGTCAAAGGTCAGAAGGGGACAAATTCTGAAAACTTTTTAATACAATATCTCAAGGTAGGAAGCTTGGATTGATTTTAAACTTGATATGTTAATGCATTAGGATGTAAGGAAGAACCCTATTGATTTTGGTAAAGGTCAAAGGTCATTTGGGGTCAAAGGGGGTCAAACTCCGAAAACCTGTATAGGACAGCTCAAGGTACTCAATGTGGATGTATTTCACAATTAGTGTGTGTATGAGGTACGGTAAGTTGAAAGTACTGTACCTGTTGTTTTTGGTGGAGTTCAGTGGCCATCTGGTATCACCTGGCATCAAACTCTGTAAACCTTGTTTGCAGAATATCTTAAGGCACAATAGAAATTTGGCTTTTTGAATATAGAAATGTTTTGGTTAAAAGAAAACCCAGTTACTTACAGGTTGAGTCAAAGGTCACTTTGGGTCACCAGTCGTTACAACAAATGTAGCATTTTATTAAAAAGAGCATGTATGTATCATCGAAACCTCAATGCATTTTTGCATTCTGGTTTATTGTCTTTTCCCAGCTGCCCATACTGCCCACTTCAGTAAATGATTCTCACCTTAACTCTACTAATTATTTCAAACCCTTTATTTGCCTGTGAAACCATGCCTAATAAACTTCTGTTTTGTGATGTAAAACCTCTATATTTCCCTCTGTAATGTGCTTGCACAGCAGTAGAAAGCCTAATGTTGTTATTCAGTGATGAGATATCATCTATGTCTCACTGCAATACACCCAGGCCTTTCATCAGAATTCCCCTTTGACAGCATAAGCATGAAGCATGTAAATGCCCCGAGCCCTGGAGGGTGGGCTTTGGGTTACCACATGCAGGCCTCATCAAAGTCAAAGTGGCAGAATTTTTGGGTAGCTGTGCCATTAACGAGTTCAGCGTAAGGGAAAGACGTGCCCTTTTACTTTATTGATCTCAAGGTAATGCCAAACAGGAAGCTCATTTACAAATTGCGGATTTATAGAGGTCATTTGGCAGGGTTCTTGCCAACCCATTTTAACTGGGCCCACTGCCCAATTTGAATTTGACTTTTGGTTTTGTTTCTTAGTGCCCAGTTTCAAAGTTTCTTGCCCCGTTTGAAAGTTGTATGCCTGCTTTCAAAATTGCAATGAAAAGCATCAGTAACAAGTGCAACGGAAATATGTTTGACTAACGGGCACTACAGCTCCCTGTACCAATGTTGAAGTTTCATGACCCCTTGGGCTGCCCCATCATTGACTGGGGCATTGGGGGATGGTGATCCATTTATTGCTTCAATGGTTTGCTTGCTTTGCCCCAACATTTTTGTTGAGGATTGTAGCTATTTAAGCCGTAAAGCTTGAAGCCATCTCCTTGGTTTTATTAAATGTGTGTGTGGCGTACACATTACTTGTTAGAACATCTAAGAAATGGTGCACAAAAAGTACAAATTTCAGGTGGTTAAGACTGCTCCTAGAAGTTCTAAAATTTGCAGAACTTTTGGGGCCTTCACTCCCTGGGCCCCCACCTGCATCATCATCTGAAAATTCTGTCTCCACCCAGTTTGACCAAAAATCTGGTGAGAACCCTGGTTAGGGATGGCCAAAAGCTTGGTATACTTTTCTAGCATCATGAGTTTAAATGTGCAAGAAGCCTGGTAGGTATGCAGCATCTTCTGTTTGACTTCTCTGTTTGAATTCAATAAGCAGTACTAAAGTAAAGTTTACTTTAATATATTTTCTATGTCATGGTTACAGGAATGGGATAGAACCTCAAAAGGAAGCATGGCTGCACTTCCAGTAGATCCTGTTGAAATAGCTGAAGCAGTGAGACAGAATGATAAAGCTTCCAGTCCCTCAACACCAAAGGAATCAAAGCATAAGTCATCCAGATCAAGGTCAAGGTCTAAGAGCAGACATGATTCCAGGGCATCTTCAAAATCTAAAGGTAAAAAGCATGGTCAGCGCGTAAGATTTTAAACAGGGAACATGCGGCCTGCTGGCCCCAAAATTTGTGTCGGTTTATCCCAAATCCACAGGTTTTGACATGTTTCTGTAACTGGATTTTGCATGGTTTTGAAAACTTGTGTCTTCCTGTGAGCACAGAATTTCAAAAGTGATTGCTCTCTTCATACCCAAGGTCATACAAGAATTTCTCTCTTGATCCCCCCTTGGAATTTCTACAGCACTTACAATAGATTACAAAATAGATTTGTTGTCTGCTACATCTAACGTCATGCGGAGGGCCCTGGTTCTATTCCCAGGTCGGGTCCTACCAAAGACTCCAAAAATGGAACCTTCTGCTGTTGTGCCTGATGCTTCACATAAACAATGGAGTAGTCAAAACAAGCAAGTGAGGCACAACTGGAAAAGACCGTGGCCGGCTCTACTTGAACCAGTACGCTGGAAACTGGGCTGTAAAACTCTACCTAACTAACTACGTCTAACGTCAGTCTGAAATGTTTGCTACTGCCATAGCATTGCCAGTTGCTCTAAAAAACCCCTCTAGTTTTGCATGGTGTCATGGGTCAGAGTGTAGCACTGACTTGCATCTAAACATGATGTTATACCTGGTCATTTCAGGGGATTTCAGAAAATTACCTAAATGTCATTCTCTGTAGCTCATTTGTATGAGGCTCGTTCTTCATGTAGGAACAAGTTAATTGGCTAATTTCAGTCAACCAGTCCTTTTAAAGTTTTGTAGCACCTGATTTTTAATTGGTGGCACTATCAACCTTCCTATCAAAGCATTGTTTCATGGAAGTCAAGTGTGATAGGATTGCAAGATGTGAATGATGTTGCTAGCCTATTGATATGAAATAACAGACAGATAAAAGAAAGGGATTTTCTCAGCTGAATAAGTAGCTTATCAAGGATAATCCCCGAGTGTCTTTGAGTGTTAGCATAAGTTAAAACTTTCCTTTCAATCTCCTTCCAAAAAAACAACTCCCTGATGTGAAATTTACACAGGTTTGCCAAGTTCCTCACTTGCCACAGGTTTGACTAAATATGGGTTATGCTCTAAAAAACAAAGAGCCCAAGTTTCTGGGTTCTTACAGGTAATGGAAAATCTGGCATGTCTTCTTACAAATCCATTCTTCATGGTGAAACATTTACCTTTAAGGATTTACGTCATGGTTGCCCCAGTTTTTAAGGAAAACTGCTGTTCCCAATTTAAGTACTGCACCAGTGGTTCATTACTCCAAGTGGCTGCTTCAGTGAGCAAAGGCTTTGAATTCCATTCTTGTCTAATAGAAGTCCAACAGTTTAGGGGCTTAGATGAATGCTGGCCAAAATAAGTGCTGGCAAAAATGGGATCAAATTACCCATAGTGCATTGAAGGGTTAGGTCCCCTTCCAGTTTCATCTGTACTGCTGTCAAATGTCAACCTTCAGGGCTATTGTCAAAAGCTTGAATTGGCATCTAATATGTATTGATAACAGTTCTTGACAATGTTAAGTGTAGGATAAACTTTTCCAGATGTTGTCCTTTTGTAAAATAACAATAGCAAACTGGCACTGCATAATTCAGGCCATCTTCAAGAAAAAAAAGGGGACACTTGAGCCAGATAAAATCATCTGTTGTATCATGTAAGTTTAGGAGTCCAGGTTGAGCACCCAGACTTTCACATACAATTCCATTTTGAAAATGTTTAGTTCACATCTATCACTGTTTTTTTCTTCATGTTTGGCAGAAAAAATGTCTTCCAGTAAATTAGACAGAAAAGGAGATGATTCGCAGAAAACAAAGCCATTTAACAGCAGTGTGGTCAAAATTCCAGGTTTGGATTTGGGGACTCATTCAGAAGATATAGTGGAAGTGTCAGACTATTCTGATGTCAGTGAAGAAGAAAATTTTTCTTCTGACAGAAGTGGGAAGGATGAAAATGCCAAGAGAAGCTACAAGGAGAAAAGAAAGGCTACAGACAGTGATAAGAGGAGCAAGAAAGAAGAGGCGAGTCTGGAGGAAGGGGAGTTGAGTGTAAAAGATTTACGACAGCTGGAGAAGGATCAAGAGAAAGAAAGAATTGTGAGGGAATGGGAAATAAGGGAGCGTGCAAGACATTTGAAACAAGCAAGGGAAAGAGAGGAGGAAGAGAGGAATGAGCAGCGGAAAAAAGAAAGAGATGAAAGGAGACAAAGAGATTATGAAGAATCAGGCAGGAAAGACAAAGATAGACACTTGAGGGACAAGGAGAGGAGAGAAAAAGAAGAAAAAGAACGAAAAGAAAAGAAGGAGAAAGAATTAAAAGAGAAATTGGAGAAGGAGTATTTGGAAAAGGAGAAACGAGAAAAAGAGGCTCTTGAGAAGGAAAGGAGAGAAAAAGAACAGTTGCAAAGGGAGAACAAAAGGTTGGCGATGGAGAAAGAACAGTTACAAAAAGAGAGAGAAGAAAAGGAAAGACAGGAAAAAGAGAGATTGGAAAAAGAAAGACTTGAACAAGAGGAAAGGGAGAAAGTTGCTAAGATGCTAGAGGAGAAGGAGAGACTCGAACAAGAGCAAAGAGAGAAAGAGAGACAGGAGAAAGATCGGCTTGATAAAGAAAGGTTGGAGAGAGAAGCAAAAGAGAAGGAACGTTTGGAAGCTGAGAAGAAAGAAAATGAAAGGATTCAGAAAATGAGAATGGAACAAGAGCGGCAGTTGAGAGAAGAAAGAAAAAGATTGCAACAGGCCAAAGAGCAATTAGAGCGGACGAGACGACAACAGGAGCAGAGGGAGAAAGAGTTTAAAGAAAATCAAATGAAAGAAAAAGCGATGCTAGAGAAACGGATTTGGGAACAACAAATGAGAGAAAAGGAGTTGATGGAACAACAGTTAAAGCAGCAGCAGTTAATAGAGCAACAACAATTGGAGCTAGCTGAGGAGAGTAGGAGGATGAGTGAAAAGGAGAGACGGAAGAGGGAAAGGGAGTTAGAGGAACAACACCTGAGGGAGCGTGAGTTGAAAGAGCGAGAACTCCAAGACCAGCAAGAGCGAGAGTCAAGGAGATTGCAGGAAAATCAACAAAAGGAGCAAGAAAGTCGTCACAGGGAAATGAGAGAGCGGGAGCAGAAAGAAACAGACATGAGAGAAGAGGAACAAAGACAGATTGATGAGCAATGGAGAGATTTAAGGGAAAGAGAAAGAAGAGCCGAGGAGCTGCATCGAGCAAACCTTCAAGAGCAAGAGATTAGAGATAGACAGATTAGGGAAGAGGGTTTCTTAGAGTGGCAGAGGCGAGAGGAAGCAATGAGGCAGGATGGGCTATCAGAGAGGGAGATAATGATCAGAAGAGAAATGTTTGATAGAGAGCTGCAAGAAATGGCCATGAGGGATGCTGAAATAAGGGCACAGCAGCTTGGTGAAGTGCTTCATGATCCAAGAGGAGAAGTTGACCTTCGGGAAGTGATTCAGCAACAGCAGATGAGAGAAAGAAGAGAGAGGGTTCTCCAAGAACTGAGGGAGAAAGCTCATCAGGAATTGGACAGAAAAGAAATGGAGATGAGAAGAGAGGGTTTCCCTCTTGAAGAAATTGAGGAAGTACTCATCCGAGAGCAGCAAGTGATGGATGGGCAAATTATGGAAGAATTGAGACTGAGAGGGTTGACAGGACCAGAGTTTGAAAACGAAGGAAGCAGGCCTCAGGAGAGGGAGGAGGATGTGTTGCCACCTCCTGACAGACGTAGAGATCGAAGCCACAGTAGGGATGATGGTAAACGGAGAATAGGCAGAAAAAGAGAATACAGGGAAGATGATCATAGGCCGCGTCGGTCACAGGAAAGATACGAGAAAAATGAGCGAAGAGAGAGGCGGGAATATTCCAGGCCAAGAAGTGAAGAGGGTGAGCGACAAAGGTATGAGAAGAGAGAAAGAAAGGAGACTTTGTTGGAGGAGGAGATGCGGCGGAGAGAAGGTCATGATGATCCAGGAACATCAATGGGTGATTTGGTTGTACATGAGAGAGGGGGATTTAGAAATGTACAGATTGTTGACAAGGAAGTTAGACGTTCTCCAAGTCCAGCAGAATTCAACAGAGATAGGGGAAGAAGGACCAGCCGGGAAAGAGGACCTCGGGGAGGGGATGAGGTTGGAAGGGGTGTTAGTGGAGGCAGGGATATGAGAACTACAAGGGGTAGAAGGGGTAGACCAATGAACAATAGAGGCAGGGGTAGAGGCAGAAGAGGTCGAGGAAGATGAAGCTAAGTGAAATTTTAAAGGGTAGTGTACAGTTTTCCTAGTTAAGTTTTGATTTTGAAACCATTTTTATTTCATCTTGCCATATGTAGAACATATTAGCAGGATTAGTAATAAACTGTAGTTTTAACATTCCTTTTATTATTCATTATTTGCCAAGGCATAAGTCATATACGTAGAATTTGAGAAAATTTGCCTAAAGTGGCATATTGAGTTGTTATTGATGACTAAAGGAACTTGTTTGATAGGACTACTAAATGGCAATATTTATTGGCATAGCTAGTCAAGTTTTGCATCAAAAGTTAAAATTTGAAATTGTTTTGCATCTGGCTGGTAAAAGTTGTGTGCATAACTTCAATAAGTGGCTGGTCACAAGTTTTTTAAAATAGAACTTTTTCTCTTATGAAACATGTATTTTTATGATGGATGTGGGAATGGACCTTTTTTCACTCTGTCAAGAAAACCACTACTTTGGAAAAGTATGGTGAGTTAGACCATGAATCTATAGAGGCTTTGCAATTATGTCATCGCGGAGGGCAAACATGCTAAATACTCCTTGCTTTGTGCTGAATGAACATCACAGTGTGCACTGTTGTATTCCCAGTGAATATACAGTTATTGCGCAAAAGTGTCAAGTTTGGTCTACTACATACTCACATTTGCTCCAACATGGCCGCTGGGCTGCAGGGGAAAATTACAACATCATATGAAATGCCTCTTTTAGTGATGAAGTCAAAGGGAAATATTGTGGTTAAAATGCACCAGCAAAGAGTACAAAAAAATGGCTCAGACACTATCCAACATTTTAGTCTTAATCATAAACCCCAGCAATTGCTACATCTCTTTAAAATGCTATGCGCAAGAAGAGCCATAGACGTAGCATCATTTGAAATGTTGAAAGTTTGGGTGAATAGATTATTCTTCAACAACAAACAATTGATTAATTTCTATCCACAGCAAACTTATTACTTGAAAAGAAGGCTACTATACTGTCTTATTTTTGGTAATCTATCACCCTGTGTCAATAAATATTTGTTTTAAAATGATGACTTTTTCTTGCAAAACAAATGCAATATTTCCCTTTAAATCAACCCCCTTTTTCTTGCAGCTGTCAAGTTGGAAGATAACAAACTTCTGTTGTTTATTTCTTGAAAATTGCTGGCCACATGAATAGGCCTCAAATTTAAAAGTTTAAGAGTCTTGAAGTGTGATACAAATTGCACCCCTCAGTAGGTTAACGGGTTGTAGTAGTTGTGGTGTTTTACTATACTTCAGTAGATTTATATGAGCTTCACACCTTTATTTAGCAGTGCAAACATCTCACTCCTCACAATGATTCTAGTCGAGTGATGGTTTGTGATTGCACTTGCACACTTCAAAATTCAAGGCCTGCATAAAAGGGATTTAGAAGTGACTGCAGTTTTTCTTGTTGGTTTCGATGATAAGAGAAACCAATGCAATCATGATGGCGTGCGTGTGTATGTTTGTATGTGTGTGCGTGTGTGTGTGTATGTGTGTGTGTTTGTGACACTTTGCTTGTTAACACAATATCTCAAGATAGGAATGTGTGACAGTTTTTAAACTTGGTACATAGATGCGCCATATTGAGAGGAAGAACCCTATCGTTTTTGGTGGAGGTCAAAGGTCACCTGGGGTCACCAGGGGTCAAAGTCTGAAAACTTTGTTAACACAATATCTCAGGATAGGAAACTTGGATAGATTTCATATGTGGTATGTGGATGCGTTATAGTCAGTAGATGGTCCCTATTGTTTTTGGGGTAGTTCAAAGGTCATCTGGGGTCACCAGGGGTCAATGCCTGAAAATCTCGTTAACACGGTATCTCAAGGTAGAAAGCTTGAATAGATTTCATATTTAGTATGTGGATGTGTTATGGTCAGGAGATTGTCCCTATTGTTTTTGGTGGAGGTCAAAGGTCATCTGGGGTCCCCAGGGGTCGAAGTATGAAAACCTTGATAAGGTAATATCTCAAGGTAGGAAACTTGAATAGATTTCATATTTAGTATGTGGATGCGTTATAGTCAGTAAATGGTCCCTATTGTTTTTGGTGGAGGTCAAAGGTCATCTGGGGTCATCAGGGGTCAAAGTCTGAAAACCTTGTTAAGGTAATATCTCAAGGTAGGAAACTTGGATAGATTTCATATTTGGTATGTGGATGCATCATAGTCAGTAAATGATCCCTATTGCTTTTGGCGGAGATCAAAGGTCATCTGGGGTCACCAGGGGTCAAAGTCTGAAAACCTTGTTTATGTGATATCTCAAGTTAAGTAGCTTTGATAGATTTCATATTTGTTACGTAAATGGGTTATGGTCAGGAAATGGTGCGTAATGTTTTTGATGGAGGTCAAAGGTCATCTGGGGTCACTGCTGGTCCAAGTCTGAAAATCCTGCTTATGCAATTTCTCAAGATAGGAAACTTGGATAGATTTCATATTTGGGTATGTGGATACATTGTGGTTAGAAGATGGTCCCCATAGTTTTTGGCAGAGATGAAAGGTCATCTAGGGTCTCCAGGGGTCAAAGCCTGGAAACCTTTTTAAATGTGAGCTTTCAAGATAGCTGTTTGTCCATTTGTCTGTCTTTTTGTCATTCTAGCTATGTATGGCTTTTATGGAGGTCAAAAGGTCATCTGGAATGACAAAATTATTTTTTGAACATGCTAGTATAACATTTGAATGAGAAGATAATGGTGCATGATGGCATTCTTTGAAACGGAACATTTATGTATCATCGAAACCTCAATGCATTTTTGCATTCTGGTTGTTTGTTCGATCTCAAATAGTTGTTGATGTGATTGCAGTCATTGTCATAGCATTGCCAGCCATCAAAGGAGAAAGAAATAGTGTACTGCTTTATATCAGTTTGTAGCTCCTTTAAGGGTTTAGTACAGATTCAATTAACTTCATATCCAGCTTAGGTATAGGTTCCATCATTGAAGGAACATTGCAGAATTGTTTTAAAGTTAGTATGCAAAAGTTAGACATCCTCTAAGAGCTGAAAGAATGCTCAAACTAATGGAAAACCTGAACGTAACAAAGGAATTTGATCACTTGAAAAGAATTAGGACCAGGATAAGGACAGGATGCCTTAACTACATACCTAGCTCCATGTACAAACCAATTTAGATTACCACTTCAACTTATACCTAATTTAATGGTGTTGACAGAAGGCCACTTTTTTTTAAGTTGCTTCAAACTGAACCGTGAATGAGGAGATGTAAAAGAATTTCTTTAGAGCTCAATGTTCTGCAACAAGAGGTGTGGCTTTTACAAATGTTAAATAATTACTCATAGATAATTAACAAAGCAAAAGGGTGATTTAATTGGTTTTGGGTTTTGAATGTTTGTAACTAACACATCTATATGGAGTTCTAATTAGGGAATTTTTCCACTACTTTTGTAATTGCTGTAGAGGTTGAGAATAAATTTGCATCTTTTTCCTTTAGGCACCATGATAAAACTTAGGGCTGCAGCTGCCTCAGCCATGCTGCAGCCATACTTTGTTTCTTCACATGTCACCGTAGCTTAGGCAATATAAACCTACCATTGAGATAGGCATGAAGCAAAGCATGGCTTAAGCTGCCTCAGCAAGGCTGAAACAGCTGTGTAGCCTGTGACTTCCTCTTTTGATGTAGTATGTTACATTTCCAACTGTATAGCCTACTTCTAGTGTTTTAGTGATGAAGCCTTGATCGAGTTTTGAATTTTCCAAATGTGTCCCCAATCACACTTCTCAAAAATTGAGGAGTGTGGTAGGCATTCTTTTGTATTAAATTTTAACAGATTTATCACGGTTTGTATTCTTTATCAAGGTACCCAAAAAATTGTACCCCTCACAGTGTTTTGAGGTGAGTGGTGGTGTCCGAACACACTCCCATGCATCAAAATTTAAAGGCCTGAATGATGCATTGTTCTTGTACATTTATGCCCATTATCCTGCATATTTTTCTGTGTAACAAGCAGAGAGACAAATGCAAACATGGTGGTCTGTTTCAGTATTGGAAAGCTGTGTTGTTTGTTTTTTTTGTGAGCCTTACTTACATTTCAGGGGTTGGGTCTTTAAATCAGAAAAAGATTATTCAGTCAACATTTCCTCCTAAATGGTACTTGTCTTGAGATTATGACAGTTCATTTTGTTTCTCCTCAGAGAGTAAAATATTTCTTAAAAAATGTCTTGTTATGAAAAAAGTGCCCCTCATCAGGGAGTTAAACATTCCTTTTTAAGAACTGTCTGTGTGCAAAAAAGTACATCTAGGCTTTACAAACTTTATGTTATCACCCATTAATGCTTGTTACAACAGAGAAATAACAAAATATTAGAATGATGCAACCCCTTTTTCATTTAGTTCGTGCAGAATATGTTTGAAAGAGATAATGCCAACCCGTTGTAGAATTTGCTGCCAAATAAGATAGAAAAAAATGATGCCAAATATTGTGACCACATATACAGCCCTGCAGACACAGTCAGGATTGTATCATGATATCAGATTGCAAGTATATGGAGTCAGAAACAATGACGTCTGTGCTGGTTTCATGGTTGGCCTACTAAATGGGAGTACTTCAAGTTCATGCTTTTACAAGGCACCCAAGCAAAGTCTCCTACGACTAAAGTCTCTTGTACCCAGTCTCCCTAGTAACAAATTAAGACACCCAGTTAAGGCCTGTCCACACAGGATGCGTTCCCTTCCGTTCCGGATACGACACGTTTTTTCACGCATTCACGCATTCGATGCGTCATTTTGAAAAGCAGTGTGTAGTTTTCAATGACAATGCATGCTGATTGACACAAAAGTGTATTCAAGTCGCGGTAAAGTTACAGCAAACCGGCCACAGTCACCGTCACAATATGACTACCATGAGTGACTCTAGCAGTGACGACGACCTACAATCTTGGACAAAACTGTTGGAACACCACACGTCATTATGTTGTTTATGGCGACGAGTGATATTTGCACGACCTCTATCCCCCTTTAAAATGTTGTATCCTACAGGAAATAGAGATTTGCGAAACCCCTGTCCACCAGGACAATGTCACGGTTGGTTCGCAAAGAAAATGATGCGTCCCGAATTGGCCTCATTATCTTCAACATTGCACGGGGGTGTCCCAACCAGTTTTGTCCAAGATTGTAGTAATTGCGGCTCTCATTCTCCACAGACGAGAAGGGCTCGATCCCATAAGTCCGCGAAGCTACGACTCTGATTATAGGCGTATACACTAAATTGTATATTTATATTTTCTCGTGTGCCGTGAAATGTCCCTGTGCAGCCATGTCTAGTGTCCAGACTTCCCCTGTCGACTGTCCCAACACGTCCCAACAACGGAACGGAACGCATGCCCGTGTCCCACTTTCACGGTATGGGTCCCGGTTTGCTACGGTTATGAACCGTGGTGAAACTGGCGTGTCTTGGACACGGTTGAACACTAAGGTGACCACGAAAGGCTGAGGATGCAGTTAGGTTGTGCTAAGGTGTCCACGGAAAGTCTAAGGATGCATTTAGGTTGTGCTAAGGAAGTTTCAAGGTTTTGCCAGGGACAATTTTGGTTGTGTGACGGGTTTTCCAAGGATGTGCAACGGTCGACGGATATACAACGGTTCTGTTACAGTTCTACGGTCGATCGTCTTTATTTTGTGCACTTGGGTCTCTGATACTGTATCATTCTACATCTTGATGTTGAGATTGAAACAACTCCATGAGAAGTTCCTGGACGACGAAGAAGCCATGCTCATTCTCAATCTGCTCTACTTCTTGCACTCTGTATCTGTTGGGATATCGGCCGTGTTGGCTTCGACTTTAGTCGGTGCCTCTGAGGGTAACGAGGCAGATTGTTCACGGGCACCCCCGCCCTTTTACCTGCTCTGGTTTTGGCTGGCTTTGTTTCTCTGCATGTGGCGACATGTGAATGTGTTGCAATCTATACAGTATGTAAATGGAGTGAATGTTTAGCGGTGTCGTGGGCAGGGGTGGCGGCAGGATTTGCCCGAAAGGGGGGCCAGAATTTCAAGGCCCCGACAAAGGTGATTTTATCTCCCGGTGGGACGTGACTTGGCAGAATTTCAGGCGCGCGAAATTTTGAACTTTCTTTTTAACAAATTCTTAAAAATCTGGAGTTTTTTGAAAGAAATTTGGCTTTTGTTAGTACCATGAAAAATTTTGGGTCTCTATTGAAGAATCTGCCCTTCGTATGGCAAAGATAAAAAAAGCTATATAGGCGACAGCTGAAATTCGAGACGAGACTACAAATGTGCGTGGAAAGTTTTTCCCTTTTTGAACGAAGATTTTAAAATTAAGGGCTTATTAAATTGGAGAAATTTTGGAATTTAATGAAAGAAAATTTGGTTTTTGGTAGGGTCATAATGAATATTTGGCTTTTTTAAGTTATAGGCCTATGCCTTTCAAGAGCAAAATTCGGTAGTATGCCGGGTGATTAACAGAGTTGTCTTTGATTATTTATTGTATGGAGTATCCAAATTTTGCCACTTTTAACAATATGAACCTTATATTGAAGAAAGAATTGTAAAGCTTAAGACAGTTTGGGCGTTTTATGGAAGAATCTTGCCTTCTCATGAGAAAAAATCAAGTAGGGGATGATCTGTAGCTTTGGTTACTGAATATATCATCATGCAGATCAGTGGTGGCGCCAGCGGGGGGGGGGGGCATGGCCCCCCGTCGGGGAAGGCCGGCCATTTCGTCGGGGAGGCCTAAAAAAATAACAAAAAGAAAAAAGAAAAAGAAAAAAAGCCTTCAAGGACTGAAATTACTGGATGGGTAAACTTTTTTTTTGTCTTGAAATGCTATTTTAATACACATTAGAATCGATTTTCAATCACTTCTTCTTTGCTCGGTTAAACCTCATTTCATGTACCTTGTCCTATCTCCTCCCCGTCGTGGAACTGACGGCAATTTCCTTCGGGAAGGCCTAAAATGAAGGTAAAGGACTGAAGTTACTGGAAGGATAATCATGAACTTTTTTTCTTTTTGAACTATTTAATTCTTTTGTAACGGTATTTTAATGCCTATCTGAACCTGTTTTAGTCACTTCTTACAGGCTCTGTTATCCCTCATCCTATCTTCAATCTTCAAGGTCATGCCCCCGTCGGGGAAGGCTGCCCTTCCCCCTCTTGTTGAGAAAACCCAATTTCGTCGGGGAACCTTCATCTGAATGCCCACCTTAAACTGATAAAGATGAGGGTCTTATAAACTTCGGTAATCCGGACGGTCTTCTTGGGTTTGCTCACTAGAAGACCATATTCTTCAAGGAAACTCACAATTCCCAATTTCCTGACAAAAAACTGACGAGAGGTTGTTCAGGTGCATGCAGTTCCCAATGGTCTGCCATCTGGCCTGCCCCGACAGCCAAATTCTAGCAACGGTAATGAGAATCGGCCAGGATGTTTTGAGCTACACATAATGATAAACAGTAGCGTGAGAATTAATGTCTCCCCATAAGTCTGACTGAAAATTCATTTAAAACCACCTTGTAACGTGACATATTTTCAAATACGTCGGAAGTAAAATCATTTATAGTCTGGGGTTAGGGCAGTCACGTAGAAAATTTCAACTTGGATCTTGCAATTGAATACAACGAAGATTCCTAGTAGAGTCAAACGTATTAGTATGATTTCAATTCCGTTGCCCAATCTCCCCCCCCCCCCCCAAAAAAAAAAGGATAAGACCATCACATCTAATTGTAGAAGTACCTTTTATCTGGGAATTTTCTGATCCACTTACAGCAAGTTGGACCTTTTTTCTGTTGCATTTAAACGTTCATTTCAAAGGAGAGCTCAAAATAACGATGGCTTCATTTTTAGTTACAAGTCTGGGAAATGCCATTTCTGGCTGTTTGACAGACTGAGGGACTAGATTTTTTAAACAATTTTCTGTACGTTCCGCGCCAACTGGTGGATGCGCTCCGCTTAGATATTTCGGCCGAACAGATTACTTACCGAAACAATGCATGCTGGCATATTATTCTTCGTTTTGGGACAGTATTATAAAGTGAAATTTTAATTGTGAAAGAAAGCTCAAATTAATGACTACTTTGTTTCTAATTACCGTACCAGCTCGGGAAATGCCTTTTCCCGCTCTCTGGTGGTTCTCAATTTTTCAAAAAATCTGTGTGCTCTTTCGGACAGGATTACATTTTTCCGGACAAATTCTGTCCGCTCCCAAACCGAAACGCTCCCGTACGCCTATATATTTCAATATATAAGATATAAAACTTCAAATATATGGGAAGCCAAACTTTTCCGCGGGAAAATTTTCGAATATGGTCCGATGGCCTTAATCTGCCTGAAGATATTCAGTGACCCCAACAAAACTACAGATCACCCCTTACTTGATTTTTCTTATAAGAGGGTCTTTCATAAAATTACAATTTTCCCCCAATATAAGCCCCAGATTGTTCAGAGTGACAAAATTTTCCTATATCGATGGATACTCAGTTCAGCACTTAAAACCAACTTTTTAAATCACCCCGACATTCTACCTAATTTTGTTCTTGAAAGGCATATCACTTAATGAAGAACCCAAATTTTTCATTTTAACCTTGCAAAAAACAAATTTTCTTATATTAAATCCCAAAATTTCTGCAATATAATAAGCTCCTAATCTTCAAATCTTCCTTAGAAGGGGGAAAACTTTTCGAACAAAGTTCTAGTCTCGTCTTGAGACCTTAGTACGTAAACTGAATTTCAGCTGTCGCGTACAAAACGTTTTTGATTGTGCCCATATGAAGGATAGATTCTTCAATAATTAAACACCCCAACTTTTTTATGGTCCTTCCAAAAGTCAAAATTGTTTCAAGAATTTTAATTTTTTTCTTCAAAATAAACTCCAGATTTTAAGTATTTGTAAAAAAGAGAGTCCAAAATTTCAGCTCGCGCGCCTCAAATTCTGCCGAGTCACGTCCCACCGGAACTAAGGCAATACCTTTGTCGGGGCCTTGAAATGCTGGCCCCCCTGTGGGGAGCTTGGCCCCTCTGTCGGGCAAATCCTGGCGCCACCCCTGATGCAGAATCAGGCCCTCAGACCATATTGGAAAAGTCTCCCGAGGAAAAAAATTGGCTTCGCATATTTTCGAAGTTTCATATTTTATTTTATTTTCATAGGCGAACGGGAGTGTTTCAGTTTGGGAGGGAGCAGGATTATTTTTTTGTCCGAAAAGTGTACTGCCCGAAAGGCCATCTAAATCGAGGGCACATAAATTTTTGAAAAATTGAGAACCCCCAGACAGGAGGAAATGGCATTCTCCGTGTTCGAACTAGAATTTAAGAAGTCAGCTTTCGAGCTTTTTTCGAAATAAAATTTTCACTTCATAATTTCCACAAAAGGAAGAATAATTTACAAGCATGCTTTGTTCTGTTAAGTAATCTGTTCGACCAAAATAATATCTATGCGGGGTGCCACCATCGGTTGGTGCGGAGTGTACAGAAAATTGTTAAAAATTCGTACCCCACAGATAGCCGGAATAGCATTTCGTAGACTCGTAACTTGAAATGAAGCAGTCATTATTTTGAACTTTCCTTTGAAATAAAAGTAGTCTGTTTCACTTCAATGGAAAAAGCCCAAATTGCTAAATGATCGGAAAAGTACCAGGTAAACGGTACTTCTACCAGGGAGCTGTTATTTCAAATAACAGCTCACTGCTTCTACAACTAAATGTAATGGTCTTGTCTCTTTTTTCATCCGGGGGGGGGGGGACAATGCAACGGAATTACTATAATTGCAATGTTCACTAAATAAATGAAATTTTTCACGTGACTGCCTGAATTCAGAATATAAGTGGTTTTAAGTTAGAACGTATTTGAAAATATGTCACGTTACAAGGTACTTTCAATAAATTTTACAGTCAGACTTATGGGGGAGACATTCTCACATTCCTGTTTAGCAGTAAGTGTAACTGAAAACGGGCTGGTCGATTTTTATTATCGTTGCTAGAATTCCGGCTGTCAGGGCAGGCCTGATGGCAGACCATCGGGCACTGGATACACATGATAAACCTCTCGCCTGTTTTTGTCAAGAAAATTCGGAATTGAGAGTTTTCTTGAAGAATATGGTCTTCTAGTGAGCAAAATGAAGAAGAACTTTCGGGTGACTGAAGTTTATCAGACCCGCATCTTTTATCAGTTTACGTGGGCATGAAGACGAAGGCCTCAGACGAAATTGGGTTTTCTCAACAACAGGGGAAAGGCCGGCAGCCTTCCCCGACGGGGGTATGACCTTGCAAATTGAGGATGGGATGAGGGATCTCAGAGCTAGTAAGAATTGAATACAACAGATTCAGGTAGGCTTTAAAATACCGTAACAAAAGAATAGAATAGTGCAAAAAAAAAAAAAACAGTTCATGATCATCTTCCAGTAACTCTAAGTCCTTTACGTTCATTTTTAGGCCTCCCCGAAGGATATTGCCGTCCTTCCCCGACGGGGGTGGAGATAGGACACGGGTACATGGAATGTGGTGTAACGGAGCAAAGGAGAAGGGATTAAAAATCGATTCCGATATGTATTAAAATATCATTTCAAAACAAAAAAATATGTTCACCCATCCAGTACTTCGTTCAGTCCTGGTAGGGTTTTTTTTTTTTATTATTATTATTATTTTAGGCCTCCCCGACGAAACCGCCAACCTTCTCGGACGGGGGGGGGGCCCTGCCCCCCCCCCCCCCCCCCCCCCTGCCGCCGCTACCCCTGGTCGTGGGCCACGTGGTAGATGATAATCGTAGCTCTTTCGCAGCATTACCGTAGTATATCCGTATCGTAAACGTAGGTACCGTGGCACAACCGCAGCTTATCCGCAGCTTTCCGTGGTCAAATCAGACCCCACGGTTATTGTCGGATGTGCTACGGACATTCTGCGGTTGTGCCACGGTGCCTACGGTTGCGCTACGATGCTTTACGTTTACCTACGATTGGTGACGGAAAGAATAAAATTTTTGAACATGTCGGAAATTGAGCTACGACAAAAACGAGGCTACGGAATCGCGACGGTGGATTCCGGAGCGCCACGATCCTGTCTACGGTTTCACTACGGATAGTCACGAATGAGAATCATGGCCTTCCTTCACGTCGAACTGTGAAAGTGGGACAGAAGCATATCAAAGCCTGACCTTGAAAAAAGTCCTCTGCCGGACAAGCCAGGTTTCCCCGAGGCCAACTAAATCTGTCGACTTCGACAAGATTTCACTACTCCAGACTCGCCCCCACCAAAAAAAATAAATAAATAGGTAAAAAAAATAATAATAAAATAACCATTGTACCGGTAACATTCTCATAAGGGAATCTTACGGGACCCGTTTCATAACCCTTAAGGGTGCATAAGGCCCGGTATCATGAGGAGACCCATGGGTGGCCCCTGAAGTTAATCCAAATGACCCCGTATGCACGGGAAACTAATTCTGAGGCTCATTTAAACAACTGATAGTGTGTGGGAGGATATGGGTCGGCTTTAATCCTGTAATATCTCTCGTACATGTGGACTACCCATATGGGCACCTTATCAATCGGGGTAAATGCCTCCACCGGCCTGGGTATGCACTTACACAGGGTTAGTTAGATAAGATTTAACGACACACCAACACGAATGTGTTATAACAAAACAGGTTGGAGGGCAAAGGAGGGCCAAAACCCCATAAGATGCCCTGAAGTCCAAACCCTATTCAAAAGTCAAACCACCAAACCTACTGAAACAAACAGCCCCAAACAATCAGATTCTACCACAGTCATGGAAGAATTGTCAATGTTAACCTTAAAGCAGTGTATACTGACGGGGATTTTATAAATATAAAAAGTCGTAAAGGCCAAATGGGGTACAAGTCCTCCAGTTTGGTCCGTCACCTCTTACGAGAGGAAGGGAACACCGTGTGCATATTCTACAACCCCCAGTCCACAAGGAGGCCATACCTATAAGGGAGCCATGATAGATTTACTACCTATGTAACTCGTTTTGTAACATTTTTTTAGGGACCGTCGACTTTGTCAGGCGGACGATTCCGTTAGGGACAACTTTGTTACGGGCGGCTTTGTTGGCCAAGCGGGCAACTTTGTATAGGGGGTGACTTGAGTGACTGCATAATTGCCTGGGCCCACTGTGCTATATACGGTTTATTGACCACAATGAAGCATCGGCATCGGCTTTTCACCTGGACAGTAAAATATTCAACAGCATTTCTGAGAAAGAGTACTTTCGGAGCGTGGTTTATTGACTTCACAGGACTTCATAATTCAACGTTCCTTCCTATGGAGTCGCTGACTTTTCACACATAAAAGTAATATTTGAAGTCGGATCCGGGGGCCGGCATGAACTGAGGGGTGGAGTTGTCAGGGGACACATTGTTAGGGGGCGATTTTGCGTGGGCGAATTTGTGGGCTCGAATTTATAGGGTGAGAAAAACTCCCTGGTGTGACTCGACACCATCCTACCTTTCACTGAACTTGCACTTAGTTGTCACTGTGAAAGAGGACTGAGACGATCTATCCACTCCGTCAAACTGCGCTAAGTGAAAGTTTTGCGCTCAATGTAACATGATCTTGTTCAGTTTTCAAAGTAATTGACATTTCTGTTGAAAATGAGCACGATCCAGAACATATCTGGCCTAACTTCAAGCCAAAGCGCCAAATTATCAAGCCATTATATCAAATTTCCTATCTAGCTTCGCGGAGAGAGGCGCGGATGCACGACGCTTTTGTCACACACAAGATGACGACTCCGTTGCTTCCATTTTTCGGCACCACATTACATCCAGGTATGTGATCAGTGGATATAGTACATGTATGTGGTGATTGCCATTTTGTCCCATTAAACGTAATTAGCAGCCGCAGCTCACAAAAATGCAGTCGGGCCTAGTCTTGCAAAAGCAACTTGTGTGTTGGCCTTCATACAAGTTACCAGGATCGAGAATCTGTGTTGATTGTACATACATCGCCTAAACTTATGGCCAACAAATATCAAAGATTTGGCGATTCTAGAATTCCAGCAAGCAAATGTCAAGTGTATTCACATTATATAACATGGAAAATTTGTTTCGTCCTCGGTGTTTGTAATCAAAATACAGAAAAACTGGCTGAGGTATCATGTTGATGTTGGTTACCACATCTCTATCCGAAGAAAAGACATGTGACATCCAAAACAATCTCATGCAGCATTTACGGCAATATTGGACAGCCGATGACGATTTGTGCACAAATATCGATTTAAAGGGCCAGTGGAGTTAAGATCAGCTATGTTTAAAGTAATTTTAGTGATTATTTTTTTATATATATTTTTTTTTATAAATTATGGTTGTTACTTTGGCGGCAATTTCGCGATTTCCGTCATCTTTGAGGCCCAACAAAAATTATAAAAAATAATGCTTTAATAAAAAAGCTATCATCCATACCAAAAAATTTACAGTTTTGTTACCGGTACATAAAAGGGTTTTGTTATGAATACTTTTTGCAATTTTTACCACTTTTTGGCCGTTGACCTTCTTCCGTTTGTCACCAAATGTATGAGAATCGTTTTTGTTTTAATTTACAAGAATCGTAACGCCCTATCAGGAGATCGAGAGGGAGACCGATAACAACCTGGTGCGGTAGAGTCAACAAAGACCTCAAAGACAGACCGGATCTTCATCTTGGATCGGACGCTTTGGCATTACTTACAAGTGAGAGAAAGATGCGCAGAGCTATCGTGAGTAGTAATGCACAGTGCCGACAAACGACGGAATAGCGTATCAGACGACGAAATATGAAATGGAATTTCTAAACAACACTTTCCATTGAGTGATCAGTATATTTGGACATATCCAGGGTAGAAATCCCTGTATGGAAATGAATGTGCTAGTGCTAAAACTTGGTAACATTTTGAACTTTGGTGACCTCATTATGCACATAATTTGCATTTGAAATTTTTTATGATAGAGTAGATCAAGACAATCATTTTGATAGGTCATTCGTCAAACTGTAACAATTTCCTCGAGAGTTAGTGCTATTTAGATTTCCCCTGCTCCCAAGATATAGTCACTCAGATGTCATGCACTCATAGATCATCCCTAAGAAAACAGTTTTTACATAAAGACCTGAAAATTTACACTCTAATCTACATTGCTACCTGTGTTTATCAGTTCTATGGGGTTGCTAGTTGGAACCCTCCACCTACGGACTATAAACTAACCGAACATAACCCTAGTTTTAGCATTTCATTTGTCAAGACCCTTATATATACAGTATCAGTTAGTACAGCACTTGCTACTTTTACTTTTTTGAGTACGCCCTCTAACACCTTAAATTCTCAGATGTGAGGCAAATCCTCATCCAAAATAATCAAGTTTAAAGGTCAAGAGCAGTCCCCCCAAACTTACAATATCACAAATTTCCTCTTATATTCTCTGCAAAGAATCTTTTGTCATATTTTTTTAGTTCAATATTGCATATTCAATGTAAAACGAGCGGTTACTTCTAGTCAATTTCACATTTGAAGAAAAAAATATGGTTGTAAGTTGTAACATGACTCTCAACAACCAATCATGAAACAGGACAATCGTCTACTTCACTATTTCTATAGGGTGACTGTTCTTGCCCTTTAAAAACCACCCTCGATTTGAATTCGGTGGAGAAAATGTGTAAGAACGTCTTGACCAAAATGGTGTGAATATGCAAACGAAGAACACAGAAATTTGCGCTTCTTTTGAGATTTTCCACCTCCTTTTGCAATACGTAGGGTGGATTTTTTTGCAGGAAGTAAACGATAGAGTCTTCAATGCAAATGGCTATTATAGGTTATTTGCATTGAACGATTTTTTCCATTATAAAGAGAAAAGATAAATTTTGGAACAGTGGTACTGACGAGTACGTGTTCAAAATCAAGTGTCACAGTCATCACGTTAGACATGTTAGCATTGTACAAGTAAAGAAATCTGCTACATGAAACCCCAAGTGGTGGATGCACGGAAACTTATACTACGAGCGTTTCCCTAGCTTTGAGTAGAAAAGTAAATTCACTGCTAAATGTTAATGCCAATAAGTATAGTTCAACTTCGATTGTGAGTCCTCGCGAAGAGTGCCGACATTTTGCAAAATATTATGTAAAATCAATGAAAGGATATACAAAAGAGGGCAGTGCTGTAACAAGTCACGACTCGAGTCACGTCCTCTCAAAAAGACAGGGACTCGATAGGATTCATGAGTAATTTCGCCATTGAAATAGTACAGTGACTCGAGTCAATGACTCAAGTCGAGTCACTTAAAAGTTTGAAAACTGGTAACTCGAGTCACTAATCTAGCAGATTTGATTACCACACTGACAGAGGGGAGGGGGTCAGTTTTATTCCGTTATGGATCCAGCGGATGGAAGCTGCGCCCCTAGTGACGGTTTTCCGAACGAATGTCCTCAACGAAACAATTCGAAAAATTGCGATTTTACTGAAGAAAGAATGAAAATATTTGGCTCATGAGAAGGAAATGGAAGGACCTTCCCATCTCTCATACCAGGCAATTCTATCTTCCCTCTCACTTATTCCTTGCCCCTCCTTAAACTGCCTTGAGCTCTTCCTTGTAAAGATGCAAACCCTATTACACTTTTCATAAAATTATCTTGAGTAGCAAACAACTTCATAACATTATTTTAATCAGTGCATTCTCCTTACATTTCAGCTACCCTGCACCTTTTGACTTGGATGATAGTAAAGGAGATCATCAATTACGAAGATTGCTTTCACCTAAAAAATATACTTGTGGTGGTAAACCAAGGCACTGTCTTTCGGGGTATGACATCCTTCCACTACCTTGAACTTTTCATTGAGACGCTGTGCATTTCCTACACAATATGATGTTGTGCCTGAAAACGTGCACTATGTGGCTGTTTGAACTCACGATTATAAACATTTTACTTTTAATATATTTTGCATGATACATGTGAAACTATTAGTAGGCTGTTAGCTAGGCACCACACCTGAACCCGTTTTTCCCATTTTTTTTCAAAATTCATGCCCAAATTTTAGATCATCCGGAAATATTAGGGTAGGGGGTCCTTCCTCCCCCGGTCTATGCCGACCGGAGGAGGAGTGTAACAGGGGAGGTCCCCCCCTTTTGACGATTTTTGAAAAATTAGGTGTAATTTCAATTAATTTGGTGCCATGCTATCTTTTGAAGTAAACTTTGGACTTTTACAAAATTTGCCCTAAAAAGAATGGCATTCAGTGAGGAGGCAGGGGGTGACAGTTGCAATTAGCATGCTATCAAGTTGGACGAACTGATTACTCACAGACCCATTAAAACAATTTTTTTTTCATCTTTTGCATTTTCTTTTAATGTCATATTTTCAGGTATTTTTGGAAGGACAATGTGAGGACGCATGGCACAAAGCCCTCCCCCTCTTCGTACGCAACTGCTCGTGTCCTTCAAACTATTTTGGCGTAGTATTTTTTAACATGTACTGTACAGTCGGTGATCTTACAATAATTGGAATAAGACCAAAAGTACAACTTACTGTAAGAGCCGAAGTTGACGAACTGAAATGTATAGTGTATTGCCAGTTGCAAAATGCAGTTACCAACCGTCTTTAAAACTCTACGGGAGTACCCAAAAGTATTTAGGAAAGAATTGGTTCTAGCAACTCCACAGGTCACTTTGGAGACGTGTCCCCTTTATTACAGTATACGCTATGTCCCTCTCCAAATTTTTGGGAATTAGTTATATTGAGCATATTTTCGTACTCCATCCAGAGAAAATTCCACTTTCAGCTATTTAGAGTCTACTGACTGAATATATCATTTAAATCTATGGGTAATTATTCCGGGATAACGGTAGTTGTATTAGAAAACAATTAAACGTCGATCCTGGGGGAGGGGTCAATCGCCCCACCAATGAAAATATTGGTGGGGCAAAATATCGTTTTGCCCCACCCCCAATAATTCAGGTGTATTAAAAAAAACATGCAGAATGCATTTTCCAAAGTCCTCCCGACCCTCTGGCAAAGGGTCGTTCGGGGAAACCAAACTCCAAACTGCTTCCCGAAGAAGCTATACGTTCAATGAAGGACAACACAAGACCAAACTCACGGCCCTCTGACCAAGAGGTGCGCACCTAGAATCTCACGGCCCTTGCAGAATAAACAATATATATAACTTTGTGGTTTGCAGATTACTTTATTGACTTCGAGAAAACGTCAGTTTAACTCTGTTTTAAAGTTATAATACTGCATACATGTGAATGTGCGTGTCAGTGTAAGTGACAAGTACAGTATGTAGGTTCGTGTGTTAGTGTGTACGGTGTGCACTATAGCGTTCGTGTGGGTGGATTGCTTACAGACGAGAACGATCACGGGAACAATCTGAGGTTTTGGTTGTTGGAAAGTCCTTCCCCTCCCCCATCGGCAAACCAGATAGGGGCCTACGCAACTATTTGTAAAACGTAGAGCAGATAACGATCAAACGCAAGGAAGAGACTAAAAGATTGGACATTTTAATTATAAGTCTATCTTATCTCCATGAGGCTGCTATTAGTTCTGATTGGTCGAATGAGTCGAACATGATATGACCTCATATCGTACGTGTGGTTACATTTAACCAAACAGGAAACTTGTGTTTTTTAGAAGCTGTTTGCCATCGCACCATTAAATACCTTACTTAGCTTTGAGATTGGTTCGGTCACCTTCTTCAACGAGCAAATTAGCCTTCAAGTTGGAAGAGACCAATTTACGACAGAGTTAAGCAGCAGTTTGCCTAGAGTTTGTATCTGAAGGTTACTTCGTTTGAGGTAGGTCAACGAATTCTTTAATTAAGAAGGTTAGGAGAATTGGTACTGTTTGGGATGAGAAAATTGGGCCTTTAAGTGAGTTGATCTCCGGAATTTTTTTCCTTTTCCTTCAATTATTTCCTCTTCTTTCTTTGGACCTTTCTTCTTCCTCTTTTCTCTTCATTTGAGGGATTTGGAAGCGACCCTTGCTACGACGCTGCCTTATAGCCTGGGCGCTCCACAGATTTCCCGTGGTTAGGCTACGACTCTTATACAAATGTATACTTCATTTCACCATTCTTCATAACGCCGATCAAACATTTGATCCGCCCAAATGTGAAATCCTGCCTTCTCCCTTGTTTAGTCCGTTTGTATTTTAAAGTGAAAATTTGCATAAAATAGCCGCCCGCTCAGACTGCCAGAAACGGAGCTACCCATGGCTTTTAAGAAAGTTAACAATAGGTATTATATATTAATCTAGTCCTTGAGTGAAGTACTTTAATAAGTGCTTCCCCTGTTTGCATTAAAGGACACAGTGTTTCACCATAGGTGCTTTTTCTAAAATCCTCCCGACCCTCTGGCAAGGGGCCTTCCGCGAAACCAAACAATTAACTGCTTCCCAAAGAAGCTATTACGTCCCCTGAAGGACAACACAAGACCAACCTCACGGCCCTCAGACCAAGAGGTGCGCACCTAGAATGTTTTGCTAGTGACTGAGAATTGTGGGAAAACTAAACGGAGCGCGACCATCAAATGGTTCGAAGCGTCCATGAAATTTTAAATACAAACAACCCCTAGACTGCTAGAAATTGCTCTTTCCAAGCTAATCAAGTAGTTTTGTATTTATTTCTTGGATAGAAAATCCCCCACCTTAACATTGATATTGTCAAACTATGGTAATGTCTATCTCATTACACAAAAATCTGGTAAAATCTGTACATTTTCCGATGGTGGCGTAACCAGACTTTTGCATTGGGGGTGATGTGGGAGGGGGTGACAGGGAGCAAACGTTCAATTGGTGGGCAAGAAGAAATTCCACTTTCTAAACGCCACCATTAATTAGCACGAAGAAAATTTTGAAAAATCGTGACCTCTCATACGGTCAGAAATGGCATTTTCCAGGCTTGTAAGAAAAATCTACGCAGTCGATATTTTGAATCTCGTTTGCAACAAAGTTCTCACTTCAGGGATAAAAAATAAGCAACTTGTAAATGGTCAGGAAAGTAACATTTTAAATGTACCACTGTCATTGGATGAATGCAATAACCATCATCGTAAAATAAGCTTGTATGCGCTATGCGAGATCGTCATGAGCACATAAACATTAAAAATCTTTCTTTCTCGCAAAACTGTTGAAAATTGTAAGATGCGTTTTACATTTCTCCACCTATAATTGTTTCTTATCGTCAGATTGTGGCGTACGGAGAAAATTTCGTCTAAAATATTCTCACATTACAGCCTGGGGTAATGGCACTTTTAAGAATATCTTTATACTACAAATCCACACTTCTAAGGCTTGATTTTGACATTTTTGCTAAAAATGCTTTGAAGATGCAATATGCGCCACTGTTTTCCGATTGTTAGTGTGTTAGGGTAACAACCATTCGACCAACCTTCATTTTTATTTACTTAAGAAGGCGACGATAATGTTTGGGAGGGTTCGAGCTGCCCCTTCGTCTTCCTGACTCCCACCGGGCACTCCTCTAAAAGAGCCAGTGGTCTCAAAACTTTAAAAACAAAATTTTGAGAAGAGGGGCATACTGCTGTACCAAATGAAATAATTGTGGATGTGTATGGGTATGAGCGATCATGACCCTCCAGTATGTGTACTAAAAGTCAGTCTATCGTTATCTACAGTTGACACATATTCTATGGGAATGGGGTAGGAGGCAGATCGTGGCCGTAAAAGACGAGGGGGAGCTGATACCACCCCACTGGACAAAACCTTACTGAATCGGGCAGATTTCGGTGCCTCAGCCGGGAAGAGATTATGCCCTGGAGTTGGGCAAAAAGTCACCGCCCTTCTAATGGAAAGGGTCCTGCACGGCCATAGGGACCATGCACTGGAGATCGAACTGTGACACATATAGAAGGTTTTTAAATTTGAATTCTTCTGAAACAGCGATGTCGCTAGATATGGGATTAGTTAATACAGTTTTAAACCTCCTTAAACGGATTCTGTGGGTAAAATTACCAGAAGTTAGTTAGTTCGATAAGATTTAACGACACACCAACACGAATGTGTTATAAAGTGTCATGATGTTCAAATACTGTTCAAGTTCTCCCGTTTAGTCGCCTCGTACGACAGGCGGGGAATACCGTGGGCATATTCTACAACCCCCCGTTCACAGGGGGAACAATTACCAGAAAAGAGAGAGACTAACAAAATTACCAGAAAAGAGAGAGACTAACAAAATTACCAGAAAAGAGAGAGACCAACATGAAAGAGAAAAAGGGAAGAGGGAAGAAAGATTAAGAGACACGGAAAAAAAAAGGTTCTGGTATTAATGTGTCACGGCCAAGGGTAGAGTAGCGCTCTTGGATGGGATGCACGCCCCCTTCCTCGACGAAGAAAGTCTGCTCTGTTAAGAGAAATTTTCCAATCGTCTTCCCGGAGCCATATCCTTTGGATGAGATATGCAATCACAACAACCCTTAGTCACCCACATAGTAAGCTAAATGATCTATTGCTTTCATATTTTCTTCCACAAAAATCAATTCTTTCAACATTTATTCAATTAACTCAACTGAAATTTTTCATATTTTAAGTAATCCTCAAAAAATTTTCTGTGAGGGAAGTGCCTGAAAACTATGGTCAAATCATTAACCATATCTAACTTATAGTCAAATTTGACCATAAATTGTAACTTTTGACCAAAGTTTAGGTCAACCGTTTGACCCTTGTTCGGGTTGTATAGTGGACCATTTTGTTTTTAGAGTGTATCACATGCACGTCTCGGGGCTTCTTGTATTTCCCCGTACATCGGAGATATTGTCCTCTTGTAGGACAAGTTGCCTCACCCCTATGTGTTGACAATATAAACCAGTAGAGAAATGAAGGACAGATATTAAGGAGGAGGAAGGAGACCCAGGGCACAAAATGGACGGTTTTGGAAGATTTAGGACGATATATTTGAACCTTCCAATTTCGTTAAGGTAGGGAAAATGTGTTGCGTATTGAAGCAGTGTGACATATTGGAATAAGAGACGGCTTGCTCGGAGACGGTTACAACTGTGAAGGTAAAATGGTAGGAAACCCAAGTCCTTGTTTAATACATGGTAGATCATTCTGACTTGGAAAATTTTCCTTTCTGGGTCCCGAAGAAATCCCCTCAAAGAAAGATTTTTTTCAAATCCTTACTAGTGATTTGGGTCGCTAATGAAAATTCTTAAATATACCGGCGACATTGAAATGAAGGCCTTCTCCTCAGATATCGTTGACGAGTAACATTACACTCGCCATAACAATCAAGTGTTTTACAAAGCTTTGAAAGTTTTTTTTTCTTTTACTCTTCTAAAATTCACGGCATTGAATAGGATATAGGGCACCCAGTGTTATTTTTCGGGAAAGCCCCAAACTTTTCATTAATGTGAAATTTACTTAGCTTAGTTAAGTCGTACTCATCTGAGAAATGTTAAAACGCTGCCAACATTTCCACCGAGGGAATTGCTGATCCGACATTACAGGACTCGTATGTTTTTGAACTTTATATTTATTCCAAGTAAGTTGGTGAGTTCATGCGCTAGCAGAGAGATGTATACCGTGCATTAAAACAGGATAATGCACCATCGGAGATTAATGCAAGTTATGCACAAGGGAGCATCCCGAATGCATTTAGCTCACGGACTTCCTATACATGAACAGAGGCTACTGCACTGAATATTACCAGATTTTGCAAGAAAGTTGAAATATTTTTGAAATATGGCAAGGTAAGGTCAAAATCACTCCACGTATTGCAGGAAAACGATATTGCTTCACGTTCACATTAACTTTTGTTAAAAATATTACAAAGTCGTCGTCAAATCAGACGATTCAAAGCTTCTCGGCGGCTATCTTGGTGCGCCTTTTTTGCCCTAATCGGTGGCGACAATCTACGGATACGACGTACACTTACTTGCTCTCTCCATGAATATAAGTCCGTGATTTAGCTATAGTCATTAGGGGTTAAGTTATCCTAGTCTGATGCACATGTCCAGAGTTCATTCATACACAATTTGTTTTCTAAAAGTAAAAACTTTTTTCCTAAATTACCAACCCCAGGCTAAGTCAAATATGCACTGGCGTAGCCGGGGGAAGGGGGATGCCCCCAAATCGAATTCCGAAAAATACACCTATACGTATTGCCTATACACACCTGAAAGAAGTGCAAATCATTCGTCAACGTTTATTACTTGAAGGCAGTCACTCGTCACCCCAAACTACAGTTTCAGTATACGTATATCAAAACTCTCAATTGGTACAGCTCTTTGATTGGCATCGCATTCAAACAATGCATCATAGATGAATTACACAGCATGGGCACTGAGAGTGTCTTGATTACACATTATGGACTTGTATGGCCACTGGGACAAGCCATGAAGCAATAAACTAGGATTGTGTCTGGATAAAGATGAGTTTTAGATTAATGTGGGAGGGGCTAGAAGTAAGTAGGTTGGGAGGATTGGAACTGTTTGGGATGATGAAAATATGCCTGTAAGTCCCTTTGAAGTGAACCCCCTCCCCCGCAAAAAATAAGTAAATAAACAAAGACAAAAGCAACATCGTTTGAAAATCTATTCGATTTTTGACTTACTGCCCTGAATTTGGCAAGGGTATTTTCGTCAATTGTCTGTCACGAGAACTTTCTAAGCCAGCTAATGTATACTCTTAAAAAATGCTCTCCATAGGTGATGAAAAATTTAATTCTACTGACTGCTATTCTTATCTTGGAGTTGATATCTCAAACAACCTTTTCCTGGAACAAGAATATCAACCGTATAACTTCATCAGCTGATAGTTCGTTAGGTTTTGTAAAAAGAAATCTTTACTCTTGCCCAAAGAGTATCAAAGCAAATGCCTATCTCACACTTACGTGTTACCTATCTTCTTTGCGACTGTTATCGCATAGGGCCTGCACAGAGCGTTTCCACCCCTCCTTGTCGGCTGCCACGGCTCGCACCTCATTCCATGTCCTCCATCCAGCTTCCCTTCTTTCCTTCTCTACAGTTCGCCTCACCGTGGTGCATGGTCTTCCCCTTTTTCTTCTTCCTTCTGGGGCCCAAGTCATTGCTACATTACAACCATTGTTTGAGTCCTGCCTAAGGATATGGCCAACCGTCTTCCCCCTGCGGCCCTCATTTCTTTACTCAGTGGTGTCATCTTTGATGTTTGGATAAGTTCTTCATTACTGATGTGATCCTGCCATTTAATTTGATGGATCCGTCGCAAGCACTTATGGTTAAATACATCTATTGTTTTGTCATCTCCTTTGTTCATTTTCCATGTCTCAGATCCATATAGTAAAACTGGAATAACAAGCGTTTTATAAAATATCAGTTTTGTTTTTCTTGAGATTTTATTGGGACTCCAAACACTCTGTAGTCTAGCAAATGAGCCTCTGGCCTTTGCCAGTCTATTCCTCAGGTTCATCATACCACCCCAATTTTTACACACAGTAGCTCATAAGTACCTAAACTTCTCCACTTCTTGAATACCTTGACCCCTAATGGCAATACTCTCTTAGTTGCTAGCATTAATTCTCAGCACTTTTGTCTTCTCTATTTTGAGCCCTACTCGCCTGCGTCTGTTGTTTGGTGGATGAAAGTAGTGCTTCATCATCTGCACAGTCTAGGTCATCAACTTTTGTCATGAAATTCCGGGCCACTTTATTCCATTTTCACCATGGCCAACTGTTCGGTTTGTAACCCAATCCATCACAATCAGGAATAAAAGACCGGACATATTGCACCCTTCTTTGAGACCAGTTTTTATGTCAAACCATTCACACGTTTCTCCCTGTCTTTCACTGCACACCTAAAATCTTCAGAGAATAAAGCTACCATTCTAACTGTCCTATCAGGGATTCCATATCTCTTCATTGTCCACATGCTACCACGATGGACTGAGTCAAAAGGCTTTTCGAAGTCGATAAAGTTTAGACAGAGCGTGGCTTGCCACTCGTTGACCTGCTCTATGATATTGCGTAAAATGAATACTTGATCTGTAGTGCTTCTGCCTTTCCTAAATCCTACTTGCTCCTTCCTTAATCTACAGTCAACTCCGTCCATAATCCGGTCAGCAATAACCCTACCTAGGATTTTTCCTACAACAGACAGTAGAGTTCGACCCTTATTAAAGTATTCTTCTTCTGTCTGCCAGGGATCTTTACACTAGACTCCTTGCATGGTTAAATGTAAAATTGAGCAAATTCAGCGTTGGGGTGCTAGGGTTGTTTGAAATGACTTCCCCGCCCACAGAAGTGTTTCCGAAGTGTTAAGGGATTCAATGTGGAATAGCCTCAAAGCTAGGAGGTCTTTACATAGGCTTGTTACCACCCAGAAAAACAAATTGGGCCTCCTGGCCTTGCCAATTGCCAACCTCCTACAACCGGCCCGGCGGCATCACAACTCAAATAGCTACACAACCATCAAAACTAACAAGGACTGTTATAAATGCAGTTTCTTTCCCCGCATCGTCAGAGACTGGGACCTTCTTTTACAGGATATTACTGACCTACAGGACCTCAAGTTATTCACGAACTTTGTCTTTAGGTCCCTCAAATTCCAGGACTAACTCTTCGCAAGCACACCACCCCTGTGCGTTTTACCCCACCTGGAGCGTTGCAAAGTATACATTAAGATCCATATATATATAAGAAAGGACCCCTTTGCCTTATTTCAACAAATTACTGAAGTATACTACATTTAGTAGCATTGCCAATTTGCCACCTTGAATTTGTAATGACACGCTCAGATTTAGTTTTTCTAACTCCTTCAGAAGTTGGTAATTTGGGGCAGGAAATTTTGCGAATGCTTCTCAGTATCTTTTACATGATGAGAAGTACATTGTTATTGGAAGATTGCCAAAAAGAGAACTTTCGACCACAAGTAAAAGTGGGCTACAGCGAATTGCGAAAAAGAACAACTTGCCATTTTTGACACCAGCCAACTACAATGTAACTTTCCCGACTCTTCTTCTGTAAAATTCCGAATGTTCTCTAATAAAAGCTCCATGTTTGTAATTATTTGTTTCAAAAAAGGAAAATTTTCCTCGCGCTTTGCCCGCCGCAAATTGGAATTCCCAATCTAGTTGTGATCGCTCATAGATCAGTTTGGTAAACTTTTGCCAGCTCTGAAAATGCAAAGTCGGAAATTTGCCACGTGACACTAGATCATCAAGTGACACCCACAACTACAGTGCTATTTTAATTAATTTTCTTTCATCAAATTTCAAATTTTCTCCAATATAAGCTTTTGAACTTTAAAATGTCGTCGGAGAGCCTCAATTCGCAGGCCTTAGATAACATTGTGTAACAACAACGATCTTTGCATGGTCATCGTTAGTCATTAGGAATGCAGATTAGTCAGTAATCCCCCGACTTTTCAAAGTTTCTTGCAGGAAACCCAGAATCCAAAATTTTCTGTAATGCACAAGCCCCATATTTTCAAATATTTGCTTAAAAAGGGCAAAAATTTCGGCGTACTTCGCGCACCACACACTAAGCCCAAAATACAGTGGTGTTCACTTTCTAAAAAAGAAAAAATCGGAAAATTTTGGCGTTTGTCCCCTGAAACAGTGTCTAGCTACGCCACTGCGGACGAAGGCATGTCTACTTCAGCGAATCTATTAACATTTGCGTTTTATTCCAAAGTCATCTTTATCTGCCTAACCTAGGTCTAGTGTTTGTTCAAGTTAAGCTTGGCAAGGCTAGGCGACCCTGACAGAATATAATATATTTTATGTTATCGAACACAAAAATGACTTCAGATGATGCCAAATGTCGCACCAGATTGCATCTGAGGGTACTTAAATATTCAAATATTTCTCAAAGGGGAGGGGGACACCCCCTCTCCTTAACCCTTTCCCTAGGCCGGCGATCAGACCCTGTGGAATTCGCCCCATCCAGTCAAAAATCACGTCCGTGATAAGTTTATTACGGGATGACTCAGTGTCACCTGACCATTACGTACCAATAAAAGTTGAGGATATTACAAGAGATGAATGAATTGCAATTAAAATGTTGATATTTTTGTTACCGTGGTAATTATCGCAAAGCTCTTTAGAAAACTCACGAAAGGATTTTCTGTTCTTATTGTCTCAGAGTTCACTCTTGCAGGTCTACACCACAGACTTCCTACACATAGACAGAGCATGCATGCTGCACGGTACATTGTCGCTATCGTACGTATGAGAAAAAGCGCACCAAGATGGTTGTCTGCTATGTTTTTGTGTGAGAGTTTGAACTTGCTCAAGTCAATTCCCAGATTTTACAAAAAAGTTGAAGTATTTTTGAAATATTACAACGTTAGGACAATCTCACTTCACGTATTGCAGGAATATGATATTGATTCCCATTTAAGTTTAAATTTTGTTTAAAATATTACACATTCGTCGTGAAATCACACATATTGTAGCTTCACGGCGGCCATCTTGGTGCGCCTTTTTTGTCCCTGTCGGTGGCGACGATCTACGGACAGGACGTACCCGTTATATGCTCTGTCCATGTATATAAGTCCGTGGTCTAAATCCACCATATATATTCTCTGTTTAAACGGTAACAATCCCCTGGCTTAAGTCTGTCTAAAAGCAACTTTGAATAAACAAACTTAAGGAATTAAGACAAGGATGTATTACTCCAAAACTTGGGAAGGCGATTGTGGTCATGCGAAAGCTTATAATGTTTCGATGTAGTGGCGCATACGGCGAAACAGGTAAGCCACTTCGCCATCCATTCGTCGGTTCGTCCGTCCGTACTTCCGTTCATCGATCTGTCCGTCTGTTTATCTGCCTTTTTGTCTATCTATACCTACCAAGGCAGACACCGACAGGCAGATAGATTCAGATAAGCTTTATAAAAGGAAACAGAAATGACCACTACAAAAGACACTTAAAAGCAAAATACGGTTCCACCATCTGGTCTGGTCTTTCAAAAAAAAAAACAGATTTGATCTAAATTATTGGGTTGGTTGTCACTCGACGTGAAATTGCAATTCATAAGGCACAGGCTTCTACCACATATGTGGTCGTCTTGCGCCGTAGAAAAACAACTGCCCCTCAAGGGCTAATACATTTATTATCCACATCGAGGGTCTGGTTTGAAGAAATAAACTATGTTTTCGACTAAAGAAAAGCTGAAGACAGTATTTTAAGGGGTTAGTAAAAGTAACTCAGCCTGGGAGAGGTGAAACTGCCTTAAATCAAGAAATTTAACCTTGTCAAAATTATTAACAGTGTAGGATTGGCGGCACCATTATTTTAGGGAAAATATCTGGTCATTTTCTTCAAAGTAACAAGGGGAGTAAGATTTAGTGTCAAAGGTTAGGTGAAAACATCCATTACGTTTAAAAATCTGTGTTTTTTCTTCTTGCAGATACAGATATGGCAGTCTGTCGAATTGCGGTTATTTTCCTGGTTATTTCCGTGTATGAGGTACAAGGACAAGAAGACCGATCATGTTATGGGACAAGCCGAGGACGTCATTTTGCTGTAGCCTTTACTGGGAACCATGAAAGTGATGTGACTGTCATTGAGCTATCACTTTTAGTTGTAGCTTTCAGTAACAACCCGACCACAGTAACTGTCAATAGCCAGTTTCAAATTAATGGCATACCCTTTCAAGAAACATTCGAAATCCAGGCGAGAGGATTCCATCGTGTTTCAATTCCATCTGAACTCATTTTAGGCACGACCTCTGAACGGAGCTTCAAAGTCATCGAAATTATTGCCACCAGCGACGTAACTGTGTATGGATTGAATTATGCTCCATTCACAACCGATGCTTTCCTTGGAATCCCAATTGACCATCTTGGGCTGATTTATGTGGTGATGAGCTATGAGGAATATAACCTGTATCCCTCCGTGTTTGCTGTTGTCGGTGTAGAGGATAGCACAATGGTTGCTGTTGCTCTTACTGGTGATGTGACCTTAAAGGGCGAGATCTACACTAGTGGAGATGTCTTAGAATTTACTGTTAACCAAAATGAGGTGGTTCAGGTTGTGGCGAATTCTGGCTCCGACGATATCGGCGGCAGCATTATACAAAGTGATAAACCAGTCGCTGTTTTCAGTGGTGATTTGTGTGCTAAAACTGCCATGTCTGCTTGTGACGTTCTCTCGGAACAGATGGTGCCCGTTAGGAATTGGGGCACAACACACATCTATACGGCAACAGGATCATCAGAAGGCCTTTCCACGTATGTCGTACATGCATACTACGAAGACACCATCGTATATGTTCCTGGGTCCTTACCCTGGACAATGCAGCCTGGTGAAGTCAGAAGAATCACACTAACTGGTAGTGGAGTCATTAGAGCCACTCAACCTACTTCCGTCGTACAAGTTTTGTACAGGATCAACGGCAAGTATGTGGACCCTTCCCTTATACAAATTCCGACCGAGAATCAGTTTGGTTACAATTTTGCTTTTTCAACTCCTCCTAAAGCCGCTGGTTCAGGCGACGGATTTTTCAACTTTTTGAATATTATTGTGAAGGTAAATGAGTCGGATACGGTAGAGGTAAATGACGAACCTATTCGGAACATTGATGGTATAAGCAGCCATCCCATTCCGGAGACTGATTACGAAGTTTTCATCATTGAAGTTCCAAAAGGTGAAGGAGTTTACTTCGTTGAACAAAGATCTTTTCCAATTGCTTCACCCATTTCTGTTGTTGTATATGGATATGAAGATTATGAAAGCTACGGATACTCTGCGGGTTTATCTCTTACAAGAGATCAAAGTTTAGTTAGCACCGACCCTTTCTTTGTAAGAGAAGTTGGTGGAGAGCAACTTACGATCCCTTTACCTTGTGTGAGAAATGATATTAGGGAAGGGACTTTGGTTCACTGTCGTTTCCATACAAGCACGAAATCTATAGATGTAGAAGGTGCTTTCAATGAGTCCAATACTGTGATATGTATCTCACCGATTTTTGAGGTGACTGGCTTTGTAAAACTTGAAGTGTCCATTGACAGTAAGACAACCTTTCCCTTTCGAGGAAACGTTTACGTTGCACCTCAACATGTCTTACCTCCCAAGCTAAGTGTGAAGCAAATTGGTTCCCCACATGAAGACTTAATCAATGCTACCAACAGCGATAACATGATTAGTCTAAGTTGGAATAAAAATGACTTCCCAAACACTGAATCGGTTGATGTGTCTGCTATGTTTGCTACTTTAGCCTATGATGGAATGGGTGATCTGATAGAGTGGTCAGATGAAGTGGAGATTGTGAATGATATACCTAACACGGGAACAGCGAACCTCAGGTCAAACACAGTTTCAGATGCAGCTCAAAATATATTAGCAGAAGGTTCAGGCGCCGCAATTGTAATCTTTTCATTAAAGACTAGCCTTTCTTTGAGGAAAAGAAGGTCTTCATCGACATTTTTATTAAGATTAGCTTTTAGAAGTAAAATGCTAATATACGCCACACCTGTAGTCCTCGCCACCGAATGTTTTACATGGCAGATTTTACTAATGGTTACAAACGCGACTAACATACCTCCCTGTCCATGTACCACTGAACAGGCAGAGGCGAATGTCGGTGATTTTGAGCCGGATGAAAACTCTCTCATGTTGAATTTCCTTCATCCAGGTGCTTCTGCTTGTTACCGTTCTCGTAGCAATGACATTTCAGGACAACAGTGTTGTTATGGGACTGACGGAAATATCCTCGTAGGACCACCAGGTGGTGGAACCGCTGACTTAGTTGCTCCCAATGGAATTTTTTTCAGTACATTCAAACATTTCTTCCTCGATGTAGTTCCATATCTCTCGTGTTGCAAATTGTCTAATAACTGCGACACATATTATAAGTATCGTCCTTCCGATGACTGTTCCGACTATGACCCTCCAAACCCCACGGGTGGCACAGGGGATCCTCACTTCACTAGCCTCGACGGAAAGGAATTTACTTTTAACGGGGTAGGGGAATTTTTGCTCTTAAAGTCCCCACTTTTCAATGTGACCTTTCAAGCTCGTATGGAAATCCTTCCTGGTACTAATGCTAGCGTTTACTCTGCATTTGTGTTGACTTCAGACTCATCCGATCAAGTTCAAATTCAACGCTCAACCTCCAATGAGACCATCATTCTCATAAACGGTTGGCCAATCAACCTTCGACAAGATGGTTTCATCATTAGCAAACAAGTGCGCAAAGGATTGCATGTGTCTTTAAACACGGAGTTGTCGAAAATCCACATTCATCAAAATTCTGGCCTGTCCCTTTCTATTCGCATAACTGAGGAAATGATGTCATTTATTCTTCAATTACCTGATATTTTTCAAAACGAAGTACAGGGCCTTTTGGGTAATTTTAATAACAATCCAGATGACGACTTTATGTTACCAAATGGTTCGTTTTTGTCCCCAAATTTAACTTTAGAAGAAATTCATTACGACTTTGGTCTTTCCTGGATATTAAACGCCACCACATCTCTGTTCACGTATCTCCCACCCAGCGACTTCTCAACTTTCCATCACCCATCTTTCAAACCTACCTTCCCTGACCTAAATCAGGTTAGCAACGACATAAGAGAAATATGTGGAGAGTCTTATCAGTGCCTTTTTGATGCAGTATCGACAAACAGCACAAGGTTTGCCAATGACACCCTTCTTGATGTAAATACTTTTGACATCATCAAGAATCATTCTGTGAAAATCAGATCATGTGGTTTCCCAGGCAAGGTTTCACATGGTTTTGTCAATGGGTCTATCTATCTTGTTGGCTACCGTATTTCAATTTCATGTGAGGAGGGTTGGTACTTAGATGGTCCAGCTGATTTGGTGTGTGGCGAAAATGGGGTGTGGTCCGATGTGTTGCCGTCTTGTAACCCTTGTGTAACTCCAAGCACTACTTTGACTTTAACAGAAAACGCTAAAGCATTAAAGTGCATGGCTTCGATCGTTTGGAATTACATGTGGTGGTACTTGGGGTTCTAACGTTAAAAGTTTCAGTGAAGCAAAGGTGCAAAATACTCGTTTTAAGACTATTTGCAACTGACAAACACATTGAGTCTAAGTGATAAATTGATAGAATTGTTTTAAAATGTGCTAAACGTTTCATAAGTAAAAACGATTGATTGAATCAGATCAAGATATTCTTAGACAATTAAGAAAAATTCTCTTCCACAAATAATTTTCAAACAAGTTGTCTTATCAATATAGCTTAATTCGTAACTGAAACATTATAGTATGAAAGAAAAACTTCTGGGTACTTTTGAAAACACCAAATTGAATTGTCAGTTACCAGCTCAGAAAAGAGTGAACTTTTATGTAGGATATGGAAGGTGTCTAAGTTTAACTATTTGTCATAAGTATATTAGTAATTGAAGGAAACTTCTTACTTTCGGGAACATTAAACTTCACAAACCAACTCAGTGTGCCCCTATTTTAGTGCATGTTTTTTACCCTCCCCTCAACCTTGACGCAAATTGCTGTTTCTTAGTATGCGACTTTATCTTAGCGAAGCAATATGATCATTTAAGCCTGGTTTGGTGTAATAACTTTGAAAGAAGTGTCTCTTAGATTGTCGGAAATTACTTTTAAGTTCCTGTTTTTTGTACTTTATCTATGCTGAACTTAACCCTTCAAGCAAGATTCATGATTGCATTCAGGAAACAGAGTATCTCATTTTATCATTTCAATACAGAGACGAATGTTTGAATAATAACAAGGTGTATCTTGTGACAAATGTGGGGTATTCCCAGAAATAATGCCAGAGGACCCATGACCAATTGCGTAATGTGACTCGGTTCTGGAGTTGGGCTTTTGGCAAATGACCTGGGCCCTAACCATCTTCAACACAATAGGTGATTTCCTTCCTATTAATTTGATTTTTCATAAAATGCCTGTTTGCTTCAGTGCCAACAAATAGCACAAAGTTTGTCGATGAAGTGTATAAATACTTTTGACATCGTCAAGAATCATTATGTGAAAATCATTTATTGTGGTTTCCCAAGGAGGGTTTCTCGTGGTTTTGTCAATGGGTCTGTCTATCTTGTTGGCTACCGTATTTAAATTTCATGTGAGGATGGTTGGTATTTAGATGGTCCAGCTGACTTGGTGTGTGGCGAAAATGGAACGTGGTCCAATACCGTCTTGTAACCCTTGTTTAACTCCAAGCACTTCTTTTAATTGTACAGAAAACGCTAAAGCATTAAAGTGCATGCGCTTCGATCGTGTGGAATTACAAGTGGAGGTATTTGGGGTTCTAACGGTAAAAGTCTCAGTGAAGCGAAGGGGCAAAATACCCGTTTTAAGACTGTTTAAGACGGACAAGCACATTACATCTTAGTGATACATTGATAGAATTGTTTTAAAATGTGCTACACATTTCATAAGTAAAAAAGATTGATTGAATCAGATCAAGACATTCCTAGACAATTAAGAAAAAAAACTCTTTTACAAATAATTTGCAAACTTTTGTAAGTTGTCCTTTCAAAATAGCTGAATTCATAATTGGATCATTATAATTTGAAAAAATGTATCGTGACTTTTGAAAGCACGAAATTGAATTGTCAGTTACTTACTCAGAAAAGAAATTTTTGTATGTAAGATAGGGAGGGAATATAATTTTGACGAGCTGTCATCTTTAGTGTTTGGAGGAAACTTTACTTTTTCGGAAACGTTGAATTTGGCAAACCAACTCAATGTTTAAGTACTTTTTTCGCCCTCCCCTCAACCTTGACGCTATTTGCTATTTCTGAGTATGGGAATTTATTTAAGCGAAGCAACATTATCATTTAAGCTTGGTTTTGTCTAACTACTTTGAAAACAGTTCCTCTCAGATTGCCGGAAATGATTCTTTAAAGGTTCCTGTGTTTTTGTTTTTATGCTGTATCTTGGTTGAACCTATACCCTTCCAGCAACATTCTTTGATTTCATTAAGGAAACAGAGTGTCTAATTTTATCATCTTAATACAGAAACGAATGTTTGAATAATAACAAGGTGTATCTTGTGACAAATTTGGGGTTTCCCCAGAATTAATGCCGGAGGACCCATGACCGATTGCGTACACACATTACACAATTGAGTAATGTGACCCGATTCTTGAGTTTGGCTTTTGGCAAATGACCTGTCCTCGAAAACAATAGGTGATTTTCCTTTGACTGGATTTATTCATAAAGTATATGTTATTTTTCTTGAGATTGCTTTTTACGCTTAGAAGTTGTCTTTATCAAATTTAAGTTTCCGGACATTTCTTCGACAGACCCTCGAAGAGACCGAAAACGGTTTGTCAGAATACTGACGAAATTTTGCTGACAGGATACCATTTCCACGTACTCTTGGATTATTTAACTTTTATCTGGGAATAAGTGGTTATTGCATCTGACAATTCTTCAATGCCAGGGTTACTTTAAAATCAAGTAAATGCCATTGTAAATTCCCTCCATTTTCGGTGACATTAACGTTAAAGGTCGCGTTTAATCAAGGTTGGGCTTTCAGTTTCCATTACAAACGAATCCGAACAGTTTAACGGTGGTCTGATTTATTAAGCCATATTTGGGGTCCATCAGCTGTAATCTGTCATATTTCTAGCTCATCTGTATCGAGGATGGTTGTACATTAAAATACCTCTTCAATCACTCAGTTTCGCTGAATATGAGGGTTTAAAATTGTTGATAATGAAATGAAGATTGTTTAGGGCTGATTGGCCCCACTTATGGCCTACTTCATTATCTGCCCGGATTTGTCTATGACCGTCTGGTTGAATTTAATAGCATTTACGGCCTCTTTCCAGTTGGAGGTCACTTGCTTGTTATCCCTACTCAATAGATAGTTCTCACTGACGTCACAAATATGCGTTAGCAACCGTCGTGTTTAAGGGCAAACCTGTACATACCTACCGGGGTTGCCTTCAAACATGGCTGGAATACTCCACGTGGAAAGCGTCTATGACGTCACGTGAGAACTATCTATTGCTCATGCGGAGCATCACGCACAACGACAGTAGCTCACATTTGATCATTAAAGCAATATGTAGTTGATTCATAATAGATTTGAAAGTTTCGTCTTTACTGTAGGCTACTGTAGTGAATTAAGGGAACTTCAGGGTATGACAGAGATAATCAGACACGTAGTATTATTTCTGGGGAAACCCCCCACATTTCATATTTGTGAGCGTTTTATGTAGCTTAAAATTGATTGTACCTAGCTGAGAAATGTTAACAAGCTGCCAAAATTTTTGCATGTTTTTATACTGTGGTGTTATGGTCTTTGCAAATATACCATGGGAGACTACCTCGGACCATGCCATGAAACCACCGAAAATCTTTAGAGGCACAGTATTTTCCTTTTAGCGATTTTTTCCCATAATAAGTTTTCATGCATAGAATATTTTCAAAGGCCTTACCACCGCGGGCGGCGATTATGGGGCGAGGGGGCGGAGAACGAGGGACATTTCCCTTCTTATAAATAAGGTCTTGTATTGGAGGGAATTCGGAATTTAATGAAAGTCAAGTTGGGTAAACCTCTTCTTTTATTGCAATTTCCCTTCAATTCTTTGGAATTACTTCCACAATATTTTCGCTAAAGGAAACGTTAGTATTTACCTTCGGGATATTTGTGTTGCCTTATTTGGTGGTGATTTTGCAAGAATTGCTAACCTTTCGCGTAATTTTGTTACAATTTCACACTTTTTTAAGTGTAAGCAACAAAAAAAGATTCCATTCGTGTAAAGCTTAAACAAGAAATTTTTGAAGTATTATTTTGACATTAACGAATACATTTTTTGTGGAAAACATGAACAGATGAAAATAACTTTTTTGGAAAGACGTTGGTTGCCATGGTATACGGTACGTTACTGAACTTCCAATATTAAGAAATTTTGTGCATTCTGTTACAGTTAGATTTTTAGAATGATTGCTGTTAATGTCATATCAATATTGTTTAACTAACAACTGGTGTCGATTTAATGTCAGCATTAAATAATCAATGCAGGTATTTGTTCTATATAATGCTGACATTAGATCAATATTATTTCAGCATTAAACGATTTAAAGCCGGCATTTAAAACTGTGCCCTGATTGGATAACACAAAAACTTGTTTAAAACTAACATTAATTCGATTTAATGTCGGCATTATATAAGGAATTATGTCCACAGCGACCAACCATATACGCTGTGTTACCGCATGCGATGAATTTTAGCGATGTATGTTGAAAATCCATCGTTGCAAACTGCATGTACGTGCAGTGACTCACCATTCAATTATTATTAATTCTATTTTTCTATTATGCTTGAAATTAAAGTGAGCAGAAATTGTGAGGTGGGGGCTAGATTCTGGATTCTCTTTACTGACATCGGAGAGGAGCCAAGGGGACCCAGGAAACATCCCCATATATAATTCTAGGAGCACCATGGGAAAACATATAAGGGACCGATATAATTTCGCACAAGGGATTAATAAGGGGTCATATAGGCCAGCCAGCATCAGAGGCGTTGACTTGATTTCGAAAGTGGGGGAAATATGTCCTGAAACTTTTCCCCTTTCCTGGAAAGGAATCTAATAGAAGGGGGTCAAAATGCAAAATGGTGACAAATTTTTCAACATTTACGGTACGAAGAAAATTAAGGGCATATTTCATTGCCAAAAGGGAAAATGCATGCAGGTTCAGTCATTTGTCGCGCTTGGGTTTGCCGACATGGAGCCAAGCAACTTGACGGGGGACACCTACTCTTAAGCCCGACAGATGTAATGGGTTGCCGAAATCATGCAGAATTTAAAATATAAAGGGCAAGAAACGCGCCGAAAAATGGGCTTACAGTGAAAAAGATTGAAAGATCAGAAGGATTTCGTTGTTTTTAAGTTTTTAATGACTCCTTACTTAAGATCAAACAATAAAAGAATGATGGGACGACTGCATGGTCTTCGTGGGGCAGCTTACCCTTTACCTTACCTATCAAGGCTCCCAGGCAAAACTGAAAACAATTCTTACAAAATAGCCCACGTATGTTTCCCCCATGGTCAGGTTGAAGAAAGGACCTTCCAAATTATAGGAAAAAGACGTTAGAACTTCTCAGTCAATGCTGCATTTTCTTGTTTCTCTAGAATCCCAACTACAACATTTGAGGAACTTTTACTTTAACATTGAATTAGTCCAATATATTTGAAGTGACGGACGTTACAGCTAGAACTGAAGATGAATGCGGGCGCAACGCGCAAAAGTTTTGAAGTTAAAGAAATAACTAGTACAGAACTCACTGGCTTGTAACCGAAAAAGAGCAATTGGAGATGCTCTCTGAGCATTTCTGTGTCTTTATGTAGTTTTCAGTTTCCTCACTTTAAAGCAGTGTTTCCCAACCTTTTTTAGTACAGCGCCCCCTTTAGTTGATTGGTTTTGTTTAAATACCCCCATACAGCTCATCAAACAAGAAACACACCAAAAAAAAAAAAAATACTATTGAAAAAAATGTAAAACTTCGAATATAATAAAATAACAGTTCGAGTTTAAAAAAAAGAGAAAGTGCGAATTTAAGATAAAGTAAAAGTACGAGTTTAAAAAAGTAAAAGTACGAATTTAAAAAAAAAAATGTGAAAGCTACATCTCACTTCGGAGGGCGGCCTTCATTTTTGAAACATTTAAGCTCTGCAAGAACACCTATTGAACTCCTACTCACCAAAATATGACCTATCTTAGTCGATCGCCACCATTTACGAGAGCTGAGTCTAAAAACACGAAGGAAAGGCATTCTTTGGTCTAGCTAAAGGGTATTAAATATTTAAACTGGAAAGCCGCCAAAGAGATATCTAAACTTAAGCATTTAAGAACGACTTTTGCTACAATGAATGTTTTTCAAGTTGCTCGTAATAGGGTTGGTCTGGTATGAGGCGTGGATTGTATTAATTGCATTAAAGGTAGTGTGACGCGTCAGCAAATTGACCTGACTTTACTTGGCAGTTATGGAGTGAACTGTCCTAAGGAAACTGGAATTGTTTCAATATCTTTATAATGATGTGGAGTGTTGCATAGTGTTGACATTTCTTTTGTTAACCCTATATAAATTATCTCTCAATTACTCATCAGATAGTTTGTGGTTTGGTAATTGATACTGATGATTTTCAAGGAAACAAATTAAACCTCCAAAATAAAACCCTCAGTGCAAACGAATGATATAACTGCCCTTGAAATGAAGGTTGTAAAAACAACGGATAACATAAGTTATATATGGTATGTCCCTCCCATGACATCACAAGATTTGCATATTGAGCTCATATTTATTAATGATTAAGTGAAAATCAGAAATTTTCCTGTAGAATGGTCAGTTTTTGATGGGTTTTGATGGAAATTGTGGATATTTTCATGTTTTTTAATGCTTTTCACATCCATTAACAAATTTTGTTATTTTCATGTCTCACTGCCTTTAATACCAGTTCTAAAAAATTGCACCAAACTATGTATCACGACCCTATATAGACACCCTGACAATTACCAGGCATCCGACTCCCTACAACTAATGTCAAACGATTAAAATGGCCATCTGCTAGTAAATTTTTAGAAGTTTCCATGTTCATAGGCCTAGTGTGTGTCTCCACAGTTGCGGCGCTATGGGAGGCATGAGGCATTAACCCCTCAGGTTTCTTTACTTTCTCCAGCTGTCCCCTCCCCCGAAGTTAAGTCAGTTAGGAGGTATAGGTCAACCGAAAAAATAAATGATACACCTCTCATAAGACTAAATTTTTACTAAGAAATAATCTGAAACCTCAGGCTTCACGGGGCTTCGCCCCTCGACACCCAGCACCAGGATCGCGTGCCTTGCGCTCGATCTCACTCTGAGATCGAAAGTTTTTTCCCCAAACATTTTCATGTGCCCCTAGCTTGCCCCCAAATTTTGACATCTGTACATTCTGATAGTACGAGATTGTCAATAAGGAAATTGGTTATGAAGTTTAAAGAAAAACCAAAGAATGTCTATTAATGTGAGGATATGATGTCATATGCTTTTGCTTCAAGTTTACTTTTTTTTGAAAACGTGTGTGTTGAAAAGTTTACCTGCTCATGTCTTGAGAACCACACATCGGATTTCAATGCAAATTTTACGGAAATGCTCAGGTGAGGCACTTTTCTAACAATCAAAAGTTGATGCGACCTTGGACCCTCCTTTTAAACGTTACTACGTGTGATATGTATCGTCCAGATTGTCCACCATCCATGGACAATTCACACTTACTTCGAAGTTTGAGACCAAGCCAAAGCTTGGGGTCCCCACCCAGTGAAAAAACGTAACATATCATGGTATGAGATTTTGATCACAAAGAAGACTAAATACACACCAGGCACCATGGGAGTAGTAGTCCAAAAATGGATTACTATGGTTCTGATTTTGCTTACACTAATTTCATTTATCAGCCATAATTTCTCCAACAATCAACACGTGTAAAAACTCGATGCTTACCACTCTTTTTTCTACGAGTTCTTTCATGCACGGGTCATACAAAGTCACATAAGGTAGCGGGCCACTTATTATAAGTCCCATTGACTTACACACTAAATTAGGCTGCTTCCGTGCCCCCTAGCTCCCAGTAGAAGTTTTCAACCAGGACATGCCACCCCTCTGATAGAAGCTCACAATCTCGGCTTTCATGGCACTTTCAAATTTCGATACCATGCCCATCGAAACTTTGAGCTAGAGAGTCTTCAAGTTGAATGATAGGGATGTGTTTCCCGCCATAATAGCTACTCAAAACGGCATTTCACAGAGCGGGGTATTACAATGAAAAATGGCACTAAAATTGGTCAAATTGCCTTGAATTTTGCACAGTCTGTATTTCAACTCATTGGCTACAACATCCAAATGCAAAAATGATCATATTTTGTAAGTAACACAGTCAGAAACAACATCCCATAAAATTTTTAAGGCACATTGTCTGTCAGTAAACATTTTCACAGGCACGGAGTTAGTGGTCCGCTACCATAAGACAATTAAATAAAGGATTTGGGGATAGTTCGAACGCTGAAAGACCCTCCCACCTGAGATCGCTTCTGGATTCTTCATTTAAAAACAAAATTTTCGTGGAAAAAGGTGACCGTTCTGGGGAGAGAGGTTCATGTGCTGACTAGGGTTGTACATTACAAAACCAATATGGTCTGATGGTCAATTTGATCCAGACTATGGTCAAACTCTGTAAATAAAGTATGATCAAAACATTACCAATTTTGACCAAAGTCTAGGTCTAAAATTGTCTACAAATACACTACCTGATGGTGATTCTCATTTTTAAAAACAGCGTGCCCGAATGCCCTTATTTTGATGTTGACGCAACTATATGCCTACTGAAGGACAATTTTCCTTTCCCCACACAAGGACCTCTACCATACCAAGGACCCAAAACCCAGCTCGATTATTGTGCGATATCGATCTTGGCAATGTACAACTGTAATTTACATGGGCTGGCCCAACCCGCTTATTTTAAAGCTGCAATCATTTTTGAATTATGATTTCTTGCTCGAGTAAATTGACCTAAAATGTCCCAATGTCCCAATTGATAAAATCACCTAACTTTGTGAGTTGTACAATCTCAAAATGTCATTCTCGTTTTTGAAATTTGATGTTATATCAGCCATATTACCTACCGAAACACAGTACTCCATCTTCCACACAGCGACCTATTCGGATACCAAGAGCGGAAGAACCTTTCCCTGCTCTACCCTAAACCTCGGCCCGATTTTGGGACCTAGGGCTGGATCGATCTCGGAAAGGTGCAGCAGTAATTTAAACATGAAATAGTCCAGCTCACTGATTTGATATCTATATTTCTTTTTTCTTTTTTTTTTCTTTCATCATGACAACCCTAATTATTGGCCTTCAAAGGTCCCAATTTTTGGCCTATCAGGACTGACCAAGGTACGACAATGAGACATAATAAAACCAGCTTGTTTGTTTGTATCGGTTCTTTTTTCATTTCGTTTGATAGAACTCGATATCACACCACAAATTTTAAAACGGCCGTGGGCGATATTGGCCGAAATATTGACCCCCAGCAGACTTACTTGATTGTTAATGGAGGAGGGGGGGGTATTTGAAATAAGCCGCCTCGTTAATTTGTTGCCTCATTCAATTGTGGGACACAACGAGGGATATACAAACTGAGATGAGCACATATTGTGGACGTTCCATTTTTCGTCAGTACCTGCATACAACGCTGTCTAAGCAGGTCTTAGTGTCTAGACAACCCGAACGAAAAAAGGGTCCCAGTCCTACTTTACGGCAGATGCAAGTAAAATGCAATTTTTTTTTTACACCAAAAAGACAATTTCGACACAATTCACTGCACAAATCCACACTTGAGAATCCATTCTTATGTTTTGGATGGATTAAGAAAGAACGATTTTACGAAACGTTCATTTAAACTCAAATTTTGGAATATGTCTTGTAGGGGGTTTCCTCATACCAACGATTTGGAGAATATGCGCATGTGCAAAGACATTTAAACGAATTACCGAACTCGCTTATTGCTGGTCTTAAAAATGATGACTTTCTGACCATCATAAAATGCATACTTTACCATGAATTGCAGGTTTTAAAGGAAGATCTCTCCCGCTTTTCACGGAATAGACAAGTCTTTGAACTTACTCTTTGTTATGACATATTTCGATTCCAGTTGGGCGATTGGCCAGGAATGGCAACTGGTATTACTATTCTCCAATAGGACCGTTCCATGTTTCTACTATCCAAAGTCCATTATATATATAATACCGAGGTAGCTTACTCTTCCAAAGTTCCAACCGGACGTTCATGTACGTACGCACACGTCATGCGAACGGAGCTACCATTCGGCGATTTTCCCATAGATGATACGTTTCGCTCATTTTTGGCGGATTCCGGATTCCAATCTGTTAAAATAACTAGGTTTGTGGTTGAGGTTCTTGGCAATCACATTTCAAAGTTAGGTCGCAGGTTTCTGTAGGTTTCGACTGTTTGTGACCTTTTATTGCAATAACATAGTCTAGAATCTAGATCGTTGTTTGTTTTGAGGTTGCCAGATTCTTGTAATGATTTGCAGCCAAATACTAGGTCACAGGCATAGAGCATAGTCGCAGGGGACCGTGACAAGAATCAGCCAAACAATGGCAGAACATAGGCTAAGTCAATTTCGGCTGCTCTGTTCGGTGGTGGGTTAACTATAGTCTCAACTTTGAATTGGTTCAAGGCTCCCAAGTTTCTTTTACTTCTTCTCTGATTTTTTGACGGGACTTCCCCTCGCTAAGAATTTTAGGGGGGACGTGTTCCCCCCCCCCCTGTCCCGCCCCCCTCCGCTTCCGCCGCCAGTGTGTTTATGTCCTTCAACAGTTCTTGTTCGCTTTCATAACATGTTGCACATAGAGGGCTTGACAAATTACATCAACCCATAAGAGTAAGAGTGCTTTCACACCTTGGTACAAGGTGCAGTAACTTTCAGAAAAACAAAGAACTACAAAGATTGTCGTATGAGTGGTACAACAATGACGCCACAAATTATTGTTCAATGTACCATTTTAATTTGAATGAGTAAACTTCAACATTTTATATCTCGGCTCAAGAATGTCCTATGAAGATGGGAATTGAACTGTTAAAACGTATTTTTCATGTTGTTTAATATATATTTTGAAATTGTTTGACTCGTGGTAGCCTGCACTTTAAAGGCCTAACTCTCTCACCCAAAACAATACCAATTCTCCTAACCCCTCCTACAATTGTCTGAAATTCACCCTCATCCAGACACAATCTCAGTTTATATTGCTTAAGGGAGAGTATTAAAAAGCTGAATGTGTATAATCAAAACTCTCTCAGTACAGTTCATGCTGTGTAATATAAGCTTTGGTACTCTCAGCCTGCATTGTTTGAATTAACAGTCAATCAAAAAGCTAAGCCAATTGAGAATTTCTGTTTCCCCCTACAAAAAGTGTAGTTTGGGGTAAGAGGATTGGCCCTTTAAACCTAGCCGGCCAAGACCTTTTCCAGTTGTGGGGTATGGAATAAATAAAAGAGATTTTTATAAGAGATTTTGATCATGTAAGCTTCTGTTAGATATACTATACTGAGACTAAAATGCCTCTTTCCACAAAAACATGACTGCAATTTCAAGTCTACTGAAGTTGCATGTGTTTCCCTGCTTATAGGGTTGCAAGTCACTAATGTGACCAGTGTCAAAGTTTTTACCAGTCTGGAGAAAGGTCCTCAGAGTGAAACAATTCAGTCATTCAGAAAGTGAATTTAAATTTATTATTGTAACCCTTCCCACCCTGCAAGCATTTAACATATATACATATTATTTCATTAAGGCATTAAGTGTCTTTAAGAATTGGGTTATGGGAATACGTGTGTGTATTTTTTTCCATACAACCAAAATTTATTTAGAATTTCATTCAAATAAAAATTTGTTTCAGATCACCATCAGGTATGGGAATGCAAATGGCATTATGTGGTTCTCGTAAATTCGGAATTTTCTCGTCCTCGCTCTAGCACGCTTTTTTCAAATGGGTCCATATTGACTTTTGCAAGTAGATCAAGTGCCGTAGACTTTTCTTACTTAAATTAGCACCACTTAGCCCCATTTTTGCAAATTCTTCATAAAATACCATTATTTCCGCGCACTCCGCGCGCTTCAATATCATCGATTTAGTAATTTTCAGTAGCATCTCAATCTTATCTATATTGTGCATCAATCCAATAATTCGTTTGGACATGGCCTTGATCTCTCGATTACCAGTTTTCTACCAGGGGCATTTAAAACCTTTTAAAACTATATTTCTGTAGAGATAGGGTGAAATGGGGTTAGGGGGTTCTCGACTAAGAATCTATTTTGAACATGTCCTTTCACAAATGGTTATCAAAGTTACGAGTTCCGCGAGAATCAGATACTTAGAGGAGGTTTTTAAGTCCTATTTCTAACCAATTAGGTCAAAGAATAAATGTCCATATTTCAAGGCGCTGAATTCCCTAATGAAGATTGCAGACTTAAATCAGCTTGGTCGAAAACGTTATGAGCGTATGTTTTTTTAATATCATTATTACGCTTGATAGAACTCGATGTCATCTCAACCATCACCTTTAAATTCTACCCGAGGGAGGGTTGCAGGGGCGGAGCTAAAGATTTCGGTCATGGACAACGACCCGCAGGAGGGTGTTAAAGCAGTATGTCAAACACCATAAACGGTTGGCAACAGGCAATTTCGGTCCTTTCTGGACCCCCCCCCCCGACCATATAATGCTCCGCCAATGAGGAAGAAAGATTGACCCAGGGAATGTTGGCCAAAATGTTACGCCCTTCCCCACCCGAAATTTCAACTGAGGTAACTAGAGGGTGTAGATAGTTACACCAGATATGAATGAAACTTTCAGAGAGTTATCGGGATAAGAAAGTGAAGTTTTTCATAGGGAAAGAGATTTATGCAAATTTATACAATATAGATGATATGAGAACTTTACAAATTTTGCATTCCCCTCAGGGAGGTCCTATTCCTATTAACTTCAAGGTCAACACAACAGTGTGAAAAAACATTAGAGAAACAGAGCATTCCTTTTCAATGTGAGGAAGTGATATAACCTCTGCTGCCCTTAAGATCACTTTTGAACACAAATCTAGTAACTTAATACACTAATATCTCAAGAAATATATATCCTCAATCGTAACTGCGATCAAACATACTGATACAAACCTACATGCATTTTCGACCAAGCTGATTTTAAATCAGCAATCTTGTTTTGCAATTCATGCTGTGTTTTCGCTCATTGGTCAAAGTCGTGATGGGCAAAACTTCGGACCTTTGAAGTCCAAGTCCAATTTACTCGAAAATATATCATGAAGAGAAAAAAGGCTGGTCTGGAGTCGGCCCCCTAAAAGTTGGACCCAGGTGTCAAGAAAGGCAATTCTCTTAATTTCAACTGTAAATTTGATGGAGGGATGGTAATTATTTATGCTATTTACAAACATATTTAGCCGGGAGTACATGTTCCCAAATCATGGACATATTGTCCATAAAATGGACGTACAGGGTTGGTTTCACTCGTCAAACACTAGTAGGGTTCGACAAATAAAAAGTGATGATCCTGAACGTTCCTAAAGTTTTGCCTTGCTGTAACGACATAGGGTAGTTAACCAGTGAATGACAGTAGGCCTACATCTCCCTGGGTGTATTTTAATATGTCCCACGGTACAACCAGGGTTGCCAGGTGAAAAAATGTTATGGCGCCAAACGATGTCTGAAAAAGCGCCAACTACTATACTGTAGATATGGTATAGTGTTATACTGTGATCTATAGTACTTGTTCCAACAGTATCAAATTTCAAGGCAAACATGAGGTTCAATTAAAAAGAAAAGTAAAAGGAATCTCAGACAATGTATCCACATTACATAACTTTCTGTGGCTTTGCTAAAAAGTGGACGTATTTTTTTAGCAAAACTAACCAACTTTTAAGGTGAGATACCTTGAGTTATAGGTAAATGTGTTTGAAGGTAATGGTCTAGAACAGTTTTGTTTTCTAATGAGACCCAAGTGAAAGTCACCAGAATATCCCTTTAAACTTAATCGCTTTCAAAAGAACGTAACATATTTTTATTTGCAATCAAAACCCTCAGGCGTTTATTCTAAAATGTATACATGTAGGCTGAATCGAACTTTGTCATGAGTCCTTCCGGCAACTTGTCGCCGTTGTTGAGGTTTGATGCGGGCCCTTCCAGGTCGCCTTTCAGGAGCTTGCCACCACTACAGAAGAGTCTTTTCATTTTAAGTTAACTTAAATTCAAAGCAGCTATATTAATAGCTCTATGTTCAAAGTTCTGAGACATTAATTTGTATTCCATATTATTCTCATTTATTTCATTACAGTGTTTGCATAGCAAGAACACAATACATAAATACACAAGTTACTTCGTATCAGCGATAGAAAATTGTTATTTAAATAAGAAATGTTAATTTATCCCTTGTCAAGATAAAAGCTGTTGGGTGCAAACAGTTGAATGCAATTTAAAAATGTGGAAATAAATACTTTAGAGGTAGAACCGGCATAAGACGAGACGTGTCAATAGAGAACTGTTTTTTTCTTCTTTTTTTCCTTTTAATTAAGCTTTTTGAATTGTACTTTAAGGTTAAGGCACCAACTTTGTTCCAAAATGGAGGAAGGGGTAATAAATGTGCATTTGGTTTCTTGAACGTGTTTTTGTATCTCATAAAGGGAATTGCGGCGCCAGAATGTCACAACTGGAAGGGCAAACTGATGATAAAGTATATCGTTGGGAAGCAAAAATTTTCGGGCGCTGGGAGAAACCAAACCCGAAGGGCCCGTTCTTGGGGGTGGGGGTCCAGGGGTAAAGACCACGGAAGCTCTGAGGTTTTAGCATATCTCTGGATGGAAAATAAAGTCTGTGGAGAGAAATATTATTTATTTTTTCGGTTAACTCAACTCCTAGCTGACCTAACTTGAGGAGCAAGTGGGGAGCAAGAACAAAATCTGGGGGAAAATGCCCCCTCTTTCCCTCCGTAGCGCCGCTACTGCATAAACGACCACTATATTTCTGGGAGGTGTGCGACATTTTTCCCCAGGGTTGGAAATGGCCAAATCCTGCCAATGAAATGAGTGAATCATTCGTGGAATTAACATTCCAAATCCAAAATGACAAGTTTCTAACAGTTTTTTTCTTGTAATCTGACACTAGATTATTAAAGCACAGGTTAAATGTCTTTCATTGACTTACATGCACAATTCTATCACCCGAAATGGTACCAATTCTCCCAACCGTCTTACTTAAAGGCCCAGTTCTCTCACCCCAAAAAGTACTAATTCTCCTAACCTTCTTTCTTAAGCCCCTCCCACAATTGTCTGAAATTCATCCTCATCCAGATACATTCTCAGTTTATTGCTTCAAGGTGAGTATAGAAAAACTCAATTTATATTTTCAAAACACTCTCAGTACTTTTCACGCTGTGTAACATAAGCTTCGGTACTCTGCATTATTTGAATTAGCTGTCAATCAAAGAGCTGATCCAATTCAGCATTTCGGTACCCCCGTACCAAAATTGTAGTTTGAGGTGAGAGGTTTGACCCTTTAAGCCCCTCTCACAGTTTTCTGAAATTCATCCTCATCCAGACACAATCTCAATTTATTGCTTCAGGGTAATTATAGAAAAGCTCAATGTGTATAATGAAAACACTTTCAGTACAGTTCATGTTGTGTAATATAAGCTTTGGTATTCTGCATTGTTTATATTAGCTGTCAATCAAAGAGCTGAGCCAATTGAGAGTTTCTGTAAAACCCTGCAAGAATTGTAGTTTTGGGTGAGAGGATTGGCCCCAGGCTAAAATTAAGCCCTAACGATGATTTTGAAGCAAATTTAAACATTTCTGTAAAGACGATTTGGTCATTCGCATCCTGAGAAAAAAAGAGCGGTATATTTCTACTTATGTTTTTATATGCATGTGATTGACGAATGGAGTCCTCAGGTCAACGTCGGCAATTGTAATTTATCCTTCTGAATTTGAAAAATCTGTTTTGCTCTTTCATAAAGCATCACATCTGGATATAAAGTTTTTCTTACTTCCTCGCTTGCTAACATGCGTCTTTTCGCTTCCAATTTCCTATCGTCTGAACTCGTCTTGCCCTTTGACCCGTAACTTCCTGCGTTGCTCTGTACACCACTGCATAAATTATGAAAGGGAACCCCAAAAGTTGATTGTAAAATAGTTAAAGTTGTGTCGTATTCCTCTGTTAAACCTATCACTGCAAAGTAAGAGTCTAAATGTTGTATTAAGAATTGAAGAAATTCGTCTTTATGTTCGATATTTTTATAGAAACTTGGATAATCATTCACGCAATGCCAAGGCTGTTTCGTTATGTCGTCACAATTGTCATCACAATGACACGTGACACTCAGAGCCAACTGAGAGAAGAATATGCTCCCTGCTGTCAAAGTAAATTCTTCAATCGATTTATTCTCACATGGAATGGAGGACTCCCCTCCGTCTTTGCAAAAGAAATAATGAGAAATCATGCGATCGTACGGTTCTCGTACGATTGTAAAATATGAACATCTCCTGGAAGAAAAACTTTCGCAGATTCCCAAACTTGCTCCGCCCATCATGAAATTGTAGTTATCCGGACTGATGACCCCATTTAAAAAGTTGCTTTGTGTTTCTTCGCGATTACCAGGTGTCAGTAACAGAGGGCGTTCTTGCCGAAGCTCCCTTGTGAGTGTTAGCAAACAGTCCTTTAAAGTTGTGCCACCGCTCTTTGGGTTGTGCATAAAAGTCATGATCGACTTGCTATAATCTGTTAGATTTCTGCTTGTTACATATGGATTAGGCAATGCATTATTATATACAGGGCCATCAATATTCATTACTTGTTTTGCATTTATTGCATATTCATTATGCAAATCAGTTACTACAGGAGGATCATCCTCTTCCTCAACTCTTTTTGCTGCTAACCTGAAAAAGAAAGAAAAGACATGCGTTGAAAAGGGTTGTCAGGAAATATGAATTATACCTCTTGTACTCTGATGAAGGTTTACAAACACAAGTTTCAAACTTTTCACTTATTAAATTTCAATGAGACATTAATCATACCCAAAACCATTAGCTATAGTATGTTTTAATTGTTAAAAACAGTTTATTGGGAATTTACCAGCAGAGTTTCATCTTTGAACAAAAAGGTCATAACCGGCAGATTTATCTTTGAATATCAACAAAAGTTCTGAAAAAAGTTGTTTTTCTTTTTTTTTTTTAATTTAATCAGACAGACACAGATAAAAGAAAACACACACGCACGTCATCAGGATGATAAATAAAGAAAACTAAACACTGGGAAACAATGTGAATCCATGACATCACACCTGCTTGCTTCAAGTTCACGTTTTATAGAAAATGTGTTAACTTCAATTGCCAATATAGTCAGAACCAAACATGGAATTTTTCATTACAATTTTTACAATAAGTTCGTTTTATCAAAAATAAAGTTTGTTATGGACTATTCTTTCAATTATGGAACTAAGGATGGGGCTAATATTTAAATGTTATTATCTCAACTTAAGCTATGTATTTACACATTATGTAGCATGTATAGAGGAAGTATTATCTCCATTAACAGGTTTATAGACGAATCCGATCATCGATTATTTTTAGTGACTGTAGGCAGCCATTAGTGGGGCCCACCGGCCTTGAATTGTCTTTATATATCGTCTACATGAGTTTCAAACCTTCACATTTAGTGAAATTCAAGGAATGAAGATACAATTTAGTGTAAAACCATCCATGATACAGTTAAGCAAGGAATTCGAAAGATTTAAAGGTAACGGACCCCAGTTATGGCCGACTGAAATTAGACCATCGCTTGGTGTTCGGATCGATATGCAGGAAGTATAAAGTTGATTCCATAACGACATACACAGCTGCTTTTGCTTTTGTTTTAGATTCAACTGAACAATTGATTTTAATAGATGAAAATTTGTATCCTTTGGGTGAATGTTATCTGTTTAGGAAATACACTCCTTATAGTAGGCCTCGGCTCCGGTTCCCGGCCCCCTTATGTACACGTACCTAAACAGCTGGCAAATGTCCTCAAGTTCAAAGGTCATTTGCTGGGTTCAGTAAACCCAAAGCTATAACAGGTGGTGAAGTTTCCGAAACGAAAATATTGTTTGTCTCAGGTGGAACATTACAAAACTAATGTATGGAGGCAACTTACAGTTGTTTTTACTTTCTCGCATTTATCTTAAGGGAAGACTATCAATGGCCATCCGTGGTTTCGGGTCTTCCCAGGCTCCCGCTGCCTAAACTTGTGGTCAGCTATGGGATAAACGACAGTCTCAGTCACACTTCCTATTTCTAGTGCAGCCATATTCTATTTACTGCTACTCACCACATCTCAGCCGGTTCTTCCTCAAGCGTTATGGGCGAATCCTGTCTCCAATCTTCTCCCCAAAGTTTCAGCACCATAACGAGAACAAGAAATGATGTCAGGATGATGTAAAACGTCTTTCTTTTTCTCCCTAGGATATATTCCATAATTCCATCTAACGCCGATTCTACCATTGCTAATTCTCAATGGCTTCCCTGTGTTTCCTTGTGATAATTCACTACAGTGAGGCTACTTTGGCGGTTATGTGCGATAAATGCGGCTATACTCGGTTTGTTGTTTCAACACCCTGAACGGGCTAACCTCGAACGAATCTCAAACCATCTGGCTTTATGAACAGGAAAAGACACCTTTTTGGAAAATAAAATAAAACATCAACCTAGTATATTAAAGCAGACAATTACTTCCTGGCCACAAGAGCTTATGGATCGCTCGACCTCGCATTAGAACTGGCGTACTGGATGACATGCTTGGACATGCTTGTAATTGCCATAATGCGTAAAGATTAATTATTTAAAGATTCGAGTAATAACGAACCAAAAGTGTTGTTGTCAGCCAGGATTTGGCCAGTAGTTGGCAGTTTTACTACGTTAGCGGTAGGTAGTAGTAGAAAACTTAGGTGTGCACAAAAAAGATACTTGCACATTTTAGATCCTACTTAAAATTTTTTTTTTCTTGATATTAAACTCCCCTCACACTTTCACCCCTGAAATGCACATCAACCTGGTGTCCCTCTTCCTTTAACACTTCTGGGCGTTGGCCACCGTTTGTGATGCACTCAAAACATTACAAAATTTTGACTATTAAAAGGAGGATTTAAGGTGATATCAAGCTGTTAGGTACCTATTCTAAGCATTTTTGTGAAACTTGCATTGGAATCCGATGTGTGGTTCTCATATTGACAAGTGAAGTTGTCACATTTTCAACAAAGAGTGAAATTGAAGCAAGCACATATGACATCATACCCACACATTCATAGGCAGTCTTTTATTTTCCTTGAAACTTTACAGCCGATTATCTCCCCAACAGTCCCACATTATCAAAATGTGGCTGAATGCCTAAGTAGCATGACGACGTTTACTTCTTTGCGTTTCCAATGGGGAGGTCCTATTCCTGTTAACGTCAAGGTCAACACAAAGGTCTGAAAAACAAAGGGAAACAAAGCATTTCTTGTCAAAGTGAGGAAGGGACACGATCTCTTCTGCCCTCAAGCTCGTTTCGGAACACAAATCTAGTAATTCATTTGCTGATATCTCGAGAAATACATATCCAATTTACATGGAAATTTCCCCACACTGTGTCCTTCTTTGGCAGGTGAAAATTAAATTTTTGCTTAAACTTCCCCTTTAAGGTTATTTGATAAAACCTCAGTAAGTACTAGGAACGAGGGCATTCAATCGACACACCAAACTGGCCGAAATCAGCCTCATCAAATATGGTGTCCCATCGTATGTCCACCTTCTGAAAATTCATGAATCCAACATTGTGCTGAATGAACTGAGTGAGGAAAAAAATTAATTCAGATCTTAGACCGGGGATAAAGATACGCAGGCCCATTTTATTTACATTGTGAAGATGGTACTAGCAAATGGGATAAGATCGTGCCACGGACCACTACAGATAGAACGGTGCTGTCGGTAGAAATATTACTTCCCCTTTTAGAAGATAATAATTCATCATTGCTTTAATGCAATATGGTATTGTGCTTCCCCGCCTGAAAGAGATTTGCCGAATAGCACTTTTTTGTCATCCGTCACTGTGCCATCATCTGACTACGTGTCTGGATAAGACATCATTTCAAAAACAGACTGCAAGGTTGCATGGTCAAGTGGTTAGAGTATCCGATTTTCAGCCGAGCTCCACTCATGGACGGGACGAACCGAAAACTTTAAAAATGGAACATATTGCTATTTTGCTTGGTGTTCAGCATAAGCAATAGAGTAGGGAAAACAAGCAAGTGGTCCACAACTGAAAAAAAAGATTGTGTCCGGTTTGATAATGGGGTTATCCTTTTCCACAATTACCTCCGGGGTAATCCATAGACTAATTTATATTCTAGAAAGTCAAATTAGTAGAGCACCATTCTGATTGCTGTTTTTTGTGTCGTTTCAAGTACTCCCTCTTTAGTCACCTCTTACAACTAGCGAGGAACACATGAGCATATTCCCCCGACCCACACTCTAAAAACTCTGTATGTGGTCAACTATGGTCAAATTGCTGACCAAAACCATGTCAAATGTTCCCAATTAGAGGTCAAATGTGACCATGCATTGGTAAAAGGTGACCTAGTTTAGGTCAGCAATTTGACAATTTGACCATAGTTCGAGTCGGTCCATAGTTGATCAAATCAATGGTTTTCAACGTGCACAGGGAACAACTCAACACAAACACCGAGCAAATACAGATGGGCCTTGTCTAAGGGTAGTCAGTGATCACATACTAGTCAGTCAATTAGTCGGAGCCAAGCGAACTAAACACAATTAATATTCTGGTCCTTAAATTAGTCAGTAGAGGCGTCATCCTTACTAATTCTTTTTCATATATTTTTGCTTATTTTTTGCTATTTCGTTCTGTTTTCAGGGGTTTATATTTATAACAGAATTTGAACATGGACCCAGTGTGAGAAACCGTATATTTGAACTAAACATTTTTATTTAGCTCACACTATAAAACACATCTAGTTAGTGAGTCGTTATATCACACGTAACTAACTAAAAGTTCTAGTCTTAACATTTTTTAGCTTTGAAATATCATGCCCGCTTATAACGATCGGTATTGCACAGCAAATAAAATTGCCGATGGCGCCAATGATTGTATGCAAAAATTTTAAATTTTATATAATTTCCTACAAATTTTTCAAGATAGCAATGTTTTCGTGGTACAAGATATTTGTGTCGGTGTTATTTGCTGTTGAAATGCAATACAGGAAAATAAATCTTGATATAACAAGACTAATCATGCTTATTGGGAAAATGAAGGAAGTAGTAAAATATTAAACGCTTGCACCTCTTCAGGCCAGGTCAGTTAGCTACATAATTTATACTGTTTCAATGGCGACAGACTCGGGTCGGCTTGGAGCTTTCAAAAAAGAGAGTGGCTACATATGATATTTTTTCCAAGTGTCACATTTAGGAAGTTGGGACCCCGATGTAAACTTGAAGTGAGTGCTTAACATTTCCTTGATCCTTTAAATGTGCGTGCAGCTTAGAACATTCGGAAAGTGACATTTGCGGCCATCTGTCGGGGTAGAAAAACTGAGGCAAAAATGTTCTTGAATGCTCCGCGCCAACCAATTTTTGTCATTCTCTTGGATAGTCTTGCTTGCATTCACCCCACCCCCATCTATTTCCCATTCCGACAAGCCTGTGTTGCGTAGTTGGGCTTACAACATCTGTTTCAGTCTAGGTTAAATCACCATTGGATATGGGATTAAAGCAAAAAAGAAAAGAAAAGAAAAGAAAAGAAGGAAAAACAGGTTAGACATTGTCGGGGGGGGGGGACGTTGTGCACAAAAGACACGTAGGTCTATGCGATGTCCTGATCCAATCATTGCCCCATTAAACACCATATGTTTTTTTTTTTTTAATTACAAATTAATGTACCAAGTGTTAAAAGTACCTACATTTTTATATATTCTTATATCGTGTTTTCAACGTTTTCAGTGTTTGTCCCCTTGTGATCGAACATGACCTTTGGCCTTATAAACTGTTTTTTTTTTAATGTTATAAATCCGTATAAAAATGAAGAGCGGAGAGAGGAAAACTCATCCACTCCTTGTGACTTTACGTAAGAAATTATTTTGTTCTGCTCTTGAGAAGAAGATGAATCATTTTGTTGATCAGGTCGACCATTCTCTGAATGTTTGAAAAGACGTGGGTCTTTTAAATAGTCTATTTGTCACGTTAGCAAGAAACCTTTCCGTCCTTGACGTCATTCCGTTGTTTTACTTCACTTCTTTTTGTAATTAATTTTACTTCACTTCAGGGGCGTAGCCAGGATTTTTTGTGGGGGGGGGGGCAAAGTTGACTCATCGTCCCCAGTCTTGCCCGACAGAACTATCTAAGCGGAGCGCCACCAACAGTTGGCGCGGAGCGTGCAAGAAAATTTTTGGTTTTAGAAACCCCTCAGATGGCAGGGAATGGCACTTCCCGAGTGTTTTGTGCTGCATGTTCCCAGCCTGGAAATATGGATCTCATTTCTGAAATTTCTCAAGTAATGCTGACAAAAAAAAAACAATCTATGAAAAATGTTACTACATGTTTCTAGAGTGCACTCGGGAAGTGCTGTTTCCGGCCATCTGAGGGGTTTGTAAAGCCAAAAATTTCCTTGTACGCTCCGCTCATTAATTTACTTGAAAAGATGGCAAGGGTTTGTACTTTAATAACTCTAGGTAACGGAACTGAGGAAGAGTGTACAAAGTGTACCGGACGGTTTGGGTTTTGTCGCAACTCTTTTGAAAGCCAAAATAACGAAACCGACCATGGGAATGCGGCAGATTATGTCGAGGGGATGGTGAGAAGGATATATGAAAGAGCCTAATTATCCCATGTCATCGCAGCCTGGGGCACATTTTGCACAATATCACTTAAATATTTTAGGAGCCGAGTTGCGCACTGATAGTGTTCTTTTGAGTCTGAATCATGAAATTGCAAAGCGCGCGAAGCGCATGCAAATTTTTTGAAGGCTTACAAAAATAACGAAGCCTATGTAATCATTAAGAACAAAAATGAAAAAAAAATAGAAACTGTAGGGGTTGTAGACCGTATCGGGGATAGCATACATTGTGTCGAGACCACCTGGAATACCCGATAAAATAGCCAAACTATGCTCCGTGAGTCGCTCACCAACTGACATATCGCATGACACTCACAAGAGAACAGCAACTAGGCTTTTTGATATGGGATGAAATTTACGACCTCTACATAACCTGTGTACTCTGCCTACCTGTTACTTGGTAAGGTTGGCAGGACTTACACCCTCTAGATATGTAGATTAGAAGTATTGAAAAAACTGGAGTGAATCTACAGCGCTCGTAGCGCGCCGAAAATTTGGGGCTCTTATTAGGAAAATTGTCCCTTGAGAGCAAAAAACAGGTAAACCATCGGAGAGACTAGTCGCCGTTGGAGACTGCATACTTTATCGTAGTGACCAAGAGCAGCCCCCCCCCCCCGAAAAACCGTAAAAAATTCCCCCGATTCCCTCCCTCCTCTTGCCGCTTATCCTTCTTTTTTTATTTTTTTTTTTTGGGGGGGGGGGGGGCTTTCCTTCATTTTTTAACATCGCCCATCGCATCGTCCCCAAAATTTCTGTGGAGGGCACTCTGCCCCTTTTCCCCCCCCCCCCCCCCCGCTGGCTACGCTAGTGCTTCACTTCATTGTGTAATTAATTCCAAACTGCCAATCAATCCTTTGTCCCACTCTGTAGTTAAGCCTTACGCTAAGTATTTTGTTTTGCTTTAAGTTTGATGGGATCATTGCTCGTCGTCAGACAAGGTTTAAAGGTGCAAAGTTTCTTACTGCAAAAGACTTCTCAGGGTGTCATTTGAGAAAAGCTACAGCATGAAACTCACCACGTTAAGATAAGAAACCTCGACTTTAATTTATGCAAATCCAACGTTAACAAGCATTACAATTAATATGCCTATACGCGAATCCCGAGAGCAAGTGATGGTCTGATTTCAGTCGGCCGTAATTGAATTCTATCACTTTTTACTTTCGATTTCCTTGCTTACCTGTATCATGGATGCATGTACACTAAAATAGTGTATTGATTCCCTCAATTTTGCTGAACATACGGGTTTGAAATTCATGTAGACAACAAATGAAGACGACTTAAGGCTGATGGACCCCCAATGGCTGCTTAAAGTCACTTAACACAAGCGCTGGTCGGATTCGTCCATAGAGGGCGAATTAAAAAGACAAGTATGGTATGCTGTACTGCACTGTAGTACGAGAGTTTGTAGAGGTAGTTGTCACTCCCCAGGGGAACTTGAACACTCATCGGCGATTAATTCTAGGTATGGCCCGGACGGTGACGTAGTTTTTGGGAAGCTGTCCTAGGACAGAAAAATCTGGTTATGCACTCGGTTTTTTGGTCTGATGCTAGCTGAAATGGTCCGTGACGCATACGGACACTATACACGCACGTAAGTGCAGAGAGTTCACACTCCGAACAAAGATGCACGAATACGTACCAATACAACTCACAGCAACCTACTCAGTGGACAGCGAACGATAACGCTACGCTGTGGAGCGAACCAAATAACGGCTGTACGGAAGTGGATAAGTGCCATCTCGACGGTCGGAGGGTTTCTTCGAACTTTCAATGGTCATTTTCGAAAACATTTCGAAAATGGTTTGGGGGATAACGGGGGTGATTCATGTAGGGGTGAGTCCGGTCTATCACTATGCTTCTGCTGACCGGGGGGAAATTGGTACTGGGGCACCACAGCCCCGAAAAGGTCCGAAAATTTGCGTAGCATATATATATAGCGTATATATATAGCGTCTGATCATGACTGTCTCATTAGCCGTCTTGACTCCAAATTAGCAATATAATGGACTCGACTTCGCCTCGACCCTTATTTTGCCAACTTGGAGTCTAGACGGTTTATTATTTATTATAAATGCGACTTATCCCTTAAATATCGGTACCACCACTTCATTGAGATTTTAAGTCAATTTGAAATATCCCGCATATATACATATATCAAAAGTCTCAATTGGTACAGCTCTTTGACTGGCATCACATTCAAACAATGCATCATAGCTAAATTACACAGCATGGGCACTGAGAGTATCTTGATCACACATTACGGACTTGTATGACCACTGGGACAAGCTATGAAAAAATTTAAACAAGGATTGTGTCTGGATAAAGATGAGTTTTAGATAAATGTGGGAGGGGCTAGAAGTAAATAGGTTGGGAGAATTGGAACTGTTTGGGATGATTAAAATATGCCTTTAATTGTCTCAGAATTCTGACTAAATAACTCAGAATCCTTAGATAATCAAGATGCGAACAAAATCAGAAAGTCAACATTTTTTTGTTGTCGCCTCTCGGCCACCGTACAAAATCGATCAGTGAAGCAGACCAAAAAAGCTTCTATTTCGTGGGACCAAAAAAAAAACTAGACCAAAACATCTAGCTTTTTTTGTCCTACCCCAGACCAAAAAAACTAGCTTTTCTTGTCCTAGGACGAAAAAAACTTTGAAACCCCATTTTTTGGTCCCGTCGGACAGGGGACCAAAAAAACTGCCACACCGGTAGTCAAACCACAGACTTCCCGGCTGCAAGTTGGTATGCTCACTCGGTATTCAAACTGCTTGAATGCAACAGTCATTCGATACAGAGGGAGTTACCGACAGTCAGTCAGGAAAAGAAATCTAAACGACTGGTTAGCGATTTGTTAGAGCAAGTGCTGGTACTAGAAAGTCATGCTATGCAGCATTTATTATTATGAAAATTGTCTGATTAATTACGAGTCTAAATTATGAAGTTGGTATTTAAATCAATTTGAGTATTATTTCGTGTATTGCAAAGAGCAATCATGCACACGTATCTTGAGCGTTTTACAATGCATCAAAAGAATCTTCATAAGGGACTATACGCCAAAAAAGAGAAAACTAATTTGCAATAAGACACTTCTGTAATTCGTTTTGGTGGCTATGCATATGCGCCTATTCTCCAAATTGTCGGGATAAACAAACCAATCCCGCACCTACAACACGTATATTGCCAAAATTTGAGTTTACAAGAGCTTGAAAATTTCGTGAAAGTTTTCTTTCTCAATCCAACCATAACATAAGGAGGGATTTCAAGTGTGGTTTTGTGCAGTAAATTGTGTCTAAGTTTGTAGTGTGTGTTTGAACTTGAGAAGGGCAACGGTGTTGCTGAAATATTGTGGAGGTTTGAAACCTATAGAGTCTGAAATGGCATCTGTTTATCGTTTCAATAAAAACTGTGTCTAGGTTGTCTTTTTGGTATAAAAGTTTGCATAGCCAACTTAGAGTTGTATGCACGTACTGGTGAAAACAAAGGAACACCGCACCCTAATGTGCTGAGCTCAGTTCGTTTATTCCCTGCAATTCCACGCGGGAACGAATTATCGAACTGGCTTGTTAGATCGCCTAGCGGTGCTATAGTGATGGGGAAATGGGGAAAATCACCAATTTGCGCTTTAAGATTGAACAGATGTAGTCAAGTATGATCAAGTATGTGCGTAGTTCCTAACACGTTCTTACCGAGTGTCTTAACTGACGTCACACGCCCGCCGCTTTTAATGGGTAAAAACTATAGTGTAGCACGCTACCTAATGTAGCTAACTGAGAAGCAGCGGACGGCCTACGTGTGACTTCTGCAATTAAATAAGGTTGATTTTTGCTTGATAGAGAGCGTGGTTAACCAATTGTGACGTCGCTTGAAATTACTCTATTGAACCCCGAATAAAGTTCAAAGAAAAGCAATAGTTGGTATAAAATATATAAACACGATTGAACTTTGGCAGAAAAATAGTTCATTGGAAGAAATTTGGGAAGCTCCTTCCCTGTCAAAATTTAAGCCCCATAGTCACGCTTATCCGATATGTACATTCGATATTGGTCTGATAACTCCGTTTTATCCATGGAGATTCTTATTTAACTTTCTCTCAGATCATTGAAATGCCATGACAGGCGGGGTGGCAAGAGGGGCATCCCCCCCCCCCTCAAATTTTGTCCTTGCCCCTCACTCTCTTCTCAAATTGGGTCAGTTAGGAATTGTGTTTACCAAAACAATGAATAATGTACCTCTCTTGAGACTTACTTTTTCATCCAGAGATTGACTAAAACCACAGAGCTTCCTTGGGCTTCGCCCCTGGACCCCACCCGTAGGAGCAGGCACTTTGGGCTATGCTTCGCACTGCACACAAGAATTTTAGTCCCCCATATTTTCGTTTGCCCTCAGTTCCCCTCCCCTTCCAGGTTTGAAATTCTGACTCCGCCACTGTTGAAAAGTAGTAAGAAATAACGGAAAGGAACGAAGATAGAGTAGTTATGGTGAAATAAGAATATTGCCTTTAAATTTTGCAGTTTTTCATATGAAGTACCAAATTATTATATAAGTTATTAAATTTTATGTTTTGCCAGGTCATCACAGGCAACTTAAGACGAAATATTTTCAAGGTTGTGTGATCAGGGAGTACATGATGTGATCGAGTTGGTTTCTGCTATTAATAGTTTTATTAAATGTCTATAGCCCCCTCATTTTCACAAAGTTCCAATGTGAGGGCGTACATCCGGATCCAATTTTTAATCCAGTTGAACTCGTGTCGGTAAGCAGGATAAATCAGCTTAGGAATTGTGTAGTACTGTAAGTTCGGCGTAAGAGATCTTTACCAAGTTTCGGTACTCCTTGGAGCCGACAAATAAAACGAACTTAGGAGATTTTATCTTGTAAATCTCAAAATTTGTGTGTAGATCGCATCAGGCCCGTAGCCATGGGTACCAAGAGGGACAATTCCCTTGAAATTACCCCCCCCCCCCGCCCCGAGAGTTCTAAGTTACCATCGACTTAACACATTGTCACTCAAGTGCCCCTCAAAAGTTTTTCTTCTGGTGAAACGTTAAGTAATTTTTCTGGCTGCCGGCCCGGACCTCATGTAAATAGATGAATCCATACAGTCAAGTGATGGTCTGATTTTAGTCGAGTCGACCATAAGTGGAGTCCATTGCCTTTAGTCTTTCAATTTCCTTTCTTATCTGCATCATGGATGGTTGTTTACTGAATTTTATCTTGATTCCATTAATTTCACTGAATATGAGGGTTTGCCTACAGTCACTAAGCACAAACACTGATCGGATTCGCCTATACATATAACGTCACAGAACAGCAAGATCCCTTCTTAGTCGACGTGAGTGTATTACCATTGCAACAGATGCAGATTGTTAGTCAATATTTCGGTTGGATACGTAAGTTTACCTGGTGCAAGCATGGAAGTATTAATAGCTCCATCAGCGGGGTAAGCATACAGGAAGTTCACACCACCCGTGTTGTGTTTCACTGTTATTCTTCAAAAACAGCGCCAATGCATAAAGTTTATTTGTCACAATGCCAAATCAACAAAGTTCAGCATAGTACGTAGTCAAAGTATATTAGACCCAGGCGTGTTGCACAAAAATGGGAGAATATGGACTTGGAAGGGCAAAACCTTCAATATGTTATCACGAACTGATTATTTTCAAGATTTGGCATGTTGCAATCACGATGGTAATTATGGTTGCATTGGAACCAAACCTTTGTCCAGGTAATTGATTTTGCACTTAAAGGGGTGGGGTCCAGTGGGCCAATCTTGGCCCTGTGTAGTCATGCCCCCAGCTAGCGTATTTTAAGTTAAAAAGATACGTTTTTACACTTATTTTAGCTTCTAAGTGCCCTTACTTGAAGCTTTTCCTTGGCCCTTGGTTAAATCCCTGATTATGTAATCATTTTTCCAATTTTTGCCACAGGAAAGGTTTTTAAAATGCATTTACACACAAAATAATGTATAATTATGATGCCCTTGACAAGGTTTGTAGACTGCGTACCTGCCCCCAACGGGCACGACACCAGTAGTTCTTGTTTCAGTCTATACCAGTGTTGTCCAACCTACGGCCCGCGGGCCACTGTCCGGCCCGCGAAAGGGTTCCGTCCGGCCCGTCAGAAATAATCTATATTTCAAAATTATTCAATAAGCAGATTAATTGATGACTACTTTAGGCTTCGCCGTCCGCTATGGCATGCTTACTTTTGAATGAAATAATTCATTTCAAATGTCTGCTACATATAGCTACATTGGAGTGTTGTCCACAGGAGCGGATTGAGAATGATTCAGGAGGGAAAAACTTTGTCCGAATATTCTGCCTAACACCATCAATTTTTGCTAAAATTTATTTATTTGTTCAATCAAAAAACGAAAATGAATCAGTGTTCCCCTACGCGCAATGATTGCATTTTGTTGCCTTTGGCGTTTGGAAAAATTGAAAAAAAAAAACGAGTATAGAATGCGGCCCCTCGTCCATCATTACCATTACATGTGGCCCATCGCTGCGAAAGGTTGGACAACCCTGGTCTATACATTAAATGAGTGAAATTTCACTCGTTACAAAAGAGTAAAAATTCACTCTCTGAAAAGTGAAATTCACTCCAAAAGAGTTTAGTTTCACTCTTGATGCATTGGTGCCTACAGGGACAACTCTTAAAAAAAGAGTAACCCCTGGAGATACTCGTTGATGAGTGAATTTTTCGATCTCCATGTGCCAGAGTGAATCGTCTCTCCAATCGAGTGATTGGCATCTTTTACTCTATTAGAGAATGACTAAGTTCTGCACACTTCTATTTTGTGAAGGCACCAAATCCTCATTAGTTATCGTTTGAGAAACGAACTCGTGGGATTTGTAAGTGTGCTTAAGCAAATTCTATAAATTTCGGTATAGTTAAATGGCCAGCTGTATTAATATTAACCCTCTTGTGCTCACAGTGGCGGCAATTCCGTGTGTGTGTGTGTGGGGGGGGGGGATAGGGGCATTACCACAGATTTTGCCCTTGGCGCAACTTGCCCCTCCCCAAGTTAAATCACTAAGGAGTTGGGTTAACCGAAAACATGAATAATATACCGCTCAAGAGACATAATTTTTCATCCAGAGATATGCGAAAACCATCAAATCTTTCCGGTGCTTTGCCCCCTCGGACCATGAGCCGGCGCTTTTGGCTCGATTTCGCGCTCCGCCAGAAAATCTTTGCACCCCAACATTATCCTTTGCCTTAAGTTTGCCCCCTCCCAAGTTTTGATTTTCTGTCGCCGTCACCATGGGAGTCCGCAGGCATGGGCAAGGGGGCGCTTACCCCCTCCCCGTCCCCCGAAAATCAAAAATTTAGAAAAACGTATAAAAATTAAAGCAAAAACGAACAAAATGTGTTTTCCAAATTTCTATGAGAAAAATAGGCTTTAGAAATGCCATATCCAGCGACATGGGAGGTATTTTGGGCCGAAATTTTCGCACGCTTCGTGTCAATTCATGGTGACTCGGAGGTTCCTCCCCCCCCCCCCCTCTGATTTTTTTTCTGCGGATGCTCATGGCCGTCACTGAATATGAACGGGTGGAGTTTAATACTTACGCCCAATCGTTAACTATTGAGATGAAGCATATTCACTTTGTGGTAGAACAGTGCCCGTAAATTTATAAAAGTGCTGTTAAACTACGAAGAACTTCCTAGTTTTGTATATCTCTGTAAGCTGGTAAGTTGACGAGGTGCTTAAAAAGAGCGTCGCACTTCTCAGTATTAGAAGACCGGTCGATGACTTTCAAGTCACTCTCTGAAAAAACTTTCATAAGGAATGTAACATTCGATTCTATGTATGTCCTCTAACTTTCCGATGTACAGGAAAGCTTCGAGATCTACAAATAATACGTTTTTGTCGACCCACCTGTTAACTTGTCTTGCTATGAAGATCGTGACGAAGTGGAAGTGCCTTTAATCAGAGACCATTCTTGGAAGTAGAACTTTCTTGCCAAGTATTACAAATTAAAGGGAAGGAATTTGCTAAAGATATGTTCCTTAACTTTAGGACTTTTCTTGTCCATTTCAATTCAAAGGAAAAAACGTTTAATATTATTGCCTTCCGGTTGCTTGAGTTGACATTTTATTGAGCTAGCAACTATCTTAATTTGCACAATCTCTCTATGCGATCTTATGGAGTTGATTACATTTGCATTAGTTGGATATTTGTGAGGATTAAAACCCTATGTGTTTAATATATGTATTTTACTGGATTTTTCTTTAATAAGTCATTAAAATGAGGATTATGGCTAGAGGACAACTCGAGACCGTGTCTCTATTTTTATGTTGGATGCTGGTGATGATTTTGTTAGTCAATGTGAACGACGAAAGGCGACTGCAGCCAAGATATATCAAGTACAGAGATTCGACACAAGGGTAAGATTTTTATTTATACTTTAATATTTGGGGAAAATTTGTCTCAGGATAAGTATATTTTGCTTTAACGTACGGGGTTAAGTGATTTCTTATATGTAACCTGTTGCATTCCATGGTGAATTCTAGGGAATAAGATTACGAAAGGGTTCACAGGGGAAAGGGTCCCTGGGCCCCAAGTATCTCTTAGCGATCAACTGAGTCTCAAGATAATAGGTCCATTTTGCTTTAGCAGATGGGATCCACGGCCTGTTACGGAATTCTGGTAGTTTCCATAATGGGTTCCATGATGGTAAAGCCTGTGGGCAGGCAGGGGGCAACTAAGGAAAAAGGCTCTGATTCACTGGTGAAAATTTTACCTGCGCTCTAGTGTCGACACTGTGTATAATATTCAATATGGTGTCGTTCAAAATGAAAATGTAGTTTTGCAAGTTAAACATCACACCGAAACTCTTGACTTCGGTCAGGGGACACAGACGAAGCCTTTGGAAGCGATAAGCCACAGCAGTCTGGTAGATTCGGGGGTCTGATATCCGACAGGGTCAAAGTAAGGTTGATTTTTTATCAAAGAACAGTTTATGGTTTCCTCATCGAACTGACCAGGCAAAAGAAACTAATATTTTCTTACAAAAATTGTTGAGTTGGTAAGCCACCCGACGTAAAGTTATAATTTTCAAGTCATATAAGTTTCAATCACTTAAGTGGTCGCGTAGCTTAATGAAATAAAATTCGAAAAGAAGGATAACTGTCTACTAGAATGAACGCATTGGCCCCACTTTTAAGGAGTGCTAGTGATTCGTTCAGTTTCGAAAATGTTTAACGTGATTTCTCAGTGTACCGCGGTGCCAAATCAAAAAATGTTTCCCTTTAACTATTGCGACTGACAAATAAGGGAGTTCGGTAATTCGTTGCCGCATGGAATTATGGGGTAGTTTTTATATCATGGATGAATCAGAAGAGAATGATCGTACTTAATATTCTGGAAATTTCAAGCAAACTTTTCTTTTAAGAACACGTGTTATAGGAAGGTGCGGTTTTATCCTGACGGTTTGGAGATGTGCGCATGTGCACAGCCCTACATCGAATTACTAAACTCTTTCATTGTCGGGTGGAGTCGATGGGGCAGAGAAATTAATGAGTGTATGAAAGAACTATTGCAGGTGGGAACTCCTTTAGCCATAAAACAATAATTTAACACAAGCTGTTCACAAATAGAAACCTAAGAGGCCCATCAAGGATGAACAGGCAGACGGGCCAAATTTGCATTGCCATGAAAATTAAAAAAAAAACCAACCAATACTACACTGTATAAAAAGGCACTGACATGTTGATCAATTTGCAGAACAAATAATAGCAGAATAAGGCGAATACCGAAAACATGTTGTCTATTCGCGTCCAAAAATATAACATCCCTTTCTGGTGTTAGATCTGCATTTCTTTAGACTTTTTACGGTGTACTCTGGACGGACATTTGCACCCTCACTCAGCGGCGTAGGCAGGATTTAATTTTTAGGGGGGCCTAGGTAACAAGTGGGGGGCCTGGTATCTCCGTGGGTCAGGCGTGGCAAGACTATCTAAGCGGAGCGCCACCATCAGTTGGCGCGGAGCGTACAAGAAAATTTTGGGCTTTGCAGACCCTCCAGATGGCCGGAAACGGCACTTCCCACGCGTTTTAAAGGCATATTCTGGTGGCTTTTCACCTCTTTCTTGTAAGAATAACAAAAATATTCCACACCATGTCCTTAAAAGCCTGTCACAATACCATTTCCCTAACTCAAGATATCTCACTTTCAAGATTGGTTAGTTTTGTTAAAAAATACCTCTGCTTTTCAACAAAGCCACAGAAAGTTATGTAATGTGGGCACATTGCTTCAAATTCCTTTTGTTTTTCTTTATAATTGATCATCCTGTTTGTCCTTGAAATTTGATACTGTTGGAATGTTTGAATATCTTTTCCTGTAGATCTAGCATTACCCTTCACCATATGTAGAGCACAACCAACAATGTTGCTTAATATTGTCTGCAGCAGCATTATAGTTACAAATAAATTGAATGCGATGTCAAATTAATGTGCCACGATGACATCACAGATTTCCCATGATGCATCAAATCCCAAGAAAAAATTGCAATTCTTTAAAAATTTGTATCTTCTTAATGCTATAAGGTATTGAAATGCAGTTTTCACCTCCTGAACGAGAAAATTTTTCTGCTTATTTTGAAGTTAACGAATTTTGTCTCCAGAATATGCCTTTAAGCTTCATGTACCCAGTTTTGAAATTCGAATCTCATGTATGCCACTTCTCAAAAAATGAGAATAAAAATCAATCTATGAAAAATGGTAATACAAACATTTTTAGGGACCCCAAAACTGGGCATTTCTGATCTGTGGCCTGGGGGATGAGACTAAAGGGAACCGGTATCTCCCTTTCTCTTGGAAAAAATTGTAAACTTCAGGAGGACGTCGATCACAAATGCGGCAATATTTGAATGAATTTCAGCTTTAATAGGAAAATCAAAAGTAGTTGTGTCCTCCTTTAAGAAATTTTCTTTGCGTTAGATTTCCTACATGCAAAATGCTGCCATGTTTGGTAAAACTTAGGACTGATTATAGGCCTGCGTTTTAGGATTTTCCTCTTTTGAGAGCATGAAAAATTTCAAAATACTCATTTTTAGTCTTTGCAGAAATTTTACCAGTGACATACATACTACCAAAAAACACAATATTTTCTGGTTTTTGGCGGTGTTTAGATGCAAAATGGTGAAGTACTTGTTCAATCATCGGTACATCACGTGTCAAAATTAAAATACTACAAGTAAATCTCTCAAAATATTAAACCGCAAAGCAGAAGTATGTATCATGTGGGAAACACATGAAATGTGGAGCTTGTGGACATTTTACAAATCCGTACGGATGCCAGTGCCAAATAGTAATATAAAAAGGGGACTTGTCGTAGAAATCGTTCTACAGTGGCACTTGTCATAGGCAGGAGTGAGACACGGCACAGGCCTGCTTGTTAAGGATGGAAGGGAAGAATTATTAGAAGGCATTGTACCTTACCCTTATGGCATATTTTGTGTATGATAAAGTATAGAAATGGTCGTGTAAGAATTGTCTCCAGTGTATGATTGCCTTGTTTATTTCCGTTCAAACATTTTTTCTCAATTACTTTTTCAGGATGCAAAAAATCTGGGGGGGGGGGAGCCTGAAGAAAATCTGGAGGCCCTAGGCCCCAGCCCCCCCCCCCCGGCTATGCCACAGCTATGAATTTAATTCAGGAGTGGGGCGGGGTAAGGGCGAGATTGGAATCGGGAAGTACTATGGCATTTGATTTTGAAGGAGAAACATACTTTACAGTAACTTTAGGGGAAATTAGGGGCAAAGCCAAATATAGGAATAAAAATAAGAATATAGCAATGGTCGTGTAAGAATGGTCTCCAGAGTATGATTGCCTTGTTTTCAGTAAATCAACCAGCCATCCGAAAGGCAGAAGGGGTCTTAACCTAACAAAGTCACATTCGAGTTTGTCGTCGAGACGTTCGTTTCATCTTCGAAGTGAAATGCAATTAACGACAGTGCAGATTATATACGTTATCTAATTTAGCGAAAGTACGTAGGCACTTTGAAGTTATTACTTGATTTCATACATGCACACAAAATGTGTTTTACATACATTCATGCATGTTTTCTTAATTGTTACACATTTTATTTATTTACTGTTTTGAAAAAATACTTTAAAGTTTATTTCCCTTCAAAACATTTTATTTTTTCTCAATTAATTTATCAGGACGCAAAAAATCTGGGGGGGGGCTGAAGAAAATCTGGGGGGGGGCTAGCCCCCCCAGCCACCCCCCCCCCCTCGTGGCTACGCTACTGCCCTCACTCCCCGTTTGTGCCCTTTCCAATTTTTGCTTTACACATATCAGGGAGTTGCAACTCCCTGCACATATCTAGTCGACCTGTTGTTAGTCCAAGATAAGATATGCTATTAGATAAAAATAAGTGGTCAACTTGTACAATAGCCTATCGTGGTTTTCTTATCGCTTATTCGTTGCTTTTTTAAGACAATTGCAATGACCGCAATATTATATCCCTGGATTTCAGGGCTTTCTTTAAAGCTGAAAGCCTGAATCCCCACTTTTTATCGCATGTGGGGTCTCGAGTTCGTTCAGTGTCTATGGTATCCACGGTTTAATATGACAATTAAAATTTTACCTAAAGATTGACAAAGCTACCAACCTTGTTTCAGAAAATACAGTTAATAGCCTATCGATGAAGTAACACGACCATCTGGGTCAATGTCTGAGGGACAGTGAGTCGTCTTATTTAAGTGAACGGGAAATTTTTAGGCTAAACTTAAATCTTTACATGTGCAAAAGGAATTAAATGTACACAAGTTGGTGAAACATCCATTCGATCATCACAACAGACGAAAAGAAAAAAATATCGGATCCTTTTTAATGGAAGGAAGTGATATAGCCTTTGCTGTCTACACACAAATCTAGTAACTTCATTTTCTCTGATGCTAGTGTCTCGAGAAATACATGTACACTTTGGAATGGAAGTTTCACCAAATTCTGCAGGTAAACTTCCCCTTTCACCAATGAAAAATTAACTTGCTTAGAATTCTTCTTTAAATGCAAGTTTCATTGGCAGAAAATGAAAATAAGATAACTTACATCATGTTTCATAGAAAAAAGGAGACAATAAAGAATATATGATGTCTGTGGCATAATTCAAACTCCCAGGGAGGATGAACAGATCTCAGGAGGAAGGGTTGATCCCTTTCACCCCCCCCCCCCCAGTTTTAGAGCCTGAAAATGTGTCCCTGATATAGGGGTGTTCTCAGACATATTAGGTTTTTCGTTAATACTCTTTTAACCTCTGGCATTACAGTGTACTTCAAGTAACAAAATTCAAAAATAAATATTAAACAGCATGAAGAATAAATTCTAACAGTCTAACTTCCAACTTCATAAGACATTCTTGAGCCAACATATAAAATGTTGCAGTTATTTACTTAACTTAAAATAGTACATTGCGCAATAATTTGTGATGTTGTTGCACTACTCAAATTGCAATCTTTGTATTTCTTTGTTTTCTGAAAGTTATTGCACCTTGTGCAGGGTGTGACAACACTCTTACCCTTATGGGTTGTAGTTAATTAAGTTCTCTCTGTGCAACATGCTATGCAAGCAAACAGAAAGTGTTCAAGGTCAGTGGCGGAGCTAGGGGTTTCGGTCAGAGGGGTCGAAAATGGTCTGCAGGGGCGCTTCGAAGGAGTAAATACCCTGAGCCTGTGCACGATCGAAGCCACGGCTTTTCATATTTTCCATTATTTTGATTTTCACCTGGTAGGAGACTACTTTGACATTTCTCCTCAGCAAGTTTTTCTATTCAAACATGTTAAAATTTCTCTCCATGGGCCTCCGCTGAAGAAAATTCGGGGGGAGTGGGACTAAATTCTTGCAGGTGGAAAGCTCCGCGCCACCATGAGTTGGCGCGGAGCGCAAGATAATTTTGGCCTAAAATGCCGCTCAGATCGCTGGAAATGACAATGCTAAAGCCTATTTACCGTATATAAATAGGGAAAAACTGAGTGAACTGTTAAGAAATATTGATGTTGATTAATGTTTCTTCGTCTTTTTCTTTATATTTTCTTCGTTTTTTTAGTTTTTTTATTCATTTTCGAGGGGAGGGAAAGTTTCCCCCCCTTGCCCCTACCTGCGGACGCGCATGTTTCTGTCCTTCTCTTCCACATTCTAGTATGAAGGCAGTCATTACATTTTGTGTGTTATTGTCAGGTCTCGATTTAAGATTTTAATGTAAAAATCGGCTACTTTTTGAAGGTAAAGATTAAACTTGCTAGAGCTAAATAACAAGCAATCTTACAGAGGGAAAAAGTTATGGAAAGTAATCACCGTTAGGTGTACATTTTTGGTACCTGGAAATCAAGATAAGTACAGGAGGAAACATTAAATGAGGTAATTTACATCATGCGACCACTCTGAAATAGCCATTAATTAAGTACATTAAAAGAAATAGCCAAGACAAGAGGTCTGCTTGGCTTTCTAGATACCGAATTCATAATAAATAAAAGTAGCCTAAACTTAAGCTTTTTTGGTGCAATGTTCTGGCATTTTAGACCACGGAAGTACAGAAATAAGAATTTTCGTAGAATTATCGTGCAGTGTCAGAAATAGCCATTTATTATGATAATGATCACTTGAAGGAAAGCAAAATGAAAACTACTCATTACAACTCTTAAATCATTACCACTATGATAACAGTTCTATTTTATTATAACCTGAATGTTCTCTTCAAATGATTTTGAAAAACGTCTTTTTATTGTCTATGTTGACAATTATCCCCGACAACAAGAGGGCTATTTTCGCCACAATTACTGCTGCGCCCTTTGCAACATCTTTCACTGGCCGGGAGGGTTAATTTAATGTCAGTCTGTGTATTTTGTAAGCTTATAATCACGCTTGGTGTGGAAGCTATTATAAGCGACAATATTCATTAGTGCGTATAAAGCATAAAGATACGTTTGGGGCAAAACCTACCCCTATGTTACATCTATGTTACCCCTATGTTCATCAGAATGAAGTGCAGTTAGTACATTTATTGGTGGCTGTTTGAGCATTTTGTTATCTGGGCCTTAAAACGCTATTAAATTTTGTCTTTTGCCAAAAATGGTGCAAGAGTAGAGTATGTTGAAAACCCCAAAAGGGCGCCGACAGACGATTTTGGTCCGTCTGGGGGGCGACCGCCCCCTGACCATATGGCAGCTCCGCCACTGTTCAAGGTCATAAAAGTATTTTTAATTTTAAATGGAAAGAAATCAGTTAATGTGAGTTCAAATACAACAAGAAAGTCACAGATTTCGCAATGTCATAATTTGTTTTAAGTCAATAAATTGCAACATTTAATATCTCAAAAATGGAACGAGCTATGATAATGATAATGTAAAGAATTGCATTCATTTTGTAACCTCTATTTTTTTTTTAAGTAGGCATGACACGGCCAGAGTAAGTTTCTCGGTAAATATCCTGTGGGTACACCTTGACATAAACTAAATGTTTTCCCTACTAAATTATGTACCGAAATACGACGTTGTGACTTCCCAGTTACATGCTAGCCTCAGCCCATTTGAAATCAGTAGTTCCACATCTAGATGCGCGTTCTTAAATGCGGCGGGGTTTGTGCCGCCAATTGCGTCAGAAAAGTCAGATGACCTGTTGCGGCATTTTTCGAAACTGGATTTTGATTTTTTTTTTTCCCTTCAAATATCATTTATGCCGAACTGGACAGGTTTTTAATGGGATGTGAGACGATATTTGTTAAATACTGTATCGAATCTTGCAACACACAAAAGTTTTTGTGGCCTTGTCATGCCCACTTTAAATTCTAGACTTGCGGTACACTTTAAAGTTTGCGTTGTCCTGAACAAAAAATGTTTAAACCTTGTTGGTTGCTCTACCACAAGTCTAACTTCTTTAAAGTTCAAAAACATTATTTTGAACACACCGAGATACCGATACCAAACGTTACGAACGTTAGTATATTTTCCGGTATTACAGTTAAGTAATTCAACTGCTGTTTGCTGTCCGATACCAGTAAATATTGAGCACTTCTTTCATTTTTTGGGGCAACTGACAGACGACTTTCCAATTATGAAAAGTGTGTATGGGGTCTCCCTTGTACTCATCATTTCTAACTGATCAAAGCACGGGTCAATAGATTTCGAAAGGTATTATAATTTGAAATTTTAAGAAACACTTTGTGGCACCAGCGAGTTGCACACTGTTTACCTTGCTTATCTTGCATGCCATTAGAGATCGAATCGGAAGTTATTTTACGTGATAACTGTTTAGGGACTCCAAGTCTGTTACGTAACACTCAAACCGGATGGACTAAGCAATTCTTGGGAATATTTGGTACTCCCTGTTCGCCAAGTTCACTCTCATGATTTATGAAGTGCCCACTTGTTTAGATTGAAATAATTTCGCTAGTTTTGGTAAGACTGTAATGATAGCCTACTTAGCTGGCACTGGAGTCTTGTGAGAAGACTTAAAATCATATTCTGTTGGAAAAAATGCAATTTTAACGAAGGCGAATTACAACAGGACCCATGGCTAGAGGACAGATAGAGACTTTTTTTGTTATTTTGTGTTCTGCGCTCATTCTACTGCTTTGTGCCAGGGTGAAGGACGAAAGACGACTTAAACCAAGGCATGTTAAATATACAGATTTAACACATAGGTAAGATACGACTCAATCTTTCAGTTATTTTTCTAAAACTACTTTTAACTTACCGGTTTAGCCAGGTAGTCAGACAAGGTATGAAAGGAATATCTGGGGCAAGGTCCAAAATGTGTTCAGTCGAGTAAAGGCCGCGGTCACACTACAAGGAGTTCGGATCGGATGATTCCGATCCGTTTTTTGAATTTTGGTAAACGCCAAACCTTTGCCAACTGGCGTAAATATATATATATATATATATATATATATATATATATATATATATATATATATATATATATATATATATATATATATATATATATATATATATATATATATATATATATATATATATATATATATATATATATACATATAAACAGGAACAAAGAAAACAGCTAATGCTTTAACTACCAACATACTTGTACCACATTTAACAACCGTACGAAATTTTCGAAGCCCTCCTTCTTCCTCGGTATACAAGAGAGAGTTTGCTAGAAGGAGATGTTAACGGAGGCAGGAGAAAGCTCCTAGGTGAGATTATTCCCTATTGAGGCCATTACTGATGGTGTTAAGCTTCTTTATTAGCTTTAATTATGTGGCTTTACGTTCTGCATCGGATTGAAAACCCCCTTTAATATATATATATATTTATATATATATATATATATATATACATATACATATATATACACACACACACATATATATATATATATATATATATATATATATATATATATATATATATATATATATATATATATATATATATATATATACATATATGTATAGTTTGCACCTCACAGAGGTCTATAAATTGGAATGTAAACTTTGTTTTCATAACAGACCAGTAGATATAAATCGTCTGAAGGCCGGTTTGGTCAGTTGTTAATTGTCCCTTTGAGAACGTGAAATCCTTGGGAAGCAAAACTCTTTCGGGACTGGATTTTTTTTTTGGTCGAACAGCTCTTTCAGTGGCGTAGCTACTGGGGGGAGGGGGAAACTTGCCCCCCCCCCCCGGCCGAAAATAATTTGGGGAAATAAGATGAAAATGGGGAAATTTTGTGAAATGATATGCCCTTTTCTCATTTCTCAATTTTTTTTAGAGTAAGAAATTGTGAGACATTTCTCATATATAATTCTTATTTTCATGCAACAAATTAACCGAGATTTCGTCAGTATCGCATGAACTGGCCCTACTCGCGTTCTCACTTGGGGTGTAACAATAAAAGGGTCTATGAATACCTTGTCCTAGGGTTAGAACTTACTCGGTGAATGTAACTTCTACACTCAACAGAGTGCTGTTCTAACAAGATATCTTGTGTGATCGAGCCACAATAAGGCCTCCTTTCTTTGGCGGACGAAGACGGGGGCGCATTGGGGCATGCCCCTCACTGATGCCATTTTTTGTTCTTAAAAATACGTAGCCATACTTTTGTAACACAGATTTTACTTCAAAAGATAGCATATGTGGAACCAGATTGCATTAAAGGCCACCAAATTTTTCAGAAATTTTCAAAGGGGAAGGATTGTCTCTGCAAGCCCCTCAGTGAGATGCCATTTTTTAATTCCTACAAATAGGCAAATTCTGTCAAATTCCAATTTTAACTTTAAAAAAGCAGCCTCTGTATCCTACTGGTGGCACCGATTGCCTCTTACCTACCTTTTTAAGAATTTTAGACTCCTTCCCTGCCGGCATAGACGTACAAAACGGGGGACAGGGAGGGGAAAGGGTGTCAGGACAGGGGAGGGGAGGGTGTGCAGGGGCGGTGAGAAATAGTTTTCCATTAATCACGCAAGAGATGTTAGGGATAAAATTATTAACAGATTGGAGTTCGATCAGTTCAGTCAGTCAGTTTTGCAAAAAAGCTAAAGATAAAAACTACATGTTTAGATTCTCTTTAAAAGCATGAATACGCAGTTAAATTGGTCCATCTGAGGGGTATGATTTTTCGAAATTTTCTCTTCGCTCCGCGCCAATCAATGGTGGCGCTTCGCTCAGTCTTTTGGGCAAAATTACATTTTTGAGGTAAAAGTAGCTCTTAACTCTCTTTTATCCCCATGAACCACCACAATTCAACTTTTAACACTGTTCCTGTCAAAGTCGAAAATCTTGCATCATTTCGCATCTATGTTCCTTGAGAACGTCCTTAGACCCCTCCCCCAGGCTGGCGACCACTCATGTTGTTATACTTGTAAATTTGCATATTTTATTAGAAATACATACACATTGACAGGGAAAAGTTTGAGGGAAATTTCATACCTTTGCCCCCTCTGGAAAATTACCAAGCTACCTCACTGAGCTCTTTGCCGGGGAGTCGAGAGGACTTTAGAAAAAGAGTTAGCAGTAAAGTCAGGATTTCTCTCAAGGACGCCTTGCAGTTGTGACGTCGGGAGTTCGATTCCTGGTCGAGTCATACCGAAGACTTTAAAACGGAACCTTCTGTCATCGTGCTTGGTGCTCAGCATAAGCAATGGAGAAGGGAAAACAAGCCAGTGAGCCACGACTGGAAAAATGCCGTGGCCGGCTCGACTTGAACCAATTGGTTAGTAAGTGGGCCGTAAAACTCCATCTATCTAACCTTATCTCAAGAACGCCTTATGATATGTTGTGTGATCGTCTGCATGGGGAAGGAGTCTAAGAGAAAGGGTGTTTTTGTCCCGTCCCCTTTAGTTTGAAAAGTTTTGAGAAGTTGGGTGGCCTTATCAGGACAATTTGGTGTTTAAATAGTTTGCGTATTGTAGGGAGTTAAAACAGACTGGCGTTAGTAAACATTGGTGGAATGGCTTAAGATTTTTCTGACAGCGACGTAGCCAGAAATTAATAACTGGGGCCAGGTCATATATTTTGAAGTGGCCAAACCCAAGGTCCTTCAGTAATATTTAGACAATTAACACATAACTTTGAAGTTTTGGGGGCGTGACAGAAGTTTGGAGGCTGGGACCCAGGCACCACGTGACTACACTACTGGTGGCGTCTGAGTTTTCTTTTGTTTTGTAAAGTTGTATCAAAGCGACTGACCAAGTTTGACCAGTGTCACCTCTTATGTAAGGACAGAACCGAAAAATAAGCCAATTCAAAGTTATCACAGTACAGAGTATGTGCAGTTACCTCAGGTCATAGGTCCGGCTATAGAACCGTGACGCAATTATAATAAGTCATGCGCTGTCTATATATCTGTACATTGTGCGCTATGCATTTCGGTAGTATAGGTTCACTTCTAGAAGACCGTATTTTCTGATAACCTTTGACCTTTAGAACAAAACATCTACTCTAAACTGGCTTAATCCAATCCAGGCCTGCAGTTGTGAAACAAGGTAGAGTTAGTTAGTCAGTCAGTCTGTCTGTCTGTCCGTCTGTCCGTCTGTCCGTCATTTTGTTTGTTTGTTCGTTCGTTCGTTTGTTTGTTTGTTAGGTAAATGGAGTTTCACGGCTCAGCTCCGAACCATACTGTTCAATTCGAGCCGGCCACGGCCATTTTTCCAGTTGTAGCTCACTGGCTTGTTTTCCCTTCTCATTTTTTTTTGCCGAGGACTAAGCAAAATGGCAGTAGAATCCGTTTCTAAATCTTCGGTATGACCCGGTCAGGACTTAAACCCCCAACTTCTCGATTGCAAGTCGGATGCTCTAACCACTTGGCCATGCAGTCAAGGCAGAGTGTCCAATGTAGAAAAACTATTGCCCCTCCTTTGAAATTAATTTTTTTATCGTTCGTATGCCTTTCCCTTAGAGAGGGGTGAAGAAACCTCCCTGGTGTTCTCCTATCTGATATGGAAGTCATTTTAAAGCCCTGGTCCTCTCACTACAAACAGTTATCATTCTCTTTACCTACTTACTTAAGCCCCTCCCACAACTGTTAAAAATTCATCATCATCCTGACACAACCTCAGTTTATTGCTTCACGGTGAGTAAACAGGACCCCACTGTGTATTCACAAAACCGGTCGGTACAGGCTGTGTAATAAAAGCTATGGTACTTTGCATTGTTTAAACGAGCTGTCAATCAAAGAGCTGAGCCAACTTAGGATTTCTGTTACCCCATACAACAATTTTAGTTTGGGGTGAGAGGATTGGCCCTTTAAGAATATTTTGTGTTTTGTTTTCCTTGCAGTGAAACTCAGCCTCGTTGGTTGTGTTTCACTTCGCACGAAGTATTAGGTCAACCCTATAACCCTAATCGTTTTTCCATAGAAATCGGAATTATTATGCCTCAAATATTTCTGCAAGAAACCAACTAAAAGATAGCTCACGCGAATGGCAAAGACTGAAGAGCCTGTATGGCTATTCGATGCAATAACCTAAAAGATTGAACAAGTCACGTTCCGAAAAACTTCCGTTGGCAAAACTTGGAAAATTTGTCGCTTTGTAATAATAATTGTAAAGAAACCAAAATAATCCCGACCTTATTGTAAATTATGTCGGTCAAAGAGGCTGAGCTATTGCTATTGTCATTTTGCAGTAAAAGAAGTGTTTAACTGCTAAACACTTTTTTCATATTGCAATCTTTCGAAATGCAATTAAAAATACGTTATATTAAAATTAAGTACCATTGAAGTAATCATAATTAAGAAGACTTAATGACCTCTAACATACCTTGGAAATGAATCTGAATATAATTTGTTTTTAGGAAAAGTTAACGAAGTTAGAAATTCGTCATTTGCTAAATAATTTAGGAAGGACACTCATTGCCTCTTCCCGTGTAATTAGTCATTTACTTGATGTACAACTTTTATTATAGACGAATCCGATTAGCGCTTGTTTTTAGTGACTGTGGGCAGCCATTAGTGGGGACCATCAGCCTTTAATCGTCTTCATTTAGTGTCTACGTGAATGTCAAATCCTCATATTCAGTGAAGTTGAGAAAATCAAGATATACTTTAGTGTACAACCATCCATGGAACAGGTAAGAAAGGAAATTAAAGGACTAAAGGTGATGGACCCTAGTTATGGCCGACTAAAATCAGACCATTACAATCTGTCCGGATTCGTCTATACTTTAATTTCATAAAGGATGACATGAAAATAGATCGAAACAATTCTTGAAAACTAGGTAAAACACCAAAATTTGTATTATATTTATTTTTTTTAATGAATATGCAAACAAATTCTGGTTTATTTGATATAATCGGTACATTCACACTGAGTAATTGAACTTTCAAAAACGTGAAACAAGAAAGCATGATCCCTTACCAATCCAAGGTAAAAAAGAAATCCTACGCTAACGAGAGTGTGCTGTAATTAAGTTAGATAGAGTTTTACGGCTCAGTTTCCAACCTATTTGTTCAAGTTCAGCCTTCCACGGACTTTTTTCCAGTTGTGGCTCACTGACTTGTTCGCCTCACTCCATTGCTCATGCGGATCATCGCGCACAATGGCATATTTAAATTCTGTACGTATTTAACAATTAAATACGATACATGTTAACAATTGAGCGAGTTTTTAAACTAAATGTTTAGGAATTAGAAGCGAGAGTTAAGCTTACTGTTTTTGCAAAGTCTGTAGAAAACAAAAGCTGTTTAGAAAGTCATTCAATTCCTAAAGGCCTGTCCACCCAGGATGCGTTGCGTTGCGTTCCGTTCTGGATACGACACAGCACGTCACTTTTATAACTTTGCACGTAAATCAATGGAACCGTCCTCACAGGAGGCGTTGTGTTCCGTCACGATCGATGCGGAAAAAAATGACGTATCCTTCCGGATGCGTCAAATTTTGGCAAAGTCCACGGGCGTTCAGAAACAGAGTTTCCGTACGGAAGCATGCGTCAACTTTGATTTCTTTCATGTTTTTCTTTCATGAAATGCAATTTAACGGGATGTGGATGCAAAATATGCAAAATAGTACTCTGTTTGAGCTTAAAATCACAATGAAACGCCCGTAAAATAAGAAGAAAAGCTCATTTGAGGGCATTTTTTTACAACATTGGGAATATATACTTAGGCCTATAATTCTGTGGGTAACCACTACCCTCGCGTTATAATTGACTTCGGTAGTGGAAAAACGTTGTATTCATTGTTGGGACGGTAGGCAGGGGAAGTCTGGACACTAGACATGACTGTACAGGGACATTTCACGGCACACGGGAAAATTAATATACAATTAAGTGTATATAATCAGTGGCGTAGCTTCGGGGGCTTATGGGATCGAGCCCCTCTCGTCTGTGGAGAATGAGAGCCGCAATAGCTAGGTCGTCGTCGCTGCTAGAGTCGCTCATGGTAGTCTCATTGAATATCGTGTGTAACGGTGACTGTGGCCGGTTTGTTGTAACTTTACCACGATTTGAATACACTTTTTTGTCAATCAGCATGCATTGTCTCTGGAAACTGCACACTACATCTCAAAGTGACGCATCAAAATTGACGTAGTGTGAACGAATCCTGTACAGACAGGCATGCGTCCTGAAGTATCCGGAAAATAAAACGTGTCGTATCCGGAACGGAACGCAGCGCATCCTGTGTGGACAGGCCTTAAACCATCCGTTTTTGTAGTGGATACGATTAAAATTAAACAACCCCCCCCCCCCCAAAAAAAAAAACAAACAAACAAACAAAACAAAACAAAAACAAAACAAGAAATTGGCTCTCAACGGTTCGATATGAATTCATTTCATCACACCTGCTTGCTTCAGGTTTAATTCGCATTGCTAATACCTCACGTCCCGAACATGTTGAATTTTATTTAAAAAAATGTAAAATACCTAAAAAATTCATAATGCCATCAGGAATGTTTCAGTATATTACAGTAACAAATATCTGGTCGTGAATAATTTCCTTTCAGCCCTTCCTTCAAAAAGTTTATTATGAAAAAAAAAATGTTTTGCTATTTTTTTTTTTTTTTTTTGTGCAGGAAACAGTTGCCATTGGATAAATCATAGACCCATTCTTAAGTAGCGATTACAAAGGACTACGGGATTAAATTTGGTATGCATTAGTTTTTCATTGGCATTTTCTGAAGCAAAAATAATACCACACTGACCAATTTCATGTCATACAATTAAAGGGCAAGAGCCATCCCCCCCCCCCCCAAAAAAAAAAAAAGTAGTGTAGTAGATCGTCCTGTTTCATGATTGGCTCTTGAAAGTCATGCAACAATATTTTTCCCCCTAATCGGGAAATTTGCAAGGATTATCTGCTTTGTTTAACTTGAACACGGAATACTGCATAAGTCCTAAAATGTTATAAAAGATACTTTGAAGAGGAATAAGAAAAGGAGAAATTGTGAGATTCAGCTACAAAAAAGGTTTGTGGCCTCTTCTTTTATCCTTTAAGCCTTTAAAATAGTTGTTTGCAATCTGCAAACCAAAGAGTGAATTTAGTCACCCTTTAATTGAGTGAGAAGTGTGAATTCACTTTGATAAAATGTTCAGTCCAAGAATAGTAAAACTCACTCCAAAAAGAGTTCACACTTTAACGACTGCCATCAGAAATCACTCCTTTTAAAGAGTGAATTTTTTACGACAGAAAATTATACTCTCCCTGAGGCAATCCATCAAGAGTGAAACTTCGCTCTTTTGGAGTGAATTTCCGTTTTCTGGAGTGCAGTTTATTGAGTATGGAAAGGGTTCTTTGGCATCGACTTTGACTTACTTGAATCATTGCGTAAGAGCGAATAAGTTCAAGTATCAAGAAGGAAACATTTCAACAGCACACTTCCGATTGCAGATAAACCGGAATTAGCTTTTATATCGTCCGATCGTAGTAGTGTGTCCAATCATTGTATAACAGGAAATATTAATCAGATCGTTTTGTCACTATTCACTGTTCCAGCCACTAACCTGTGCGATTGCTGTACTCAGCTACGTAGAGGGATAAGAGGCTGATAATGTCCAGGAGATGGGTCTGAGGTGATGGGTATAAAATCTTTTTCAATAATTGAGCGTCGTTACTTGTGTAACTTTTTGAAGTACATCTGTTGGAAAACTGTTCTTACCTGTATCATGGACTGATGTACTCTAAAATGTATCTTAATTCTTTCAATGTCGTTGAATATGAGGGTCTGAAATTCATGTTGACAATAAGTAAAGACGATTTAAAAATAACGGACCCCCACTAATGGCTGCCTACAGTCTTTGAACACAATCGCTGATCGGGTTCATCACGCTACGGTTTATAACATTGTAAATAATGTTGTTATCCTATAAAAAGGGTTGACAGACTGCACTCTTAAAATAAATGGGATCACTTTATCCTCAAAAGGGTAAATTAATGTAATTCCCTTACAACGACACTTCTTAATGGGTAATAAAACATCGGTTAATAGTCCACATGATGTGGCCAGTAATAAAATTATCATTAAAATATGGAACTTGGCATCGCATGTGGGTTCTAATGACCGATTAGAATGTGCATAAACACCCATTTAGGAATGTCTCCGTCATACTCTGTGAGATATTTACACCCCTTTTGAGGGTAAATAAACCAATGATTTTTAGGGTGTTGTTTCATTATTAAAAGGTCAATTTTGTTCCAGAATTCGATCTTAGCCGTGTAAAATATGAAAACGAAATCTATACTGATTCATTCATGCACATACACTATGTTATATACAAAAATATATTACATGCAAACATATTTCGCAAACATATGTGGCAACGTAGTAATTCCATTTGGTTGGTAACTGGGGAAATACGCCGTATTTACCCGATTCGACCTGTAATCGGACGGTCTGGCAGCTAGTATTGAGGGCAGAGGTGAAAGTCCTGCGTGTTTTTACCTGGCTTTACTAATGAAGAGGTTAGGTTAGGTTAAGTTAGGTCAGGTCAGGTCAGGTTACGTTACGTTATATTTTAGGTTAGGTTAGATAGGGTTTCAACATATAACCTACTGGAAGTTACACTAGCGTTTTCCATGCGGTTTTTTTTGGGGGGGGGGGGGGCAGTTGTGCGATATTGGCTTGTTCCATTACTTGACGTGCGGAGCGTCACGCACAACGGCAGTAGATTCCATTTTTAAAGTCCTTGTTATAACTTAGGTCTTGAAATCGCAGTGAGAGTCGTGTGCTCCACCAACAAGACCACACACATGGTCAAGAGAAACGTAACTGCTGTCCCGCTAAGCGGACTCTTGTTTTGTGTTTGACTGAAACGTAATATGCCGTATAGTCTGCTACGCAGGTAACGTTACTTAAAATTAAGGGGAAATTAAAACAAATATTTAATTTTCATATGTGAAAGAGGAGCAAAGTCTACACAGAGGGGTGAAACTTTCATTCAAATCGGACATGTATTTCTCGAGAAATCATCAAATGAAGGCACTGGATTTTGTGTTTCAAAGTGAGTTTTGAGGCAGCAGAGGTCTCACATTGACGTGGACTGCTTTGTTTTCCTTTGTTTTTCAGACTGTTGTGTTGACTTGAAAAGTTAATAGGGATAGGACCTCCTGTGGGGAATGCAAAGTTTGTAACGTTCTCATGCCATTCACTCAACCACGTTCTGGTACTATGAAATTGTTGAGGAGAAACCAAAATTCTCAATTGGTTCAGCTCTTTGATTCACTATTCAAACAATACAGAGTACCAAAGCTAGCTTATATTTTACAGCATGAACTGTAGTGAGAGTGTTTTGGTTATACACATTGAGCTTTTCTATACTTACCTTGAAGAAATAAACTGAGATTGTGTCTGGATGAGGATAAATTTCAGACAATTGTAAGATGGACTTAAGTAAGAAGATTATGAGAATTGGTAGTGTTTGGATGAGAAAATTGGGTCTTAAAACTGTAAACTTCAAAAGAATGTCACTTAATGTGAGGATGATGGTGTCGTATGTGCTTGCCTCAAACAAGCGTTTAGTTAAAATGTGACAACTTTACCTGCTCATATTTTGAGTACCACACCTCAAGTTTCTATGCAAAGTTCACCGAAATGCTTAGAACGAGTAACACTCTAGCATATCAAAACTTTTCTGCCAGACCTTTATTCCATCTGTAGAGTCTGGTTTCCTACAGACTGTTATTAAAATAATCGCTTATGAAGAATGTAACGTTTATTTCAATAGCTTTGTATGTCATTGGGTCATGTCCGCTTTTACGTCTGAAAAAGGGGGAGGGGGGGGGAGTGTGTAACCTTTCAATTAAATAGTTTGCGGACTGTAACTTCGTACTAAATGGAAGAACGATGAACACAGACCTTTTAATTTCATATGTAATAATAGCATAAAAGATCGCAAAACCTGTGACAAGATGTTTTTATCATTTTATCCTGTTCATGATGAAGTCATTGCGACCATTGGATATCCCCTGCACGATTGAAATTACTTCCGAAGTACTGTAGTAATTCCATGTGGCATTGACTGGAGACACGTGTTCAACTGAAAAAATACTGCATGACATGCAGTGTGTGTAAATGAAACGGTAAATTACAGGCATCCGTAGTATGATTTGGAATCGTGGCATTATCTCTATCATTTCCGAGATATGGAAAGTAAAGTCAGACGAAGTAACAAATCTTTTTTTCCTTTTTTGAATCCACCTCGCCTTCAAAATACTTTGTGCGGTTACTAACCTGTACGCGATGTTATCATGTCGGACGTTTCAAAACTAAGCAAGTATGGATGGTTGAAGTTGATTGAAAGAGCCGTGCCCCCTCCCCCCCCCCCACCCCGATTGAAATTCATTACCTAGTGTGTAGACTTGGCCATGTTTCTCGTGAGTGTGATACGACCTCTATCGGTCTATTAATTGTATCGTTCCTCAACGAGACTCGTTTAGAAGAGATTCCTTAAAAGACCAGTAAAGGGCGTACTACAAAAGGGCAAATACGGTATGTTGTGCTGTGCTGAAGAACTGGATTTTGTAGAGGTAGGTTGTCCGCTCCCCGGGGAACACTCACGAGAAACTTGGCCAAGTCTAGATCTAGTGCTGAAAAGGGGCTCAGCTAAACATTTATTTTTCATGAGCCAACATTTAACAGGAAATTGAAAAGATGGATATGAAATTATGGCATTCATTGGTTTGAATGCCTCTTGAAAAAGTAGAATTAGCTTTATCGCACTTTCAACACCATAAGTGACATCTTCACCATATAAACAGTTATGAATTCTGTAACCCTGAAGAAAATTACGAGAAAGATTACGGTGCCACGTTTTACTCATTTATTAAAAGCCTTGAAAGTCAATCATGAAAAATCTCATCAATCCAAAGATATCTGTAATATCGTAAAAGGCTACGAACTTAACAGTAGCTGAAGGACGTACGCTACAGATTATAAATTCTCCTAAACCATTCTTTAAAGATTGGACATTTTCTCAGTTACAAAATTCTTAAAATATTCATTAAAATTAATATTTCAGTTTATAAAAAAACGTGTAAATCTTTACCACGTTTGCAATTTTAAAAGGCCTACTATCTGACAATGAGACAAATTAAGTAAATTTAAGTTAAGATTCCACGAGTGTATTTTTTTATCCCTCCACCCCCCCCCCTTTTTTTTTTCTTTTTTGAAGAACCGCAATTTTGATGCGTTACTCCTAAACCTCAAACTGAGGCACTGTAAACCAATACAAACAAATGTACCTTATAAAACCTTCTGAGCAGCTTGTTCTGAGACAGATTAATCACATCTTTTGTACTGTAATTCATAGACTTAACAATTGTAAAATCGTGACGCACCTTTCGACCCCAGTGGAAAGTCGGACAGTGTTCGTTACGAGCAATACACATTTTTGACGAACCCCTCCACCACGCAGTTGATCCTCACAGACCTTGGCGCGCGTTTGTTGTAGAACATGACGAACCCTGTGCTGCACATACTAGATTGCTTTTACACGAAATTTGGATAACTTTGACTCACCCCTGCGTCAAAATTGACAAGAACATGACGTCACATTTGACCCACACATGACTGAGGATCGGAAGGTGAGTGTTACAGTTGATAAATGCTTACGGTGTGTCAAGAGTGACTGACAAAATCAACCAGATGGTGCAACTTTTCAAAGTTAAATGGTGCTACCCTGGTAAATAAAGTGCGGTCAAGGCTTTAGCTATGCAAAGGCAGGAAAATGTTATTGAGTTTTTTTACGGTTGGATTGCCAAAAAAAATGCCGACGTTTGTTGCGAAACTGGTCAGTCACTAACTAACTAACTAACTAACTAACTAACTAACTAACTAACTAACTAACTAACTAACTAACTAACTAACTAACTAACTAACTAACTAACTAACTAACTAACTAACTAACTAACTAACTAACTAACTAACTAACTAACTAACTAACTAACTAACTAACTAACTAACTAACTAACTAACTAACTAACTAACTAACTAACTAACTAACTAACTAACTAACTAACTAACTAACTAACTAACTAACTAACTAACTAACTAACTAACTAACTAACTAACTAACTAACTAACTAACTAACTAACTAACTAAATAACTAACTAACTAACTGACTAACTGACTAACTGACTAACTAACTAACTAACTAACTAACTCACTCACTCACTCACTCACTCACTAACTAACTTACTAACTAACTAAATAACTAACTAACTAACTAAATAACTAACTAACCAACTAACTAACAAACCAAGTAACTAACCAACTAACTAACTAATTAACTAACTAACTAACTTACTAACTTACTAACTCATTTACTTACTCTTTCTTAATAAAGTTAATAGAGAACAAATGGACGGACTAAAAGAATTTCAATCGAAAAAGAATCATTATCACTCTGACAGAGTGATAATGACTCTCTGTCGATTGCTAATTATCTCATCGCTCCGTGGCAATGCCAGCTAAAATCGCAATGGTTACCATGGTAACGGTAAATTTTCCCAGGTTACTAGTCTCGAGGTCTAACCCATGGTGAGGTACCCCGGGGTGACTGAAGTTCCAGGGCTGAGAGAGGGGGTCAAAACCTGTCCGTGTGTGTGTGTGTGTGTTGGTGGGTGAGTGTGTGTGTGTGTCCAATTTTGTTTTCCTAATATCTTGTAAACAGCTGGGCCGAATTTCTTCAAACTTGGTAGGATGGTACCTTAGGTGGAACAATTGCATTTTAATACACAACCGGAAGTGAAGGTCAAAGGTTACGGGTCAAAGGTCAAATTTAGTGAAATCGACATTTTCTGCTATATTTCCAAAAGTAAAAGCCCTCCTGACACGAAACTTCACGCATATGATGATTGCATCTGGGCCTACCAAAATATGTGGTTGCCATAGCAACAGAGGTCAAAGGTCAAGTGGTAGAATGGAACAAAAAATTTTCAAGAGATAATTTGTTCGTAAAACAACGTTTTTGTCTTTTAAACTCCTCCTAGTGGGCTGGACCGATTCTTTTCAAAATTGGTAGGTGGGTACCCCAGGGTAGGAACTTATGTCTCCCAGACCCTCGGAAGTAAAGGTCAAAGATCAGAGGTCAAAGGTCACATTTTGCAAAAAAACACTTTTCTTTACTATTTTGTACTAAAACCTCAAAAGGAAACCTTCATTTTACATGAAACTTAACAAGTATATTAGGGTAAACTAGTTCTACCAAAATATGTAGTTTCCATGGCAACCAAGGTCAAAGGTCACGTGACAGGGGGTCAAATATTTTTTGGTATTCACTTTAACTCTTAACGGAAGCATCCCACAAGTCTGAAAGTTTAAGTGTAATAGCCTAGGCATGATAATTTGTACCGATATGTGTGGTTGTCATGGCAACCAAGGGCATAGTTCACCTTACAGATTGTCAAAGGTTAAAGAGGGCGTGACACGGCCATAAAAACTTTTGTGTATTGCAAGGTTTGATGCAGAATTGTACAAATATCATCTCACATCCCATTAAAAACCTGTACAATTCGGCATAAATGATATTCGAAGGAAAACTGCGTTCGAAATTCAATTTCGAATAATGCCGCAACAGCTAACCTGACTTTTATTACACAATTGGCGGCACAAACCCCGCCCTACGGCGCGCGTCTAGATGTGGAACTAATGTAACGCTCGGTAAAGTTATCTTATCCTAGCAACCTCATGAAAACGATTGCATCACAATAAAGAGTCCAACATACAGAGCGAAAGGCGCGGACCATGGTGGGGATTCGGAGCAAATCATTGGCCAAAATGTTCACGTGCATATGCGCGCGGGTAAAAATAGTTCCGTTTTTGTGCAAGAAAGACGCGGTTCGGGCGCTATAAAGAACAGCTATGAACATGTATGGACAGACCACAACAAGCGCATCCCTACTACGAGCGCGTCTTTACTGTATGAGCTGTTTGGTGAAGATGCTATTGCGAATACTAAGCAGTAACCGTGCAATGCACAATTCACAATGTCAGTGGCCACGCTCACTGCTATTGTAGCACCGGTGTTTGCAATTATGTATGCGCTAACACGCGTTACCATGCACATGATTCGATGATTGTGAGCTCTCTGGTACAGTGTTGCTAACCGTGCCTCCAATGACGTCACCATTTTTGAGACGCGTTCACATAGTTCGAATTTCAAATGGGCTGAGCCTGGCCTGTAATTGGGAATTCAAAACGTCGTATGTCGGTATTTATGGACATAATTTAGTAGGGAAATCATTCACTTTATGTCAAGGTGTACCCAAAGAACAGTTACCGAGGAACTTACTTTAGAAGATTTTCGGCCGACGCATTAATCTTTTCTGCGTACTGGCCTGTGGCGAATTCTAGCCCGTGGCAAGGAATAACCCAAGATATGAAACTGTGGGTGACTAACATTAGGTTAGGCATAGGGCCTACCTATCTTACATATTAGTTCCCTGAAAACTTGGCGGTTTTGAAGCATCGCCAAAAACGTAGGCCTACCTGACAATTTCCTTGCCACGGGCTAGGATTCGCCACAGGCCAGTACGCAGAAAAGGTTTGTGCGTCGGCCGGAAATCTTCTAACGCCACGCGTTCAATATGGCGCACACGCCCAGTTTTTTAATTGAGACGCACTTGATGCGCATATCAGCTCCGGGGCACACGTGAAGTTTGCCGTCGCGTCAAAATGGAGAATACGCTCATACAGCTAGTGCCTGAATAATAACAATTACGCACTCGTCTGAAGCGTCCCTGAAAGCGTCTTACTTTTTTAATCGTTGCGTCCATATCCGTATCAGTTAAGTGTAACAGTCAAGCTAGTTTTCTTTAGAGTGTTGCAAGGGGATACCAACATCTTAAAAATAAATTTGTTCCAAAATCTTAGATAGGCCTACTGGATTAAAAGGGCAACCGCTACGAAGATTGGGTAGCCCTTCTCCAGTTCTTTTATAATCCGGTGTCAGAATTTAAATATCCAAATGATGTTTGTTGTTTTTGAATAAGGGGTGCGCCTATAGTTCCAAGAACTTGATTGGTCTGTGCCATATTCTTTCCCCCTCGCTATCTTACGAAAAAACAAAAACTTCCGTCCCTTGGAACGAAAAAAAAATCGCTTCCCAAATGGACTTTAAATAGGAATTTCAAAGTTTTGTTGCATGCAACTTTAGTATGGTAATTTTTGTCAATGAAATTCTACTGTAGCATAAAAACAGCACAGATAAAACTTGTAGCACATAAATAGTTCAAGTTCTGTAACCAACTTGCGCACATGTTAGCGATGAGATATGCAACTCCGTGGATTGCCCTCTTGTTTTCATTTTAAATTTATATAGATATTACTCTAAATTTTAAAGAGACTCCAGAGTAGACTGATATCTGTAAAGTAAACACTTGTACACAAAACAATTCACTATGAATCCAAGCACAGGATATTAAAAACAGTCTGAAGAAGTAATTGTTTCTGTTTCTGGTCAGACATATATTCCGACTTTGACATAATTATAACCATTTTATCCTTCTCCTACATTAATAGATCTGCGGACGAAAGATCTTACTGGGACGGAAATGACGTCACGGCGACATTGAATGTAAACCCCGTCGTTCTTAGCGACGACACTGGTTCATCCCTTCGTCCTGATATTGCAACTAAAGTAAACAGGAAAGAAGAAGCACCGACTAAATCCGAAGATACGATTTTTCCCCACTTTCCCACGGCGATACCAAATATTTATCTGCACAATACATCAGTATCTAATTATAATAACCCGGTTCCAACATTTCTTCACAACCCTAAAAGTGGTGGGACGACTCTAAAAAAATGTCTTATGACAATATCGGAGAACGAAGAGAAGTTACTCACCCCGTTTATTGTCACGGAAAATCGGCTAGATATAGAAGCTGATCTGCTAAGCGGAGTTTACGACTGGAAATCTTTTGATTTGGCAGCTGGTAGTGTTTCGATGGGTATATGTGAAAATATTGTCACGCCACGAAGAAGGTGCGCCTACTACACCATTGTCCGGGAACCTTATGATCGGATGGTCTCTCATTACTTCTTTTGCAAAGGGGGTGGTGTAACGAGTCTGCCATGTCATAACAAGACTATTGAGGAGTACGTTGTGGATGTTGGAAGTTTGTTCTTTCGGCAACTTTTGTATCAGGTGAGTTGTGTGCGGAGAAGACCGGAAAAAACGGTAGAATATCGGTGTTATCGGCAACCGACTTCCGAAAAAGCTGAAGACCTAGACGAACTGATTCATTACTTGATCGAAAAATTAGACTCTTTCTTCGCCGTCATCGGTTTAACTGAGGAATACGATAACAGTTTGCTATTATTCCAAGATGCATTGAAATACCAGTTCTACGACAACTGCAGAGGATTACAGTATAACACAGCTCCTATAGTGAAGTCGTCAACCTCTGCGGAGAAAGAAAAACACGAATTGGAGAAAGCAGAAATGAAGAAAAGACTATTAGCAAGCGAAACAGTTAGAAGGACACTTCGACCAGATGTATTACTCTACGAAAAAGCAAAGGAAATATTTCAGAGAGAAAAACGGTTGTACATGTTGAAAAAGGGTATTGACAAAATGTAGCGCATGGAATTCAAGGTTTAACTACACTAAAATAAAAGCAATGCAAAAAATTAAAAAACTTTTTCTTCAACACATCACCTTTTACGAGGACATGTGAGGGGAGCAAGAACACTGCGAAACTCAAAATTTGGGACAACGTGAGGAAATTGAGGTAACCCGATGGGTAAACGTTGTTAAAGGCAATAAACTCTCACCCAGACTACATTTGTTATAGAAATCCACGGAAATTGGCATAGCTCTTTGATTGACATCAGATTCAAAAATGCAGACTGTAGCTCATATTACACGACTTGTGCCGTACTGAGAGTGTTTTGATTACATACTGGGGTTTCGTAGACATACTCCCCTTGAAGCAATAAGCTGAAATTATGTCTTGATGAGGATGAAATTTAGACAGTTGTAGGAAGGAACTAAGTAAGTAGCTTAGGAGAACTGGAACTGTTTGGGTGAAAGAGTTGAATATAAAAGGTCAGTCGACTTAGTTTCTTATTGAAATGAGACATAAGTCGAAGACCCTTATTGGCTGAACTGGAACAAGTCCATGCAACAAGTTACCTCAATTGAGCTAAGTTATCACAACACGTTATGTTATACAGTGACATTTAACCGAATAACCGCTACCAGTAAGTGTCCTAGCAGGATAATAATAAGAAATACGTAAGCGAGTTTAGTCATCCAGTTAAGGGGCTGTTTTATATGGGTACACCCTCCAAATCGTCAGGATAAACAAAACTTTCTCGCACCTACAAACACGTGTTCCAAAATTTGAGATAATTTGAAAATTTCGTGGAATCATGCCTTTTAAACCAGTCCATAATAAAAGAAACGATCATAAATGTGATTTTGCACAGCGGACTTTATGTCTCCTCTGCCTTTTGGTGTAAAAATTTACATTTTAGTCTGCTGAGAAATTGGGCCAAAACCTTTTGTTCGGTTGACCTGTAGGACTAAACACCTTCAGGTTTTTGGTTAGTGACATACCGGTACTGCACGAAAAAGGAAACGTAGTGCATTAGGTGTTTGTGCTTCCGGTCGTGCTTCCCACAATTCAATGCACCAACAAATTACTCTCTTACGAGCTTGTTGGTTACATAAAAACTGTAGCTAAAGCTCAACTTTACCAAAATGTTACTGGTGCATATTACATACCTCATTCAAACAACTGTGTACCTAGACATGAAAAACGTAACTACTTATTTCTACACTCAAAATTGAGGAACGAGATATTACTCTTCTTCGCACACTGTAGGTGTCTTACAGAACTACGAATATTGTCCTTGGTCAAGCCTTTGCCCTATATCTCCCCCACCCAGTTGCGTAGCCACGGGGGGGGGGGGAGTTGCGGGTCAGAACCCCCATGACCCGAACTTGCAATGCAAAAAACACCTGAAATAGCGGGTTTTCTCTCTATCCTTATACTTTCCCTTCATTTCGTGCCCAACCCCCTCCCCCACCATGATACCAAACCCCCTCCTCCTGATGACACAATCCTGGCTACGCGCCTGCTCCCAGCCACGTAACCCTTAATTTTTCTACCTCAGTCAAGCAACATGATGGGTCATCCATGGTTTGATCATTTTAAAGAACATTGCAATGCAAGCCGATTCCTCGTACCCCTAGCTCAGATTTGTCAAAGTGCAACCGTGTGAAAAATTTTTTTCAGAAAAAGAGAAAAAGCTTTTTTGTGATATTTTAGAGAAAATGTTCAGTAGTTCTTTTCTCCGACAGGGTCCGACTTTTCTCCGAGAGGGTGGTGATTTTAGCCAAATTTGTACACAATTGATATGTAATTGTCGCTCCTCCGCCCAGCTGAGTTAAGATATGTGCCCGATTTAGTCAGGTTTTTGGCATCTGATGGTGGTCTTCCACAGTCGCTTGATCCGGACATTCATGTGCCCCAGCTCAATTTAATCCTCAAACAACGCGCCGTGGAGTTGCCCTACCTAATTAGCGGAATGTAGTTCAACCCAAACAAAAATTCTTGATCAGACACAGCAACTTATAAAGGTAACAAATTTAGTGGCTGACAGAGACTGTTGTCAAAAACTGTCGATAGCGACCCCCCCCCCCCCCCCATGGAAAAGGAAGCTGGAGCCCCGTGTTGTATGAAGATGCTTTTACAGTAATAGAGGTCTACTGACCCCTCCACTAATTGACAGAAAGCCTACCCTTTAGATTTCACCCGTGGTGATAGTGGCAGATGGTACAACCTCTCATGTAACAATTAACCAATAATATGAAAACGATAGAAAATGCTTTTAAAGAATATTACTGATGTAGAAAGATACGATAATGTATAAGTCTTTGAACATATGATGTAAAAAATGTACATAATTACCGATAATCTGAGTGATGTAAAGACAATCTAGCATTTTTTTTATTTGCATTATCGGTTGTTCTTACATTAAACGTAATTTTATCACATTATCGGTCGTTTTTTTAGATTAGTTAATGGCTGATTACGCTGATAGCGTATGCACTACCTCATGGAATAACGATGCTTGTGTGATATGTAAGTAGAATTTTAACAGTTGCAGTCGGAACAAAAGTTCACCTTGATCTTTGAATGACAAGATTTCTTTCTCAGTCGTGATTCGCAACATGTAAACCACCTGTCTGGTAGGATGTTTAATGTCTAATTATGTTAACAGTCATTTAAGTCACTGTATCGACCGACTTCTTGGCTAAAGGCAGGCATATAAATGAGTGTTCACGTCAACAGTAGCACCTACCATTGTAGGTAAGATGTATGTGTACTACCCCACGGATGGACGAAGCTTTACGTTTTGTTCAACTCTTCGCTCCGAAAAGACTTAGACGAACATAAGGGCAGCCAAACAGCCTATTCTCAGACTTAAGGCCTCTTTGCTATAAGCCTTTTCTAAATCCAAGCTGTACATTATGCCGACAAAGTTTCGAAATGTGGAGTTACAAAAATTACGTCTTTCCTAAAATGCATTGCAGTTGGAGTTTATTTTTTAAGAATATTAAAACATCCCATTTCAGATCGACAAAAAATTGTGATTCTAATTTGTTTTTATACAATGTGTATCTTCCAGGTCAGAATTTAGATAAGGTTTTAAACATATTTGTGGCTTTTTAAGTGGAGCTATATGTACACTTCAAACTCTCTTGGGGGAAAAGAAATTTCAGGCATTTCCCTCCACCAATTAATTGCTGAGGGCTTGACGCCCTCTCTCTTGCACAAAATTGTTTAATAATTATAACCTGTCACAAATTAACTATATTTTACATTTCTCTGTTCGATGAGTACGTCAGTTAATCTCTGGAGACTTCTCACCGCGATTCCTGCTCGTTTGTACCCTCGATTAAAATCAAAACGGATTGTTTGATGGCAGTTAGTAAACAGAGGGCGTGTTATAGACTTATGAAATACACATCAACATGTATCGCATCTTTATGAGCGAAATGAGAACGGAAGGATAAAAAAATCATGTGTTATGAGTTATGAGAATTTTCAAAATATTAACTTTGCGTAATGTCGTATCAAACTACATTTTTGCTTGGAGAGGGAAAAATTTTCAATGGACAAGGTACGAAGTTAATATCTGCGCATGCGTAAGTGACCTTTGAGTTCAGGTGAACGGGTTACAAAACATCGCGTTGCATCTGCGTGCCACGCATAGTATACACTCTTTAACGTATGCTTGCATCCCGTCATCAGCTTTAACACACGTAAATGTGTAACCCGTTGACTTTTGACCCATTGTGTAATACTGCTTCCAACTGTTCCATTGGGACAATTCTTTGATTAAGAACAAATTTGAAAGATGCAGAGCCTCTTATTCATTTACACGTAATGCACAGAAAGAGGTTTCATTATGCATTATAGAATCTGGTAATTCTCTCCAGTATTTGTCGTTTGAGGAAAAGAGTCCCATCCCAAAGAGTTTCATTTCTTTCAGCCCATTTTCTTTTAGACCATCCCACAGCTGTCGTTACTCCTAGATGTGCAGAGTATTGATTTAAAACCTGAGTTGAACTTGCATGCACTGACCTGCGTTTTGACATGGATTAGCATGGATCTAAAGTAAGATGTGACTTGGACTTACATGAACTGACTTGAAACGTGATTTGGACTTACATGAACTGACTTGAAACTTGATTTGGACTTGTGTGGATTGACTTGAAAATTTACCCAAATTTGCAAAATAATTTGTCCTCACCTCTGGTCAATACAAGGAGTTTTAGAAAACTTCGGGGCAGTGTTATACATATAAATACATTGGAAAAACTTGAATTATCTTTGACGAGATTTATAATTTTCTTCGTTTTTCTCTTCTAAGTATCTTTCATCATATTTTAGGACTGAAACATTGCATATTGAAGGTAAACCTAGCAGTTACTACTACAGTACTTGTTAATTTGACATTTGAGGAGAAAAATATTGTCACATGACTCCCAAGAACCAATCATGAAACAGGACAGTCTACTACACTTCTTCAAGTTGGGATGACTGTTTTTGCCCTTTAACCATAATGTGAAGCCCAACCGAAGAAAAGTAGCTAAGGAGCCATTCACTTAGTAATATCCACTCGGGTCATTCACCGTAAGCTAGACTCCCAGGTAAGCCTAGGTCTGTCTTGTCAGGAAGTTTTAGGCACAGCCGGGTCAGTTCCTTTTCAGCTTCATGGTTGGAGCTCAGCGGGTAATCCAAACTGGAAGTACATACAAACATTATGCTATGCATCCGGCGTATCTGTTTCTGTCCGAAAATTTAAATGAGAAATGCGTCATCACGACTTGAACACTTAAATCGCTGTTTCCTACTTTGTAGATCCCCCTAAGGATAAGGAAAAATATGCCTTTGAAGACAATTTAAGAAACCAAAAACAGCTGAAAGGTTGATTTTGCCGGCTTAATATTTTCCTATTTTGATTTCTTCATTTTGCATTTTAATCGTACATCTTCAAATCGATGTGGCATTCGAATCTTACAAATACCCAAGTTGAACGGTAGTATATACACGCACTTCACACCTTGACCACTGACGAATTTTGAATCCGTCAGTCCACTTCTGCTAAAGGTAGAGCATCCGTCCGCCTCTCACCCGGTCCGGGTTGGAGTACCATACCCTGTCAGACCATGCATTATCTGAGGTTTCTTACTTCATCACTGCCTGTTTATCCAGACACTGATATATCTAAAATTACCACTGCCTACATTAACAGAATAAAAATAAAGAAATACAAAAAGAAAAAGGATTGTCAAACTTTTGGGAATTAATTGACAGCACTCGTGCCATTTTCTTTTGTTACCTATATAATTCTTAATTTTATAATCCGTTCGCAAAAGTTCAAAAAGCCCGTTCATGTGGGTAAGGGTCCAGGGGGCGAAGCCTGGAAGCTCTGAGGTTTAAGCTTACCTCTGGATGAAAAATAAGTCTCTGGAGATGTATATTACTTACTTTTTCAGTTAACTGACCTATCTGGGGGACGTGAGGGGGGGGGAGAGACAAATTCTGGAGAAGGGCAACTCTTGGGAAGGATACAGTCTAGGGTAAAGCCCCCTCTTGCGCCCCTAGCCCCGCCACTTGCCCCCCGTAGCGCCGCCACGGAGTATAGTAGTCTGGTAGTTTGGCAAAATATTACAAAACTTTAAGATCACATCTAGGGATTAACTATGCATAAAAAAGAAGGCACTCGTTAGTTATTAGCCGATGACACGGGGGCAACTGGTCTTAAACTTTTCTCACCTGATAAAGAATCTACGAGGAGGAGCCCAGATGCAAAAAATTTCCCTGCTTTGGTAATTTGGGAAAGATTCTTGAATAAAAAACATTAACATGCACTACGCCTGTTTATTGAAAAGTGGGGACAAACGTGTCTGGTAGACACAAAAAAAGCTGGATGTGACATGTTCCAGGCCCCTCGCCTTCAAAACAACGTTCATGATCGATACAACAGCTAAGGTGTCGTGCGAATTGACTTGAACCTATTGATTGAAGTCGAGTCGTACGGCCTTGTCACAGTTGTGGCTCACTGGCTTGTTTTCCCTACTCCATTGCTTATGCTGAGCCCAAACACAATATGGCAGTACATTCCGTTTTTTAAAGTCTTCGGTATGACCGGGCCAGGACTCAAACTCCCGACCTCCCGACTGCAAGTCTGATGCTCTGACCACTTGACCAGTTGGTCAAGGCCCTTTTTGTGATAAGATATCAAATAATGAACAAAATCTGCCTCAGTTGCTCTTCTTTAATCAGCTTTTATTTTATTTGAGAATTTGTTCAACTCCTCGTGACCCGGCTGACAGCTCAGGTTTGTAATACGTCTCCAATTGGTCTGCAATTCAATCTGGAAAACATGGAGGAAGCATTTCTTCGCCTGTTCATATACTGCATTTTGCTCAACAGTAAAGCTGCTTTTCTAATCACGTACGGTACTTATTGAGAAAATGGCGATTTTTGAAAGTCGTTACTCTCAGAACGTGATGCTTTAAATATTAGCAGGAGAGTTTTGTGTTATACCAATTGGTTGCAAAAATACAGACCTATAGAATGTGAAATAGGTTTTAGGAAGAGACTACTATACCATCATCGACAGTTTTGACCCAGACGTAGATCTTTTCCGTTCATGAGAAAGACGTTCTCAGCACATTGAACTTGTTGCATCTCATTGAACTGGTCATTCAGCAAGAATCCAGACATTCTTCTTCTTCTTCTTCTTCTTCTTCTTCTTCTTCTTCTTCTTCTTCTTCTTCTTCTTCTTCTTCTTCTTCTTCTTCTTCTTCTTCTTCTTCTTCTTCTTCTTCTTCTTCTTCTTCTTCTTCTTCTTCTTCTTCTTCTTCTTCTTCTTCTTCTTCTTCTTCTTCTTCTTCTTCTTCTTCTTCTTCTTCTTCTTCTTCTTCTTCTTCTTCTTCTTCTTCTTCTTCTTCTTCTTCTTCTTCTTCTTCTTCTTCTTCTTCTTCTTCTTCTTCTTCTTCTTCTTCTTCTTCTTCTTCTTCTTCTTCTTCTTCTTCTTCTTCTTCTTCTTCTTCTTCTTCTTCTTCTTCTTCTTCTTCTTCTTCTTCTTCTTCTTCTTCTTCTTCTTCTTCTTCTTCTTCTTCTTCTTCTTCTTCTTCTTCTTCTTCTTCTTCTTCTTCTTCTTCTTCTTCTTCTTCTTCTTCTTCTTCTTCTTCTTCTTCTTCTTCTTCTTCTTCTTCTTCTTCTTCTTCTTCTTCTTCTTCTTCTTCTTCTTCTTCTTCTTCTTCTTCTTCTTCTTCTTCTTCTTCTTCTTCTTCTTCTTCTTCTTCTTCTTCTTCTTCTTCTTCTTCTTCTTCTTCTTCTTCTTCTTCTTCTTCTTCTTCTTCTTCTTCTTCTTCTTCTTCTTCTTCTTCTTCTTCTTCTTCTTCTTCTTCTTCTTCTTCTTCTTCTTCTTCTTCTTCTTCTTCTTCTTCTTCTTCTTCTTCTTCTTCTTCTTCTTCTTCTTCTTCTTCTTCTTCTTCTTCTTCTTCTTCTTCAATAGTAATAACAACAGCAGACTTGCCAAAATAGTTAATTTCAATGGCAAGACGCCAACAGACAACTAAGGTGCGAAGGACAGTTTGTCAACGAAGTAAAGTCGGAGGGGCAAACAAATTTTACTCCTTTCCCTCCCCCCTTACAAGTTCTCTGGTGTTTGGAAACCAGTAGCAAGTGGTATTTTCAGATACCAGACAAAGTGCTTATTTTTTAACAAAGGTCAATCCGGTGCTAAAGGCACTATAAGGTTGTGTTGGGTCACTTTTAATAATGATTCAATATAACCACTGGCGCCCATGTCTTTCGTCACAACATGCCAATTGGTCAAGTTTAAAAGTCGTACAGATTGCGTCATCATGCTGATCTCCTTGTATTCGTTATCATTTGAAAAGTACAAACGGAAAAAAACCTTTTAGATTGGTCTTCGAAATACAACCGGTCAAATAGAAGGTCAAGACCAAGGTTGATCAATGATCATAAAGGATGAGGGTTTATAAACTTTGCAGGAAATAATCTCTCTCAAAGTTGAATTTGCCTTTCGTCCGGAAAGGCCATAGACCATATTCAACATCTATGACAGAGGACCTTCAATTGGTTACTCATGGTGCCGTAATGGGTAAGAGAGAGTCTGTCCTCAGTTTGGAACATAGACCCTTAAATTTTCTATTTACGTACAAACCTGGGAGCACTTGGCAAAATTTCGTCACTCTTTGTAATATGATCGGGAATGAAAATGGTCGCAGACTTCGCCTCGGCACAACAAGGTTTGTACTGCAGTTCTAGGCTTACACTCTAATAAACGTCTGGTGAAATTTCACCAGGTCCATATTAATATAGCACATACACAATCCTGGTTATATTTTACCAGGAAACTATGGTCACATTAACAGTGACACTGGTGAATTAAACCAAATAACTTGCTATTCTTCTATTTTTTTTATCAGTGTCTTTCTTAATTTGAATAAAACTTCCTGGTCAAGTTAACCAGGATTGTGTGCCGTGCTATACTGACACGAAATCTGGTCAAATTTCACCAGATATTGTTTAGATATAGCGTTAGGCCTTTATGAAGGCAGTCATTCTTCACAGTTCACCCCAAGTGTAGTTGGAGTGAATCGTGTCCTCCCGGAGTCTAGTACCAACATTCTCAATTATAACAACTCTTTAGCTGATATCAAATTAAAAAAATTGCCGAGTAGTTCATATTGCATATCATGCACTGAAAGTATTCTGATTATACCTGGGTGTCTTATATGCTATGCAGGGTATACCCTGAAACAACAATCTAAAATTGTGTCTGGGTAAGGATGACTTTTAGACGGTTGTGGGGGGCTAGAAGTAAGTAAAGTTTGTGTTGTGGGGTAGGATTAAAGACCCTAGCAGATACTTTGAAGTACTGCTTTGTTCGGTTTCTAAAACCTTTAACTGGACATGTTTCTGCTCTTGGTCTTTAGATGTTGAGCTTCATCAACATTTTCACTCTTTAGTTTGTCTCCTGGCCTTATTTCAATAGAATGTTTGCTCTTTTAGAGCGTCTCGATGAGAGAATCGAAGTTACAATCTTCATTCTTCTCGTGAGTTGTCTCCAGTTCACCGTCGCTTTCAGTCCTAGAATTGACTAGGTATTATTCAGTTTAGGTGCCCTCTCAAAGGCTAATACATGTGGTATCGGCAAAATTAACACAGATTCCGATCTTGTGATAATTGGTGCCCAATGCAGTGTCTTTGCACTGCAGGTTCTGTTTTAGCTCTTTGGTTTTTGTCCGGATTATATCGTATCCTCATTGTTTAAAGGATCGGATCCCCTCGGGACTATGAGGCTTGATATTCTGGTTCAAAGGCAGCATAGCTATGTAAACTTTACAACTCTACCTACAGCTTTTTTATTTTTATTCGATAGAGGTCTATCGAAGAGGTTGTTGATGATGAAGTGTTCCGCCTTCAGAAAAAATTTAGCAGTTTTAAGTCGGCGTTCTTTGGTTGTACACTTGATTCGAAAATTTTCAGACTTTGCACGAAGTTTGTCCCCTTTTGGGGGCTCGGGAAATCTTCCTACTTTTTGTGGGAGGAATTCTTGATTCTGTATCCTTTTTCTCAAGTGAAACTTTTTAGGTCGGGGGATACTTTTAGTGAAAAGGGCAGGATTACGGAAGAAACTTGAACACAGGTTATGTGCTGACAAATTTTTCTTAAAAAATGGTGTGGGTCTTACCCTTTGAGAGTTCTTGACTCTTGGGAGACTTATTCTTTGAAAGGCAAGCTCAGAAAAGTGAGGGCCAATCAAATCTTATGCAACCTGACATCCGCTTATTCGAATGGCTATGGATTCGTTGAAGCCTGCTTTGCAGAAGACATTTTCCGCAGCTGAAATATAGAGCGCGGCTAAGTAAAATCTAGACAGCAGCAACAGAGGGCGCCAAACAGACTTTGTTGAACCATGGAACTTTACTTCTTCTATATCTTGTCAAAGATTAGCTCCGTGGTTGAACAAAATGGAAAGTACTTATACTGACTGGCAACATTGTAAAATATTGCCTGTGTAGGCATTGTCGTACAAAATTAGAGGGCTTAGGGCTGTCTCCCCCCCTCCCCCACCCGATAGACCAGTTCGAAGATTTTTCAAGGAGCAGTATTGCGCAATAGGTCAAAAGTCAACGAGTATACACTTTTACATGTGTTTAAGCTGATTACGAGATTGAAACATACGCAAAACAGTATGCTATGAGCGGCCGGCACAGCGCTCAGATGTTTTGTTAGCAGTTGACTTGAACAGAAAGGTCACTAACGCATGCACGGATGTAAATTTGGAACTCGTCTATTGGCCAAAGCCTTAATGAATCGAGCAGACTTCGGTGCCTTAGTCGGGCAGAGAATGGGAAAGGGTGGAATCTGGAGTGCGGCAAAAAGTCACCGGCGAGAGAAAGAGTACCGTAAGGCCATGTGTGCAGGGACCATCCCGTATACTTGACCAAAATGACCACTTGACCAAAAATCACTTCAAATTAGATTAGGTTAGATTTAGTTGGATTAAGTACGGATTGGCAACTGGGATTAGTATTGGAAATGATTCGGGTTTGATTAAAATTAAATTTCGGGTAAAACTTGGGAGTCAATTCTCACTCTCAACGTTAACAGACAGTGAATCGTCAGAAATTCTCAATTCGAACAACTGTTTGATTGACGGCAAATTAAAAAATGCATACTTAGTATTGTACAACTCAAGAACCCCGTGGACCGCGGTGGCAGAATGTACCCCCCCCCCTATATTTCCCCCTCTCGTAAGAGTCAGCTCAAGGCAAACATATACCTTGAAATGCTCTTTTGAACAACTGTTGTGTTAGATTGTTTAACGACCTTCCAAATCGCTTAAAACAACTTAAATCTTATCACTCCTTTTAAAAACAATTGAAGATTCTACTTCTTGATAAATACTGGGTTTTGTGTTGTTAGTCTCCCTTTCTTTCTCCTTCCTCGCTTCTCTTTTTCTCTCTCTGTTTCTCCTCTCTGTTTTGTTTTTGTAGCCTTTGTGATTAAGTTTTTTCTGAAGGTTGCTAGCCTTGTTAGACACTTATGTGTTTGTTCTAGTATCCTGTTCATACTTCTACTGTACCATTTCTGATTATGTACTTGTATTTGTGTGGACGAAATAAATGAAATGAAATGAAATTGAAATATGCATCGTATTTAGACTGTATTTAAAACCAAACTCGATCTCCAACCATCTTAAGAACTTTATTTTAACTAAGTTACCTTTGTATCTATGTTTAACATGTGCCAATTCTTGTCGGTGAGTGGTCAAATCTCATCTAACTATATTACACAGCATGGATTGTGAGTGATCTGACTGTTAATTAGGTCTTACTACTGTACTTCTAACTGCTAACTGGGCTTGTATCTGGATGGCGGATAAGTTTTACACAATTAAGGGGCGGGGCTTAATAGGGTTGGAAAATTGGAACTGTCTGGGTTGAGAAGATTTGGCCTTTAAAGGGGAAGTTTAAGCAAAAATTTCATTTTCATATGTGAAAGAGGAACCAAATCTACACAGTGTGGTGAAAGTTTCATTCAAATCAGACATGTATTTCCCGAGATATCAGTGAACGAAGTTACAAGATTTGCGTGCAAAAGTGAGTTTGAGGGCAGCAGAGCTTTTATAACTTCCTCACATTGACAACAAATGCTTTGTTTCCCTTTGTTTTATCAGACTGTTGTGTTGACCTTAAAGTTGAAAGGAAAAGGACATCCCTGTGGGGGATGCAAAGTTTGTAAGATTCTAATGCCACTTATGTATTCACATTTTAGTAACATGGATGGGATTGTTGAGGAGACTAAATTTAGTCTTAAGTTTTAAGAAAAACAAAAGACTGTGCACTAATGTGGGGATGTGATGTCATATGTGTTTCCTTCAAGTTCACTTTTTGTTGAAAATGTGAATACTTAACATGCTCTTATCTTGAGAACCGCACATCAGATTTCAATGCAAATTTCACCAAAATGCTTATAATAAGTACCCCTCTAACATACCAAATCCTGTTGTGACCTTAGACCCTCCTTTTAAGTTCATATAGGACCTTTGGTCTATTGAACTTACAATCTCATGAATCATTTTCGTCTGTGTAATACGATTATTTCTAGAATTGTCTGAACTGATATAAATAAACAATAAAGAGCAGTATTTTCGAACTTGAGACTCATAATATTCACAGGTGGAGGGGTGTGGAACGGCGTATAACGATGGTGATTCAGACAAATTATAATGTTCGTCTTTGCCACTTAGACATACTGTACACAGAGATAACAAAAAAGGGAAGTAAGAGCTGTTTTATTGTTTAAGTATTGCAATCTGCAGGTGTTACGTTTCTGTTGTTCATAAACTTATTTTGACAATCCGGTGTTTGGGATCGCAATCACAGGAAAATGATGACATCACGAGACGTAATAAAATCAATTAGGTCACTCCGAAGATGGAACGTTCTGTAGGTTGAAGAGATATAGGAAACATATTTCTCTAGCTTAGCATGTAGAACGTATAACTGCTGGCCTTTCAACTGACAACTTACAAGGGTTTTCAACTTTCCAAACACTATATTGCAAAATCTAACACTGTCACGTGACAAACAAACCGCGGAGAAAGCTCGAGCGCACTGGCGGTAAGGACCATGCAGGTGGCCCAGAAGTAGCCAAAATGGGGAAGAAAGCAAGTATAGCCAAAGGGAGCACGGGACTAGGCCATACCCCTGTAAAATTGATTGCCCCTTTGAAAACAAAAAAACTACATTTCCCTATTGAATTTTGTAGGGTTGACCTTTGTCTTGTACCTGAAAATGTCGTTCCTCATGTTGGAAGAATTTTCTCCCCTTCCCTTCAGTACCGAGTTAATTATAGAAGGGTCTGGGTTAGGAGATAAAAAAAAAACGATTTGGTTCGGTTTTTGTGACGTAACACTTTAAAGGTCCCACTACGCCCACAAGTGAGGTTTTGTGGGGTATTTTCAGCCGAGCTGACCTTTAGCCATTATCTCATGCAGGTACTATCGCTGACAGCTCGCTGTCTTGGTTTAGATTATTTTATCATCAAAGCCTAGATGGGGTTATGCTAGGATAAGGGTTAGGCTGTAGAACCTAACTTTTATGCTAACACTGACTTCAATACAGACCTGTAGGAATACCCACACGTCGGAACTGTGTAACAGAAAAACATGAGTCTCAGACGGTCCACATCATTTTCAGGTGGAGACTTTAGTCAGAGACTAAGGAGTATTTGGGTCTTCATATCAGGACTGCATTCATACTTTAACAATCCTCAACTTTTGTTTGTGAGTTATTGATCAGGTGACCATGCAAAGTTATCCTGAGATAACCTCTCGGTACTTGCTATCTTGGGCTCTACGGTACACTTTACTTGGGGTTATGATGTTTGAATGTGATTATTTGCAAACAAATTTGACATCGTATCCATCTTTTTAAAGGGGCAATCAAAGTTTGACAGCGAATATTAACCTTTCTTTTGTTCCAGCACTTCGTTGTTTCTGTTTATTTACCAGAATCGAGTCAACCGACATTGAAGAGGTCTTTCGAGTGAAAAGAAATGTTAATTCTGTGTTAGTGACTGTTTAATTGGAATTTTGTAAATTTGTTCGGGTAACAAAATTCCAGACAGTCATCAACAACGATGTTAGACCATGTGTGTTAAATCATTTTTGCTAGTTTCATGTATGAATGTGGTACAGAATAAAAATCGTGAAAGACCTGATTAATATCCCTTTAAATAGAAAACTGTATGAATGAACAAGGTTAAACCAGGGAGATGGTTAAACAACTCACAACCTCTGCATTACAGGGAGTTGTCTGGACTCCCTGACAACTCCCTGATTACAATGATTAATAAATGGTCGCAAAGCTATCATTTTGGAATAGTGTGTGTGGCCTATTTCCAAGAAGTTGATCGGGCCGCTGATTTATAGCACCCTCACTCATCCAAGGTTTCGAGCGGCTTTGTGGCCTCAATGCACACATACATCTAGTGTTACAAATCGTTAAGGATGGTCTCGGACTCAGATTGGCCTACGCCGACTTCATCACTACTCGAGGAAAGGATCTCTGGATATAAGGCCTAATCTAGCTGCGCACTCGTGCGTCACTTGCATTAACCCAATAGCTCTGCCGGTTGTGCATTATTTTGTGCTTATGCACTATCAGTCGTTATTTGACCTTTGCACCAAGTTCAATGTTCCCAGTACAGACTGATGGAGCAAAGCAAGGAAGCAGTCAACGTCCTGTCAAAGCACCTGTGGTTTCGGTCACGTCTAAGTATTTTAATTGGAAAACCATTCGATTGCAAACAAGATTGTCAAATTTATGGGTCATACATATAAACAACCTTCTCATATTCAAGGTTTTCAGTGTCTAGAGTGCCACTTAATTTGTTTTCCTGTGGATGAATATCTAAGAGCGTTCTAAATAGTCTATACTCTATCTTACATCTCCTCTGTAGAATTCCCGGTCGCGGCGGTCGGAAGTTCCAGTCCTGGCCGGGTCATAACGAAGCTTTTAAAAAATGGATCCTTCTGTAATTGTGCTTTGGTGATCAGCATAAACGATAGTAGCGAAAACAAGACAGTGAGCTACAACTGGAAAAAACCGTGCCGGCTCGATTTGAACCAGTTGGTTGGAAGCCATAGGCCGTTAAACCCCATCTAACTGTATCTAGCAGACCACTAATTCGCATGTTATTTCGTCAATAATTATTTACTGACAAATTAAGCACCTTAGAGGGTGGGGCTGTTGTTTTGAACTGTGGTAACGTATGACCATTTTTCCCTTCAAATCCATGTCACTGTAGTAGACAATGAGTTTAAACACAGATTGTGCAAAATTCCAGGCATTTTGACCAATTTTAGTGCCATTTTTCATTCTTTTACTCTGCTTTACGAAATGCCACTTTAAGCAGAGATCAAGGCGTTTAACACGTACTTAACATTCAAGACTCCATAGCTCATAATGTGAATGGACATGACATGGACATTTGAGAATGCTACATGAGGACCCACATTAGGATTTTTAACCAGTGGGGTGGCATGTCCCGGTAGAAAACCGTCTACAAGGATCTTGGGGGGGGGGGGGGAGGAGATATCCAGATTTAGCCTGAAGCCAATGGCAAATATAATTACAGGTGCGGTATCTGAAAGGTCAGAAAGGGAAATGGTTCGTCATTTTTTCAGAGAATCGCCAATTTCGATTTCTGAATCCAGGAACGCAACATGTCTAACCTAAAACAAGACAAACGAAAGCATAACATCATGCCAAAAAAGCAGATACGAACGGTTATGTTGACGGCAAATTCCACTATTTCGTCTAATTTTTTGCCAGTTTATGAACCATTTAAAAAGAAGCTCTCTCAAGATTCGGTGACTGCTTCGCCGAAATGAAGATTCGCCAGGCCGAAAACTCTAACCTTAAAGTGAACTTCAAGTCAAAAAGTTCAAAAATATTTATCAAAGAGTTTGAAAAATGAATTCTAACAGGCCAACCTTCACAGGACATTCTTAAGCCGAGGTATAAAATTTTGAATTTTATTCACTCACATTAAAATGATACGTTGTGCAACAATTTGTGATGCCATTGATGTACTACGGTACTCAAATAACAATCTTTGTATTCCTTTGTTTTTCTGACAGTTACTGCACATTGTAACAAAGTGTGATATCACTCTAACCCTAATGAGCTAGTGTAATTAATTAAGCCCTCTTTGCAAGCAAACAGGAAGTGTTCAAGGTCACGGCTATAAAAGCATTTTAATATTAAAGGGAAACAAAGCAGGCAACGCGAGTTGTAGAACAAGAAAGTCACAAATTGTTGCGCAATTCAATGCTTTAAGTGAATAAATTTTATCATTTAATACCTCAGCTCAAGAATGTCCTATGAAAATGGAAGTTGGACTTGTAGAATTCATTTTCCATGCTGTTTAAAACATATTTTAACTTGAGGTACACTTTAAATGATAAACAGTGATTGTGTCTGCACAAGTATGAGATGAACAAGAAGCCGTAACAAACAGCTCCCTGGTTGATACAGCTGTTGAGGGACTGAAAGTAAAAGCATTGAGATTAGTGGAACTGGCTGCTCTAGGAAGAATTGGTTTGGAAGGGATTTTCTAGGGAATAAATTAATTTAACTACCTAAAAGGGGAAGACTTCTACCATCTGGAGGAGGAAACGCTGGAAACGCTGGAATTATAATTTTGACGAAAAATTTGTCAAAGGTCGTGTCACACTTAAATGGCAAAATTGGATTTTTGATGTAAGAGGCATTAAAAAAAAGCCAAGAAAAAATATACATTTCCCCTCAAATCGGTCAAAAAATGTCCAGCTGACAGAGTTATTTCTAATTTGCAGTTAATCATGGATAAAAATGGGATCAATAGGCAAATCCTGTGATGTCTATGGAGTGACATGCCATATACGGCTCATGTTACGACTTGTTTTTGCAGTCTTCACAGTTATCACATAGGAATGTCTTGAGGGTTATATTTTGAAATGTAAAATGTGTCCGTAAAATCATCAATACCAATTCTCAAAATATGAATCTGATGAGTAATGAAGTGATAATTAATATAGAGCTAAAAAAAGAAAAAAAATGTCAACACTGTGCAACACTTCATATCATTATTTTTACATACGCAACGTGTTGCTTAAGAAACATTAAAATTTTGAAGAGGTATATCTGGAGGATGGTAAAAGATATTGACATAACTCCAACAGATTTTTCCTCAGGAAACATTGCTAACTGCCAAGTAAAGTCAGCGTTTTATGCTTGAATGTCAAGCTACCTTTAATCTGGTCTAAGTGTAAGTTTGATCTCGGTAAGGAAGAGTAGAATACGGGCGTAGTCTTCTATGGGCACGTGCTTGCAACTGGTGTCTCGTGACGCTAATGTCTAAGGTCTATTCTGACTGTATGCTTGACGACATTGGAAGATAATGACAAGAAACAAAATGGCGGGGATGATCGCTAAACCAACTAATTATCATCGCAATAAACTTTGAATTAATTGTGATATGAACATGCAAAAAATAAATATCAGTAAAACGTTAAGCGTCGTCATGTCCAGTATGTTCAGGAATTACAAATTGTAAACGGTCATATCACTCTTATTTGTTTCCTTTCGGGCAAAGTTTAGCTTTTTGTAAGGTCGTATTTATACCTTTTTAAGGAAGTTGTTGAGGACCTTGACGGATATTCTTCGTGTACATTGTTTAGAGCAATTTGGAATATGCACGTTAAACAGCTGCAGTGTGTCAGGAAATTTTATCTACAGTGTGCAGGAGTATTGTCTGGGCAGGGAGCACAATAAAACTAGGGATACTTTAGAGACCCCTGTTCTAAACATGACGCTATTTCACCTGAACTGGTTCTACAGGTCGTAAGCCACGTCACCACAATAATTTGGCATTGACCTTCGGTAAAACGCAAAAACTTTCCACTATTTTTTACTTCATTTCTTCGAGGAAATTCCCGAAGCTGTTCGTTTTGTCGAGTTTTCCTGCAGTTTTAACGAAATCCATACAGCGATACGGGGAACTGAATTAGCATGAGCCTTCAAGTTCGATTCGTGACCAGTTTTTTTGCCGTATAGATCATCCTTTATGCAAGCCGACTCGACCGACTGAACAAGTACACAGTTGTTCTGAACGTTTGGATGGTTCTATGCGTTTCACCGTGTTAATTAACTTAGTTTAGTAGTTTTTCATCCGACGATAATTCGAAGTTAACAGAGAAAGGCGGCTAATTCAGTAGTCTCGGTTTACTGTTGCGGTTGATGTTATGGCGGTGCCAATTGAAACGTCAGATCGATCGACTACACTGAGTGGTATACTTTATTTACCTCGGCCATTACTTTGCTTACTTGGTAATGTTGTCACGTGATACAAAGAAACCATTGACAAAGGAAACAATTGACCAATAGCAAGTTACTACTTTTCAAAGTCGACCAATGAAACAGCTACCTTTTAAGCGCATTACCCGGGTTATTGTTTCCGCATGTATTGTATTCGCGTTAATAGTCATTTCCGGACTTCAAAATGAAAAAGATTTATTACCAAGATATTTTGGAAGATCAAAAATTATCCGGTAAGTTATTAAACAATAAGACAAGTAGCGCTGTTGGTAGACCTATGTGTTTACATTCTTATGCCTATTGCTCTTGAAAAACTCGTCTAGGCTAATCCTCTCATCCCAAACTACAACTCTTAATTCATTTGACTAACAGTAAGTTCAAAAAATACAGAATACTGAAGCTCATAATATTATTGGAGTGTTTTGATTTCTCTGTCCCTCCCAAGGTTGTAGAATATGCCCATGGCATTCTCGCCTGTCGTAAAAGGCGACCAATTGAAGGGGATTGAAATTGAATTAAAACCGTATTTGAACTTGACTTTCTTATATCTAGCTGACACTAAATAATACAATCGTGTTGAAGTGTCGTTAACTTCCATCTAACTTACTTAACTTTAATCCCACCCGTCCTGTATTCACCGGCAACCGTCGGAAAAAATCTTTCCAGTTGGGCTTTCGCGTCAGCAGTTCATTGAGGGAGGAAAACAGATTCCCTGAAGATTAACGATTGCAGAACCATACAGATTGAATGCAATTTTAAAAAGAATAATCTGCAAACACTGAAACGAAACAAAATCAAGATTACAGTGTATTGTGGCAGCACAGCGCTCCCTCGGAGCTTTCATGTAGATTCCTTATATTGTGATCTGAAGGTCTTGGCTTTTAATCTTAGGTATCGCATGAGTCGAATCAGGCGCGAGCCAGGATTATGTCATGGAAGGGGTGAGGGCTTGGCAGCACGAAATGAGGGAAAAGTCTAAGGATAGAGAAGAAAACCGCTATTTTAGGTGTTTTTTGCATTACAAGGTTGGCCACGGGGGGGGGGGGCGGTTCTGAGCCCCCGCCCCACCCCCGTGGCCAAGCCACTGATTTGTATCTCCTAATGTGAAGATTGTTTCAGGCTTTTACCGGCAGTGGTAGACGACTCAAATGATTTTTTAAAAGTGTGATGCCTTTTTTAATCATTCATGATGGCAGCTTTTGCACAGTTGGAGAGGCTGTGTGATTGGGGCTTGTCTTTAATTGGATGGCTCATGGAGCGTAGCTTTAAAGCCAGTCTTATACCGCTATACAGTTGCCGTACCCTAAAGGGGCAACCAGAGTTTGTTTTTACAAGTTTTCCAAGACATGAACTCTGAACCACAGTCATGAAACTAACAAAAATGATCTGTCAACATGGTCTGACGTTGTGATGAGTCACCGTATGAATGAGACTCAGGCCCGTAGCCGGGGAGGGGTCGGAACGTTGGAACGACCTACCCCAACTTGACATATTGCAGACGAATTTCACTTTTAGCAGGGAGATAAAAAAGAACACGCCCTAAGAGAGAGAAACAAAAGACAAAAAACATTGTTTAAATCAAAGTATTTTGTTTTTTATTTTCTTAGACTTTAACCGAGTACATTTGAAAATATTTTATACTCGCAACTGAGAAGATTCTCAAATTTCAGATTACATGAGTTAATTTTTTCTCAAAAAAAGTTGTGTACTGTGTGGAATTCTTGGGGAAAAGGACTTCTGTTGTGTTCAAAAGGCCTATAAAATGCTCCAGATTGCAGGAGATCTGCAGATTTCAAAATTTTCCGGGGAAGCATGCCCGGACCCCTAGCAGCTGCATGCTTACGGCACACGCCAGCCGCCTCCGTATTTGGAAAAAGGTCCACATCTTGGTAAAAAGATAGCACCCCTCCACATGGGCTGGCTACGGGCCTGAGACTGTCCAGTCTCATATCTGTGTGAAATTTTGTTACCCGTAAATTATTACAAAAGTATCATTCAACTGTATTTGCCGCAGAATTACAGTTTCTTCTTACTTGATGCACATCTTTAAAGTCTGTTGATGCTGGTAAATAAATAATCAGTTGAAAAGGGAAAAACGAAGAGCTGGAACTAAAGGATAGTATTCGCTGTCAAACTCTAATTAGATTTTCAAGTTTGCCATAATGCGTATTACCCCTTCAGAAATTTTTATTGTAAAGACATTTTAATATATGCTTTCATTTTCTTCCTTTTATTGAACAGCTCCACGACACCTGTACCTGTTTCCCTAGGAGGAAATTCAACTCTGGGACAAAACTCAGACTTTATTAAACGCTTAAAATCACACAGGATGTCGGGATCTTATCTAAAAAGTTTTAATATACCCTTCCCTATGTACAGCCACACCCTTCCAAACTTTTACATAAAACCGGATAAAAATCTTTCACGGTACAGAGAGTCAATCTTAGCCTTCTCACACACGCCGAAAAGCGGTGGAACAACACTAAAACGTTGCATGAAAACGGTATCCGATTTGTCCGGTAAACGGTCACCGTTAATCTTGAGTGGACCTACCTGCATATCTACAAGATTAGCACTACTTAACGGAAAACTACGGGAAGAAATGATAGATTCGTTCGCTGGATCTTCGCTTGGAATTTGCGACCATATAAAACAGAAAAATTGTGCTTATTTTACGATAATGAGGGAACCTTACGACAGACTCATATCCCACTACTTTTTCTGCAAAGAGGGAAAGCAGACATTTTTATCCTGTGAGAATAAAACCATCGTGGAATTCTCTCGAAGAGTCGGTAGCACCGTCTTTACACAGTTATCTGCTCAATTTAAATGTTTAAAGCAAGGAGAAACGGCAAGACAAAACGAAACTTGGCAATGCGATAAAGAAGATTTTGTTTACGAGCCTCGAAGCAAGGAGAGAGATTTGATGCTTGCTTACTTGGTCGACAATTTGGAGTCGCTGTTTGCTGTGATCGGCATAACAGAAGAATTTGATTTTAGCTTGAAATTATTGCAAGTAGCATTCGGTTTGCCGTTTTTCGATGAATGCAAGGGAGACAAGTTTAATGTCGGAACGTATTTTGTGAATAAATCGGATTCGGTTTCCCAATCGGTAAATTGGCAAAGAGTTGAGGCAAGAAGGAGTTTGTTAGCCAATGAAGAGATCCGAGACGCCCTCTACCCAGATGTTGTACTTTATAAACGAGCTAAAGAAATATTTCAGAAAGAAAGGGAGGCATATCTTAACACAAACTAACCTTAACTAAGCATTTGATGTAGTTTGAAATGTTTTCTGGTGCGTAACTTGGTGTGTATCCAGGGGAGAACAGGCTGACCAGACAAAGGAACATGACCCACCCTCCATACTTTAAAAATCGCTATTATTTTTATTTATTCATTATAACTATATACTTTTTTGGAAAATGGTGTGATGCCCCCAATACCGAGGATCGATTTCCTTGATAAACGTATTTTCAAGAGCCCTTATGGGAGCCCTTATGGGGAGCTCTTATGACATCTGGTCCCAAGGCAGTTTTATCGGCCCTACCATTTAAGGGTCCTCAAAGAAGCATTATATGTTCTACCGAAGGAAGTATAGAGTGCTTTCACTGAGGTCACAAACCCCGCCCCTTTTGTCGGGCAAGAACTAACTAAATATAACTAGCTGAGAAGCAGCTGACGACGTAACGACTGTTGCTCTTTGTTCAACTATGGGCGTGGCTTCCAATCATGGCGTCACGTAGAAACACTCCATAAAGGGGTCACGGTTGTTTAGTCGGCCCTCTCGAATAAGGCGGATAATGAGACATTGACCAACAATCTATCAGTATCCCTTCCATTGGATACATTAGGTAACTACTAAAATCAAGTGAAGCGTAACTAGGTATCTTAATTTGTGTACGTACACGATTTCTGCTTCTCCACTATGAAATTGTGAAGGTCGAACACGCTCTAAGAGAGAGAGACAAAAGACAAAAAAAAAAACATTTTCAAAATTAAAGTATTTTGTTTTTTTATTTTCTTAGACTTTAAACGAGTACATTTGAAAATATTTCATACTCGCAACTGAGAAGATTCTCAATTGATGCACACTATTTCCACGGAAACTTGAGATCAGTAGCCCAAACCACACCCAAGGCACAAATTGTACCCA